>CM070511.1:35297266-35897266 GCA_036346375.1 Guadua angustifolia | reverse complement strand
CACGCTCAGACGTTTAACTTCCTCGCACCGACTCTCATTACAATGTTTACTGTGAGTCGGCCCGAATCGGTCTTTCAATAAAGCATGCGTAACTTTGGGCAATAGTCTATCCTCTCGCACGGCATGCCTAACACGCGAAGAAGCTTCTTCGACTCAGAAGATTCGAGTCATATTGTGTCCACTCGGAAGGAGGCTATCCAGCAGTTTGCAAAGGTCGTTGAAGCAATTGGCTGACAGGTTGTACTTGGTCTTCACCGCCATTAGACGCGACACTGCCGAGAGTACAGTCACATCGGTATGCTCATGCAGCGGCAACTTGGCAGAATCAAGGAGCTTCTCGAATTGTTCGGCAAGTGGCTCGGACTCTTCCTCGGGGGAGAGATCGTAAGCCCGAGCCACATCATCCGTGAGCTCGTCTAATCTATCAACTTCGACTTCGTCGTAGCCCTCTTCAAAATCCACAGGGCCACACACGGGTACGGCGTACCACTTATGTTATGCACTAGGAGAACGACAAGGAAATACCGCCGGAATCCCAACCCGTACACCCTCGTGTCACGACCATCGCATACTCAAGCGCACATCCGTGGGTGTCCAAAACGTGGACACTCGAGGCGCAACACTTTTCGTAATGGAACCCAACGAATCACCGCTCGAGCTCCTTACGAAAATATGCAATACCGAACAGGTTTAACTCGCTCGGTTGGCGTTATAAATGCTAAATGTTGAACCACCAAAAGCCTAATTACGGATTTGTATGCAGTCTATAGTTGTCATTCTCCTAAATTATTAGAAATTTCGGTAGCACCTCCCCTAAAACTAGGACATCCACTCAGCAGACAAAAGACAGTATTTAATATAATAACAACCACATATAGCAACTAACGATAACCAACCAAAATATACAACGAATTCTTACTTCAACATGGTTAATCAATACATCAACAGAATAGAATTTCTAATGCATTTTTATCACGAACATTAACTAAAATATAATTTAGACTAACTGTTCCAAAAGAGCACTGTTATCAATTGCCTAGGCATCAAATAACAATGAATCAAATAGTAATGAATCAGCGAGAAGGCGATTTCATTGACATAGAAATATATGCATGAATCAGTATTCCAGGAATAATGGCTAACAAGCATACCACATTCTTGAGAGCTCACAAAGCATACCACATTCTTGAGTAATCATCGCTAACAAACATACCACATTCTTGAGTAATCATCGAAAAGAGAACGCTCGACCGGAGATTACCTTAAAGAGAACGCCCAGCAACAAGCCTTTTGGAACTAACAAACACACTCCAACCACTCTGAAGGAGAGGCCTCCTAGGTTGACCTGGTGATTTTGCACACAGTTTACACAATCATCATTGTTGTCATCAACATCAAGCACAAGAAAAACTTTTTCATTTTATTAGCGGATTTGATGTACTGCATTGTCAATAGATGGCTAAGCTACCCAAAAATGAAAGGCAACTACAACTAACAACTAATCATACAAGAATCGACCAATATCAAATCACACAGCATACATGGCGATGTAAAACCAATATGGACCACAAAGAAGGAAACCAATATGGAGGGGCGGGCGGCAGGCGCGGAGGAGGGGGCACTGGTGGCTGGAGGCGGCCTGGTGGCGCGGGAGTGAGGGCGGCTGGGCGGCGCAACAAGGAGGGGCGGCAGGCGGCGCGGGCGCAGAGGAGGGGCGGGGCGGAGGAGGGGGCAAGGCAGTGGTGCGCAGGAGGCGACAGATGCAAGGGTGGCGCAGAGCCGCAGGCGCAGGAGCGGCAGGGCGGCAGTGTGTGCTAAGTCCCTCTAGGACTTAGCGCACGGGCCGGCGCCAAGTTAAATTAAGGCTTGTGTCGTCGGCTTCTTAAGGACCGCCGACACTGACCCTAAACTCTAGACCCAAAGTTACGTGGCAGCAGGTGGTCCCACCTGCAGAGACACATGCCCTATGTCGTTAGCCCACACGAAGCTGACGACACAGAGGTTGTTGGTCCCACCGTCAGAGACACACTATCTATGTCGTCGGCCTATATGAGGCCAACGACACTGAGTCATATGTGTCTAGGTCAGACGGCCCAACTTTTCGTAGCAATAGGTGGTCCCACAGGCAGAGACACGTACTCTGTGTCGTCGGTTTGGTGACAAGCGTCGACACAGAGTCATTTGTGTCAAGCTTTATCGACGGTTTGGTGATAAGCGTTGACACTGTATACTTTTTGTCGTCGGTAGCCGTATAGCCGCCGACACAGAGGCTCCAACAAATCGACAATAGTCCTCCTCGCTTCCACGGTATCAACCGAACCAGCTTGCATGCACCTCCACAATATGGCAAATACCAACCTATCTCATCCATACACTTTCCCTCACTCGACTCGAAAAGGTCGACCTCCACAACTGCTTCTAGGTACGTAAAACACATGAAACACCTGCAAGCAGCCGATTATTTTAAATTGTCGCCTTAAACACGCCGAATAAGACATTTGAATTGTCATTTTAGGGTTTTACGACATGCAGCAGGTCATTCCTCGTTTTTTGATCGCCCAGTGGTGCATCGTCATTAGAAAGTGCATTAATTGAAACTTTTGGTAGGAGAGTATATTAATTTAATAAACACACTGCCGTCACATACCAATTAATTAATAATAAATATACCACATTTCATACAAATGTATGTTGAGTACGTAGTAACCATTCTAAAAGTTATATTTGATTTTTCTAAATTTTAAAAACAACAAAAATGTTTTCTAATCCCATTTGGAATTAATAATTTCATCGGCATATTTTTTACCACGACACAAGTGGTGGTCTTTGTCATGTGGGACCGCTTTGAAGTTCAACGCCATGTGGGACCGCTCTTTTGTCGTCTGACTCACTATTTGCCGACACAAGTGGTTTCGCCTTCGCCATGTGGGACCACGTTGAAGTCCTTCCACCTGGGCGTTAGGATGCCGCTAGTGGGAGGGACTATGTCATCGGCAGACTGTTGGCCGCCGACATAGGTACTTTTAGCGGGAAACAAAATTCAAAATCCTGCCCACGCCAACTAGTCAACGTGCCAGGGAGTATGTATATGTCGTCGGGGCAATATGTTGCCGCCGATACAGAGCATATATTTGTCGTCGGTTATAAAACCGCCGACATAGATATTTTGGCCGACGACACTGATGTCGTTTCCTGTAGTGTATGCTGTTTATATGTGTTCTGAATGTGTGTTTAGTAGGTGGACCTACTAGTATCTCTCACTGTCGCTATGACTTGCTTTAGATTTTTAGTGGAATGCCTTGCTCTAGTAGCTGTCTCTTACTCTGCTCTTCCTCTCTCTGACTAAAAGATCAGTACTCAACTCAGAGGCAGATCTAGGGTACGTTACTATAGAGTATAGAGTTGTATGTATAAAGTGTACACTATAACGAAATTTTTTTAGTTTCACTGCTGCTCAAACTCAACATTTCGTATAAGAGTTTATTACAAGCGTGCTAAACAATTACTACGCTTTCGATCGGAAATGTGGTTGGTCGGTACATTTCACTTGGTAGGCACAACTACACGATGTCACAAAAATAGACAGGGAAAAGGAAATCCTGATGCATGCCTCACGTGAGGCCTCTTCACATACATTGCTTCACACAGTAGTACGGATATCGATTGCCACTTGACGAGCCAAGAAAGGGCCCAACAAGCACATATACAGGCTTCACTTCACTGGTCTAACTTTGGCAGTTGCATACATTGGGCTGGTTCCATGCATTTACGTTTGTGGTCTTCGGCTTCAATTCGCTCGTTCGCTCAGTTCACCTTGGAGCAGTTGAGCCTGATCTGCCCCTGCGACCCCGTGAGCACGCCGATGTTGCCCATGCTCACCATGGCCGAGGCGAAGTCGGCGCTGAACCGCGCGGCGCTGGACGCGTAGGTGCGGACGAGCGCGTCGGTGGAGCCGCCGTTGAAGAGCTGCTGGTCGGAGTGGAGCAGCCCGCGCTGCGAGAGCAGGTTGCCGTAGTAGGCGTTGTCGAAGGCGTTCGGCGTCGTCGCGTCGAGCGGCGCCAGGTTGCCGTCGCTGCCGGACTGAGGGCAGTTGGCCTTTAGCGACGCCGCGTACGTCGCGTTGATGTTGGTCTCGCCGTAGATCCGGCTCCGGAAGTTGGTGCACTGCGCCTGACCGATCGTGTGGGCCCCTGCGTATATACGTACGTGCTTAAGTACCTACAGCGTACATACGAACGTACAAACAGTGGCGTATGCCTCTTATACCCCTCTTAAATAGACTCAATAAAACAGTTCAGTACCAGCCTAGCAGTCTCTCAATTATTTGATCCTTTGTATTGTTACACACTTATATTATATGTGACTGTTAAACAGATGTTTACAAACTTTGAATATGGTTGACTTGTTAGACTTTCGATGTCTTAGCCTTAGCCTCCCACCTTCCAATTTTTTAGATACACCTCTGCGTACAGATACAACGTTGGGTTTGTTCGTTGTCAGCTCATTGTTGGTTGGTCAATTCAGTGATGGACAGGTCAATCCGTGTCATTTTTCTACTGGGACTTCTTTTATCTACTTGCCATTTAGATTTTCCATGTGAAAATTAAACCAAAATCTGGCATGGCAGTTCATACGTACTGCATGCATGTTTGTGCGTGTAGGCGTAGGGTGTACCTGAGAGTGCAACCATGTCGGTGGTGCTGAGCCCTTTCCTCGAGAAGTTGCCGACGAGACTGGCGAGGTCGGAGGTCGGGGGAGGGAGGTCGCTGTTCGCCAGGGACATGCTCGCGGTGGTGGAGTCCCTCCTGCCCAAGAGCACCGTATACGACGAGCCTCCTAACTGCAGATATATATAGTATATAGAAGCATTGATTGCTTTGCAGTTATAGGAGTTTGATTAGTTTGGTGGCCTTACGGCGACGACGGAGTCGCGGGCGGCGACGGCGAGGATGTCGGCGCAGGAGACGGTCCGCGCGCAGACGGCCTCGACCTGCGCCTTGACGTTGTCGACGACGTTGAATCCCCTGAGCGAGTTGCGGTTGGGGAACGCCCCCTGCTCGCCTGTGAAGTTGGCCGTGTCGGCTAGCAGCACCGACGCATCACATCCCTGTCATGCCACAACATGCAGGCCAGCTAGCTCTCACTACATGCATGGTAAATCACATGACAGTATGCATCATGCATATATACACATCACTCTCAGTGTTACAATTAAGTCAACAGCTAGCTCATGTAGTAGTAGTAGTACTACTACGGCTACAGTACTAGCTCAAACATCTCTCATGCATGCATGGTCGACATCAAACTAGCTAGGTAATTAATTAGCTGCGGAAGCAAGAGCACTCATCGATGGATCGATCGCAATTCCAAAAAGCATTAGCTAGTACATGGGTTCATAATTCATATGCAGAAGAAGTACGTGCTATATATATATCGGCAGATTATTGGATTGCATGCATGCACGGTGCATATGAATTACTGAAGAGGTATATATAGTATACGGAGGCAGAGACTTGCTTGGACAAAGCAGTCGTGGAAGTGAAGCCTGAGCAGGGAGGCACCCATGCGGGGCTCCCTGTTCACCGCCGCCGTCACGGCGCTCCTGATCGTCGCCAGCGCGTTCGGGCACGACGTGGCGTAGAACGTCGCCGACAGCTGGGCCGACGCCGCCGCGGCCAGGCCCAACAGCAAGATCGTCACGGCAGAAACCACGGTGGAGGAAGCCATGATCGGTTGATATATAGCGATCAATATTTCAGGTAGCTTACATGCATACATATATATAGCCACTTCACACTCAGCGATTAGCTAGTAGCTACTAACTTACTATACGCCATGTGAGCTGAAGCTCCGATTCCCCTGTGGCCCCCAGGCTGTCTGGTAGCTGGCTAATCAACTCCTGTCGTGCTGCATGCATCTCTCTGCAGTGCAGTGCACTGCTACAAGATCAACAAATTATGGAAGAACATCATGACCTGAATTAGTGGACGTGGCCGGTGATAATCAGCTAGGCTAGCTACAGTACGTACTAATTAATCATGCATGTTTACTTAAAAAAATGTTCATACGGAATCCGAATTAAACTAACACAAAACAGTTATCACATTAATCACTGTGTCTTTTCAGGATTCGTCGCTGGAAGTGATCAGGTGGTTGGCTAGTCTCGGAAGAATGATATGCATGGAACCAGACATGTGTACCTCACTGTGTGATTGATATATACGTCTGAACATATTTCAATAAATCATCGATATGTACAAACACAGCAATAGAGAGAGCCAACCAATATGACAAACAACGCGGAAACAAATAACCCGCGAGTGAAGACCAAACAGAGTAGGAAGGAGAGGTAGGGCCAAACAAAGGTGGGAGTCGTGTTGGGCCGAGTCGGACCGGCAGGGTTTATCGTGTTTCGTGTTTGAACTGTGTTGTGCCGCGACGACCCGTCTTGTCTACCGTGCCGTTCCGTGCCGGTCTGACTCGCCTTCGGCGAGCCCAGACATGGTCCATTTACGTTTCGTGCCTACTTCGTGCCATACCCGGCCTAGACCCAGCCTATTTACACTATTGCAATGAGAGGAAAGGAGCTGGAGACGTGTGGAGTCGAGGTAGTGGACACAAATATTATGAAAAAAAGAACTAAAATTTATTTATTCTTGAATAGTTATATAGGGCAAATGAGATGTGTTGAACATGGACAAGAGAAGGGGAAATGAGTGAGAAAGAGAGGAGAGATAGGCGAGAGAGATTGAGAGAGACATGTGAGAGAGGGAGATTGAGAGGCTACCTATCGTGCCTGATTCTTGGGTCTGGCACGATCCGTACTATAGTGTCGTGCTGACTCAATATGGCCTACTTTGTGCGGACCGAACTTTAGACCGTACTATACCACCGTGCCTCAAATCGGCCCAAAAAAACCCAGACCAAGTGCCCATCTGTAGGGCCAAAGGTGGCTTACTAAGCCAGAAGGCTCCAAGCAGCCTAACAACCCATAGGGCAAACTCGTTATTTTGATGATCCTACGTGGAAAGCCTTTTTTTTCTAGTAATAAATACTAGATAATTTAATATTTATTTTTTTCTATAGTGAAGATAGTCACACGTAATGATAGATTACGGCTATATTATTAAAAGTACAATAATTAAGCCAATATAATTAGATGTCGACTAAAAAAAGGAAAATAAGCGTGTGCTTGCCATATTATTAAAAGTACAATAATTCAGCCAATATAATTAGATGTCGACTAAGGGTATGTTTGGATCCATTAGCACTAATAGTTAGCTGTTAAAATTAGCTAAAGTGGATCCAAACAGGCTAGCTAATAACCCAGCTAATAGTTATCTCATTAGCTGGTTCCCCCCTGCTAATTCCTACTAATAGATGGTGAAATGACTAATGTGTCCTCGACCCTGTGCAAACAGCTATTAATGCAAAGGTACAATAGACATTTCTATTAACAACTAAAATTTTAACCACCTATTAGCTAGTACCTCCAAACAGCCCTAGCTAATAATTAGCCAGCTAATAGTTAACCAACAATTAGCTATTAGCTAGCTAACTATTAGTGATAATGGATCCAAACATGCCCTAAAAAAAAAGGAAAATAGGCGTGTGCTTGCATGAGCATTCTTCCATCATGGCTTCTCTTTTCAGTACATGCATGGTGCAGTGTCTTCGATCATGCCTTTCTTGGATACTCTTCTAGTTTGATCATGATAATAAAGTGCATATATACTGTAATAGGGTTACTAATCCGTCGTTTTCTTTCTCTTTCTGATCCTTTAGCCAGCCATGCCAGTTCAGTTCTAGCTTGTAACAACTACTTACAACGATGAATTAATTCGACAGCTTAACAAGAAACAATATTCCATCTCAGTAGGGACCTTGCACACTTCGCTGCACATGCATTGCATGGATGGATGCATAAATCGCGCTCGGCCCCAAAGAAATCAAGGCCACAAGCCTTAAATTGATTTATCTCGTTGTTTTCTTTTCCCCATGACAGGTGCAACCAATCCGCACGCACACACATATACATATACACACACATACATACATACATACCTAGGGCACCATGCTCTAAAATGAAAATTTTCTCTATGTTTTTTTATGCCAAATTTTTAAAAATTTTTAGGATATTGAGTTTAAGCAGTTAACTAACTAGTTCAAATAAGTATGAATTGAAATTCAAACTAGAGTTTCTCTTTTTAATGATAGTTTAATTATAGGTATATGCTGATTATATATATAAGTCAGCAAAGTATGTGATCCAAACTTGTTCAAAATCTTTGAATTCGACTATATCTGTTTCAAAGGTATGTGTTTCATTTGAATTGTTATAGATAGGTATCTACCCTAAAACTGAAATTTTGAAAAATATACTCGAATATGGCTTGAATTCGTATATATCCTATTTCAGTTTCCTATATATATATAAATCAAACCACGCACTATAAAAATCACCAACCGAGTACACGCATAGAGCTGCACGACTGGGGCAACGTGGCGCCATGTCGCTCGTTGATCCAGTGACTTGGCCCTCTATCGCCCTTTGATTCGGCGATATTTTCATGTCGCCCAACCAACAGACGACAGGAGTACATTTCTGCAATTTTTTTGACATATTTTTTTTGCAAGTTCTAAAAATAAATGTATTATTAAAAAAAATCATCAATGATCAAAGTTCAATTTTACAGGCCGTGTCAAATCAAACCACGCACTATAAAAATCATCGGACCGATTACACGCATAGAGCTAGAACTAAATACGGCATATATATGTTCCATTTTTTTAACTATATATACGGATGAGCGGATGAGGGTGGTGGAGGGGTCTAGGGACGATGGCGGAAGCCCTTGTGCCTACAACGACTCGTGGGAGGTGGAACTTGCAGAATCTGAGTCAGAATCCGCAGAATTAGGTGGATGACAGGTTCTGATTCTGTGTACAAATTAGATTCTGATTCTTGGAGAAGCTGTCTAGCTAGAATCCTATTGTTCGGCGCATAATCCGCTTTTATTTTAAGAAGAAGCTGTATTTAAGCTGAAATGAAGGGGACCATATTAGAGAATTATGCTACTGATTTCTGCATTGAGTATGTATCATGAGAAGAGTTACGTTAGAGAATTGTGCTAATGATTTCTTCATTAAGTATGTATCTATAAAATAACAATGTTAACAGTTTTGTGAATGTGAATATACTGTGAATTTGTCAATTTGTGAGTATATTGTCAATATAATATACCGTGAAGTTGTCAATTATGCATATATTGGTAATGTATGAATATAATTTGAATTTATCAATCTGTAAGTATATTGTGAATATGAATATACTATGAATCTGTGTATTCCTAGTGTTGTTTTAGAAAGTAGCGTAGAATTTATCTCCGTCAGTTCCATGCTTAGAATGGTCCGAGCGTGGAATCGATAAAGATAATACATGAATCTCTATCGGTTCAATGCTAATAACCGATAGAGATCAGAAGGATGTCTCTATCAATTCTGAGCGTAGAACCAATAGGATTTATGCATTATCTCTATCGATTCTACGCTTAGAACTAATATAGATAATTTGTCTTTTCGGTTGATTCTAAGCTCCAAACCGACCCAAATGACGCTATATCTCTCTTGGGTGAAAACTGACTGTGAAAGCTGCTTCTCATCACTATTTAAGAACTTTGTATCGCTACAAAAATCGATCCAGATGTCAAAAAAGAACAGCTCCGATAACCATTTCTACAGTAGTGTACCTTAAAAATGCCTCTATGGCCCACATTACATGTTCTTTATCCAAAATATATTAATATAATATCTCTACATTTTAGTCACATTCTAAAATAGCCAAAAAATATCTATACAATATGTTATAACAATTTATAAAGATAAATAAAAAGTATCTATAGGAATGTGCCTCTACGTGAGATTTTGTTGTAGTGTACGAAAGTTTTTTTTTAATAAAAATCCACTCATCGTTTTCATACATTCAAACTATATGTTTTAAACAATATTTTTGATCAAAATTAATAGGATTTGCCTGTACGTATTATATGGCTCACAATTTTGGGATAGGAGAATTATTCACTGTTCTAGTCTCTTAATTTTTTTTTACAGAATTAGCCCTATGAATTTTTTTTTTGCAGAATTGGCCCCATTCTGCACACGGAAAATGCGGAATTTGTTAGCTCGGCACACGGTGACAATTGGATTTGTCGTGCGCCCTCGCTACGGAAAACAGATTTCCCGTGCCCTTGTTCTACGGAAATCGGCTTTTTCGTGTCCCTGTTCCGCGGAAAACAGATTTTCCGCGCTTCCCTTCCGCGGTAACACTGCGCTATTGCTGGGTTCCGTGCTGAAGGATTTCCTGCACCCCCAGTCTGCAGAAAATCCGATTCCCGTGTCCCCCTTCCGTCGAAATGTGCCAGGCGTTGCAGTGATAGCTGTGCTTATCGTGCGTGGCAACTGTGGGTCGGGGGCTATTTTTTTTAAAACAAACACATGGGGCTACTTTTGCCAAAAAAAAAAAAATCTTAGAAAGGTTAGAACAGTGAAAAATTCGGGATCAGAGGGAGTAGATTAGTAAGGTGGCACTCACGTGACGTGATGACGCTGACTTGCACATTTTGGTGCAACCACTTCCACGAGCTAAAGATGGAATCCACGAAGTTTATATTACAAGGAAAACATCCCTTACACTGCACAAACTCTCCCCCTTGACACTCGTGTCGATTCTAATTTTCTTCTTAATTAAAACCAGCATCTTAGCTTGAAACCATCCTCCAATTATTTTTGCGTATATATCTATTCGACTTGCATATGTGACGTCGATTTGACCAATGCGTTCGGTAACATTAGTTTCAACAGGACACATGCATGTCTTTCGCAATGCATGTCTTTCGCAGGCACTCGCTCTAGCGCCTGACTCTAGCTTAGATTAGCCAAGCGTTGTCTTGCGAGTTGCCATCGTCGTTCAGGATGTGATTTGACTCTTGGTTACCATCGCCGTTCCATTCCTTCTTACGATGTCATTTTTTTTTTCAAATCGAGCGAATTTAACGGAACTACATATTTTTATAAACTATTATAAAAATATAGTTTTTAACTTCTATTTTGCAAAACTACATATTTTTAAAAATTATACCACAAAATCATATGTTTTAGAATTGATCTTATTTTTTTGTAACATGTCTAGTAGTGTGGGTTCATATAGCAGCTTTACACGTCCCTATTTTTCGTTTTACTCGCATGTGAGACTGCTATGTGATGGCCACGTGATGCAATCTCCAACTGAGATTTGTTCATGTCTCCCTTCCTCTTTTGACTGCTTAGGAGCACGCGTATCCATCCACTGAAGAGAAGCTGGTACACGGTACTCTGGTAGTGTTGGGTTTCACGAACATCAATCTGGATGGTGTATATGACCGTTTCAATACCATCCCGCTATTGATGCCCTCAAACAATATGATCGTGACACTTGGAGATACCATTCGCACATTCATCTAGTAGCCCAGTAGTGATATCTCTTGGAACGCTCATCCTCTATTACCGAAAGTACCCTAACTACTTGAGTCGCCTGCTGCACCTCAACAGGCCACCAAATTGGCTCCCATGCATCTACATCAAAGGACTTTCAGTTAGTTGTTGTCCACTCATCTTCTGTGAAGACTTTCTATAGCAGAAAGTAAGATAAAGATAAATCGAAGCAGATCACGAAGATCCTAAACTATCCGATTGCCCCATTGGCTCTAACTTTATCGATGTCCGTCTCTTACCGTCTACATAGGTCTAATCAAATTTGGCACTTGATATTTTTCTGTAAATTTAGCACCTCGCAAAAAACAGTCCTATTCTTGGCTGCGGAAACGCTAGAAAATGATACATATCATCTTTCGTGCTCTGACCGCTGAAACATGTAGCACACTATGGAAGCATGCCACGGTCGGAGATACAATTATTTTTGCAATTGCGTTTATAAGGACGTCAGATTTACGGAAGAAAAAAAAATTACTGCAGACTACAAAAGTGATGATTTCTCCAATGCAATGGGCCCTTTTTATTTGCAGGTCTTCAGAAGCAACGGGAGCTCAGGCGGATTCAACTAAGCTCTAATTTTTGCGCTGTTGCTTCATGAGTTTAAACTGTTGCTAAACTAGTTAATTCTCGTAAGACTCTATGTTTCGGTTTATAAATTAAAGATGGGAAAAGTCCCGTACAAGAAAAACTTCCTAATTCATGCCAGTTGCATCGAATGGTTGTCAATCGTTCTATGCATGGGACTTGCCTGGAATCTCTCTCTCTCTCTGTGCAATCGAGTAAAGAACAATTTGTCACATGCCGATTGTTTTAGTATTACCATCCGTTACCATGAAAGATTAGGAGTTATGTTTTGTTTCGTAATCTTACGACAAGTTGATTATGAACGGTGACATTACATAACATGCACGCCATTTATGGGAGCACAAGTATAATCATTGCACCATGAACTCCTACATGCCATGTAGATGCCAAACTATGGAGGTTCTATAGTCGACCCTGATTCCTTTTTGTCAAGTATCATCACGGAGGATTAGCGTATGTTTATTAAACTTTCCGATATTGTTCTGCAGTCATTCAGTCAGTCCTGGAATCTGCCATCTTCAAGGCAGGGGGCATTCTTGAGATTATGGAAAGCAACAAATCATTGGTTGGGAAAGGAGTAGCCGAACTCATGAAGGGGTAGGATTTAACAGTTTAATCTCTGCCCTCTTGAATTGTATAAAGGATTCTGAATATGTGTTTTCTTTTATTTCATTTTTTGGCTAACAAATGCTTGTATGCATGCTTAGAATGGACAAATTTCAGGTATATTCGCTGACTACGATGATCACTTTGAAGATGGAAATCCCTGATCGAGAATAGGAGAACGATCCTGATGGCATTGCTCTTTCGAAATTCATCAACTCAAATTTACCAAACAATGTCAGAGTTTTCAGTGTCTTGCCTGCACAAAGGTAAGGGAAGTGTTTTAGGATGTGTTTGGTTGGTTGAACCAAGTGGTATATGCATGAGATGTTTCAAGAAAAAAGCCATCTATATGTGAATGGAACTGTCCCGTTCTGAATAGTGGGATACAAATTTGGGAAATATTCCCTATAGATGCTGAACCATTTCATTCACTCAAAACAATAGAATTAGATAGTATAGGACTATCCTATCTCATTCAACCTCATCCCACCAACTAAACACACCCTTACTGAAATAATTATCAGATGACTGATTGAATTGTGCATAAAAAACCTTTTTTTTATCACGACATGGTGTGCATTCCATCATAGGAGTCTTGATGCAAGGGAGGGAATGCTTGTACCGAGAGTGCTTCTATATTCTGCCTGCTGAAATTAATGGGATTAAGGGTGGTTGTAGCTTTGAAGAAGTAGAGGAGCACTAGTCGGAATTCAGCATACTGAAATATTTTGATGTCTGTTCGTGATTCTGTGCAGCATGCATTCTGTGCAGCAGATTGTGCAAAAGAAGTGGACATATGAATGTTTGATGAATCGTCTGATAACAGAGGCGTGTTTAGGGAGATATACAGATGTAGTCATTTAGATGAATAAGAATGAGACATGAGTTTGTGTAATGGGTGAGGTACACCAGAGGTCATCAAACTTTCCCAGTTTCTCCGCTTAGGACCATAAATTTGAATTTGTCTTGCATGTTCCTGAATTTGCCTAGCTTTCAATTCAAGAGACAAAAAAATAAGACAAGGAATGCTCAGAAAGGTAATTGCATAATTAAGGCGGCTCAGTAGCCTCACTGTGGCCTACCTTGTCGTTTTGAATTACTTTACCGATGGATGGACTGCAGTGAACTGTTAAACAACTTCGGCTACCTACCAATTCCAGACCAAAATTGGAGTTTAAGAACTAGGTGCAGTTACATGTACGGAACAATCGAAGACATCTGGTTGAATATTATACTCTTAGCATAACAGTTGCTAGACCTAATGTAAATTTGTAAGGCCAGCCCAGTCAGATTCTGATGGTATTTTCATTTTTTTCACGTTTGGCTTCTTCCCATGGTACATCTTGAACCATGAATGAAAAATTATTTGTCATGCAAATGGTTTACCCTTTATACAACGCAGCAACGGCAGACATTGTCAGAGAGTAATTGTGCTCATTCAATAGTTGTTCTGCATGTGCACTGGCTGAATGGTCAAAGGAACAGGCTCAACAATAAATTCCGTGCCCTCTGAAATGGGTATGGAGCAAAGCTCTTCTGACGAGGGTGCTACTTCAGACCAGGATGAAGAAGACTCGAATTTTTCGTCAATAATCGATTCTAGTGCACCAGAATACAATTATAAGAAGGATAATCACAAACTTTCTGAGAATTGGGTGCGGATTCGAGAGAGGTGGCTCCATGAGCCTGATGAAAATGATAAACTATGCTTCACGCTTCAGAGATATCCTGACCTGCTCCCGTGGAGACTTGCAGAGCTCATCAGGAATTCAGTTTGTGGAATTGATCATATGCGGAGTATCTTTCATGCTACATCAGGTATGCAGAGTCCATCTGTGAGTACTAAAATTTCACAAGATCATGTTAAATTCTGAAATGTCTTTGTAGGATTCTGCGTTATCTACGGAATTGAATTCTGGATTTCCTGAAATGCCCCTCTTGACTAAGGTCATGTTTGGATCTATTAGCACTAACAGTTAGCTGCTAAAATTAGTTGAAATGGATCCAAACAGCCCAGCTAATAGTTAGCCAACAACCCAGTTAATAGTTATCTTATTAACTGGTTCTCCCCTACTAATTTCAGCTAATGGATAATCAAAAGACCAATTTGCTCTCGGCCCCTCCACTGCAGGCCCCTTTCCCTCACGCTCGGCTAATTAATGCAAGGGTATAATAGATATTTGCACCCACAACCAAATTTCCAACTACCTATTAGCTAGTAGATCCAAACTGTTAAACTAGACTTGTATAGGGTGTTATTTATCTTTTTCCATCCTCTCTGTACATGTTTTTCCTTTGGCCCATTGGGCCAGTTAATGAATGAGCTGCTATTCTAACATGGTATCAGAGCCCTAGCTAGGGTTTCCTGTAGCGCCGCTGCCGCCGGCAGTCCTTGCCGGTGACGCCACCGCCGTCGCAGCTCCCTCCCGCACGGCGTCCTCCTCTCTTCTCTCTCTTTCTGGCGACGTCGCAGCTCCCTCCCGCACCGGCATCCTCCGTTCCCGCGCGGCCGCCTCCGCCGTCGACGACACCTACGCCGTTGTCGCAGCTTCCGTCTTGGCGACGTCATCGCTGTTGCCGCTTGCAGTGCCATGTGGCGGCGCTTATCGCTGCAGCTCCCACGCGGCGGCGCCCGACGCCGCTGCTTCCTCTCGGGCCGACATCCCTCCATGGCTCCCTCTCTAGCGCTGGCGTCCCCTCCGCCGGCTCCCTCTCCAACGCCGGCGTCTCCTCCGCCGGCACCCCCCTTCCTCTCTGTCGCAGCCAACCGCAGCAACAGTCGGCCTCCCTCTGTTATATATATTAAAAAAAAGAGAGGGAGAATTGTACTATCCAGCATTTGTGATGGCCAACGCATCTCGTTCCTCGGGACCGATGCCTCTCTCGCCTGTCATGTTTGATGGGACCAACTTCCGGGAGTGGTCCACAATGCTCCGGGTCTCACTTGACAGCCAGCGCCTTTGGGGTCACCTCACTGGAGCTCGTCCTCGCCCGCCAGTTCCGGTTCGTCCAGTTCAGCCTGTGGTCGGGCCAGATGGTGCTTCGGTTCCTGTAGATGTCCTCACCGCATACAAGCATGACACTGATCAGTACGTCGCCGATCTGCAGACTCTCGAGGGCTGGCAGACGGATGAGGCTCGTGCTGTTGCTGTCATCTTAGGCAGCATGAAGGTTGAGCTTGCCATGGATCTGGCCACTCTTCCTTCTTCTCAGCTGATGTGGGAGCGTGCACAGAGCTCGATTCGGTGGCGATGATGCTCTCTACACCACTACGCTGGAGTTGGCGAGCTCTCTTCATCAGCAGGACTCCACCGTTGATGCCTTCTACCAGCAGATTACTGATGTGTGGCGTCAGCTTGACTCTTTGGAGCCTCCCTACAGTCTGACCTGCGACTGCTGTGGTCTTCATCGGGACCACAAGAGTGCTGTTCGCCTCTTTGAGTTCCTTTGTCGACTTCGACCGGAGTTCGAGCAACTCTGTGCTCAGCTACTGGCTCGTTTGCCTCGATCGTCTCTGGTTGAGGCCCTCACTCTGGTCCGTGCTGAGGAGACTCGTCTTCGTGGGGTTCTCTCGTCCTCCTCGTCGATCTTGATCACTTCCACACCTGCTCCTATGACTGCTTCTTCCCCAGTACCGGCAGGAGGCTCTGTTGCTGTGGCGAGTACCGTTGGTGTAGTGGTTCGCTGTAACTACTGCAAGAGGACAGGGCACACCATTGAGCAGTGCAGGAGGCGGCCTCAGAACCGCAAGGGTGGCGGTGGTGTAGCTGGAGGTAGTGGAGCTGGTGCCTCTCGTCCACCTGATGCCCTGCTGACAGCCATGCAGGATGTGACTCAGCGCCTTGAGCGCATGGAGTGCCGTTTGGGGGCGACACCTTCTTCAGGACCGTCAGTTGCCAGTCTTCCTTCAGGTATAAAGTTACCCTGGATTCTTGACTCTGGGGCATCTTTTCATATGACATCTGATCCCACTCACCTTGGCCCACTGAGTTCTTCCGCTATCCCTATGTCTCGCCGAGCGGTGATGGCACTTCCTCTCGATTCTTTGGTCGGGCACTCTTCACACTTCTTGTTTTCATGTTCCTTCTGTTTCACATGTTCCTCGCCTCGATTTACAACTTATCTCTGCTGGTCAGCTCGCTGACCTTGATTGTCGTATCATTCTTGAGGCTAATTCTTGTTCTATTCAGGATCGTCTCACCGGGACCCTGGTTGGTACTGGCCGTCAGGTCTGTGACTCTCAGCGTCTTTGGGAGCTTGACTGGCTTCGCCTTCCCTCCGCTTCCGTCACGTCTACCTCCAGCAGCCAGTCGACTGTCGTCTCTGATGTCACTGTCCTCGCCACCCCTGCTTCCGCCAGTTTTGCTCAGTGGCATCATCGTTTAGGTCACATGTATGGGTCTTGTCTTTCTTTGTTAGTGAGTCGTGGTGTTCTTGGGAAAGTTTCTGGTGATACCTCCCTGTCCTGTATGGGTTGTAAGCTTGGGAAGCAGCTACAACTACCCTATCCCACCAGTGACTCGGTGTCTCTTCAGCCGTTTGATTTGGTTCATTCTGATGTATGGGGCCCGGCTCACTTCGTTTCGAAAGGGGGTCATCGTTACTATGTGATCTTTATTGATGATTTCTCTTGTTACACTTGGATCTATCTTCTGACTTCTAGGCATCAGGTGTTGTCTGCCTACCAGACCTTCGCTGCTATGGTCCGCACACAGTTTGACTCGCCTATTCGTGTCTTCCGTGCTGACTCTGCTGGCGAGTACCTATCCACCTCTCTTTGTCAGTATCTTCTTGAGCAGGGTACCCTTCCTCAGTACTCTTGTACTGGTGCTCACGCTCAAAATGGTGTCTCTGAGCGCAAGCATCGTCACCTTCTTGAGACTGCTCGAGCGATGATGCTGTCTTCCTCTGTTCTGCCCTATTTCGGTCAATGCTTTTACCATTGTCTACCTTGTGAACCTTCACCTTCTCTCGCTTCTTGAGGTGCTACTCCTGTTGAGCGTCTCTTTGGTAGGGCTCCTCAGTACAGTCACCTTCGTGCATTCAGGTGCGTTGTCTTTGTGCTTCTTTAGCCCCGTGAGCGAACAAAGCTAACTGCTCAGTCCGTTGAGTGCGTCTTTCTTGGCTACGATGCTGAGCGCAAGGGTTATCGCTGTTGGGACCCTGTGGCTCGCAGGATCCGGGTCTCCCGAGATGTCACTTTTGATGAGTCTCGATCCTTCTTCACTTGTGATCCTTCCTCTAGTCCGCACTCTACCTCTGCTTCTCTCTCCTTCCTCCGCTGCTCCACCCCCTCCCTCGCCACCTCAGCAGCCTTCCTTTGCGTTTACGCCTCCTCCTATCCGTTTCCACTACACTCGTCGTCCACCTCCTCCCAGTTCCTCCTCCCTTCTCGGTCCAGCTCCTCCTCCCACTTCAGAGTCTTCTCCCTCTTCAGAGTCCTCTCCCTCTACTCCTTCTTCAGAGCGTAACTCTCCTACTCCCTCACCGCGGTACGCTCTTCGTGATCGGAGTACGATTCCTCGTCCCGATCGCTACGGTTTCGTTGCTCCTGCTACCATCTCCTCTGAGCCTACTTCCTATCGCGATGCTGTTACTCATCCTGAGTGCAGTTCGCTATGGCTGAGGAGCTTGCTGCTCTAGAGCGCACTGGCACTTGGGACCTTGCCCCTCTTCCTGTTTCTGTCACTCCTATCATGTGCAAGTGGGTCTATAAGATCAAGACTCGCTCTGATGGCTCTATTGAGCGCTATAAGGCGCGTCTCGTTGCACGTGGTTTTCAGCAGGAGTATGGGCGTGACTATGAGGAGACCTTTGCTCTGTTGCTCACAGACCACTTTGTGCACACACTTGTGGTCGTTGCTTCATTCACGGTGGACCATCTCCCAGCTTGATGTGAAGAACGTTTTTCTTCACGGTGAGCTCCGTGAGGAGGTCTACATGCACCCACCTCTTGGCTATTCTATGCCAGATGGCCACGTGTGTCGCCTTCGTCGTTCTTTCTATGGGCTCAAGCAAGCCCCTTGTGCTTGGTTTGAGCGTTTCACCGCTGTTGTCACCACTGCTGGTTTTGTTGCTAGTGAGCACGACCCTGCTCTCTTCGTTCACACTTCTCCTTGTGGTCGTACTCTTCTTCTTCTCTACGTGGATGATATGCTCATCACAGGTGATGATCCGCAGTACGTTGCCTTTGTGAAGGCGCGTCTCAGTGAGCAGTTTCAGATGTCTGATTTGGGTCCTCTTCGGTATTTCCTTGGGATTGAGGTCACTTCCACGCCTGAGCGCTACTACCTCTTCCAGCGGAAGTACATTCAGGATCTCCTTGATCGGGCATGTCTCACCGATCAACGTACTGTTGCCACTCCTATGGAGCTTCACCTTCAGCTTTGTCCTACTAACGGTACTCCTCTTGAGGATCCTACTCGCTACCGTCACCTAGTTGGGAGTCTTGTTTACCTTGGCATTACTCGCCCTGACATCTCCCACGCTGTTCACATCCTGAGCTAGTTTATGCAAACTCCTACTCAGATACACTAGTCACCTCCTTCGAGTCCTACGGTATCTTTGTGGTACCATTGATCGCCGTCTGTTTTTCTCTTGCTTTAGCCCTTTGCAGCTTCAGGCCTATTCAGATGCTTCCTAGGCTAGTGACTCCTCTGATCGTAAGTCCCTCTCTGCTTATTGTGTCTTTCTCGGTTCTTCTCTGATTGCCTGGAAGACCAAGAAGCAGACTGTTGTTTCTCGCTCCAAGATTCGAGTCGAAGTTATGCATACCGCCTCTATGACTACCGAGGTGACTTGGTTACGGTGACTCTTGGCAGACTTTGGCGTCACTGTCTCTACCCCTACGACGGTGTGCTCTGACAGTACCGGCGCGATCAGCATTGCTCGAGATCCGGTGAAGCACGAGCTCACCAAGCACATTGGCGTTGATGCTTCCTATGTTCGGTCGTAGGTGCAGCAGTAGGTGGTTGCCCTTCAGTATGTGCCTTCCAAGGTTCAGATCGCGGATTTCTTCACTAAGGCACAAACTTAGGCGCAGCATGATCTCCATCTCTCCAAACTCAATGTTGTGGATCTACCTTGAGTTTGAGGGGGGGTGTTAAACTAGACTTGTATAGGGTGTTATTTGTCTTTTTCCATCCTCTCTGTACATGTTTTTCCTTTGGCCCATTGGCCCAGTTAATGAATGAGCTGCCATTCTAACACAAACAGCCCCAGCTAATAATTAGCCAGCTAATAGTTAGCCAGCTATTAGCCATTAGCCAGCTAACTATTAGAGCTAATGGATCCAAACAGGCCCTAATCAGTTCTCTAAGTTGTATTTATGGTTTTAAACAGTAGTATGCAATCAGCAGTTTGGTGCAATCACCGTGCAATCCAACTAAGAAAAGTTTCAAAAAATTCTGAAAAAAAATCATGGATGTACATCTCATCTTACCCCATCTACATATAAAATTTCATGATCAAATTCGTCCTATGTTAAGAGTAATAAAAAAGACAAATTTCTGACAAACTTGAATAGTTTAAATGCACCCTAAATTTGTCTTTTTTGTAACTTCTAGCATAGGACGAATTTGATCATGAAATTTTATATGTAGATGGGGTAAGATGAGATGTACATCCATGATTTTTTTCAGAATTTTTTAAAACTTTTCTTAGTTGGATTGCACGGTGGTTGCACTAAACTGCTGATTGCACTGGATATGCCCCCTTCATATTAACTGTCTATAAATTAGTCCCTTCTGAGAAGTACGCATGATCAGTAAAACAGTTTGGTTTGGGTTCAGGGTGCACAATTGACTGTTGATATACCCAGTTATAATGAAGTGTGAAATCAATGTATGCCATAACAGTGTAAACATTATGCATGCTTGAAACTATGACTTTGCAATGTTGCTGTTCTTTTTCTTGACCTTAGAGCCGGAAGATGGTTGTTACTGCTGTGGCAGTGAAGCGTGGATTACTACCCAAAGATATTATAGTACTGTCTCTTGCAAAGTTTTCTCTCATCGTTTTACCAATCGCCCGTTCTGAAGTTCTGATCCTTAGAGAACAATTTCTGCTTGAGGAACCGGCAAGGGAGTATTGTTCGCCCTGGGATCCAGTCAGTGAACGAATCTGCAGAAATCAGGAAGGGGGTTATGGAATTCTACAGGGTGGCTCTTCTACCTGAGCTAGCAAAATTCTTGGATGCATCCATGCCTCCATGGATGAGGGACTAAACCAAATGCCTTACTGAAGTGAATGTTAAAGTTTCTCTTTTCAGCCATTTCTACGTAAGAACTAGTGTTACCCACGGGGACAATGTGAGTCTGAGCTATTGATTGATCAGACCAGGACAACCTGCCGATTTGAAGTGTTGAATTTTTGTTTCCCTTGCACCACAGACTTGCATAAGAATTCATGCAACACCAAGAGTATGTTCGATCTAGTGGCACTTTTTTTTCTTTTTCAAAACTAGTACACCATTGGTTGCCCTTGCTCGTCCTTTTATCACCCACTGCACATCTGCAATGCATCAAACAGTATGCATTGCTCTGTTTATTTCATATAAGGGATCATCTGGACTCTGGAGTCCTCTCCAATCATGATATACATTCCTCTGCTGATTTCATATGGATGCTAGTCCTGATCCTTGTTTCAACTTTGAACTGAAAGTCTCATCAGCCATCGCGGGCAATGACTTGTGCCGAGCTTCAGTGCATCAGCGCGCCAATTGTCAATTCATGAGCAACAGCAACCTGCATCTGGCCAAAGCTCGTCCGAGCTTGATAAGAGGCTACCTACACATCTGGGCGTCAGAGGACGGACCCCTCTGCCATGCCCGACGACGAAGACGACAGCGCGACATCGACCCTCGTGCTGCGCGCAAATCTCTCTCGTGAGGCGTAAGGGCGCGCGACTGGGCTGGAGCTGGAGGTAACCTGTCGTCGTCAGTACCAGCGCTGTTCAGGTAACTTGTCTAAAATTTGCTCAATATCCAGTTCACTCATAGGATGGATCCATGTTCCGCGTAGCACAAAAAGGTTAGTCCAGAGATGCTACGTTTAGACTCTACATACATTATATATTACTACAACTCAGTTTAGATAAGCAATGTGAGACTAATCCGGCACATGACGGCGATGGAGAAAATAAAAGAGCATCAGATGGTTAGAAGGGTTTCCAACCTTAGCCCCCACAGCCGCCGCCGCCGCCTCCTGGCCGGATCGTCGCCGCCCGGGTCTACGCCTTCAGGCCACGCCGCCGTGGATCGGAGCCGCGCCATCTCGCCTGCGCCGAGAGGCCGCGTCTTCGGCCGCGTGACCACTCCGGAAGGATGCGATGCTTGCACGTCAAGTGGCCATGCCGCCGGCCGTGTGGATGTGCGGGGTGGAAGCTGCGCCATCGCCGAGCCCTTAGGTTGCGTCACCACCGAGCGGAGTGAGGGCACGGCATCGGGGCGCCGGGCCGCCGCGCTGTGAGGCCGCGCCGTTGCTGAGACGAGGGATTACTCTCTAGGTGACTACTCTTCGCTTCAGCGTCTTCATCTCTTACTAGCGTTGTTCATACATTTCTTTTGACCTATGTCATCTTAGCATCGATTCGCGGATTCGCTTTCTTAGGCGACACAATTCATTTTTTAGATGCACTCTATGGACTTGATGATCGTGTGCCTATTGGCTAGCTCGCGAATCTGTCATCGTAGAGTCGAACATCTAAAAATTGTTTGTCTCGCCTTGAGAAGGTGGCCGTTGCGATTGGCTAAGATTAAGTGGTATGACGGCACTAGCTCGGAATGAGGGTGGTTGCAACACTGGGATCTCCGGTACTTCGACTTCAGGGAGAAATTCTAAGGTCTGACCTTAGTTGGTTGTGCCTGGCAATAGTCTTGTTGAAGGCATTGTTTTGTAGTTTGAGGATTTATTTTCTGAGGTGAAAACCTTTGGTCTAATCTTCACTGGTTGGATCATGGCAATGGCGGTGCGTGTGCGTATCGAGTCCTTCTTAGAGGCGTTGTCATTGGAGAGTTTTTATCGCGGTCCAAGTGTTGCTATGATGGTGGATAGGCTTGAAAACAATATTGCGTGATGTAGTTTGCTGCGACGGTTCCTTTATCTTTTCTTGTGTGTGTGTTTGGCTGTGTACACCCTAACTGTGTAGAGGTCGGGAGTCTTCTTAGTATAATTGTATCACCTTGATGTAATTTACTAAGATTAATAAAAGCTTCCTTTATCGAAAAAAACGTGAGACTAATCCTATTATCACTTCACGTGAGCTTTTACACTAATGGATCAGGTTATTACAGTTCGTTCGTTCATCAGAACAGCTGAAACATGACATCTGCGCGAGGAGGCGACAAGGCAGCCGCGTACAACCCTGATCAGTCGCTGGCTCGTCTCGGTGGCTACGCTTTGGACACGCCGGAGCAGGAGGCTGTTACACTCATGAAGAGCCCTAGGCTGAGCTGGCCCCGCGGTGGCGCGGAAGGACGCGGTACCCTTCCGTCTCTCCTCGCCTCACCGCCGTGTCTGATCGATCCGTCCATCCGACGTTCGCCAGAACGTCTTTGTTTTGGGGTGAATCACAGGTGAGGAGAGCATGAGAATCCATATATCACGAGAGCATAGTGGCGAGGCAGGACAATTGCTCTCGTGTCCCCTAAAGAAATGGCAGGACATCCCCTTGCTTCCTTGAGATCGATCTGACCGTGCCTGTGTGTTGTTGCGAACGTAGGAGGCGTGAAGGTGACCGCGAGTTAAACTTTGTTCGCTCTTGGAAAATATCAAATCACCACGACCGCGGCCCGATCCAAGGCTTCTCATTGGCTGCTCTCCATGGTTTTTGGAACCCGTTGCTACTCCTTTTGATCGGGCCTGATTCAGTACTGATTAGTTATAAGTTTTAATGAAGTATTGTTCGCATTATAGTGAACCATGCATTGGGCTCCATGTTCTGCTTTAGTCACTGTTTCAGAGCCTAGGTAGAGCTTCTGATGCATGCGCGAACTGTTGTGCTCGTGCATGCATGGTCATAATCTGGTGATCGCATCGATATCATGGAGCTGTTGTTGATCAGAGGGAGAAGGACGCATATGGACATGTTATCCTGCATCAAGAGGTACATAGAAGGCCAGCCAGCTAGCTCCCATTTGCTTTGCCTCCAAACCTCCCATCATATGTTACATGATCTTATTGTCATAGACTACATATATATATATATAAATTATGAGCCATGCATGCGTCCATTTAGTAATACACAGGAAATCAATGGTGCTGGTTCACCGACCGAATTAGGAGCCATGCGTGCATCTCACAACCGGTAGACGAAAAGAAATAAATTAAGGAAGAGGGGAAGGAAGAAAGAATAGAACAGATTGAGAAATGTTGAGACGATTGCTCTACGACGACGACGATGACACAGTCACACAGACTTCGTGTGCTTGCTTGCGTTATATTTGATTTACTCGTCGTCGTGCACGCTGCCGCTCTCGGAGCAGTTCCTTATGGCCTGCAGCACGGCCTGCTTCACGACGTGCTCATCCACGTTCTCCACCAGGTTCTGCACAGCAAGATACGGCAATTACGATGTCATATATGCATTGTTTTGTGCCATTAACTACCAGCTTGATCGATCGCAACTATCGGCACTGATCTGGGAGAAGACAGATTAATTACTTCTTATTATTCTATACATACTATATATTTAAGGATAGATATAATGCACGAACAATGGAGCATGCATATGTAAGAATGAAATGATTATGTTGCTAAGTTTTACTTATTTGTTAGTTAATTACCTCCCCTCCTATGGCTTCTAGGCGGAAGGCATCGGCGCAAGAGGCCGTGGCTTCCAGTTCGAGGACGCTGAGGCCCAGCTCTTCAAAGGCTTCGAGGATGGAAACAAGCAGCCCTGGACAGCTCTTGTCGGATAACACGTTGATGAGGAACCCGCGTCCTAGGGTTTCCACGGTCACCTGCATCCATCAATCCGTCCATTGTTCATCGGATTAAGCAGCTAATAAATGCAGAGTTTGGAAGCTGTATGCATGTGAGTATATACATACGGCCCTACGTACGTACTGATCAATCCAAACTTCATTAAACTAATTAGCATGCATGTGAACTAGTACTACCACCCTTTTAGTACTAGTCTTTTACTAGTACTAAAAGAAAATAAGTAAAGTATTTCCATACCCGATTCTGTCGGAGCGCGTCTTGCGCGCAAGCGATCTCCTGATTCAACCTCACGACCTTCTGCTTCAGCTCCTTGATGTACTTCGAAGCGTCCATGATTATGGATGTGTTGCTCAGCTGCAGCCACGGCAAACACGTACACACCATTGATTTGATCGATCTAATGCACCCAAAAAGAGCAGGCTAGGGAAGAATTAAAGAATGCAGAACTGACGCATGGCATCACACGTAGAATATATTTTTGGAGAGCAAGCAAAAGCGTATGGAGGATTAAAGCGAAAATCAAGAAAGAAGATCAGTTACAGCATGGGAGTGAGTGATAGAGCGGAGGATTTGCAGCTTTTCCTGTAGAGCGGCAGATTTTTTGCGTTCCCTCGACATCATCTCTCCCTCTTTCTTTGCCTCCCTCTTGAAAGCCCAATCGAAGCGAGAGATAGCTAGAGAGACTGCGCAGAGAAAGAGAGAGAGAAGTAGTATAGGTGGGAGCAGCTTAGCTTAAATGGAGGACCGAGAAGGCCTCTCCATATCTATATAGTGGTCTCCCGGTGGCAACTCACGTGACCTTTCCTTATATATTGTTGTTATCCTTTCCATTTCTCTTCTCTGAAAAATAAGTGAAAAGCAAAGAGAGAGAGAAATAAAGCAAAAGCAATGAAAACAAACATTGGACGTATGCTCTGTTATATCTTTCTCATCGATATATGAAAAGACAAAATAAGATCGACTAACCTATAGTGCTACATGGGAGCATGTGGAAGATAGAGTTTGGCGAATTGTTTGTTTGTGTTTCTTTTCTGACGCTTATAGATAAACACCCGACATTTCAATTCATACGTGCATATATATGATTATTCCCCAGGGATCACGCGTGCTTTAAACAGTAAAAACGATTCTGCAATATTATAGCAAATTGTCGATTACATAGGTACTGCTCAAACAAGAAGAGAAATGGAATGAATTAATTACTCTAAGCGACAATATCATTCTTGTAGCTATATGGGATGTGGATATATATGTGGTTTGGCCAGTCGCATGACTATGCATCATCGAGCTGCTAGCTAGCTAGATTAGACGAAACTGCATACCAAGATCCAGTACCTAATTAATCTCCGTCCCCTAGCCATAAAATACTTAGTGTTATCGAATGACTAGTATATATATGAACAACTTGATGTAGTATGTCACACACACACCCCTCGGATGCTCACCATAATGGAACACAAATATCCAAGGTCCAAGCAATGCTATTACTGCATATAGTAGTACGTAGAGTATTAGTATATATAGTTGGCCCTCCCATGAATAAATTTCTTCCTCGATCGACAGGGAGATCTAGTCATCAGATGACAACCATGCATTGCACCAAACATTCTCATATATGTTATATGCCATATGGCCATTCCCAAAGAGCTAGTACAAAAGGAATGGAAGCCCACAGCATTAGCTAGGCTAGTTTAGTTTACTGCATGCCGTCTTGGCTGCTTAGCTTGCCAGGACAGGTCTAGTTTTTTTAGAAAAAAGAGGTAGCTAGCTGCCTCTGCATGTTTGCATGCACGCATGCATTGCATCGATCGCATGCACCACCCCAATTGTTCGCTGCCTTGCAACTTGGAGCTTGCTGTATATATGTATATATCCCTCGACTCGAGAGAAGAAGAGGCAGAGACGATCGACCAGATAAGTAAGCCTTTTATTTTTCGTTTCTGACAGTGTCGTTTCTGACAGTGACGACGAGACAACTAGGTAACCACCGCACTACCATGTGGGTACGTACGTACGTATGTGACAAAACCAGAAGCTAGCTAGCGAGCGAGCTAATAAATCATTAACCGGTGCATGCGATGCGATGCAATGCAATGCAATGCTAGCTGCAACCACTGTAGATACGACGTACCCAGTATGAGTGAGTATATATACGCAATACACGTACGTACGTGTAAAACGTTAAACAAATGGAGTATCTGCATGCGTATATTTTGCTCGTGACGTCGTGTGTCCGCGTGCGTGTGTGCACGAGAGGTACGTAGCTAGGGGGATGGTGGTGTCAGTGTGTGGGGGCGAGCTAGCTAGGGAATCTGCTCGTGAAGGGGGGCACCAGGGATGCGTTGTTGCGGAGTGGGCTTTACAACAATGGCAGCAGCGGCAGCATTAGAGGAGGACGACAAAGCCAGGGGCTCATGCGCTCGCATCGATCACACACATGTAACGCCAGCGGCAGGCTAGCCATATGTGCAGGGCTCATCAGTTACGTACACTGATCGAACGCGTAGGAGCTGCATGCGCTCTCGATCGACCGGATCAGCGGGAGCTCCGCATATATACATACCATGACGACCTTGTGAAGCTCATCACCGATCATTTTTTTTTAGATAAAGTCATCACCGATCATTTGAAGCCTTAATTAGGTCCAGCTCGTTTTAGTTTTTGAATTACAGGAGAAATTGTTTTTGATTGTGAGAGAATCGGGTCGGACCGGCTGCGAATTCTAGGTTCCGGACTGGGCTGGCGAGAATCAGTAATAACCAATGAGAATCAGTTTCCAGTCGGATTCTAATTCTATGTAAAGGATAGCTTATGATTGCAGGAGAATTGAAGCTTATGATTGCAGGCCAGAATTGAAGCTGTCTAAAATCCTCTTGTTTGGTTAACAATTTGCATTTTTTCTAAGCAGAAGCTAATTAAAATAAACAAGGTCTTTGTTTGATTAGCTCCATCTGTCTAGCTCAAATTCTTATTGAGAACTAGCTAGATATTGTACTCACTAGCTTGTGCTAAAAGGGATATCGAATTAGTATGCATAGGTTTGGCGTACATGGAAATATATATGTTTACATATGTTTGATTTTTGGTGCATTAGTTACCTACATACTTTTCCTTGATAGGATGGGCTATTTCTAGAGAATTCGATGTCTGGATAGCTGGATTTTTGCCATCCCATAGAAGAGCACGAGGGTTGAACATAACGTGATAATACTAGGAGCTTGTTTGTTTTTGGAAGCGATGAGATGTGCTGCATGCAAGCATCCAAAAGAAATGCTTTCACGGGGGAGATTTTGCCGCGGAGCCTTGTCCGCTTCCCTCGCGTTGGCGCCAAACCCACACGTGCCGATCGCTAGCTATACAAATGGTTGCAGAACAAAGAATAATGTAGCGTTCATGAGTTAGCACCAATTTGTTGCGTTGCGATGGGCGACAACCGCTTCAAGTAGTATAATCAGATTAATTATGTGTTCGTGGACAAAATTGCGAGGTAATGTTTTGCTTATCTTGCGTACTATATTTCAGTATTACAAGTTCATGATATTATTGAGTCGTTATGGTTGATTTTGCATGCACTTCGTTATATACACAGCCTCTCCCTGATTGCATGCAAATATAAACCATTTTCGATGCTGGCGCAGTTTTCTAGGTGTACCGTTTGGACGATCATTTCTATCCTAGTATGTTGTTAGCTTACTTATTACTTTTGGATAGTGTGTATTACTTTAATCTACGTAATAAATAATTGAAAGACTATGTAGAGGTCTATGCATGTTTGTGATGAGTAATTGATAATGTGTTAGCATGTGGTGTTCAACTTTGAGTTTATTTTGAATTTGAAGCAATTTGATGTGCTGTCAATGTTGGGTGACACTACCGGCCTTGTAGTGGCGGTAGTGTCAGCCAGGTGGCACTACCAGTCTGGGATGGCGGTAGTGCCGGCCCTGCAGTACTACTAGCCCTGAGTGCGGTAGTTTTTTTACAAAGAGATGTTTTTCTCGGGTGTGACTAAAGTAGCACTACCGACCCTAGGGGCGGTAGTACTAGGGGTACGGTACTACCAGCCTCTAGGAGGCGGTAGTCATTTTTCAGAGATGATTTTCTCGAGATGTTTAGGCGAGCGGCAGTACCGGCTACCAAGGAGCAATTGTACCGAACATGCGATATTACCGACCTCTGGTTCTTGGTAGTACCGTGTTTCCAACGAATTGAAGTCTAAATTCTGTTGACTTCATTGAATATTATTGTGAACAGTGCTATGTGATGTGTTTCTTATACGTGTTGGTTGCAAGACTGCATGTTAGGTCATGGTGAGGCGAAGGTAAGACCGAGACTAGGCTAGGAGAGCTGAGGTCTAGAACAGTCAAGGGATGCCGGAAGATAATCGAGGTCGAGAAGTGGTTGCAAGCTGAGAAGACAAGAAAGCTGAGCATGAACCACTAGTGATGAATATGATGGGCAACGGTATGGACCAGGACTAGGCTCAGGGAGAAGTTAAGGTCCAGAATGGTTAGGGAAGTTAGTGCCACCATGATGAAGCGATCAAGGATACGTGGCATGCCAAGTGACTTGGGGTCTATTTGCAAGCAAGGACGGTTCGGGGGAGTCCGGATGCGTAAGAGACTAGGTGGCAAGTCATTGGGCCCACATGGAAAGCGATGAAGCATAGGTGATGCTTCGAGGAGAAGGAAGACCGATCATTAGAAAAAAAATGGTCATTTTGCCTAATACCGACATTTAAGCGGTTTGAAAAATCGCGGTGGTTGTCTAAGTGGTTTAGTTCACACCAAAGTAGTGTTGGACGCAAATTCGGGCTCGCAGAGCGAATTTGGCATCAGTGTAATGACTGCTTTGAGAAACGTGTTGCGTGAGTGAAAAACTCGTTAAGAGTATTGGGTTTCAGGTTAGTTCATGTAAATATGGATGGTATCCATATGTGTGTTTAGGTTTTATGCTTAGAGTTCCACTATATAAAGAAATGTAGTAGGAGGTGAGGCTCCAATCCACTAAGCCTAAGATTAGGGTTTCTACAATACTTTGATGTTCTTGTGTGGGTGTGTGAGTACTCATTCGAAGTTTTGCTCGCAGGTGAGAGGCTTTGTAAACTCTCCTCATGATCTGAATGCAAATAATCTCTTTGCTCAAGTTTTGATCTTCTGCTTGCTTGGCTCTTAATCTTTTCTTGTGGTTCCTTTCTTGCTTGATCTCGTGATGCCAAAGATGTATGATTGATATCCTCTGTAAATCATCTCCTTAATAATCTATGTAAGTTTCTTCTTGATCAACTAAGTTTCTTCAAAAAATCGGTTTTTGAGTTGAAAGTGCAACGATCCTCTTTTTGGTATGGAATACCAAGAAGGATGATCTATGCGTATATAATACTAGTCCCATAATTAGTAACTAGTATGCACATTTACAACAATCGATAACACATTCATACTCAATATTTTATATGATAATAGTAATTTATATAATAAGATCTTATAAAGTAGAGTATATTGCAACGAAAAATTCACAAGCCTTGTGATATGTCCATACAAACCCTTAGATAACTGACGAGGTATAAACCCTAGAAGATCGCATTTTCAAAATTACCGTATCCTACGGTGAAGTGTATATCTTTGGGGCCTCACTTTCTTCTCCATCTAAACCAACAAATTAAGCAAGGTTGAGTACTTTTATACTCTGCAAGACTTAAGGTGTATCACAAAAATACAGTAAATTTAGGCCTTGTCAAAGGAGGCTTCTAGGGTTATTTTGCATAAAGTGAATTTGAACATGTAAATCAAGTAGTAATTTGCAAACAGAATTTTATAAGAGCAAATTTGATAGTTATATAAGTAAGTAAGAGTAGCATTGCATAGTACAACTCATAATCCTTCATGAATGTGAGAATCGCATCATCTCATTGCCATTCCCTGGCATAAAATCTAAAACAAAGACTTTTCAACAAATATCTTCAATTCAAATCATTTTGAAAATATCAAAACTTCTAACTAGTGCAGGCGCACCAAGTGTCCCTTGACTGCAGAAACAACTTTTTGAAAAGATTTAAACCCTACAAAGGTGTACAATTTTACCCTCAAGAAATGATCAACTCTTTGTGCAGCGCTATTAGCACACTTTCTTTGGTGTGCTATAGAGAGATCGTAACGTAACCGTTACATTACATAGATCTAACTTTGCACTAGCCCGGTGATGTTAAACTCCTGCTATGGCGCCATAAACAACACATCCAAGATATGATATCATTCACACAATAATTCTGGCAGCCCATCTCTACCATAATTGTTTCTTCCCAAAGCAAGGCATACACTATTGTGTCAGGAGGCATTATTTTCAACACTTCGGTGAGTGCTCCCCTCCGAGCAAACCAACATGAATTGCCCGCACTACTTCAGCCTTTCAATGTGCAAAGCCAAATATAAGTACCTTAATAGATTAAGGCCGTCTCAAACCAACACTTGTCGTTGTATGGATATTTTTGGATTTAACGTACACTTTGTTCAATCCTTAATCTGTCCTGAGCGATAAACTCTCCTATCTACATGCAAGTCCCATAGTGTTATTTTCATTTTTACCAAAATATTAACAACCTTTAATGTCATATCTACACTTTTAAATTCTTAAGAAACAACATAATTTGATTATTCCAGTTTCCATTACTAAAACATGGCTAAGCATGACCATTATATAGTCGCATATACCCAAGTTGACATTATGTATTATCTAACCATATTCTAGAGTTATCATGGTTCACGATTCAAAATTTATTAAGGAAGTTCCATAAGATAGTGTTATAGCTACCTGTACCACAATATAGCAAATTTACTGAAAATACAGGCATGCATAAATAGATTTGACGAAACAAAATAAAATTAAAATACTAGGATCAATTTGATCAAAGGGGGTGTTTGCCTTGCTTTGTTAGTTCAGAAATTAACTCGAGGTCGAAGTCTTCAGTAGCAGTTTCAATTGTGTCGGCGTCTGCTTGTTCATATTGTATAACAACATTAAGAAGCAATGACAATAAGAGGGAAAAAGATGTCAAATAAATCAATATAAAAGGTTCTATCAAATAAATCGATATGAAAGTTCTAGTTATAAAAACATTTTAATTATTGATTTCTTATTATTTAAGTTCATTGGTTTATGTATGGATTTTAGAATTTATATTATATTGGGTTAAGCTTTTAATAGGATTCAGGTGTAAAGCATGTTTAGACATAATCATTTTTTAGAATAGGATGGTCTTTTCTTAGGGGCATTTTTAAGCTAGACTTATTGGTATTAGGGTTTATTTGTGATATTATATTCATTTGCTAATCGTACACATTTTTAAAGTTTACATTATAAATGGTTAAATTTCCTTTAAGGTTTGCGGATGCAAATTACATATATACGTAACCATTTTTGTAGCATTAATAGTTCTTGATCCTAGAAGTGTCTTGAATCTGGTTTTGCATATTTTAGCTTTTATTTGTGGAAGTCATTGATGTTTTAGTTTTTATGTATAGAGAAAATGAAATCTATTATGAACTTAATTTAAACTAAATAAAACATTTTATTTTTTTGTAGATTTGTCAACGATCAGGATCGCCTAACCGCAGATGTGAAACGGGGTTAGTGAGAATGAGGGACCCAGAAAGAGCTACGCTCAACGGAAGAATGGATGTTGGTCGGGGTGAGACGTCAACGAGCAGGACACGGCGAATTATACTGGTTCGAGCCCCCGTGAGGGTAACAGCCCTACTCCAGTCTTCTCCTGAGGAGGAGGAAGTCTCTATTCTTGAGTACAAGGAGGGTTAATTACAGCTCGAGCTTGAGCGTTCTGGTTGGGTCTAATGGCCTATTGCTTGTGCGTTGATGACGTGATCTTTGTCGTTCTGCATCGAGGGATTTTATACCCCTCCCAGCCGTTACCAGAAACGGCCAGGAGAGATTCCCGGGGTAGTGCATGGCGTGCATTGAAGACATGCTGCAACTGTCCTGGATCTGGTGCCCACATCCGCCTTAACTCCGGGATTCTCGATCTTGGTAACCGTTGAGTAAACGCACACCTCCGAGCTAAGGTCGAGGTCGTGCGGGGATGGGACCTCCCACTCCCTAAGCTCGAGGCCGTGCGGGGATTGGCGCAGCTCTGGTCGTGGTCGAAATCCCACGCCGCTCGAGCCGGGGACCTGCTGATCTAGCGCTGACTGTCGAGATTAATCAGTCCTCGACAGCTAGCCCCCGAGGCTCAAGGTCGTGGTAAGAACTTGGGTCGACCTCGAGCCTCTCCACACGGTCAGAGGGGACTGTCTTCTGGAATTTTCGAGCCCGAAGTCAAGGTCGGACAGAGACCTATGAATAGGCTTTGGCGTCGTTACACCTGGTGCCTCTTGATCTTCAGAATTTTGGTACGGACACAATCGAGCAGCGGAACCGTTCGCAATGCCTCGATTCCGCCACACAGCCCTTAACTGCACCTGTCGAATCACCTGACCGACGCACCTTTTGAGGTGCCCTAACCTTCGGCCTGCAGCGCACCGGGCTTATAAAACTCGAGACTTTTGCAACTCTGAAGAACTCTCGACCTTCTCGCAATCTTTTCCTTCTAACTCCTCACCTGGGCCCTTCTTCACCCATCGACCAAACTTCCCTTCAACCGCCATGGCCAAGCTCGGAAAGAGTTCCCTGCCAGCGGCAAGGATGAAAGAGCTCGAGGGCCTGGGACTGTTGGACCCAGTGACATGGCGGCTGCCGGACGAAGAGACCGAGCCGCAGCCACGGGAAGACGAACTCGTCAGCATGGAGCATTACATGCTCTTCGGCCTACGGACGCCGGAGAGCGACTTCCCTGCAGCCGTTCTCGCACAATGCGAAATCGAGCTTATCAATCTGGTACCCAACTCCATTCTTCTCCTTTCCATCTTCTGTCATTTGTGCGAGGGGTTCCTTGGAATTCTTCCCACCCCCTCGCTTTTCTTCCGCTTCTTCTCCCTCTTCCGCACCGGAAAGGACCCCGTAGTCGGATGCCTTTACTTCCAGCTGCAGACGGGGATCCCTTGGTCCTTTCCCCAAATCTGTCCTCGGGACTCCCTCGGTCCATAGACCGAGCAGTGGTTCTACCTGAAGAGGGGCGAAGACGGCGCACTGGCGTTCGACGGAACCCCTATCAGCGGGAAGAAGCAGACCCCGGAGGCGGGCGACCTGGAGAACGACCAAGAGGCCATCGCCGCCATTCACATCTGCGCCTCGCGGGGCCTCACCGGGCAGGCCATCGCCAACGACTTCCTGAGGAGCCGAGTGTTCCCTCTACGGGAGAGGTTGCACCCGTTCTTCGAGATCAAAGGTCGTGACGACCTCACCCGCGAGGGGACGTCTGGTAAGACATCCTGCCCTGGAGCTTGTTCAAGTTTTGATCCCTGGGTTCCTTCGATGAATTGATTTTTTCAGCAGCGCCGAAGGAGTCTTGGATCGCCACCCAGATGAACGAGATTTTCGGGAAGGCAGCGTACGACTACACCCTCGATGATCCCGTTCCGAGGAACGTGCTACGCCGGAAAGCCGAGGTAAGCCGCCTTGGACTGAGCTTCTCAGTTATCACACGTTCGAGACCTTCCTTGATCCTTTGATGCGCTCGCAGGACAAGCAAGAGTTGCTTGAAACAGCGAAGAAGATGCTGCCGCTGCCCGGGGTGAGCAAGGGCAAAAAGGCGAGCAAGAGGCCAGCACCGGACGGAGTGGGCGGCAAGGGCCCGAAGAGGCAGCACGTCGAATGGGGCGACCGCATGATGGTGAGATTCCTTGGTCGAGCCCCCGAGCACTTTTGTTCACCAAGGGCCTCGCCAGCCTCCTGCGAAGCGGAGACTGCAGACTCAGGTACGTCATCGGCCCTTTCTTCGCTTGGCTTTTTCTTTGTCCTTTTAGCTTAGTAGCCTTTCTTTATCGTAGACCTTGAGTACTCGAGCTTAGGGGTGGCAACGGGGCCATTCCTCGCCGGGGAGTGCCTCTCCGTCCCCGTCCCCGCGATCTAAAATTTTCCCTATACCCGTCCGCGTTCCCCGTCTCGGGGGAGAAAATCCCCCCGTCCCCATCCCCGTTCGGGTATCGGGGCCCCGTCGGGGACCTATCCCCGCGAAAATTTCAGACAAGAGAAGAGGTCTTATAGCCATTTTAACTCTAAAATCATATCAACAGACAAGGAAAAAAAGAATGCATGCATTCATTGAAGATTATATTGTCCCGTTTATGAAAATGTGAATATGATGGGCTAGAGAATATGTTTGCAATCTAATAACTAAATTGGACTAAACTAAATTTGGATCCCCAACCGGGTCCCCGCGGGGAAAAATATTTCCCGTCCCCATCCCCGCCATCCCCAACGGGGGAATAATTTTTCCCGTTTCCATCCCCGCGGGGGACGATTTCTTCTCATACCTGCCCCCTAATAGAGGAATTCTCCGTCGGGGATCGGGGAACGGGTCCCCATTGCCACCCCTACTCGAGCTCAATGCCTGCCCATCCTGACGATGATTGTTGTCCAAGGCGAGTTTGAGTCCGATGAAGAGGAGGAAGCCTCCTACATGCTGGCGCTCCACCGGCCCTCGAGCCGGGGGCGCACCCCGTCTGGCCCCCAGAGCTGGGCCGCAGTTGGGGAGTTCGATCAGGGGGTCGACGACCCGATGGAAGACGACGCCACGCCTGCGGCCAGTGAAGATGACGCTGCCGGGTCCGTGGATGCCGGGGATAGCGTCGACCCGCCCGAAGTCACCGTAGAGGATGACGCCCGGGGTGCCTCGAACGAGGCGGCCGAAGCCCCCCAGGCAGCTCCTGCCCCGACCGTCGAGGTCGGAAACGCTTCGGCCGGGACCAGCACGAAAAATCGTGCAGAAGTCTGGGCCAAGACTCCCACGAGAGAGGGGACAGAGGGTGCCACAGCCGCAGAAGACGAGCCTGGTACAGCCGCTGGGGCCGAGCTCGAGGGCTGCCCCCCTGGGGAGGAGGCCCGAAGCGAAGTCGCTCCTGACGGAGTGCCCGAAGGCCCCTACCCCAACGACCCAGCGGCGGTAACGGGCAATACCGCGCCAGGGATGTCAGGCAGCAGACCCACCGAGTACTCCCGCGCAAGCTTCGAGGGCCGGCTTACCTAGGTATTTGAATCTCTCCACCTCATTGTGGAACTCGAGATTGAGTCTCCCCTTTTTTTTCTTTCCTCCGGCAGGTGCCGTGTTGACTCTTAGAACCCTGCAGGCCATCGACTCGGTCGCTCAAGGGTTGCAAGGTCTTCAGACGCATGGCGATGCGCTGAAGGTCTTCCTCGACGTGGTGGAGGATCGGGAGACGAAGCGCTCCAAACTCATGGCGGCCCTGGAGGTCGAGCGTGAGGATGTTGCACGAAAGGCGGCAATTGACTCCAACGAGATCGCCGGCCTCCGCAAGGCGGTGAAGACGCTCGAGGCCTCCCACAAGTCTGAGCTTGAGCGGGCTGTTGCCTCTGAGCACGACCACGCGTACAAGGTCTTGAACGTGGTCGTCTTCGGCGGAGCTCTTGACGATGATGTCATCCACGTAAACCTCGAGGTTGTAGCCGATCTGAGGCTGGAATGTCTCGGTCATCAGGCGTTGGAAGGTCGCACCGGCTTTGCGGAGACCAAACGACATGGTCGTGTAGCAGTAGGTCCTGAATGGTGTGATGAACGACGTCTTGCTTTCATCGCCAACCGCCAGCTTGATCTGGTGATACCTGGAGTAGGCGTTCAGGAAGCTTAGCAGCTTGGCATTCGCGGTGGAGTTGACGATCTGGTCGATGCGCGGGAGAGGGAAGTTGTCCTCCCCGTGTGATCCACGCACATCCTCCACTTCCCACCTTTCTTCTGCACGATGACGGGATTGGCCAGCCATTCGGAGTAATCGATCTCATGAATGAAGCCGGCCTTCATCAGCTTGTCGAGATTCTCCTTGATTATGGCGACCTTCTCGGGAGAGAAGCGTCGCAACTTCTAGCACATGGGCCGGCAGTTGGGCTACACCTGTAGTTTGTGCTCGACCACCTCCCTCGGGACACCCGGCATGTCCATCGGCTCCCAAGCGAATATGTCTTTGTTGGCGCAGAGGAAGGTGACGAGCTCGAGTTCCTATTTGGAACCCAGCTCGGCCGAGACGTGGACACACTTGGACGAATCCCCCTCCTCGAGCGGCACAGCCTTCGTTGCCTCGCCAGGCTGGATGACCGCCTTCTAGTGGGTGACCTTCGTGGTCACTTCAGGGCCCTGCTGAGGCAGCATGCCGGCGAGGGCCAAGGCCTGGGTCTCGCAACCGTGTGTCGTCTTGAGGTCGCCCTGCACAGTGATGATGCCGCTAGGCCCTGGGAGCTTCATGCAACGGTGGTTGTAGTGGTTGGCCGCCATGAACTTGACCAGAGCCGGACGCCCGAGGATGGCGTTGTAAGGAAGATCGCCCTCGACCACCTCGAAGGTAATCAACTCGGTGCGGAAGTTGTCCGAGGCGCCGAAGGTGACGGGCAGAACCACCTGCCCTAGAGGAGTGGTCGAGCTCCCGGGAATGATCCCGAAGAATGGAATCGCGATGTTCTTGACCTTCGACCGGGGAATTTGCATCCGGTCGAGCGCGCTAGCTAGCAGCAGATTGAGGGAACTGCCCCCATCGACCATGACCCGCTCGACCATGGTGTTACTAATGGTCGGGGTCATGACCAGGGCAGTCTTGAGATCCCTGGACATACCTTGGGGGCATCCTCCTGGGTGAAGGTTATCGAAGCCCCGGCCCACTTGCAGGGCTGATCCGCGGGCTTTCCGATGGTAGACTGGTAGACCATGCGCGCGGCATTCTTGATCTCACGCCGGGATTGATACACCGACGAGCCACCGAAGATGGCATCGATCCGGCGGTCGCTCTGCTGGAAATCCAGGTCGAGATCGGCCTGGTCCTCTCCGGTGTTAACCCTGTCGGGCTGATTTCCCTCTTTCGGGAGCGTGGGCATCTCTTTGCGCCCATCGTAGAAAGCCTCCAACTTGTTCTGCCAGGCCCTGCAGCTTCGTAGGTCGTGGCCCGGCGTCCGGTGAAACAAGTAGAACCTGTCTTCATCGTACCGAGATCGCCCCTATGGATCCTGCGGGTGGCCGTCAGCCTGTCGAGACCCAGACCGGCGATCCCCCTACTGAGGCCGGCGAGGCGCTTGCTGGGGGCGCGGCCGATTTCGCTGAGGGCAAGACCCTTCTTGGGCTGAATCTCGCACCTCCATGACCTCGCGGTGGCCGCTTGCTGAAACGACCACCTGAGGTCGGCCCTTGCCGCGCTTGCGGTCCCTCTTCCGCTTCTTGGCGGCCGAGCTCGGGTCGGCGCTCTTGGCATTGGAGGGGCCAGCCTCGCCCGATTGACGCCGAGCTTACCCTGGTCGTAGTCGCGCTTCCAGCGAACCGCGTCGTCCACGTCTGCGTAGCGCTCCGCCATGCGAAATAGCTTGCCGACGGTGAGCCTTGTTGTAATCTCCAGGTCTTCGGTAAGGCGCCGATCGCGGATGCCGAATTTGAAAGCCTTGATCACGGCCTCGTCGGAGACACTTGGGATCAGGTTCCTGGTACGGATGAACCATCGCACGAAGTCGCGGAGAGGTTCATTCTTCCCCTGGATAACCCTGTCCAGGTCTTTCTCCCTTTCGGCCCGCTTGTAGCAGCTCTGGAAGTTATAACGGAGGGCGCTCTGAACTTGGCACCACGAGTGGAAGGTGTCGGGCTTCTAGTTGAAGAGCCAGGTGCGGGCGGAACCATCCAGGACGGTAGGGAGGTAATTGACCATCACGTACTCGTCCCCCTGGGGCCAAGATGGCGGTGGTGTAGATCGACAGGAACTCATCGGGGTTCTTCGTCCCGTCGAACCGCTCGATCAAAGTGAGCTTGAAACGGGCCGGCCAGCGCACTCGCCGAAGGTCGTCGGAGTACACCGCGCAGCCGTAAGCCAGAACAAGCGCTCGTGGACCCGGCGGTGCCTTGGGGGAACGTCGGGGGAGAGACCCGACATGCTGCTGCTAGAACGAGAGTCGCTGTAGACCGGCTGTCGCCACACACCATCCGGAGTCGTACTCGGGGAGCGATGGCGAAGTGGTGTATGAGACAGGTCTCGGGATTGTCGGCCTGCGGGAGACCAGCGGGGACACTGGCGTCTGCGCGAGGAGCTGCCGTCACTCTTCAGGGACCGGGACCCAGAAGGGCGGCCATGGTGCTGCGACGGCACAGCTTCGGTAGCGGCCTTATTGAGCTCGTCTGCGAGAGCTCGACCGAAAAGGCCCGACTTCGGACGGGCGGGGTCGGTCATGACTCGAGCGATCGCACGGAGGCGCTCGCTCGATTGAGGGAGCTTGAAACGGCCTGATGACGTTCCGATCTTCTCGCGCTTCTCCCGCCGGAGGGCAGTTACGGCCTGGTTGATGGCGACTTGTGCCATTCGGCAAGCGTCTTCAGGGGTCATCGGACTGCGCTCCCCCTCCTCCACGCTCGTGCCATGGCTAGCGGCCATGAGAACAAGCTAATCATGCAGTGGCGGAGAGGGGGAGAACAGGGACGTGGAGCTTCCATGCTCGGGGACGGCATTCGAACCCGAGCTTGCGGAATGTGCTGCAGCGTCAGATGCCATACCTCAAAGGTCTTGGTTCTCTTCCGGATGAGCGAAGCTTTCAGGCCCCACGGTGGGCGCCAGCTGTCGACGATCGGGATCGCCTGACCGCAGATGTGAAATGGGGTTAGTGAGAATGAGGGACCCAGAAAGAGCTACGCTCAACGGAAGAATGGATGTTGGTCGGGGTGAGACGTCAACGAGCAGGACACGGCGAATTATACTGGTTCGAGCCCCCGTGAGGGTAACAGCCCTACTCCAGTTTTCTCCTGAGGAGGAGGAAGTCTCTATTCTTGAGTACAAGGAGGGTTAATTACAGCTCGAGCTTGAGCGTTCTGGTTGGGTCTAATGGCCTATTGCTTGTGCGTTGATGATATGATCTTTGCCGTTCTGCATCGAGGGATTTTATACCCCTCCCGACCATTACCAGAAACGGCTAGGAGAGATTCCCGGGGTAGTGCATAGCGTGCATTGAAGACGTGCTGCAACCGTCCCGGATCTGGCGCCCACGTTCACCTTAACTCTAGGATTCTCAGTCTTGGTAACCGTTGAGTAAACGCACACCTCCGAGCTAAGGTCGAGGTCGTGCGGGGATGGGACCCCCTACTCCCTAAGCTCGAGGCCATGCGGGGATTGGCGCAGCTCTGGTCGTGGTCGAAGTCCCACGCCTTTCGACCATTTGGGGACCTGATGATAGCGTTGACTGTCAGAGATTCATCAGTCTCCGACAAGATTAAAATGGTTTTGACCTTAGGAATGGTTTGAAACTGGTGCTACAGAGTATATATCTACTGCTTTTACTTGTATCATCATTTATTTGCAAGGTATTCTATGCTTTAACTTCTATATATGGAAAGTAAAGCTATTTAAGATTCTTAGTTCAACTAAAGTTAAATATTAAATATCTTTACAAGATTAGATGATCCGGACCTATAGAGTGTTTACAAACTAGTTTCTTTTATGGAGTGTTTTTCTTTAAAAAAACACAGGTTTTACATGTATTCTTCATTATTTGTGTGTTTTAACTATATTCTATTCATATATGTATTAAAAGCAAGATGATTTACAATCTTGGTTCAAACTTAACCAAATATAAAATATTTTTGTATGAATAGGGTTATAATGGTCAAAACTAGGTCTTGGAATTAGTTGTACCCTATTTTGAATTTGTAAGCACTAATTATAGCTATATGAATTTTCTATGTATTGAATAATAACCTATTTATGAATTAAATTTAAACTAATTTTAAACCTATATATTTTTGTAGTAATGGGTTGATTATGGTCTCAGGTCCATGTAGAAATGTATTTCATTATTTTAGGGTTATGGTTTTCATATTTGAAATAGTATCCATTTTAGGGTTTATTCAAACTATGATTCAAAAACAAATATTTTTACATATTATGCAACTACATGATTTTAGATGAATTTATAAATTTATTTCACACTTTTTGGATTTGAAATACAAAAATTATTGAGCGTTAAATTCTGTTGGTTCTGAAAATTCAATGAAAATGGTAAAATACGCTTTCAGAACAAGAAGGCTTGTTTGCGCCTTTGAATCAATTCAGCCCTCATGTGGCTACTGATAGGGTGACCCCACCAGTTAGTGACCGATTGCAGAGGAGTGAGCTAGGGCTCACTGATGGCGCTGTTCCGACGGGGCTTATGGTTGGGTGAGTGCATGAGGAGCTAGAGCATGTGACGACGCATCTCTAGGGGTGGTCTTGGGTATGGCCGGCGATGGCCGGATGTGGGCCACCACCGTGCCAGCGCAGCAGCTCCAATGGCTAGGTGGCCACACGGTGGAAGAAGGGTGAGATGAGATCAGGCAAGCACAAGTCAAGCATCAAGGCGTCGAGATGAGTCCATTTTACTGGTTAATGAAGGCGGTGGTTAGCTGTGGTGTGCTGCCATCGGTTAGGCGGGTTGGAGGAAGAAGGTCACTAGTGCGGTAGTGTTTGTGGTGGTGAAAGCTACAAATGAGATACGCATTAGGTTCTGGGATGCACAAGGACACTCCCAGCGAAAAGAGTTGGATGATGACTCACCGAAGAGTTTCGATCACCATTTTCCCCCTTTGGAGAAGCTCCTGGGTAATGGCAGTTTGGGTGGAAATTAGGTGAGGCTTTGAGGAATGGGTGGTAGTGGTAGTGAAGAGGAGCTGCGAGAGGTGTGTGGCGCTAATGGACGACAACGATTGGCATTTTATAGACAGGGCAAGGTCAATGTTTACAGGGTGACAAGGAGCTCGATTACGGCTAGGGCATGGTGTGAATTCAGCCCGGTCTTGTGGGTGGCACTGAGTTTCTAGTGACCAGGGCATTGCGTAGCAGGGTATGGAGTAGGGCAGAACTCGGGCTACGCGCTTTGACAGTATACAGCATCATAGTCGGTTGGCATAGGGAGGAGCTCGGGATTGTTTGGGGTTCGACCAAGGTGAGCAGAGAGAGAGAGGTTGACCGCCGCGCCGCCGGGGGGGGGGGCGCTGCCAAGTGGGTCCCAGGGACAGTGAGGCGCTGAACCAAGGCTTGAGTTCACACGACCTCAGCGCGCCGGAGTCAGGAAGTCTTACATGGCGAAGTGTCGTGGCAGCATTTTTCGCGGGATTTGATTGCCGTATCAAGGTTGACGACAAATGAGGCAGCGTCGGGTTGAGGGAGGAGCAAGGCAAAGGGTTGAGTCACTGGTAGGTGGGCTAAGGTCAGTAGTAGCATAGGGCTAGATGGCCACTGTAGGTGGGGCTTAGCAAAAGGAGGGCCCACGTGACAGTGAAAACAGTGAAGGCACCAGAATTCTTGTCTTTGGACATATTAGGATATGGCATTGAATTGGGCTGTCTATCAAAGTTGAAAATTTCCAAACTTTTTTTGTGGGTTTCCAAGGTAATCTTTATCCTACTGTAAAAATATCAGATCAAGATGTTATTTGTAAAATTTTAATAAATTCAGATAAGACTGCTGTTACAACTTTAGGTTTTCTAATTTTTATTTTCATAAGGTTTCAAATTAGATTTATTTTATATGCTTATTTTTTGTATGACCCTAATGGTTATTGGGAGCTACCACAAAAATTTCATAGGATTTATCAATCCAGTATGTTTTCATAAAATTCTAACATTATTCTGTGAACCTGATTTACTTCTCTGTTTATGATTTTCTAGGAGGGCCAAACGAGGTTTATTATTTTGGAAACATTTCCTATAACTTTATCTAGGGCTGTAGCCTGTAGATGATGTGGTAAATATTTTAGAAGAATATAAGATTTGTATTATTTTTAATAATTTTGACAAAGTGCTATTGCTAGTCTTTCCTTACTGTTTTTGATTTAACTATGATATTAAATGTATTCATATTGCTTTCAAAATTTTTGAGAAGGCTCTGAAGATGCCCTTTTGTCCAAGTTAATTTTCCCTAGATTTTATTCTTAGGTGATTTTGGTTTTCACATTTTAGAAAAGAGGATATCAAACATTGTAAATGATTTTATCAAGGTTTTTAATGTTTTCAAATATTTCTGCTATTCTTTGGGAAGGTTCTAGAGTTATACTTAAATTTAAATATATTTCCTTTAAATATTTTTAAAATAAGAAAATTGATTTTCTTAAAGATCAAGACCCAATAAAAAAATTGAAAAAGGCGAAAATTCAAAACTAAATCATATTTCAAACTCAAAATTTTATTTTATTCATTTTAAAATTTTATTTTATCTATTTTGAATTTTCTAGGATGTTACCAGAAAATGTTTGCATTGGAGACCGGGTGTCAATGTCTGAAACAATGTATATTTAGAAATGTCTTGCTGGCTCTATGATCAACCCGGGCATTAGTTTTCATTAGGGCATTCCCAATGGGTAGTTTCTTAGGTGGTATCTACAAATGAGTAAATGCATTAAGTAGGTGGTGTCTCTAGTGAGATATCACAATGGGTGGTGTCTACTAGTAATCCAAGGGCATTAATTATCTAGATGTTTTGATCCAATGCAAACCTCAATTGTGTTGTGCATTTTATTTTGTACGCATATGGAAAGAGATATATAGGATATTGGTTGATCTAGCAAGCCACAATGACAAACTTTTGATCACACAATTAAGCATGTCACGGGATTAATAAACATTTGAACTAGCAAGCCACAATGACAAATATTTTGTGCGCAGGACAATCCAAATGCCACAACAAATCAATGTGGGGCCCACAAAATATGTAGGGAGACATCGAGCCATCCCAATCTTTGTTTTCGATGGTTTCTAATCGCATTGGTTCTCTACAAGAATGGTTTCTTATATAAGACATTACTTCAATCTCTTTCATCAATAAATAACTTGCCAACTCAGCATAGAGCTTATGTGGCATAGTAATTAATGTCTAAGACATCATCTAAGAAACTCCATTGGGAATGCCCTTAGATCCTTGTAACACTGGTGTTTAAGACCGAACTCGGATCCTGCATGTCATGGCAGTGTAAATGTGTATTTATAACAGTTTGAGAACTGCAAATTGTGGTGCAGTAACAGTGAGAGCTAGTTACGTTGTTGAGCTATAATAGGGCTCGAGTTGCTGAGCCGAAGCTCAAGTTTAAGATATGTTCGTGGTCTTAAAGCGCTACTAGGTTCGGCTTCCGAAAAGCCAGTAATATCTTCAAATAGGTCGGTTTTTGGCAAAAGTGAAAAAGCTAAAAGTAGGGTGAAACTTGATTTTATAGTTTATTGTAGAGAGAACAAATAATCTCTCATAAAATTTACAACTGCTTTCCAGCGAAAAAACAAAAAAACAGCTTTTCATCAAAGCTATAACTTTCTTGTACTTTCTCAAACAGACCCTTAAGACTATGAGAGCAGTGTACACATCAAGGTTGGTTGTAACGGACCACAGACCTTATATATTGGTCAATACTAATCATGTGCTCATACGATGCAATGAAAACTTAATTTTGATAAAAAATTTATTTGCAAATAGCACTAATCTTATCTGAATAATAATATTCACTCTGAATGTGCTATGGTTAAATGTTTAAATTAATTCATGGAAGCATACAAATTCCAAGCACCTGTTTACAAACTCGAGCTTAAAATTATCTTTAATTTCACAAACTTAAATAATAACATCACAATACTTAGGATCGTAAATTTGTAACGTCATAATTCGATATCGATCAATCGACCGAAAGAGGTATCATCTGCTGCCCCATGGACGCAAAAGCATTGAAGAGGTAGGCGTCATTTGTATGTAGCTGCCACCATCAGCGGCGTACGTAACTCGTACGCCTTGCTCCGGTCATACCATAGCTCCACCCCATCAACCAGCTTCATCGCCTCTTTGCCTCCCCCCGCGAGCGCCTTCCTCAACCTATTGACATTGTCGGCGTCTTTCGCCTGACAAGATTCAGCCGATGAACAGAATGGGTTACCCCTTGGACGAAAATTATGGTTCGATAGAGGGCATCTTCGTGGCTGGAAACCCTAACGTCTCTCGACGATGGATTCCGGGAATCGGTGGCCAATGGACACAGCGATTTACCCAGGTTCAGGCCCCCGGTGTGGGTAATAGCCCTACGTCCTGCTGGTTCTTCGTTGAGAAAATGGGGAAAATAGTTACAAGAGTGTTCTTCTATGCTTTCTGCTTTAGCCGACCGGCCCCTTTCTTCATGCACCAGGGTGCCCTTATATAGACGGGCCACCCTGAGCAGGAGAGAAGGTGGCGTTATACTTATCTACAACACATTAATTACATCCATCATTTCAGCTTCCATGTCGACCCACGACGCATTTATTAAACACGCCTCCGTGGCCTTGTCCTTCGAACGTCATTTAATGTCGGTGAGAGGTCTCGCCCGGTCTGCCCGGGACAAGACGCCCCTACGACGGGTTGGTAAGAGGCGTCAGAGGGATGAGCCATCGTCGTGTCGAAAGTTGAATCCTTCACAATTAATGATCCTGACATGAGGTGCTAGGGGAGGGAAACTTCGAGGCGAAGACTTCTCCTCATTCCTTTGGTTGCCTTTGTGGCCTGGCAAGGGGGGCCCAAACACCCGCCCTTCGTCGAGCCGCCATGCGCGCCGCGCTTCGCCCGTGCGCGGCGTCTTCGCCAGTACTGCCAGGCGCCACACAAAGCCGCTTCGCCCGAAAGGTGGCGTGATCGCCAGAGCCTTTCGCGGGGGCCACGTGGGCTTCGCCCGTGGCGGTGTCTTCGCCAGTCGCTGCCGTGGCGCCACGCAGCCGCTTCGCCCGTGGCGTGGCATAATCGCCAGATCCCTTTCGCCGGGGCCACGTGGGCTTCGCCCGGCAAGGCGGCGTGCTTCGCCAGGCGCCCGCGAGCCACTCGCCCGCGAAAGCGTGGCGTGATCGCCAGATCGCTCGGGGCCACATGGGCTTTAAACTGGGCCAGGCCATTTTCTGGGCCTATTGCTTCTACGGCGGAGAGGGTATCCTGGTGCAAAGTACACCGACAGACATCATCCACCGCGGTGAGCTCCAACAGCGCCGCTAGTCTATCTCGTCGCCCACTACCGGCAACCTGCCCCTGGCCGCATCGACGAGATTAGGAAGGTCTCTAATTACCTCCGCTCAGCAGATAAGCTCAACATATCTACAGGAGAGGCAAGAAGCGGTGGGTTATATAGATTCAACAACCGAGGAGATATCTATGGAATCCAAATTAAGAAATAGTCGAATAAGTAAGGTAACAAAAGGGAAAAAGGCGAGAAGAGACCCAACTTCATGAATTGAAGCACTGCTTACTTCAGAAGAGAATCAATTAATCCAATCTAAAAAGCACGGGGATTAATCGCCGCCGATACGAATGCCAAATCAATGAGAGAATGGAAAGCAATAAATGAGTCATGCATATTCATTTACCTCCCGCGACAGGATGATCCAATCCAATCTACATAAGTGGCCACTGCCCACTTCCCACTCAGTCACACGGGTGCGCACACGTGTCAGGGTGAGGGTGGAGAACGGACGTACCACCACCAACTCCTAATTAGAAGGGGGATATCTAGTGCAAATGGCTATTCAGTGTTAAAATGTTAACATCCATCGTAGGCCATTCAATCTATCATGTGCAGCTCAGATTGAGAGTGGTGGAAGCCCCTCATGGAATGAGAAGAGAAATAGAGGGGGTTTTTCGCAAAACCGTTTAAGTGACAAGGGGTTCCACCACTTTCAATCTGAATCGCACATGATAGATCGGATGGTCCACGATGGATGTTAACATTTTAGCACTGAATAACCTTTTGCACTAGATATTTCCCCTAATTAGAATTAGTAGAGATAGAGATAACAAACTTATCTAGTTGTGTCATGCATAGCCGTGCATATGTTGCTGGCCGACCGGAATCAAGTTCATACGTGATTAGATAAAAATAAAAGATGATCTTATCAACACATATAAGTAAATATTTAATAGAAATGATGCATATGACAACTCAAAGGCACATGGTAACTTAGAAGTTGTATGCGTGCAAGATATGAAAAAAGAATCAGCCGTACAGTATGTGGAAATAGAATCGGTTGATTGAGATAAGAGTCTGATACGCTATAGATCACGCATGCATGTATATCCGACTGAATTAAAACTTTCTCTGTTCGCCAATGTAGAGAAAATCGGAACAATGACGGTTTGGTGGGTATGCCGAGGTGGGGAGGAAGGGGGAGAAAAACAGACCACCATCACCAACTTGTAATTAGAAGTGGTGGAGATATATGCCAGCACAACGACTAGCCCAGACAGAACTACTACAAATAAACGCGCGCGGGAGAGTGAGACCATAAACAAACTCGTACACACAGACACACACACGGAGAACGACGTGCCAAAGTGCATGACGATGCAGCACGAGTATCTCACTACATATCCACGCAAAGATCTACCTATCTAGGAAACTATACGCCTCGCGTAGATGCATAACGTGCAAAGACAATTTTCTTGTTGAAGAAAAAGAACTGTAGGGAAAAAAATCAAAAAAGTTTGGAGGGATTTTTCGTAAAAAACCGTACCTAAATGAATCTCGTGAGTTACTTCGCCTAAAAAAACGAGTTGGTTATAGAACCCTCGAGGATCCCAGCGAAAAAAAAAATCTGCGGAAAAAGGAGAAACAAATTTTGGAAGCTTTTTGATCTTATTGATTAAAAAATTGCTCGTAGATGTAAAAAAGCAATATGTGCTAAATAGGGGAAAAGTTGATGTATGACGCCGTGCAAAGATGATTTCTCATCGAAGAAAAGAACTGTAGGGAAAAAACAAATCAAAGAAGTTTGGAGGGACTTTTCGTAAAAAATCGTGCGTAGATGAATGTCGTGAGGTACTTGCCAAAAAAATGAGTTGGTTTTGGAACTCTCCAGGATCCCATTGGGAAAAAACAATCCTTAGGAAAAGGAAACAAATTCTGGATGTTTTCTTGATCTTATCACTAAAAAAATTGCACTTAGACGTAAGAAAGTAATATGTGCTAACATGGGAAAAGCTCGTAAGTTCTAGAGGCCTTATCGGGAGAAAATAAACCTATATATAATCAGAAACAAATTTTATAAGTTTTTGGGGATCGATGCATAACTTTAAAAATGTTTTTTTTGGGATTTTGGTGCATAAAAACTGCACTTAGATGTAAAAAAAATCTGCGCTAAGAGGGGAAAATTGCGGAATTATTTGAGGGTCTTATGGCTTAAAAAACGCACAGAAATGTAATTTCTGAGGACCTTGAGCATGGTTTTAGAACTCTTCAGGCTTCCTACAGGGAAAGAAATAATTTGTGGCTAAAGAGAACAAATTTTGGAAGTTTTTTGGGACTCATCGCCTAAAAAATGAACGCAGGCGTAAAAAACCAATATGCGCTAAAAGGGGGAAAAAACCTTGTAAGCTATGGGAGCTTTATCGGAGAAAAAATGCACCTATACGTAATTAGAAACAAATTCTAGAAGTTTTTGGAAAAAAAACTTGTTAGTTATGGGGGTCTTATCGGAGAAAAAATGCACCTGTACGTAATTACAAACAAATTCTAGAAGTTTTTGGGAAAAAAACTTGTTAGTTATGGGGGTCTTATCGGAGAAAAAATGCACCCGTACGTAATTACAAACAAATTCTAGAAGTTTTTGGGGCCGCATAACTTTAAAAATGTATTTTTGGGGTCTTAGCCTTTTAAAACTGTATCTAGCTGTAAAAAAGAGAACCGCACTAAAAGGGAAAAAAAATGGATTTTTTGGGTTGCATGACATTTTCAACGTTCTGGAAAGTTTTACTCAAAGTTAAGATTGGAAGAAAAACAAAAAATACTGGGAGACTGATCGAGATAAGTAATAATTACCAGCCCAAACAATAGCACATAATTTTCTTAACTGTAAATTGACACTTCTTTAATCAAATTCCTTAGACTTTCTCCCACTAATTTAATCAAACTGAAGGATTCGCCGAATGTGTTTTCTACTGGGCACAGAAAAATCGATTGAGTGCGTTAAGCTGCTGACCTTTGCACTACTACATGCTAGGACTAGGAGACTGATTGAGACAGAACTTGATTGCGTTTTCTCGCACGACAAAAAAAGGGCGCGGGAAGCGCGTGCGCGTGCGCCCGCGCGGCCGCCCACGCAACGCGTCGCGAGACAGGTAAACGACCTCCACAAATATTCGCCAGTGACTTACGCGGGTTGGTCTCTAACTGAGGACTGGCCGCTATGAATCGAACGCGCTAACCAACCGAACAACGGAGCATTTGTGTATTGTGAGCGGTATTTAATATGTAAGCCTGATTAACGACTTAACCAGGCAAACGACATGGCTTCTCCATGTGCGAGCCGTACGCACGGTGCTCTTGCGCGCTCGACGCGGCTGCGCGCAGAGAGGCTACGCCGGCCCAAATTCCACGTGACGCGGCGAGCATCCGGGAAATTTTGGAGCTTTATTATATACTAGGTGGAAAAGCGCGCTACGCTGCGTCGGTTAAATTTTGATAGCACGCGCTCGGAAAAATAAACTTTTTTTATTTTCACAAAACCACCAACCGGTCAAAAATAGTCCAGAGGAAAAAGGGAAAAAAATTATCAGAGATGGCAACATTCTTTTGTCGAGCCTAATACTCTACGTGTTCACTGAGTAATAATACACGTTCGCAAAACCAACCACCGGTGAAAAATAGCATAGAGGAAAAATGGCGAAAAATCTTCGATGAATCTGTTTTTTTTTTTGACCAAAACATGTTTTCCGGTTTTTTTGGGTGACGAAAACAATTTTTCCGAGTTTTTTTTGTTGCGTTCGATGAATCCGTGTTTTTTTTTTGACGAAAACATTGTTTTCATTTTTTTGGGTGCTGAAAACCTTTTTTTCGTTTTTTTGTTGCGTTTGTTAAAAAGAATGGGTCGTTAGGACCCACCGGCGAATCCGAGGGACGAAAACATTTTTCCGTTTTTGGGTCTTTGAAAATATTTTTTAGGGTTTTTGTTACGCTTGCTAAAAAAATGGGTCGTTAGGACCCACGGCGAATCCAGTCGTCGCTCGTAAATCAGACGAATCTACATTTTTTTTAAAAAAACCCGCGGTTATGACCCGTTGGCAAATCCATAAGTTGCTATAAAACTTCGATGAATCTGCGTTTTTTTGGTGACGAAAACATTTTTTCCGGGTTTTTTGGGTGGCAAAAATATTTTTTCCGGGTTTTTCTGGTGGCGAAAACATTTTTTCCGGGAAAAACGGAGAAAGGACCTGAACGTAAGCGAGGGACACTGGTTGTTATTTTTTGGACCATTCGCTATCTGAAAAATTAGAAAAGGGCTTGTTCGCGATTTGAAACTAACGGCGAGTTTTTAAAGTAAATTAAGACTAGGGACCTAAACGCGAAGGAAAAAAATATTCTCGTCTCACAAAAAATCGCGAAGGACCTATCCGTAATTTCGAAGAAACGAAGGGACTTTTTCGCAAAAACGGCAAACGACAGCTGGCTGCACGGTTGATCTTCAATTCTTGCGCATATAGGTAAGGGATAGATGGTAGTATAAAACCTCAGGCGTCCTACTGCTCATCGTGCCGGGGTAACGGATAAGGATTGAAATCTCGTTCGGATGACATCTCGGAGGTCACTAAAATCTGGTTGAGATCTCGGAATTTCGGAAAAAATACAAAAATAAAAATTCAAATCTGTTTTTTTTTTTCAATTGAGAAAACCAAAATTTCGGCCAGAATTCTCAAAATCTCAGTGAGATTTGCCGAGATTTCAGTGAATTTGCACTGAGCGAAAAATAGCTCAAATGATGTCAAAAAATTTTAATATTTTTTGGAGGTTCCAGACACATCAGCGCTATTCCCATAAAAAGTTTAGATGATTATCAAGTTTAAGTAATTTTAAAATTTTAAATATTGCTATTGTTCTGATAAAACACTATCTGGCAAGTTTGAACCTAATGAATAATGGAACAAACCATGTTATAAAATTTTGAAATTTTTTTACACGGTTATGAATCTTATGATGCATCAATAATATTTTTATAAAATTTTCAGATGATGATCAAGCTTGTTGAATTTTTAAAATTTTGGATAGTGCTACTGTCCTGATAAAAGTCTTACGAGAAAATTTTATAAATTGGTCGAAACCACGTTAGAAAATTTTGAAAATTTTGGTAGATAGTCCTGATGTATAATTAATATTTATTTAAAATTTTGATATGATGATCAAGCTTCAAGAATTTTCAAAAAATCTGACAGTGCTACATCCTAATAAAAGTGTGATGATCAATACATATATTTGATTTAGCAATAAAAAAGATTTAGAATTTTTGAAAATTTTACAGAAGGGTTTTAAGAAAATTTTTAAGATCTTATAAAAATTTTGAATCATGTTCACACTTCAGTGAATTTATAAAATTCTTATAATGCACTATACCATTTACGTTCTTTTTGTTTTTGATTTTGGAAATATGAGAAATGAAATTCAATGCTTACATAGATTTGATTGAGCAAATAAAAAAGTTGAAAATTTTTGATAATGACACTAAGGAAATTCTTAATCTCTCATAAAAATTTTGGATCATGATCACATACGAGAAAATTTATAAAGTTCTGAGAATGTTACTATCCCAATTATGTTCATTCTATTTTTGATTTTTTTAAGATAACAAATAAGTTCAATTATTTTGAATTTTTTTGTATGATCCTACGCTACTAAATATAGTACCATAAAAATTTTAAAACATTATCAAGTTTGTACAATTTTATAAAAACAAATAATAAAAAACCAGTCAAAAATCTTAAGATGTCGGCGTGATTTTCGAGATTACTGTAGCAATTTAAAATTTTTTGCTCCGACCAACATTTCAAAATTCTTCCACATCTGAAAACTGAGATCTTGACGAGATCTCGCGAAATTTCGACGAAATTTTAATACCTGCCCTTAAGCAGTTAGAATCATACGTACTCCCAAAATTTCCAAGATCCGTTGCCCAACCGCCGTCTGCCCATGAAGCATGCATGCAAGCTAGCGCGCACGCAACCACACATGCATGATCTGATGCATACACGGCAATTCATCAGTGTGCCGTCTCGTGACTCGTGAGTAGCGAGTAGGTCCCCCATCCCTGGGGGGATCGGCCGGCCGCGCGCGCCCCCCTTGTTGCGATCGATCCATCAAATCGTACAGGTTTCCAGCCGGCATTCCCAGTGCGCGTGGCTGTGCCGTCCCGGATGACGCCCGTGGCCGATGCCATGCATGGCAACTGAGGTGATCGACAACGGATCAAACATGGATACATAATGGTTTTACTATAATTTTTTTTCATATTTTTCTTTGGATGCGGATATAGATACGAATATGAATAATTTGAATATAAATATGAAGTGAATGTGAATCTAATCGAATACTGTCACAAATAGTTCTCGGAACATGAAAATCCTTTAAATTGTATGCACATACACTACCACAAAACAGCACATAGGTGACGTCTTATTTGTGGCGGTTCTTTTGGAACCGTTACAAATACACTTATGATCTGTGGCGGTTCTAAAGTTGAAAATGGCAGGAAGAATATTTGTGGCTGTTTTCGTTTAGAACCGTCACAAATAATCTCGGGACTATTTATGGCGGTTTTTTTGATAGAACTGCCACTAAAATTTTGTGGTGGTTTTAAGGGAAAACCGCCACTACTATTATTATCTGTGGCAGTTTTAATTACAAACCGTCACAAATAATATTCCTATAAATACCCCTTGCAGCCACGCCATGGTCATTTTCCTCCCCGAGTCAAAACCTTACTAGCTGATTTTATATTTCGTTTTGCAAAGATTTTTGTGCTTCTACTTCCTATAATTGTTCTAAGGTGTGTGATTCGTTCTCTTCTCTTTATTTGTAGTGGTGTCGTTGCAATTTAATGCTTAGACCTAGTCTAATTAAGGTTTAGATGCAAGGATTAGATTTAGTTTGTTTTTATTTACCTAGCATTTTGTGGATGATGAATTTACTATCTTGCTCCATTAGATTAAGTTGTCTACCTTTTTTAGATGATTAATTATGATCAAGTATATATGAAATTTATTTAATTAAGATTATTGGCTACTAACAAAAAATAAATTTTAGTTAATATGGTAGATGGGTGATCTTGAAATTTGCTTGTATTTTGAAATGATGAGTATATTATGTAGCTCATTCGGAGGTTAAGTTTAATTTTGGCTAGGTATGAGCATATATGAAAATGAAGTAAATAAGATTTGTTTTTAATTACCATTAATTTCTTACCATTAGCGCGTGCATATACATCTTGCTCCATTAGTGGCTTATTGTTATCCAATTTTTATCAAGTGTATATCAAATTTATTTAATTACGATTATTGGATATTAATAAAAATGAAAATTTAGATAATATGGTAAATGGGTGATCATTAAGTTGGCTTGCATTTGGAGATAATGAATTTATTATCTAGCACTTTCAAAGGATAAATTTAATTTTGGCTAGGTATGAGTATATATAAAAATTAAGTAAATAAGATTTGTTTTTTAATTACTATTAATTTTTTACCATTAGCGTGTGCATATACATCTTGCTCCATTAGTGGCTATTGTTAGTCAATTTTAATTAAGATTATTGATATTAATAATTGTTTACATTAATTAATTATTGTAGATGGACCGGAGTTGGATGTACAATGTAAATCGTTATAGCTGAGAAAACATCGATGTCATTTCTTCTTTGCTAAGAGCCGCTGAGGAGAACAGCTTGCAAAAGAAGACGAAGTACATACATTGTCCATACATTGATTGCAAGAATGAGAAGATGTTGTCAAACAAAGACCATATCCACTTGCACTTGATTCCGAGGGGTTTTGTACTTGGTTATATAAGTTGGATAAGGTACGACGAAGAGGAGATCATACTTCAATATGATAACATCGACAAGGACAGAGCCGGCAATATGGCAGATGACATCAATTATGGATCCGATGAGGATAGGTTGGTCATCGATGACAATAATAATCTGGCTCGAATGTTGCGTGATGCATAAGAGAACTACACTAGTCAGAGAGAGTTTAATCAATTCAAGGGTTTGATGGAGGACTCGGAGAAACCTTTGTTCCCGGGTTGCAAGGAGGAATACACAAAGTTGCACACCGTGCTTTCACTGCTGAAATTGAAGGCAAGCAATGGTTGGTCAGACAAGAGTTTTACGGCGTTGTTACATCTCTTAGAGGACATGCTTCCAGAGGGAAACGTGTTGCCTAAAACCACGTATCTAGCTAAGCAGGTTGTATGTCCTTTGGGATTGGAAGTAGAAAGAACACATGCATGTCCAAATGATGGTATACTCTATCTCAAAGACTATGCAGACATGCATGTATGTCCGGTGTGCAAAGCATCGCGATACAAGCGTAAGGGCGATGACAGCGAAGGCATCAAGGTGAAGAAAGGAGCTCTCGCTAAAGTGGTGTGGTATTTGCCAGTAATACCTCATTTGAAGCGTTTATTTGGAAACAAAAAGCATGCCAAATTGATGCGATGGCACTCGTAAGAGCGTAAGAGGGATGGAAAACTGAGACATCCTGCTGATTCTGCCTAGTAGAGAAACATCGATAGGTTCTTCAGGGAGAACTTCGGAAATGAACCGAGGAATGTAAGGCCTGGCTTGAGTCCGGATGGAATAGAACCTTTCGGTAACATGAGTAGCATTCATAGAACTTGCCTCATTGAAAGCATCTAGGCCCCCAAATTTTTAGTTAGGTTTTGGTGATTGATAACAATGGTGTTCTAAACTGCTAATGTTCTTTTATTGAGTATATTTGAGTACAGGTTGGCTCAAAACAAGATGGACAAGAGAACATCGACGCAGAAAGTAGAAGATAAATGCAGCAAGGCTAAATGACCCAGGTATAAAGTATAAGGACCGTTTTATAGTTTTACCGATCTTGGTGATCAAAAAGAAAAGATCAGATTATTAAAATAGGTGCTGTACTATTAAGAGGGGTCATTGTCGCAAATTTGGCATCGAGAAATAGTGAAGGAGATTAAAAATGGTTGCTGATCTCTTAGGGGCGGTATGGCCAAGAACCCATTTCTTGATATGGGGCGAGAGGTCATCTTGCACCCTTCTTGCGCTTGTTTTTCGAGCGAGGTTTTCCTGTTTTTAACACGCGGTATGACCGCACCCCCTGGCGGTAACACCGGCCTAGTGACCGTTGGTCATTGACCATGCATTAATTGCCCGCCAGTGACCGTTGGTCACAGAGGTGCGGTATGACCGGCCATGGGTGCGGTAACACCGCCCTCTCAGTACGATTTTGAGCCACTTTTAAGCAACGGCTACATTTGGTTGGTGAGGGTTATAAATACCCTTCCACCTGCCATCTATAGAAACTCTTGGACCTCATTGAATACACTTGAGCCCTAGTTGATCTCCCACACTCTTTGAACTTAAATCTCACACTTTGAGAGAGTAAAGGGAAAAATTGAGTGGAGCACTAAGTGATTGAGCCTTATACACTCGAATTCGACTTCAAGCAAGCGTCAATACTCATTACTCTTGGAGGTTGCCGCCTCCTGACGGCTTGGAGGCGCGGAGGTTCGGTGATCTTCACAAGAAGCTTGTGTGAAGGCCCGACCGGTTGTGAAGGCTAGGAGCTCGCCTACCCGGAGCGGGGAAGAGCTACCTCTAGTGATCGGGGAAGGCTCAAGCAAGTGGAGCCGGTTTGAAGAAGTTCAAGTCACCTCAACGTGGTGTAGGGGAGACCGGCAAGTCTCCGAAACCACGGGATAAAAATTCACGTGTTCATCCTTTGTGGTTTGCTTTGCTTGTACTTTCGTGTTAATTCTAAATACTTGATCATCCTTGTGCAATATTTACTAAGTGATTGAATTAATTGAGTAGAGGAACTATTTAGTGATCACTAGAGTTGCTAGATATTAAAAGTGCTAAAATAGTCACTAGAACTTAGAAATCATTAAACTTGATTTTAGTAATAGAAAATTTAAAAACCTCCTATTCACCCCCCTCTAGTCGGTATCCTTGATCCTACACTCATGACTCTCTGTATCTACAACCTTCCTCCTTGGCTGTGTATGAAACGAAAGTATATTATGATGTCGCTGCTTATCCAAGGGCCAAGACAACTTGGCAACGATATTGATGTATACCTACAACCTTTGGTGGAAGATCTTGTGACACTGTGGAACGAATGTGTACATGTATGGGACTAGTACAAACGAGAGTACTTCACTCTACGTGCATTGTTGTTCTGCACCATCAATGATTTACCTGCCCTTGGTAACTTGTCTGGCTGTACTATAAAAGAAGCCAAAGCATGCCCCTAGTGCCGGGATGAAACCGCTAGTGTGTGGCTCAACCACTCGAGGAAAACAGTGCACATGCGTCACCGTAGGTTCCTTCGTAGGAATCATCCATACTACAATATGAAGAAACAATTCGATGGGACAAAGGAGGATGGTTCAGCTCCAAGGCCTCTTCGTGGGGAAGAGGTTTATGATATGGTTAAGGATCTTAATGTTGTACTTGGAAAGGGGAGTACTAATAATACATCGAGGTCCCATACTGAGAAGAGCACATGGAAGAAGAGATCCATATTCTGGGACTTGCCCTATTGGAAGGACTTAGAAGTTTGACACTGCATCGATGTCATGCATGTGGAGAAGAATGTATGTGACAGTGTGCTTGGTATTTTACTGAATATTCCTAGCAAAACAAAGGATGGACTGAAGGCACGAAGGGACCTGGAAGATATGAAAATCAGAGCCGAGCTATATCCTCAAGACACCGGGAAAGGCCGACTTTACCTTCCCCTAACTTGCTACACCCTGCCCAAGAAAGAGAAAACAGACCTCTGCAAGTGCTTGCATGGTGTTAAAGTTCCGTTCGGTTACTCGCAAACATCAAGAAACTGGTATCGATAAAAGATTTGAAGTTAACTAGCATGAAGTCTCATGATTATCACGTGATGTTGACACAAATGCTACCTATTGCAATTAAAGGTATTTTACTGACAAGGTCCGAGAGGCAATCATGAGGTTGTGTTTCTTCTTTAACGTGATTTCATAGAAGGTCATCGATCCCATTGGACTTTATGAACTACAGGCTGATGTGGTCCAGACTCTATGCCTACTAGAGATGTATTTTCCTCCATCATTTTTCGATATCATGGTTCATCTCATTGTTCACATTGTGAATGAGATAAATATTTATGGCCCTGTATTCCTGCATCAGATGTACCCGTTCGAAAGGTATATGGGTGTTCTGAAGAAATATATATGTAATCGATCTCTATCGAAAGGCTCCATTGTAGAAGGTTACGCAACCGAGGAAGTTATTGAGTTCTGCGTCGATTATATGGACGAGGTCAAACCGGTAGGAGTGCCTATATCTCACCATGAGGACAGGCTAACTGGGAAAGGTGTAATAGAAAAGAAATCTACAAATTCTTATGATCATGTTTTGTTCGAACAGGCCCATTTCATAGTCTTACAACAGTCAGTTGAGGTGTACTCGTATATGGACATACACAAGGATAAGCTACGGAGGGAAAACCGTGGACGGTCAGAGGTTTGGATAATAAAAGAGCACAATCGTTTGTTCAATCATTGGTTCAAGGAGCACATGTCTGGTGAAGAAACGAGTGTTACGTTGAGGTGGTTGGCAAAAGGGCCTTCAGGTACAATCATGACATGGCAAGGATACGATATAAATGGATATACATTTTACGTGAGAGCTCAGGATAGCAAAAGCACTTACCAAAATAGTGGTGTCCGTATAGATGCCTACGACAACACAGGCAGTAAGAAGAGCAACTACTACAGGTTCATCGAGGAGATTTGGGAGCTCGACTACTGTATTTTCAAGATCCCGGTGTTTCGGTGTTGTTGGGTCCAACTCCCAAAGGGTGTCAAAGTTGACAAATACGGGATCACTACTATGGACATCGAACATGTCGAATACAGAGACAAACCATTCGTACTTGTGAAGCAAGTAGCATAAGTCTTCTATGTAATCGACCCGGCAGATAAGAAGCGTCATGTAGTTCTTCAAGAGGAAGAAGCCACTCAAGAAGTTACCTATCATCGTGATGATCACAACGAAGGCCAAATTGTAAAAGAAAATAATTAGTTAGGGGTAATGGTAATATGTGTCCATGTATATGTGAAAAATAAGATAACGAAGTGAAACGTGATATGACTCCCTTTGACTACGAATGTGATATGTTTGTCCAGCTAAAATTTTACCATATCTTCCCAAAAACAATATAAAATTATTGTGAAAATATAAAATTTTAATAATCACATATAATTCCTTTTAAAATTAAAAAACATAAAATAAGGAAATCTAAAAACTGCCATATCAGAATTAATACAAAATAATATATGCATGATTTTGATCTAAAAAATTGAAATAAAAAAATTACGTACTAAACTCTCTCAAAAATTTTGAAAAAATCTTGACTTTATTTTCATCCTCAAATAAAAATAAAATTAGAAATAAGCAAATAAACACTACTATAGAATTGGACTTTGATACCAGCCCATCAGTGCCGGTTGGGCTCGAACCAAGAATAATAGTTACAACAGTTCTGGTTCAATGGCTACTGGGCTGCTGTAGATACTTACCACGTACACTTGTGCTTCGTATGGCATGAAACAAATAACACACTCTAGTGTGTCAGGTTCGATGAAGAAGGCCATGGCTGCTGTCTCCTCTTCGTCATGATGTATGGTGTACTTGGTTGCTTTCTTAGGCATATCCGCCGTCTTCTTCGGCGCTGCACTCCTTTTCTTCATGATCCAGAATCACGTACCCCAGTCCCCAGCATCAAAGCTTCAGTTAGTGGCGATGCGTAGTCATCCCTTTTGTAGGCCAGCACTCCTGTTTTTCGTCACCATTTTTTTCTCTGCGTTGCATTTCCTGTGCTGCTACGGGTCCCTCGGGCCTTATGGTGTGAATCCTACTCTTAAGCTGGTAAGGAGAGCGTCTGGTTTGATGAAATACCTTTTAAAATTAAAAACAGAAAATAAGGAAATCTAAAAACTGCCATATTAGAATTAATACAAAATAAATATGCATGATTTTGATATAAAAAATTTAAATAATAAAAAATTTCACATACTAAACTCTCTCAAAAAATTTGAAAAATTGTTGACTTCATTTTCATCCTTAAGCAAAAATAAACACAAAAATAAGTAAATAAAGCAGTCAGCATTGTTAGAATTTTTATATGATTTATTTTAAACAAAAATTTTTTATAGATAATAATAATTATCATTTGAACCTAGTAAAAAAATTTAAAAATATTTTAATGATATTTCATAAACCAAGTGTGGGGATAGGTTATCTGTGGCGGTTTTTACTTAAAACTGCCACATATAAGGGTTATCTGTGGCGGTTTTTACTTAAAACTGCCACATATAAGGGTTATCTGTGGCGGTTTTTAATAAGAATCGCCACAGAAAATTGGATTATTTGTGGAGGTTTTTAAGAATAACCGCCACTGATAATATTATCTGTGGTGATTTTTTATTAAAAACCGCCACAGATACTATCCCTCTATATATAACCCTAAACCTAAACCCGCCGCCCCCACCTCTTCCAAAACATTCCTCCCGCTCACCTCCTGCTCTCCCGCACCGCGCCTCGCACTGCGCCGCCGTAGCGCCCGCACCAAGCCACGTCCGTGGGGGAGAACTCTGACGCCGCCGCCACTCCAAGCCGCAGGGGAGGATCTAGACGCCTCCACTCCAAGCATCGTGCACATCCTCAAGTACATGCACGGCTTGGCCAACGCCGGTACCTCTACGCCGAGCTCGTCCTCCAGTGCGCCGCCCCTGACCGGTGCCCCCACCAATGCCCCCACCTCGCCACCCCTTACTGGCAGCCTCCCCCATCGGTTAGTGCATTCCCTACCCTCACAAAATTGTGTAGATGTACGAACATGAAAATTTTGCTTGTGCTTGATGCTTCATATTTGAACATTTCATAATACATGTTACTAGCACTAGTGCTTGGTGCCTCGATGTGGAGATTTGTATCCAAGTGATTTGCAGGACAATGTGATGGATTGAATGCACTACTGTTGTTATCCATAATCTGGCAAATGAATGACAAATTCTTGATATGCAAAGCAGTAGATGGTTAGAGGTCGTGGTTGCTAAGGAATGCATTTTTAGAGATGTGTTCATGTTACAGAAATGTGTACATTTTCAGAAATATTCAAATATGTGTACATTTGGTTGATAAATTTGGCCCTTGAATAAGCAACTGACCAGACAGATCCATTTTGGTTCAAAAAGAGAGATAAAAATAAACTTTGAGCTGTGGTTTGCAACCTTCCCAATGGCCAATTATTACCTTCGTGAAGCAGTAGCCATACAGCAAGGAAAACAAGGCACAATATTTGGCTACTTTTTGTTTTTTCAGATTTTAGAGATCACCTCCTAGGGTTTGCCATTGTTAGAGACAGCTCATTTTATTACCTTTTTGCCCTCGGTTAGTGGTATGAATTTCATAATGTAATGTGAATGCCATTGCCAATTAAGACTGAAAATATGTAATCGATTTAGTGACCCAAACATCTATGTCTATGTTTTATAAAATGCTTCCTAGAATCACATTGCGTTTTAGATGAAGGTTTACAGCATTAGGTGTGGCTTGTTCCATTGCTGGTAGTTCAGAAAATGCATAGACATTGTAATCATAATATAGCCTTTCACCACAAGCAATATCACGGCTGTGTTCTGTAACAACTGATAACTTCTTGTTGATATGCATTGTTGTCTGTTATCTGTTAAAACTGAACATAGCTAATTGCCTTCTGAAGTTACACTTGTTATTTCATCTTGCATGCTAGGATGTACTTATTTCATCTTCTTCTGTGATTGCTCTCTGTCGGTGATTTGCAAAAGGGGCTAGTCTTGTGGCTTGGGGACCTTGCATGCGTATTGCAAAGGGGCCAGTCAATTGGCTTGGGGACCTTGCAAGTGGGATCAATTATTCTGTGAGGATTTGGTTTAAGATAGACTGTTTGTGACAACAAATTAATTTTTCATTTGCTGCAATACTTGGTTAGATCCTTTTGCTGTTGTCTTTAACTTGTGAATTCATATATATGTGATAGTTTGCTTACTGTCAATCTGTTTCTCTGCTATGCTGGTAGATCCCTGTTAGTTTTAGTATCAGTTCATGCTCCTGTCTATTTCGGTTGTCCAGTAAGAACCTGTTAATCTGGTGTGCTTATATATATTGAATCTGTTAATTTAAGGTAAGGTTATCACAAACACGTCTATATCTTGCCCTAGTGGCCAGGAAGGCCTTTAAAGGCGACCCGACATCTGAGAACAACTTATAATAATCAACTTGTACTATATGCTAGTTGTTATGCCCTCTTTGATATTCATGACAATGCACATATTTATATCATTGAGTATGAGCTCCTGAACTATGTTGTTGCTTTCTGTCATGTATCAAAGTATCCTTCAACTAAAAGTTTTATAGCTAACCATATTCAAACTCAATTTCTCTAATTAAATAAATTAGAAGACAAATTAAAAATCTGCTTCAGTCCATGGGCTGAATCATTCCCTGTTGACCTAGCCTGCCTCCTGTTCTAGCCCATTTCCAACCTGTGTCGTCATTTTCTTGCATTGCCTTCTGACCTCTCTCCTCCCTTTTCTTGTTAACATCTTGACAACACGCATCAATCTTCTTCTTCCTTGCACGACATGACCGCCATGGAGATAGAGTTCCTTGTACTGTAGTGCCTACTTGAAAAGGTGGCAGACAACATGATTTCTGACCATTTCACTTATGATTTCTGACCCATATCAACATTTCTTGTCAAAATGTAGTTCTTATGGAACCCAATCCCGATCCTGTAATGGAGGAGACTTCCAACCCAAGCCCGAGCTGGTGTCTTAACATCGACCCAGTCGTTGAAGTTGCCGAGGTCTCCATCGCTGCTGCAGATGATGCTCCCGCTGCAAGACGTCGAGCCCGAGGGAAAACTAAGAAGCCTGAAGGTCGGTATACCAGCTCGGAGGTCTCAGATGCTGGGGCCCCTGTTGCACCACAGAAGTCAGCAGCAAAATACAGGTCAACATGCAGGTACATCGTAAGGGATAAAGTGCCAATCACCTTTTTGGATTGGCACAAAGTGCCCCGCGTCACCAAAGAGGATCTATGCCCAAAGTTGAAAGAAGCATTTGAATTCCCCGAAGGAGCCGAAGAGCTCATGTGTCACGATGCATTGATGACCATGGATGCGGCATGGAGGAACTTTAAGGCGAGGCTGAATACAAACTATGTAAAGAAAATCTGGTTAGCCATCGGAGACTACCCAAAATTAGAACCATATTGGGATGAGTTTGTGGCGATGAAGCAAGATGAAGCGGCAAAGAAGTCCAGTGAGGACCACATAAACATCGCAAGGAGGAATACTCACCCCCACAGACTAGGCACGAGTGGGTACACCGGTAAAATTCCTCAATAGGAGAGGCAGGAATTAGATGCGGTCCGATTGACCGGCGCAAGTCCCTTGACTGGACTACCAGACCGAGTCAAGCATTACGTGCTAGCAAGGGCATCTATCACGTCTGGTGGGGCTCTATCATTCAGAAGCAGTGATGATGAAGTAATGTCGCGAAGAGTTCAGCAGCTGCACACCGAGTCCAACCAAGGAAATTTCCACCCAGACAGGGAGAAAGACGAACTAATGGCGGCCCTGGGAAACAAAGAGCACCCTGGTTGGACACGAGGTGTTGGGGTCAAGGTTCCCTAGAAGATGGGATTCCCAGAGCACGGAGACTCTTATATGAGTCGGAAGAGAGCCAAAGAAGAGCGCGCCGAAAAAAATTGGAAAGGATGAAAGAAAAGATTCTTCGAGAACTACTAGGCACCATACAAGAACAAGTTCAACAACAAGTACAAGAAGCCATGCGCCAGTCACAAGTCCACAACGTTCTCTTCAGCCCTACAAATCGTCGCAGCAGTTGCACGTCCACGCCATTGGTAGAACTAGATAATACCCATTATCCTGTGGACGACATACAAGACCCCACACCTTGTCAGCTCAATGTGCCCATCATGAACATATCCTTGCAAGCTGGTACAGGAATAACTTATCCATGCCAAGAAGGGGGTGTTCTGCACAACTCCCCGATAGCGCCAAGTTATGCAAAGGTCCAGGTGGACACGGTACTTCCATAGTTTGCTAACATCGCACTGGAAATTCCCCGCAATGACAAGATTACAACTCTAGGAAGTGCCGTCCACTCATTCATCCAGTGGCGCAAGCGTGACATCGTCTTGGATCATGTAGTGCCTGCCTCTCCTGCATTAGAACTCGCGCTACCATCACAAGCACCTGAGCGTCAAATGGCAATGAAGGAAGATGAAGCACCAAAGAACATGGCTAGTGTAAGTACTTCACAGGACAAATTAATTCCAATTCCAACCACTGATCTGAAGAAATGGCACATTAGACAAGCTATATCAGCTAGATCAGGCGAGGCCAAAACAGAGTATGATGTTGTGCTAGCAAAAAGTAAGGGTAAAGCGAAGCCTGAAGTACAAGATAACCAAGAAAGATTGCCTTTCGAGCTAGGGAATCCATTAGTCACCCCTTCAAAGTTAAATAGCCTATCACCCATGATGCGGCGATTACATGCCTGGTATATGGAGCGATCCAACCAAGAGGTACTCCCGAAGCTTATTACTGCCATTTTTCGAGAGGAACATTTTCAACATAAGGAAGTTGGCTGCTTCATGATAGAATTCGATAACTTGCACAACTTGTTCTATCATGACGCCCTCGACATATCTTTTTTGAGATGCTGGTCACTGTAAGTGTTTAATATATAAATCATGGTCTATATTTATGTAATACTGATAAATATCATGTCTAACTTTTTTCTTATCTAGATACGAGATAATCGAACTAAGAAGAACCCAGAGACCAATGGGATTCCTCGACTCGGGAACGGTCTACTAGGAGGAAATCACAAGAGTACCAAAGGAGGTCGAGGAATACGTATATAACACTTTGATCAAGCTACAAAACAAGGAGTTTATACTTTTACTATACAATTTTAAGTAAGTTAGTTTCTCACTAGCTAGTTAAATTGCTCGTTGATTTTGTTCTTTACTTTGATCTTAGGACTAATGAATGGCATCATACACGTGTATGTAGCTTCCACTAGATTCTCGTAATAATTACTCCAGAGAAGAGCAAGATGCTGATCATGGACCGGCTGGATAAATATAGAAAAACCTACGAAGACATGATAACTCTAATGAATAATGCATTCAAAAGATATTGTAAAAAGAGCTCAAGATACCACCCATACCACAAATCCCTTTCAATCCGTACTAAATTTTCGGTATGCACGCAAGCAATATTCTTATATCGCATTTCATAGTAAATAACTCCTTTCATGACATTTTAGTTTATTCAATTTTTACAGTGTCACAAGCAGCCGCAAGGCACAAATTTATGTGGATACTTCGTGTGCCAATACATGCGCGAAATCTTAGGTTCTACAATAATAAACAGTGATGTAGATAGGGGTGAAAACAGGACAGGAAATATCTGCCCGATCCGATCCCGAATCCGTTTAAAATCCATATCGATGTTATCCGTATCCGTATCCGAAAAATCCGATGTAATATGGGTTAGGATATGGGAAGAGCAATATCCGATCCGTATCCGAAAAATCTCATGTAATATGGGTTCGGATATGGGAAGAGCAATATCCGACCCGATATCCGGTAAATATCCGACCCGATATCCGGATAAAATCAGTTATTCTTCCATTAATTTGGTTCATTATTGGATAGATAGAATATTTGTTTGATACTGGCACTAAAAAACACTACTTTGTTATTAAGCGTGAACTTCAACAAATCTATCAACAAACAAATAGAGTGATAACATAATGCTTTTACCTAAATTGATTTATTCAACTTATTTGATAAACTTCTTTTCTATTCAAATTACTGGAATTAGTTGAGTCACTAAATTACACCTCTAACTATACTACTATCCTACGTTGAAATGATTATGACTTGAAGCTAATGTTGTAAGGTTAATGCTTCATTCGTTCTTTTACATACACAATTATGTACTATACTACTATCCGATTATGATATCCGATCCCGACCCGAATCCGTCAGGTATCCGCTCCGTATCCGAATCCCGAATAATCCGAATTTGTATCCGTATCCGGGACATTCGTATCCGACTCCAAATCCCGAAAAAAAATATGGGTTAGGATATGGGACGAGCAATATCCGCCCGTATCCGACCCAGTTTCACCCCTAGACGTAGAGGTTTGTCATGCTTACATCACACATTGATTCACACCACTCGATTTCTATATACTCTGAGATTTATTTTTCCTATTTATAGCGCCTCAAGTTACCTACGGGAGGACTGCTTCCTATTGAAATCCAAGCCATTCAGGGACAGCTCGCCTACTTCATCATGAAGAAAATCATCAACCCAAAAGGCTAATTTCATGACAATGACAACAACGATCCAGTCATCCATACTCATTTTACACATCGTGTGTCTCCAACCAACAACGAAGACTAGTAGGTTTGTAGTTTAGAAAACTAGTTTAGTCTTTCATTATTTAAATTTTGTCTCATTACAAAGTGTAAATTGATTACAAAGTGTAAATTGATGTTTCATTATGGCTTATCTTATGCTACTTTGTGTATACATCTGTTACAATGTGTATGCTATTTCAGAGGGCATGGCTAGCGCTGCCTAAGGCTAGCCCGAAATGCCCACTTTTTATTTTGTTTTCTGGAGTGCCATTAACCACATAATAACTATGCATTCAAAAGTCATTTATTTTTTCAAACCATCATAGCATCTCTGTTCCTTGGAACTACATTCAGAGGGGTTATGCTTATATAAATAGTCTTGCCTTGCTGGTTGAAATTTTAGGGGAATATTGATCCATTTGTTCCAACTTCCCTAGAGAATATTGCTTGATAATTTCAATGTTAATACATTTTATGGGAATGTTTGGATAGATTAGGATTGTTCTAACTTGTAGGCACTTTTTGGAGCTAACCTAAGGCATAACCTATTCATCCGTCTTCACCAATCTTTCATAGTGACCATTCTAATTGCTTCTAGGTCAAATTCCCTCTTATTTATCTGTTGTTCCTGCTCTTTGTTTTCCTTTATTATTCAGATTTGTTGACATTCCTAGATAGGAAGTGTTGCTGGTTAGTAGGATTGTTGAAGCTAAAAAGAAGTTGCGGCATCAGTCATTAGCGGACAAATTAGCTACAGCATGCAGTTTTCGGTGTCTAATTTAGTTCCATGTCAGGTGAGTTCAAAGATTTACAAAAATTGTTCTCTTTTCAGTAGATGAAAAAGATTAGCCAACTATCAGTTTTCAGTGTATTGCTCTGTGTTTCAGGATAGAAAACAAAAATGTTTGTGGTAGGTCAGTTACCGCAACACCCTTTAGTGTTAGAATCTCTATACATGATCCCTAAAGATTATAGTATGTAATAGTTATTACGTTGATGAGGAGAAATCAACAACATGAATTCATGGTGGGTCAATTGTAAATATCTACTTAACCTGTTGTAAATATCTAGCTAACACGATTGATCATGCGCTAGGCTGTGAAACTGAGAGGGTGTTAATTTTGTCAAAAAATTAGTAATCGCTCACATGCACCGCTTCTGTTACCATTGTGTGTGCTTTCATGAAGGCTACATTACTTTGTATAATTTCTTTCATTGCATTAGACTATTTACTCTATTTGCACTGCAATTGTTAGTGGGGGACGAAAGGATTAATCACCAATACTTCTTCAAGAGTGCTGAGTTAGTGTTTTCAATTACCTCGGTTGAGTGACGTACTATTCGGTTCGTCGGGACTAATCTCGAGTACTAATTTTTCATGTTGCAGTCTCATATATCAGGCTAAAAATTAAACATAAATACACAATGTTCTTTTCCCCATGGTCAGAACCTTTTCTTTTTGTGAGATCAATGTGATTAGATTGGCATAATTCATTTAATGTTTGGTATGTAGGGTTACAAATTCCAGAAAAGAGTCGATGCAGTTGAGTGAATATGTACAGTTGTACTCAGGTTCCACCAGCAACTTTCAGGCCCAAGAACTGAAGAGGCAACATTTACTTCGTATTCTTCGATGATTATAGCGCTTGGCATGAAGATGTGATTAGGGGTGAAATTCCGAGAATTGTAGTTGGCTTCACCATACTCAAAGTGTTCATTTAACCAATCAAGCTAGCAATTTTTTTTATAAGACCAATTAGATTTGCACTTAGTTTTATATGTAAATTGATTACAAAGTGTAAATTGATGTTTCATTAAGGCATATATATAGATGTAGGTATGCTACTGTTAGTTACTTTATTATATGCACATGCATACATATACATTCTTCACTCTAGAAGCTCATTCTACTTATGAAACCATTCAAGCCAAATTTATTAGTTAAACATTCTGCCATATTCTTGATACTAATTCTGGAGTCCTACTGTTAAACATCAATTCTACTTATTTCAGACTTCTTTAGCACAACAATGTATTTTGAATATTTATAGCATTGTAATCAACTTTCATTAGAAAATGATTCAAACAAAGATGAAATTAAAATATTATTATATACTTGGGTTGCTGGCAGTATGAGGATTTTGTTAAAATTGATTCCATTCCATTCTCAGTTCATGTGCAAATTTTTGTGTATAGCATATTTAGGCCTTTTCTTTAAATTTGAATTTCAAATTTATCCAGAGATCTTTTTCAATACATTTTTGTATATTCTGGAAGAGCCTGATTTTATATGAATTTATAAAAAATTTTCACCTTATTTGGATTACAAATGCAAAAGATATTCACAAATGATACTAGCTCGGTTTTGTAATTGACTGAATATTCGGAAATACGCTTCCTAGACAATGATTACGCATTTTGGCTTTCAACCAGTTCAACCTTGCACTATTGACAAGAATGGCCCACTTCAGCAGCGACTCAAAGCAGAGTACCTTCTAGGGCTCGCCGGTGATGCTTCTCCGGCGAAGCTCCAACGTGGCCGAGGGTTGGGAAAGAAGCAGCTCGCTTAGGTGCACTGGATGGATGGTCTTGCGGTTGTCAAAGTAGAGGAAAAACAATGCGCCAGCAAGCTTGGGCGACTGCCATGGAGGAAGCTGGCTGGAGGCAAAAGCGATGAGGTTAGAGATTAAATGGGTAAGAGATTAAGCTTTAGGGATTCTCAAAGATTCCATTTTGCTAGTTTGTGGAGTCAGAGAGCAACCGTGATGTTCCACCACCGTGCACCGGTTTTGGGGAAGAAGAACAGAAGGGGGCAGCAGGTTCTAGTTGACGATTCTTAATTATTTTTGAGGGGTTTTGATCGTTGAGGAATACTGATGGTGTAGCTCAAAGTAATTTGGTTTTGGTTGGTTATTCCCTTTCAATTCTGCATTACCCGAGCTTGCAGTTTCCTTAGCAATGGTAGAAATGGGAGAGGCTTGAGACAATTCGGCTAGAGGGAAGCGAGAGGGAGGAGAGGGGAACAATGCGCAGTTCATTGTGAACTGGGAGTGGCCTTTTATAGCCGATGAGGGTGTAGATGAGCCCGCCCCAGCCAAGACTTGGCGGGAAGGCTCTTAGTGCTACACAGGGAGGAGCATGGGCACGGCAGAGGCTGCTCAGTAGGGAATGTGGCGATGAGCTCCGCGTGTCCAAGGTCGTCACCGAAGTCTCCGGATGACGCGAGCTACAGTGGCGGTGGAACGAAGATATGCCTAGCCTTAGGTGTGAGCTCGCCCAGATGAACCCAGCGAAGTGAGTTCGTGGCTGCATAGGAAGGAACATGATGGCTAGGTTCCGGGAAACAAGGAGGAGGAGGTCGTGTGGTGGAGTCGTGGTGAGCCGGCGTTGGACGGGCGCTACAACGGCAGAAGCTGACGCGAGCCACAGGAAATGGCGGTTTCAATAGGGTGGCGCAAATTGGCTCAGGGTGCAAGAGCTGAAGGAAGAAGACGATGCAGGGGTGAGGCTGTTGAGTGGTCCCAATCAGGAAGCTAGACCCACATGCAAGTGACAGAAAATGGGAAGCGAAGCAAAAATCAGAACTAGCTGCAAAAGAGCTGTCGACGATCGGGATCGCCAACCGCAAGAGGTGAGTTAGGGGTCGGTGTGATACGGGACCCGAGCTGCGCTTCGCTCAGTCGGAGGAAAAGTATAGGCGTGGTTTATGGTCGGAGCAAGGCGTCAACGAGCGGGAGACCAAGATTTATACTGGTTCGGGCCCCTGTGGAGGTAATAGCCCTACTCCAGTCGCCTTGCGGCAGTTCTTTTTGCTAATTCTAAGTATAAGGATGTTTTACAGCTCAAGTTCGACAATGGCTAAGTGTCGGTGTTTGTTACCGGCAATAATTTATATGGGGCTATGCGCTGGATCAAGAACTCGATGGTAGCACAAGACACGGGAATTATACAGGTTCGGGCTCTCACGATGGAGATAATACCCTAGTCCTGTGCTCTGGAATTATATGTGGCTAGCTATTGCTGATGAGATGTTATCTTCTGTGTTTGAGGTGCCCCGCCCCCTCCCTTTATATAATAGAGAAGGGCGGTTACAATATTGAGTCCCACTCGGATACGAGGTGGAGACTGTATCTCTTTCCTTATCCGTTACAATTGTATCCTCCCTAAACAGGGTTGGTTTCCATCTTCGGGGTTTCCTTGCTGCGCATGGCAGCCTGCCTCCTGGGCAATACCCATCTTCATGCGGTCGGCTTGGCCCATCCCCTCCTGGGTGGTCCTCACTACTGCCATCTGAATACCGGGGTCCATATACTCCTGAGTAGCCCCGAGTGCTTTGCGATCGAGTTCCGCCTTTTGGTAGCGACCCGGTGAGTCATGCTTCACGCCGAGTGCTTCGATTCTTGATGTAGTTTCCGTGGTTTTCTTTCGGTAGAGTGCCCATTGTAGGCAAAGAGATTGTGAAGGACTCAATAGAGCTCCACACGTTGAGCTGTATCCATTGTCGCGTCTGTAGGTGGCCCATCATGGGACACATCATATCCCAAACGATATCTGAAGTCAAAACGCTTTTCCGCTCAAAGCGAAATTCGATGCCGCTCCTTTAAATTCATTAAATCACGAAGTTGCCGATGTAAATGCGTTGAAGCGTTGGCCCACACGCGTCGCATCCAAATTTAGTAGCCCTGAAATCATGTATATGCAGAACTTAGGCAATGTAAAAACCATGCACTCGGATGTGGTGTCCGACTGGTTTATGTATAATTTTAGAGTTTTTTACTCCTTTTCCTTATTGATCTTGAATTCATCAAGTGGTTTGACTCTTTTTGTTTAAGCACTCTGCTGACTAGTCTAGCCCGGCGTCGAGTCGGCTCATAGCACTTTTTCGTGCACGCGTTTTGGGTGACTAAAGTTCCTTGTTCATAGAATTGAGCTTCACAAATCGGAATTAACTTTTCGGATTTATTTGCAATCGTCAAGAAAAAGACATGCGCATGCGCACACTATTAGGTGTAACCCCCGACTTACTACTTAGTTGTAGATTAACTAAGTAGTAAGTCAAGAGGAAAGTCGCAAACGAACAGTATTTCTTAATGTAGGAAACAATAAGTGACCCAAAGAGTGTTAGCATCATAACACTATTAAATGTAACCCCGACTTCTTTGCTTAGTTGAGGATCAACTAAGTAGTAAGTCAAAAAAGCCAATAATTTTATTTATAATGACATAATTTGAGTAAACAATGACTTAGCTGCTCTATGCTCACGTGTTGCGAGCGATCGTGCCGTCCTTGCTCGTGGCGCGAGCATAGGTTTCTGATCGAGTCGTAGGTGGCGCTTCGGGCGTGGCGTAGGCTCGTGGCCGTCTTGAGAGTTGGCGCTTCGAAGCGCGGCGTGGCTCTTAGCGTCTGCGGAGTTGGCGCTTCGAAGCGCGGCGTGGCTCGTGGCCGTGCGAAGTTGGCGCTTCGAAGCGCGGCGTAGCTCTTAGCCGTGCGAATTGGCGCTTCGAAGCGCGGCGTAAACTTCGTGGCGTCTTGCGGAGTTGGCGCTTCGAAGCGCGGCGTGGCTTCGTGGCCGTGCGAATTGGCGCTTCGAAGCGCGGCGTGGCTTCGTGGCCGTGCGAAATTGGCGCTTCGAAGCGTAAGCGTAAACTTCGTGGCCGTCGGAGATTGGCGCTTCGAAGCGCGGCGTAGCTCTTAGCCGTGCGGAGTTGGCGCTTCGAAGCGCGGCGTAGCTCTTAGCCGTGCGAAATTGGCGCTTAAAGCGCGGCGTAAACTTCGTGGCGCGTGCGAATTGGCGCTTCGAAGCGCGAACCTAGCTCTTAGCCGTGCGAATTGGCGCTTCGAAGCGCGGCGTAACTTCGTGGCCGTCCGAGTTGGCGCTTCGAAGCGCGGCGTAGCTCTTAACGTCCGAGTTGGCGCTTCGAAGCGCGGCGTAAACTTCGTGGCCGTGCGAAATTGGCGCTTCGAAGCGCGGCGTAACTCTTAGCCGTGCGAATTGGCGCTTCGAAGCGCGGCGTAGCTCTTTCCGTCGAGTTGGCGCTTCGAAGCGCGGCGTGGCTCGTGGCCGTCTTGAGTTGGCGCTTCGAAGCGCGGCGTGGCTTCGTGGTCGTCGAGTTGGCGCTTAAGCGCGGCGTAGCTCTTAGCGTCGGAGTTGGCGCTTCGAAGCGCGGCGTAGCTCTTAGCGTCGTGGAGGTGGTGTTCTGAGTTGTTGTAGTAGCCAAAAAAGCGATCGATCGGTGGCAGATCTGACCCGAGTTTGAGAATTGTCGGCGAATCGATCGGTGGAAACGCCAGTTTAGTACCTCCATGCATTATATGTGTCGGGCTTATCCGACACCAAAATAATTTCTGAAACAATAATCGAGAGAAATCTGAGTAGTATATATCTTTTTGCAGAAAATTACCCGAGTGATCCGAATAATTTTTTAAACCACTCGGATATATATAAAATTAAGCTGCATATTTAAATGCATAATTTAAATATTAGAAAGACTTAGTTGTTAGCTCGCCCATTAATTTTGGCACAGTTGCGAGTGGTGGGATGGCGAGCCCTATTTCCTTTGATTTGATTGCTTCTCCATAGGAATCAATGCTTGTGGCGTGCATGTCTTGAATTCCCAAGGCGTGGCGCAAAGCCTCCTTGATGACCTTGCCGAGAGGTTTCTGTTGCACGCTTTCCTTGATTTCGCTTTCCTGGGCATTTCGCGGCAAGACGGAGAAAAAGACCAGCGTGGAGAGAGCACGGCGCTCTCCACATGCGCGCGCCGCACGGCGCTTGCCGAATCAACTGCGTTGCGACGACGTCAGTCGCCCGGCGAGCGCCTCGGGAACCCCTTCGCTTCACGATTATTGCACGCGGCGCCTGCTCTCATCTTGCCTCGCCGAGATCGCTTTCTCTGCGCCGGGGCGAAGTCTTCGCTGCGTGGGCCGCGTTCTTGCCGTCGATTGCTTTTCGCGTCGCTGATTTTGATCGCGGCGGACGCGATCTTGAAGGTGTTGATGACCCGCAAGGGATCTCCATCGAGCAAGCGAATTGATCTTGGCCTTCCCTACAGCGGCGCGCTAGCCGGTGTTTATTCAAGCAATAATTTATATGGGGCTATCTTGTTTGGATCAAGAACTTCGATGGTAGCACAAGACACGGAATTATCTGAGTTCGGGCTCTCACGATGGAGATAATACCTAGTCTGTGCTCTGGAATTATATGTGGCTAGCTATTGCCGATGAGATGTTATCTTACGTGTTTGAGGTGCCCCGCCCCTCCTTTATATAATAGAGAAGGCGGTTACAATATTGAGTCCCACTCGGACACGAGGTGGAGCGTATCTCTTTCATATCCGTTACAATTGTATCCTCCTAAACAGGTTGGTTTCCATCTTGGGGTTTCCTTCTTTGCGCATGGCGGCTGCCTCTGGGCAATACCCATCTTCATGCGGTCGGCTTGGCCCATCCCCTCCTGGGTGGTCCTCACGGCCTGCCATACAGATACCCGGGGTCCATATACTCCACACTAAGTCTAAGCTCGAGCTAGGGCGCGTTGTGTGTTGTCTCCTTCTTCCAAAGGACTGTGCTCCCTTGGTCTTTATACCTCCTCGGCCGCAATTTGGGCTAGATTCTGAAGTGGCCTTCATGCACGTTGAGGGCCAGCTGTAACCACTCTGAACTTGTTGCACACATCTGCGCCTGCCCCACGACCCGTGCCTTGAGCAACCGTCGGTCAAATGCTTGATCCGAAATCCAAGGGTGAACATGACTCGAACAAGGGCCCTCGAGCTCGAGGTCGGCGGGGCCGTCTTCGAGTCTAAGCGCTCTAGGTCGAGCACCTCGGTACACACCAGTCGAGGCGGGGTCTCCGAGCTCGAGGTCCAGATTGATCGTCTTGCCCCGGCCAAAGGATGCTGACCCTCGTCGACCAAGCCCGAGGCTTAAGGTCGTGGCTGGAACATGGGACGACCTTGAGTCTCCATAGCCGGGATCGATTCCCAGAATTTCCTTGAGGTCGAGGTCGTGCGGAAACGTAACGCCGGGCATTGAGGATACGACACCTGGCGCCTCTTGATCTCCGTCGCCCCGGTACGGACACGAACGGCCGGTGACACCTGCCGTGCCTCGAAAACGCAGCCCAGGCCTTAACTGCTCCCGTCAAATCGTGGCGGCGCGCCCTCCGAAGCACCGTGGACCGGTCTCAACGGCAACGTAGCCTTAAAAACCTGGAACCGCAGCACCCTCCGACTTCCAAGCCTCCTTGCCCAAGCGAAAAATCTCCTCCCCCACCCTCGACCAAAATCGACGCGATCACCATGGCCAAGCTAGGGAGGAGCACGTTGTCGTCCGCTAGGATGAAGGAACTCGAGGCCCTGGGATTGCTCGATCCGTTCGTATGGCGGTTCCCAGGCGGCGAGATCGAACCACAACCCAAGGACGACGAGATTGTTTGTACCGAGCACTATGTCCTCTTCGGCTTGCGGACCCCGGAGAGCGAGTTCGTTGCCAGGGTCCTCTCTAGCTGCGACATCGAGCTCATCAACACAGTCTTGGTCTGTTCTCCTTCTCACCATCTTCTCCCATCTATGGGAGGGATTCCTAGGGATCCTCCCGACCCCCTCGCTCTTCTTCCGATACTTCAGCCTCTTTCGCTCCGGGAAGGACCCCGTGGTCGGATGCCTCTACTTCCGGCAACGGGTCGGGCTCAAGTGGGCCTTCCCCAAGTTCCAACCTCGGGACACCCTCGGCCCGTGGTCCGAGCGATGGTTCTACCTGAAGAGGGCCGAGGTCGGCACGCTGGTGTACGAGGGGGCCCCCCTTCCTGGGAAGAAGGAGACCCCGGAGCCGGACGACCTCGAGGTCGACAAGGAAGCTATCGCCCTCATACATATCTCTGCGCCATCTGGCAACCTCAACATGAGCGATTGCCAACGACTTCTCATGAATCGCGTGTCCCCCCGGAGGAGGATGCACTGTTTTACGAGATCCAAAGCGCGACGACCCGACCATGAGGGCGTCCGTAAGCCTTCTTGTCCCAAGGTCTTGCTCGAATCCACCTTTCGATCTTTCCTGACAGACGCCTCCTTTTTACAGCGCCAAAGGTATCATGGGTCGCTTCCAGGATGTCTGAGATGTTCGGGAAGCTGGCGCACGAGTACGTCATTGGCGCCCCCGTCCCAAAGAACATGCTCCGTCGCAAGGCCGAGGTAAGTCATCCGACCAAGCGCTCGAGCCATGCGACCACGAGCCCCTTTTTGAGCCTCGCATGCCCGCAGGATCACCAAGAGTTGTTGGAGACGGCCAGGAGGATGCTCCCTCTGCCCGGCGGGGGCAAGGGCAAGAAAGGGAAGAAGAGGCCTCCCGCTGCCGGAGTGGGCCACCCGGAGGCGAAGAAATCCCATGTCGAGTGGGGGGATCGTGCCATGGTAAGGATCCCACCGGTCGAGCCCCCGAGCTCGTGCCCGCGTGACTTGTCGGTTGATGAGCTTTTTCCTCTTTGTAGCAACAGAGCGCGGCGGCCGCCGCCCGGACTTCGAGCCCCCAGCCGGCCCAGGGTGCTCGGGCTTGAGGCCCTGGGACCGCCTGGCTGGCGGCGACGCGAGCGGCCCGAGTCTGAGGTCCCAGGCGGTGGGGGCGCGAGCGGCGTGCTCCGCGGCACCGAGGCGGCAAGATCTTCGCCGACCCTCGGCGAGGCGGAGGTGGTGACCTGTAAACCCGGCATCTTAAGTGCATCGCCCCCGCATTTCGGCTTAGCGTATGCTCTTGATCGCAGACCTTGGCGCCCGAGCTCGAAACTTGCCCGTTTGACGATGGTCATTATCCAGTATGCAGTCCGAGTCGAGGATGAGGACACATTGAATTGGTCCTTGCCGCCTCTCGCGCCTAACGGACTCCGTCGGGTCGCCGAAATTTGGTTCCGGCCGGTGAGTTCGACCAAGGCCTCGGCGACACGGACGATGTGAGCCTGACCCGCAACGGCGTAGATTTTGACACCAATGAGGCCCATGGCGCAATTGTCAACCATAACGCGGTGGCGCCTACCTTCACCAAGAGAGTTTACCCATGGCCTTGTTAAGCGTTGTTTCCCGGTGCCACCGCGAGGAGATACCGAGCTTTGCGGCGCGCGGCGATACCGGCTCCCGACCACGGCGCTCGGTGTCGAGGCCGCAACGACGCCCGGCCACCGAAGGTGACCAGCCGCTGGTGCTCGCGATCCTTCGATTCTTGGCCGCCGTGTCTTGGCCGCGACATCGAACGCGTCGGTGCGATCTGCCGCCGCCAGGCGGCGAGTTGAGTCCACCGGAAGGCGGCGGAAGACCGAGCCGCCATCGGGCGGGAGTCTGGACCTCGCCCAAGTCTTGGCGATAACCGTGGTCGGCCCCGACTTCAACACGGCGGTCGGTGAGGAGGAGGAGATCCCTCGCGATCGTATGGACGATCGCGAGGAATTTACCCGTGCACGCCTGGAGGGGCATCTCCGCGAGGTAAGGGTCTTCCTGCGCGAGGGGCATAGTTCGTAGACTAAACTCCTTGTCCACTCACATTTTGGGCCACCCTTTTCGTCGTGAAGGTGATCGACCATGCCTCTCGCGGGCTACAAGGCCTTCAAGAGCATCTTGGCGTCTTTGAGGGCCTCCTTAGCGTGATAGAGGCGCGGGAGGTTGGCGCTCAAGCTCATCGGGACCATTGAGATCGGCGGGGAGCTCGGCGTGAGCCCAAGAGCTCGGCGATCTGCGCCGGACGATGAGGCGCAGGAGGTAGCTCACCTGCAGAGCTCGGCGAGGCGGAGCCTCCGAGCGACCTCGGCTTTAAGGCCGTGGAGGCGAGAACGTCTTGTGATCGGCCAAGGCGCTCGAGGCCGAGCGGGCTAAAGTCGAAGCTCTTGAGAAGGCTGCCGCAGAGCGGACGTCTCCCCTGCCGAAGGCGTCCCCTGAGCTCGAGGCCAAGGTCCTGGAACTCGAAAAGAAACTTGGGCACGCTAACAAGGCGGCCGAGGACGAGCGGGCCAAGGCCGTGGCGCTAGAGAAGGCCGCCGCAGATCAGTCGTCCACCTCGGAGAAGGCGCCCCCTGAGCTCGAGGCCAAGATCTCGGAACTCGAAGGAAGGCTCGAGCGTGCCAAAAGGGCGGCGACGAGCGCCATGGCCCAGCTCAAGGCGAGCAGCGCTGAAGCTGCGGATGCCTCCACGGTAGCCCTCGAACTGAGGCGGTATCGGCCGAGGCCAAAGTCACCGAACTTGAGCGAGAAGCTTGCCATGAGATGGCCGAAATTGTAAAAACTCTTGAAGTCAAAATGTATTAATAGATTTGTGGTTTGCTTTTGGAAGCGGGAAGAAGCTGTTGTCTTGTTTTTAAGCTTATTATCGAGGGTATTTGGCGTTCGTCTCTTTCGCTCCTAATTAAATGCGCCACGGTCGTATGCCAGCAGGTACCCTATCCGGCCCGTTGGGCGAGGTCGGCGGCGTGCCTCGGGCATAAGACGTGAATCGGACAAGCGGCCATGACTGCGAGTCGAGGACAAGTTCGCGAAAGTAGAGTGACACAAAGCAAAACCGTTAAGTAGATGGTTACACCCAGATTAACGCTCGAGCAACCATCACGACCATGCGCGTTTGCTCAATAGCCAAAGTGGCGAGGCCCTCGGCTCGGGCCCGGGCACAGGGAAGAGCTAGATCGCGAAGAGGTTCGGCTTACGTTTAGCTCATCCACTGGGGGTGAACGTCAAACCCGCTACACGTAGACCAAGAGCAAACGTGCTGCGCGTGAAAGGTCGTGCTCGAACAAAAAGAGGGCTCGTAGAAAGAATGGTAACAACACAAGTGGAAACAATCATAAAGAGTGAAAAAAGGAGCAATCATCTTTATTGAAAATGTAAGGTATAGAGTTTACACATAAAACTTCCGAAGCTGATCTATGTTCCACGAGCTAGAGAGCTCTCTGCCATCGGGCATCGCTAGTAGTAAGCCCGCGCGATCTGTTGAAAGCGACTCTATAGGGCCCTCCCCAGTGGGGACAACTTGTTGGTCTTTGGGCGAGCCACGAATCCGTCTCGGGGCTAGGTCCCCAACAAGGAGCTTCTAGGTCGTCTTGACCGAGACGCATGTCTGCGAAGAGCTTGCGGGTAGTGCATTGTCGTGGCGATGCACGACATCTTACTTCTTCCGCGAGGTAAGGTCGAGACCGTTCGTGCTCGAAATCGACTTGGTCGACCAAAGGCGACTCTGGCGAGCCAACGTAACCTCGGGAGGCGGGGCGGCCGGTGCGAACACGAGTGGAAGGGTGTGGACCCGTGGCTCGACTTGTCGTGGTGCGAATAGACCATAGGGCGGTGGGAAGTTCGTCCACCGAGTCTTGCCGTAGCGTTCGAGCTCATCGCAACTCGTTTCTTGGCGTCTGGGCGACGGTTCGATTGGCGTGTTCCGCTACTCCGTTGCTCGGGGTGAGCCACCAAAGCGAAGCATATTTTGATGTGAGTCCTCGCAAAACTTGGAACAACTCACCGTAAAGCGGGTGCCGTTGTCGGTGATAATTTTGCATGGAACTCCGTGCACGGTGACCACGAACAAGCGGAAAAAAGCAGCGCCGCCCGGCGGTGATGGTCGAGCTGGTTAAACCGATCCACTTGGTGAAGGTGTCGATGGCCACGACAGAACTTCTTCCCCGGCGACTTGAGGAAAAGGGCGAGGATATCCGGCCCCCATGTCGAGAAGGGCCAGCGGCGGGATGGTCTGGAGCGCATAAGCGGTGGTGCGACTTCCGGCGTGGAATTGACATCTTGGCGGCAAGTCGCGACGATATCACGAGCATCTTGAAGAGCCGTTGGCCAATAATACCCCATCTGGAAGGCCTTGCCGACCATCGTCTGTCTGAAGAATGTGCTCCAGAGGCGAATGGATGTCGTTTAGTAGGTACTTACCCTCCTCCGTGGAGACGCACCGCGCCAGATGATAGCGAAACATGTCGCCTATAGAGCTTCCCTTCGACGGCGTGTCTGAGACTCGCCGGTGCATGATCGCTCCCTCGGCGGTCGGGTGGTAGGTCGCCCGTGCAAGAAATCCTGAGATGGATTTAGCCCAGAAGGTGTACCTTCCACCGCCACGCAACAAGGCCTCTGTTCGGAGATCGAGGAGCCGCCAACGTCTCTAGGATGACGTCGGGTGGGATCTCGTCATCGGAGGAGGCGAGCTTGAGAGGAAATCGCTGGAGTTGTCCTTCCTGGGGATGTGCCTGAGCTCAAGTTCTGAAACCACTTCTCCATTTTGCGCACCTCGGCAAGCTATTTCGCCATCGAGTCTCCCGAGCATTGGTACTCCTTGTTGTCTTGGTTGACGACAGTAGGAGTCGCCATAACGACCAACCGGCAGACGCCCAAAGCCTTGCAAGCTCGGAGGCCCGCCAAGAGAGCTTCGTACTCTGCCACATTATTGGTCGCCGCGAACCCAAAACGAACCACGTACCTCAGCTGGTCGCCGCGCGGTGCGAGAATAAGGACGCCAGCCCCCGAGCGCTTGAAAGACCTCGAGCCGTCGAAGAGCATGACCCAAGGCTTTTCGTCCCCAACCTCAGGCTCGGGCGCAGATTGCGACACCTGCTCGACCACGAAGTCGGCGAGCACCTACGACTTGATGGCTGTTCGAGCGACGACCTGGACATCAAATGCCGCTAGTTCCATAGCCCACTTGGCGACGCGCCCGCCGCCGTCTGGGTTCCGCAAGATGTCTCCAAGCGGGAAGTTGCTCGGGACGACCACGGAATGCGCCTGAAAATAGTGCCGGAGCTTGCGCGACGCCATGAGGAGAGCATCTGGCGGCTCGCACTGCGGGTAGCGCTCGCCGGGCCGTGCAAGACCACGGCGTAATAAATTGGTCTTCTTTGAGACCCCGTTACGCCACCGGGGCGGCATCGGCAGCGTGGGCGGTGGCAGCGAGATAGAGCAACAACCTCTCGCCCGGGTTGTGGCGTTATGAGGAGGGTGGGGGCAGCGGTATACCTTATTCGTCGAAGGACCGCTGCGCCTCTGGAGTCCACTCGAAGCCCCCGTGCTTGCGCAGATTTTGGAAGAATGGGAGCCCGCGCTCGTCGAGCCTCGAGATGAACCTGCTGAGGGCGGCCATGCGGCCGGTGAGGCTCTGCACCTGCTTGATCGAGGTCGGGGGCGCCATCTTCTCGATCGCCTCGATCTTTTTCGGATTCGGGCCAACCCCCGAGCCCCCGATCATGTAGCCCAGCACCTTGCCCGACACCGCGCCGAACACGCACTTTTCGGGGTTGAGCTTGATCTTGTGCCTGTTCAGGTTGGCGAAGGTTTCCTCGAGGTCGCGAACGTGGTCGCCCTCGGAGGGGCTCTTGACGATGATGTTGTCTACGTAGACCTCAAGGTTTCGCCCGTCTGGGGTTGAATGTCTTGGTCATCGGCGTTGAAATGTGGCCCCGCATTGCGCGGACCAAATGACATTGTCGTATAGCAATAGGTGCCAAGCGGTGTGATGAAGGAAGTCTTGCTCTCGTCGTCAACCGCCGACTTGATCTGGTGGTAACGAGTAAGCATCCAAGAAGCTCAACATCTTGGCATTTGCGGTGGAGTCGACGATCAGTCGATCTTGTGAGCGGAAGTTATCCTCGGGCAAGCCGAGTTCAACCCCGTATGGTCGGCGCACATTCTCCACTTTCCTCCCTTCTTACGACGATGGCCGGATGGCGACCACTCGGAGAAATTAACCTCACGGATGAAGCCGGCCTTGGGAGCTTGTCGAGGTTCTCCTTGATGATCACGACCTTCTCGGGGAAAGCAGCGCAGCTTCTGGCGCCTGGTCGAGCCGGATCTCACGCAACTTGTGCTCGATCACCTCCTCGGGCGCGGGCATGTCGCGGGTTCCCAGCGAATATACCCTTGTTGGCGCGCGAAGGTGACGAGCTCGAGTTCTATTTGGAACTCGGCTCGGCGAGATGTGGATGCACTTAGTGCAGTTGCCCTCCTCGGCGCACGACCTTCGTCGCCCCACTGGCTGGATCATTGCGCTTCTGGCGGGCGTTTTTTGCCGCCTCCGGACGTGGCTGAGGCGGGCAAAGATACTGCAAACTAAGGCCTTGGTCTCACACCCATGTGCCGCTGCAGTCGCCTCGCCTGATGATGATGCCGTTCGGGCGAGCGACTTCATACATCGATGTCCATAATGGTTGGCGCCATAAACTTGACCAAGGCGGTCGCCGAGAATGGCGTTATAGACGGAGGTCTCCTCGACCACCTCGAAGGTGACCAGCTCGGTCGCGGAAGTTGTCGAGTCACCGAAGGTCACGAGCAAAACCACCGCCCGGGGATGGTCGAGCTCCCGGGAGCGATCGAAGAAGGGTATGGCGGCGTTCTTGACCTTCGACCAGGGAATCGTGCATCCGTCGGCGCTCTACTGCGACAAGTTTAGAAAGCTGCCGCCGTCGACCATGACGCGCCCGACCATGGTATTGGCGATGGTCGGGGTCACGACCAAAGCGGTCTTGAGTCTCGAGCCATACCGGGAGGCGTCCTCCGGAGAGAAGGTGATGGTGGCTGACCCACTTGTGCTCGGTGGGCCTTCTAGCGGCGACACGGTAGATGGTTCGCGTGGCGGCTTTGACAGCGCTGATCGGTAAGCCGACGAGCCGCCAAAGATGACATCGATCCGGCGCTTCGCCTGGCGAACTGGAACTCATCGGTCGTCGTGCTCTCAGCGGCGTTTACCTGTCGATCTGAGTCGTCATCGCCGGAACACGGGCATTTCACCCGCCCATCATAGAAGGCATCGGTTTGTTTTGCCAAGCCACGAGGCCCACAGGTCGTGGCCGGCCGCCCTGTGAAACAAGCAGAACTTGGCTTCGTCATATCCCGGGCGCCTCTCGACTCCTGCGGCCAAGGCATCGGCCAGCCAGGGCCAGTCGTTAGCCCTCTGCTGGGCTGGCTCTGCGCCTGACGAGGTTGAGGCTGACCTTGGCGAGATTTGGAGCCCTCTCGAGCTTTACCTCGGACTTCGAGGACCTCGCGCTGGCCGTCCGCCGTTACGATCACCCACGGCAGACCGCCGCCGCCCCGACGGTCACGCTTCCGCTTCCTAGCGGTGGTGCCGTGGTCGGCACCCCTTGAATTGGACGGGACAGCCTCTGTTTGGTTTAGACCAAGCTTACCTTGGTCGTAGTCGCGCTTCCAGCGGACTGCATCGTCCGCGTCCGCATATCGCTCCGCCATGTGGAAAAGTTTGTTGACGCTGAGCTTCGAGGTGATCTCGAGTCTTGATGAAAGCGCCGTCGCGGGCGCCAAACTTGAAAGCCTTGATGACGGCTTCGTCGGAGATGCTCGGAATCAGGTTCCTTGTACGGATAAATCGCCGCACGAAATCGCGCAGCGGCTCGTTCTTGCCCTGGATGACACGATCCAGGTCCTTCTCCCTCCCCGACCGCTCGTAACAACTCCGAAAGTTGGAGCGGAGGGCGTTCTGGATTTGGCGCCACGACCTGAAGGAACCAGGTTTCTGGTTGAAAAGCCAGGTCCTCGCGGCCCCGTCCAGTACGGTCGGGAGGTAGTTTGCCATCACCAGTTCGTCCCCTCCGGCCGCCAAGATGGCGGTCGAGTAGATGGACAAGAACTCGTCGGGGTTCTTAGTCCCATCGAAGCGCTCGATCAGCGCGGGCTTGAACCGTCTTGCCACACTTGGCCTTGAACCGTCGGAATCGCCATCGACCATAAGTCGAGACAGTCTTGGCCGGGTGTGGTCATCACAAACAAGGTCCTCGCTGCCGAATTGGTCGAGGCACCCGCGCCCGACCCGGTGTGGGAACGACCCACGGTGCGGGCGCGGGAATCGCTGGTAGGTAAGCATAGCGATCTGGACCTTCGGCGCTGGGTGGAACGTCCGGGGAGAGGTCCGCAAACCTGCTGCCGGTCGACTCGAAGTTCACGTGGCTCGGCTCGGGCCTGACCCTGCTTGGTGCGGTGCACAAAGGACGCCGGCGCGCCTGCGTCAAGGCCTCATCCTAACCGGCGCTCGGGGCGGCCCTGCAGAGGCGTCCGATGGGTCTTGTGGCGGCGACGCGGCGTGTTGTCATCACTTTTACGGGGCGGGTCCCAGTGTTGACCGGTCGCTGCGGGCGCGACCTCGGTCGCGGCCGATCGAGCTCTTCGGCGAGCTTCGGTCAAAACTCGACCTTGCCCTATCGGGGTCAGCCATGACCTGGCGATAAGCGGAGGCGCCCCCCGTGAAGGAGCACAGGGGGTCGAGAGGGCGTCTTGGCCCTCTCTGGGCCTCCAGCCGGGCGGTTATAGCAGTTGATAGTGGCGTGCACCATCCGGTGGCGTCTTGAAATCTGCGGATCACGATCATCGCATTTCCCTCTGCGCCTTGACCGTCGCCATCGAGCGTCTTTGCTCAAAGGGCGGCGAAGGCGAAAAACGAGGACACGAGTTGAGTCCGCGCGAATCACGCTTGAGGAAAGTCCATCAATGAAGTGCGCCATGCTCCTGGGTTCTTGATGTTGTTCCTGCGAGTAAGCGGCAATCGGGCCCTACGGTGGGCGCCAATTGTCGGCGATCGAGATCGCCAACCGCAAGAAGGTGAGTTAGAAGTCGGTGTGATCTGGGATCCAGTGCGCCGCTCGATCGGAGGAAAAGTATAAGCGTGGTTTATGGTGAACAAAGGCGTCAGCGAGTGGGAGGCAAAGATTTATCTTGGTTAAGCCCCTGTGGAGGTAATAGCCCTACTCCAGTCGCCTTGCGATAGTTCTTTTTGCTAATTCTAAGTACAAGGATGTTTTACAGCTCAAGTTCAACAATGGCAAAGTCTAAGCTCGAGCTAGGGCGCGTTGTGTGTTGTCTCCTTCTTCCAAAGGACTGTGCTCCCTTGGTCTTTATACCTCCTCAGCACGCAACGGCTGGGCTAGATTCCCAGGAAGTGGCCTTCATGCACGTTGAGGGCGGTATGTAACGCTCGAACTTGTTGCCGCATCTGCGCTGCCTTGACAGCGCCTTGAGCAACCGTCGGTCAAATGCTTGATCCGAAATCAAGGGTGAACATGACTCGAACAAGGGCCTTGAGCTCGAGGTCGGCGGGGCCGTGCTCGAGGTCTAAGCGCTCAAGGTCGAGCGCCTCGGTACACACCAGTCGAGGCGGGGTCTCCCGAGCTCGGTGGTCCGATTGATCGTCGCCGACCCGATCAAAGGGCCTTGACCCTCGTCAAGAACGGAATTGAATGCACTGAATCGGTTACTATCCTATCTGAAATTTAATGATAATTTTTATGTGTGATTTTTTGACAGTTATCTTCATACTATATAAATTTTAGGAAAAAATATTATTCACATTGTCGACGATCGGGATCGCCTGACCGCGAAAGTAAAGGGGGGATTAGTGTGAATGAGGGACCCAAGAAGCGCTTCGATCAACAATGGTGTAGGCGTGGAGTCGGGCCTGGCGTCGGCGGCGAGGGAGCAAACAATGTATCTTGGTTCGAGCCCCCACGAGGTAATGACTCTCGCCGATCTTCTCTGGAGGCGAAGAATTCACTAAGCTGTCGCGTACAAAGAGATGGTTCTGTTTCGAGTTCGAAAGTGTTCATTCTATACACATGCCCTCTGAGGCCTTTTATCCTCCGGCGTTACTGTAGCGGTCGGGGAGATTCCCGAGTAGTGGCCGTGCGCGTGAAGGTGGGCGAATCGCCGAAAAATGCATACGTCTGCCTTAGCGCCACCACGGGCCTTAGTAACCGCCGAGTAAGCGCATTCCATCGAGCCAAGGTTGGTCGGCGGGAATGGACTCCCCAACCGCCCGAGCTTGAGGTCGTGCGGGTACCCGGCATCGTTCCGGTCTTGGTCGAGGCCCCTTGCTGCATCGCCCCGAGCTAGGGACCCCTGCTGGTCGCGCATTGACTTGTCAGAGATTTCCTGGTCCTCGTCAGCTAGCCCCCCAGGCTCAAGGTTGAATAAGGCACCTGGATCGGCCTCGAGCCTGCAATCGTTGAGAGCGGACCTCCTGGCCCTTCGGTCGAGGTTGGGCGGAGATCACCAGGAAAGACCTCGGCCCCAAGACACCTGGCGCCCCTTGGACTTCACGATGCCGGTACGGATCCGATCGGTTAGTGGAGGTGCCTGCAACGCCTTGAAACTACCGTCCGGTCTTTAATTGCGCTTGTCCAATCGTCCTTGGCACGACTTTTGAGGCGCCCTCGGCTAAAAACTGGCCACGACCCGAGCCTATAAGCCCAGGCCCTCTGTGATCTTCGAAGAAAGGATCTTCCAACTTCCTTGCGCTCCTTGTCCCCCAACCTTTGCTCGCGCAACCCCCTCTTCCTCAACCAAGCCTGAAAAGCAGCCGCCATGGCGAAGCTCGGAAGAAGCACCATGTCGCAGGCGAGAATGAAGGAGCTTGAGAGCCTAGGGCTGCTTGACCCGGCGATGTGGTGGTTGCCCGTGGCGAGACGAACCACACCCGGGACAGCGAGCTTATGCAGACTTGAGCACTACGCTCTTTGGCCTGCGGACACCGGAGAGCGACTTCATGGCAGCTATCCTTGCCCACTGCGAGATAAAGCTCATCAATCTGGTGCCCAATTCCATCCTCCTCCTTTCCATCTTCTCTCATCTGTGCGAGGGGTTCCTTGGAATCCTCCCCACCCCTCGCTCTTCTTTCGGTTCTTCTCTCTATTCCGCTCTGGAAAAGACCCCATGGTCGGATGCCTCTACTTCCGACTGCGGACGGGAATCCCATGGGCCTTCCCCAAGATCCAGTCCCGGGACTCCCTCGGTCCATGGACCGAGCAGTGGTTGTATCTGAAGAAGGGCCGGACTGGGGTGCTGTCGTTCGATGGAACCCCGATCACCGGGAAGAAGGAGACCCTGGAGTCAGACGACCTGGAGGTCGACGAAGAGGCCATCACCGCCATACACATCTGCGCCACACGCGGCCTCACCGGGCAGGCAATCGCCTGCGATTTCCTGCGGAGCTGGGTTTTCCCCCTCCGGAAGAGGAAACATCCGTTCTACAAAATCACGGGGCGCGATGACATGACCCACGAGGGTACGGCTGGTGAGTCTTCTTGCCCTTGAGACTTGCTCGCATTTGGCCTTCGGGCTCTCTTGACAGCCCACTTCCCTACAGCACCGAAGGAATCCTGGGTCGCCGCCAGGATGAACGAGATGTTCGGGAAAGGGGCGCACGACTATACCCTCGAACCCCCTGTCCCAAAAAACGCACTGCGCCGGAAGGCCGAGGTAGGCACTCCCAAGCCGTTCCTCAGTTTGCACTCCATCGGCGCATTTCCCTGACCGATCGTTGTGCTCGTAGGACCACCAGGAGCTGCTTGACACCGCAAGGAGGTTGCTCCATTGCCGTGGCAAAACAAGAAGGAAGAAAAGCCGCCCGGGCAAAAGTAGACGACCGTGAGGCTAAGAAGCCTCACGTTGAATGGGCCGACCGCGCAATGGTAAGGACTCCTGTGGTCAAGCCCTCGGGCTTATGCTTGCGCTTCTCCAACCTCTGACATGTTTTTCTTGCAGCAGGTGAGCCGGCGGCCGCCGCCAGGTCTTCGAGCCCTCAAGCGGCCCAAAGATCCCAAGAGGGGGGCCCCGGAACTTTTTTCGCGGGGGATTTAGATCCACCGCGGGCCTTAAGGTGACCGGGGGAACCCAGAAGAGGAACGCCCCCTCGACCTCGAGAGGGCAGGGTCTTCGTCAGCCTCCCGCGAAGCGGAGACTTCCGACCCAGGTAGGTTTCTCGCCCTTCATTTTCTCTGCCTTCCTTGTAACTTTAGAGCCTAGCAGTGGCTCTTAATCGCAGACCTTGAGCGCCCGAGCTCAACACCTGCCCGTATTGACAATGACTATTGTCCAGGGTGAGTCCGGATCTGATGAGGAGGAGGAGGAGGGCGATTATGTGCTGGCGCCCCGCCGACCTTCGAGCCGGGGGCGCATTCCATCGAGCCCCCAAAGCCAGCCCCCAGCCGACGAGTTCGACCAAGGGCTCGACGACCCGGATGAGGAAGAGCTCCTCCCCGCGACCAGCGAAGACTACGGCACCGGCGAGGTAGACGCCGAAGACGATGTCGACCCGCCCAGGTCCGCCGAAGAAGATGGCGCCGGAGGCGCCCTCGCCACGACTGCCGAGGATACCCCAACCGTGGCGGACGTGGCTCTCCAAGCCGCCGAGCCTATAGACCCCCCTGCTGCGGGAGGCGCGGAGGCCCGAGCCGTAGGCCAGGCCAAGAACACCGCAGAGGAAGAGGCCAGAGACCCTCCAGCTGCGGGGGACGAAGCCGCCACCGAGACCGGGCGTGAGGGCGAGTTGAGCCCCCTCGAGGAGGAAGCTTGAGGTCTGGCCGCCTGTGAGCACCAAGACCGCACTCAAGACCGAGCGGCAAGATGGGGCGACACCGCCCGAGGCGTCAAGCGGCGATTCGCCGCATACTCCCGCGTGGCCTTCGAGCGCCGTCTCGCTCGGGTACATGAGTTTTCCTCGATCCTTTAGCTCGAGTTTCTTTTTTTTTGTTTCCCTTCTTCTCTGTCGCTCTTCTGGCGTGTACCGTGCTGATCCTTTGACCTCCACAGGCCATCGACTCCGTCTCCCAAGGGCTGCAAGGCCTCCAAACGCACTCTGATGGGCTGAAGGCCTTGCTCGACGTGCTGGAGGGCGCATTGGCGACGCGCTCTAAGCTCGTGGAGGACCTGCAAGCCGAGCGGGAGGAGGCCGCGCAATTTTCAGTTTTCTATTTTTGATTTATCAGACAATTTAAATATTTTAAATATTTTTTAAACTTTTTATATGATTTTATCTTGACCATTTGATTCTTCAGTAAAATTTTCAGATTTAAATATTTTTATTTAATTTATTAAAATTCTGACATTCAGATTAGTAGATTTTTAATCTCTCTATTTTTGAATTTTTAAATATCATAAAATAATTTATTAATTTCTGAAATTTTTACTCTATATGAATTTATTAATCCAGAAGATAATTTAAAATTTTCATCTCGATATAAGGTATGATTATTCTTATTAAATTCTCACAAATTGACTATTGCTAGTCATGGTTCAATAAATGAGTTTGTATTTCTTGCATCAATGCTGGATATGACATTTCAAAATTTAAAATTGAAGTTCTAGTGTATTATTGAGATTATCCAGAATTTATATATTTTATTGAATTTAGATTTTATTTTTGTTATTCATCTATTACTTGAAAAGATTTTTCCATTGAAGCAAAAATCAAGAAAAATCCAGAAGAATTTAGGAAATTCAGAGAAAGCATCAATAAATATAATTTAATTCTAAAATTTATTTTCGTACTTTATTTTAAATTTTCAGGATGTTACACCTTTGCATTGACATAAATTGCATCTATATATATTTGCGATACACTACAAGTCTTACTGAGTACACAAGTACTCGACTTTGCTTATTTTGTTGGTTTAATGATGAAAAAAGAGAAGTTCCAGATGATGCATACCATGCCGCAGGTTATGGGGAATATATTGAGGTGTTTTTCTAGAGCATATACCTTGTCAGTTGTTTGATGGTTTGTATAGGCATACCACAAGTCTTTTGAATTTCTGCTATAATATTTTATATGTTGTAAGACTTTACTGTATAATTAACATCCGCTGTTATGTGTATAATTTGGTGTATGAATGTGTTATCAATGTTGAAAATATGTGTACTAGCCACTAATTATGGAACTAATACTGTATACACATGAGACCTTTTGTAAAGAGGAGGGTCGTCACAGACATCTAATGGTTGTTCTTAATTAAATGATCATAATTAATTAGAGTTCTCAATATAAATGACTATTGTTTTCTTTCTATGAGAAATTCTAGTAATATTTCTTTTTCTAAGAACTTTTAAGCACATATTCTCAGCTTTTAATATGTTATATATTGGCAAAATGGTTAGTTACAAGGTAAGTAGGGGCTAGCTACCTCCGCTAATTCTTTTTCTACTTATCGTTTTAGCATGCGTGCAATCAACTTCTTGAAACATTGACCATAAATATTCATGAAAGTAATTAACTTTGTTATATGAAAATTATACTATTAGATTCATCCTCAAAAGTACTTATATATCAGTGTATTTTTGATAATTTATGCAAATATATAATAAGAAAAAGTAATAGTCAAGATGGTCTCTACTGCAAACCCTTTCAATATTCAAAACGATGTACAAAAGAGATTGATAAAGTGATTAAGAAGATTCTATTACCTGATTTGACTGCTTCCCTGCCACCCTGGTCACATACAACGAGGAGGGACCTACCTATTGGCTGAAAAGTTGTGTAGGGGAGAATGTTAGCTCCGGCCCTTCCTGGTTTCAAACACAGAAATTTTCTCATGCATCAACTTGAGATGACCTTTTTTTTATCTGTCTTTGGTGGCAGCAACATTCCACACATTTCCCTATTTTATTGGCCAGCGTATCTCTCCATGTTGGAGGCTTGGAGCAGGGAATATGTTGCTGAGCTGTACATGCTTGCCCCCACTCTCTAAGGCTATTTACAGTGCATTGTATCTTGTCACAATATCCAAAGCTGCCACGTCATATGATATTATAGAAGATACAACTATCCCAATGCATGGTATCATGGATTGTTTTTTAGTCCCCACAAGATAATTAAATGCTAGATGTGTATGAGAGTATGAATTGTGGGCCACTTAGATGATTCAAGTTTCAATGTCTATGATTTCGTGCCCAAGTGGTATCTTCCTCAAGATACAGCTTTCTTCTCTCCCCTCTTAACTCTCTTGCCACATCATCAAAAATGCTTATGTGGCATGCATTAAATGAATATGTTACCATGCACTGGGAATAGCCTAAGAGCTAGATATATCCTCCTAGTCTCACTTAAAATTAAATTTACTAGTTAAATCCAATAAATGGATCATGCATGAAGTGGCTCTGATTAATGTGAGATAAATATCATTTCTGATTAACAAACCATATCACTCAGTACTAAGGTTTGAAATCTCGTTTTCGCTCGACATCTCGGAGGTAGTCGGAGACCGAAATTTCACCGAGATATCAGAATTTCGAACAAATTCCGGACAAAACATTAAAACGAAATTTCAAATCCGGTTTTTTCCACCGGGAAATCCATGATCTCGGCTGGCGTTGCCGACATCTCAGCCAAATTGCACTAAGCGAAATCCAGCACAAACGAAGTCAAAAATTTTGAAATTGTTTGTGTGTGTTCATGACATATTAGTAATGTTATCATAAAAATGTCAGATGATTATCAAGCCTGAGGAATTTTTAAAAATTTGAACATTTGCTATTGTTTGATAAAACGCTGGCCGACAAATTTGAACCGAGTGAAAAAATGGTTCAAACGAAGTTAAAAAACGTTGAAATTTTTTTGGATGGTTCTGATACATCACTAATATTTCTATAAAAATTTCAGATGATGATCAAGCCTGAGGATTTTTTTAAAAATTACAGTGCTATTGTCGTGATAAAAGGCTGACCAACAAATTTCAACCGAATAGAAAATGGTGCAAATCACGTTATAAAATATAGTCCAGACACATCCATAATATACCCATAAAATTTTAATTTGATGACCAAGCTTGAGGAATTGTCAAAAATTCAGGCAGTGCTATTGAAGGATGATGTGCAAACCGTGACCACTGAATTGTTTTTTAAAAAATCGATCAATAATGCATGCTAATACTAGTACGTGATTTCAGGTTCAATAATCCCTTTGTTAATGAATTTACTAGGACTAAAAATAGGTAGTTTAGAAGACAATCTGCACAAGGAAAAAATGGGGTCGACTGAGAATCGAATCCTCAATCTCTTTGTATGTCAACCAAGCTCTCTACCGACTGAGCTACGTCAACTTCTTGACATATGTGGAATGTCCCTACTATATAAGGTATTGCATGGTTAATGATCCAAAAATTGCGCCCAGCCAGAATTGAACCATGGACCTCCCGACGCTGAGGACCCTACCCACTGAGCTACCACACACTCTAGTTCAAATTTGTCCTAAATATATCAAATAAGGTAGATTTTGTAGCGATTTCGGTGCCCAACCCCGAAATCTCGGTGAAATTTGTCTAAATTTCGCCGAGATTTTTGAAATTACTATAGTATTTCAATTTTTTTGAATTTTTTTACTCTGACCGGTATTTTCAAAACGACCCATGTCCAAAAACCGAGATCTCACGAAATTTAGCGAAATCTCACAAAATTTCGGTGAGATTTTAATCCTTGCTCAGTACGTAGGTTACAATAATACGAACAAGATGTTATGAAATAAATTACTCAAGGTTGTATTTTTCGTAGTTTGTGATTTTCTAACTTAATTATGTTTTCAGCTAGAGCGTGTGGACCAGCTAGCATAGCCCTACCCTGATAAGCTATTGGTGATAACTATCTCGATCAGAGGGAAGCTCGCGATTGGTGATACCATGTTAATGTACCAACTAGAGAGAGAGAGAGAGAGAGAGATGTGGCAGGGAGTGGCAGAGTTCTGTGGTGGTGTTTGGCTACATGGAATTTTGACAAACATCTCGTGAACTCGGACTATTGTTGAGGTTTCTTGGGTGTATCAGTCATCAGTGTATGCATAGATTGGCAAGTACTCACGTTAGGCCCATATCCTTGCAAAATCTGACGTTTTGTCTTGCTCTTGCCGGCATCGTTGCATGAAATGGAGTTGTCTTTTTTTAATTTTCTTATGAGAAAATGATAGCAAGGGCAAAACTAGGCTTCATACATGTTGCTCAGTCTCATATACGTGAGACACTATTGAGAGAAAGGTTATCCTCACATATAAATAGGAAGTGGAGACAAATGGTGAAAAAAAGCTTAGAACATATAGTTCTGCTTGAGATTAAACATGCATAGCTTGTGTTTCTTGTCTTGCTAGATATTCCATTCCAAAAGGAAAGGTTATTCCCGATGCTAATCCGCCTGACTAGCAACGACTAGGGCAGCAATAATTGCAAGCACCATTAACATGTAGATGAGAGAGTGACAAACGCAACTTGCAGGGAAAGAAGACGTGCATAGCGTAGTTTGTCCGAATATAGCTTTTTTGTTCCGACATATTTGTCCTAAAGTCCAAACATTTATACTATAATTGAACTTATATTGCCTTTGTATCCCATATAACAACAGTGTGATTTTATCTTTAAAATTATTTCAGTGATGTTAGCTTAGCTAGATTCTGTTGTTGCAGTGCTAGCCTGCACACAAATCCAACGATATTGGAAACTAGCATTACCTTGAAAAAGATTATCTGTGGCGGTTCATAACTGCCATCAATGGTGGTTTTTGAACCGCTACAGATTTAGTGCTATCAATAATCGAGGATTATCAGTGACGGTTTTCGAACCGCTACAGATAACATTATATGTGACGGATCTAGCAAAAAACCGCCACTGATGACCATGTATCTGTGACGGTTCTAGCCACAAACCTCCACAAATACACGGTTATCTATGGCGGTTCTATTCACAACCCACCACAGATATTCTTGTATCAGTGGCGGTTTTTCAATTGAACCACCACAGATACTCCTAGTATCAGTGGCGGTTTTTGGCTAGAACTGCCACAAATACTCCTAGTATCAGTGAAAGTTCTAGCCAAAGACCACCACTGATAATTCCAAACAATAAAATAAAAAATTGGCATTTTGGGCTAGCCTTAGGCAGCAGCGCTAGCCATGCCCTCTGAAACAGCATACACATAGAATAGATATATCATACACATTGTAACAGATGTATACACAAAGTAGCATAAGATTAGCCATAATGAAACATCAATTTACACTTTGTAATCAATTTACACTTTGTAATGAGACAAAATTTAAATAATAAAAGACTAAACTAGTTTTCTAAACTACAAGCCTACGAGTCTTCGGTGTTGGTTGGAGACACACGATGTGTAAAATGAGTATAGATGACTGGATCGTTATTGTCTTTGTCATGAAACTAGCCTTTTGGGTTGATGATTTTCTTCATGATGAAGTAGGCGAGTTGTCTCTGAATGGCTTGGATTTCAATATGAAGAAGTCCTCCCGTAGGTAACTTGAGGCGCTATAAATAGGAAAAATAAATCTTAGAGTATATATAAATTGAGTGGTGTGAATCAATATATGATGTAAGCATAACAAACCTCTACGTCATTGTCTATTATTGTAGAACCTAAGATTTCACGCATGTATTGGCACATGAAATATCCACATAAATTTGTGCCTCGCGGCTACTTGTGACACTATAAAAATTGAATAAACTAAAATATTATGGAAGGAGTTATTTACTATGAAATGCGATATAAGAATATTACTTGTGTGTGTACCAGAAATTTAGTACGGATTGAAAGGGATTTTTGGTATGGACGGTATCTCGAACTCTTTTTACAATATCTTTTGAACACCTCATTCATTAGAATTATCAGCTCTTCATAGTTTTTTATCTTTATCTAGCGGGTCCATGATCATCATCTTGCTCTTTTGTGGAGTAATTACTACAAGAATCCAGTGGAATCTACATACACGTGTATGATGCCATAGTCATTAGTCCTAAGATTAGAGTAAAGAACAAAATCGAGTAATTTAACTAGCTAGTGAGAAACTAACTTACTTAAAATTGTATGGTAAAAGTATAAACTCCTTGTCTTGTAGCTTAATCAAAGTGTTATATACGTATTCCTCGACCTCCTTTGGTACTCTTGTGATTTCGGCCTGGCAGACCGTTCCCGAATTGAGGAATCCCACTGGCCCTTTAGTTCTTCTTAGTTCGATCATCTCATATCTAGATAAGGAAAAAGTTAAACATGACATTTATTGGTCATGAATGTAGATCATGATTTATATATTAGACACTTATAGTGACCAGCATCTCAAAAAAGATATGTCGAGGGCGTCGTGATAGTACAAGTTGTGCTAGTTATCGAATTCTATCAGGAAATAGCCACCTCCCTCATGGTGAAAATGTTCCTCTCGGTATACGGCAGTGATCACCTTTAGGAGTACCTCTTGGTTGGATCGCTTCATATACTAGGTATGTAATCGTTGCATCATGAGTGTTAGGCTATTTAACTTCGAAGGGGTGACTCATGGCTTCCCCAGCTCAAATTTGAATCTTTCTTGGTTATCTTGTACTTCAGACTTCGTCTTGCCCTTACTTTTTTCTAGCACTCTTGGACCTCATTGATCATTCTTGAGCTCTAGCAATTCTCCAATACTCTTGTGTGCATTAAATTCTCATTTTGAGAGAGTTATGAGCAATTCATGTGTTGCATTTAGTGTTGAGCCTTTAAACACTTGATTCGACCTCAAGCAAGCGTCAAGACATATTACTCTTTGAGGTTTCCGCTTCCCAAACAGCTTGGAGGTGTTCGTGCGTAGTGAGCTTCTCGATGGAGATTGTGAGAAGCCCCGGCAAATTGTGAAGACGGGACTTCGCTTACCTAGAGCGGGGAAGTACTACCAAAGTGATCGAGGTGGGCTCAAGTGGTTGGAGCCAGCTTGAAGTTGTTCAAGTCACCTCAACGTGAATTAGGGGAGATCGGCGAGTCTCTAAGACCATGGGGTAGATTCTTTTGTCTCATTCTCTTGTGGTTTGAATTTTCTATTCTTGTGCACAATTTACATTTCTAGCAATTTAATCGTATTGATCTTGTGCTTAGAATCAAATCTTGCATATATCTTGATTGTTGGAGCACTCAGTGAGCACTAGAGAACTTAGCTTTAAATTGTCAAATTTGTAATTCTTGCTTAGTAATTTTATTAATTACAATTAAAGGAAAAAATTTAGAAACCTCTTATTCATCTCCCTTTAGTCGGTTTTCTTGATCCTACAGCGATGGTAATATCTTGCTAGACCAAGAAAATTTCAGATTTAGGGAATGTACTTAGGTTGTCCTCATGCCAGAACAGCTTGGATTTTACTTATATAGGTCGACTGTGATTCCTCCTTTGGAGAGAATATGCTCAAGGAATGAGACTTCTTTCAACTAGAACTCGCATTTCTTGAACTTGTTATGGAGTTTGTGTTCTCGGAGTTTCTAAAGTACCATGCGTAGATGTACCAGAGTAGGTAATTCCATTGGCAATATATTGATTATTATATGTAGAAACACTAGGTGCCAGATGATTTCTGTGAATAAAACGATTCTAAATGTCAATGCACGTTTGTGTGGTTATATACTAATACAACACTGTTATTCACTGTGCTTTTCTGGATCTAGCTCCAGCCTGTATGTAAGTAGTTGAACAAAAGGAAAGATACAATGACTAATAAAATAGATTATTACAGATGGTTTGTGGCTAGAACCATCTGTGATAGGTTTTTCATAGATGGTTCAAAAACCGTTTGTGATGTACCGTTATTATCACTAACACTTAGTTACAAACAGTTCGAAAAACCTTCTATTATGATGATTCTAAACCGTCTGTGGCATCATTTTCTGTAATAGTGTATGTATATACCTGTCAAAAGTAGAAACGTCCCTGGCTACCTCTTGTGCTATGTTTTGATGTTAATTTGATATATATGTCGTCTATGTACGTAGGGCATGCATTCGTACATGCACAAATGATCAGATCGATGGATCACGTGTTGTCTCTCTATAGGTATACTCCTTTTGTCTAGGTTTACATAGCATATTTTTTTAATGATCTTGTCTATAAATATAAGATATATTTCATACAACTACAAAATTAATATGATATGTTCTCTTGATAATCCTAATAAATATTCATATTTACTTAATATTTTCTTTATATATGTATTGAATATAGTGTTTAAAAATAATAATTAGGTGTAGTACTGTCATTTTTAACATATTTTCAATCTGTGTTAAAAGAAAAAATATTGTATGTATAAATTTGGACGCAGGGAATATACGGTAAATCTATAGGATTCTTGGGGTGGTAGGACTGGCTCCCAAAGCTCACGTGACGGCGATCGAGCGACGAGGTGCACTTTGGAAAGTACACTCACATGCGAATGGCAGAATGCATGTACATGCTCTGAGCAAAGGGGTCAATCAAACAATAAGTGGTTTTTGAGTGATGTGTTTGGGCAAGCGCGTGTAGACATGCACGTCGTTCTCGATCTCCTGCCGCATTGATCGATCATATCTGCTTGTGCGATCGATGCGGCATGGGTTTGGGAAATATCTATCCGGATGTCATGCAATGACGGACCCACCGAGGGTCAAAGGGTTGCTATGACACATTATATGCCTGACAAGTAGAAGTGCGGACGGTCGAGAGTTGAGGAGAAGGACGGTCGGGTCAAAGGCAAAGGAGAGGACAGCGCGGTAAGCTGTAAGCACTACTTAAAAAAAAATATCTTTTTTTTACCGATTTATCACTATCGATTTGATTTGAACTAGCAGTGATAACACTATATTACTGATTCATAACCTAAACTGACATAAATACTCGATCGAAGAAGAACCGGCAGTAACAGTAATTTATCGCTGCTAATTCTAAAAAACCGACAGTGATACTATTACTGCTAGTTCTTCTTAAGAACCGACAGTAATAAGTTATTATCACTGCCGGTTCTTAAGAAGAACCGGCAATGATAATGGAGGATACGAAGGGACAAAAGGAAAATATATATTATAGTAGTTGAGAAGTGTATGTTAGGTGAGATGGTAAAAAGAGTTCGCATGGAACAGCTGGTCACAGGTTCGACTCCTAGCAACAGCACGTGACGTATTTCACGTGAAAATCGTTTGACTTGCAACGCGCAGCCGTGCATAGTAAATACAGGGTGGTCCAGGTGGCAAATAATTTTTTTTTGATTTTACCGAGTGATTCGCAGACTATCATTGCCGGTTCTAGAACTGGCAGTGATAGTCGAATTATCATTGCCGACCAATCACATTTTCTATAGTTGTGAGACAGATAAACATTCTCTAAGATTTAGATAATGGATCGCCACTGATACTATGCACATTTGCATGCGTATTTGATCAATGACTCACCGGGCTCGAATTTTTTTAAATAATATATTTTGTAAAAGGAATTGTAACATTAATATGTGTAATAGAAAATTTGCAAAATTAATACTCCGTCGCCGAATGGAGTGGCGTCATAAGTGTAGTCACCATACGGGTGGATGAATACCGTATTTTCGCCATATCGTACGGCGACTACTGCTTAATCCGGCCGTTAGCGTTGCCTGCCAAAACAAATTGTGACACCTGTTTTTTTCCCAAACCATATGGTGACGAAGATGTTTTCGCCAAACCATGTGGCGACAAAGCTGTTTTCGCTGAGCCATACGGCGACAATAGGTTGTCGCCACACGGTTTGTGGAAAACAGGTAGTAAAACAATTGGTTGTGCTCCACCCAGCGAACAAACCGATGCCAGAGCCAAAAAAAAGCTCACGCACACCGGCCGGTCGGGAGAGAGGGAGAGGAAGAGAGGGAGAGAGAGGGAGAGAGGAGGAAGAGAGGGAGAGGAGGCTCGGGAGAGGAAGAGAGGAGGAAGAGAGGGAGAGCTCACGAGAGAGGAGGGAAAGAGAGGAGGAAGAGAGGGAGAGCTCGGGAGAGGGAGAGGAGGAAGAGGGGAGAGAGAGGAGGGAGAGAGGAAGAGGGAAGGAGGAAGAAAGAAGAAGAAAGAAGGTAAAATCGTGACTTTGTAATTTTTTTATTAATGCTTTACGAAAACATGGTAGGATATATTAGATATTAAATATGATATTAGTGGTATTAGATATTAGATGTGTACTCTAATTAGTGATATTAGATATGTAATATAATTAGTGATATAATTAGTTCATATTAGAGTTAGTGCTTCTCTTTCAGGTTAGCGATATTAGATGTGTACTGTAATATTATAGTATTGGTAGCGGGATAGTTAATTAGCGTTGTTTAATTTAGGTTAGCGATATTACGTGTTAGTGGTGATCTAAAAATTTATTTTGTCTATATCGTCGCAGTAATGTCAGATCCAGTGAAATTTAGGGTACATTATGACGATGGTGAAATAAAAACTGGGCAGAATTGTGTTGACTTAAGTAGCTTTTCGGTCACTATGGTTGAACACTTGTTTTTCGATAGTGTTAGCATCTGTGATATAAAGCTTTGGTTGACCTAATATTTTTTCTGGATCTAAGTGTTTACTCTGTTACCATTCAAATCTTATTCACGCGTAATAAGGGTGACCCCACTATGTAGGAGTTGAAGCAATTAGATCGGACATACTTGTGGCAGAAATAGTTTAAGTGGTGCAATGGATCTCGCCTTAAATGTGTAATGCTCGTGCAGGCTTGCCCTAGAGGAGAGGTGAATATTAGTGGTGTGTGTGAGAGCAACACATCGGTTACAACTGAACAAGTTTAGGCAGTGGTGCTGGTTGAGATAGTAGCAGGGGATGATAACATGGATGAAGCAAACGCAGAAGGTCAGGCCGATGAAGGGGAGGAGATCCAGCAACTTATTGATCATTTGGACTTGGTGGACCGTATGGCGATGCAAGATGAAGCCGAAATGTTGGAGTGACGAAGATGAGGAAGGGGGGTGATGATGATGATGAAATGCATGATAGTACTGGGGCATCGAATATACCCATCCCTGATGAATGGAATAGGCAAAACAAAGCTGTTATGGAAATTTTGTGGGGCCATGAGTCGTGTTGAGAGTATGGTACCAATGCCATTCGGCTGAATCAAATATTCCTAAACAATTCTGAATTGAAGTTGGCAGTGAGGCTGTGGGCACTATCGCGGCAGAGAGAGTTCCGAGTGGTCTTGTCCAAGCTAGATAGATACATAGTGAAGTGCAGAATCGAATGATGTGAATTCCGATTTCATGCATACAAGCCGAAGTGCGAGACATATTGGATTGTATCACTAGTGGAGGAGTACACATGTAGACTAGAAAATATTTTGGTGAAACACCGCAACTTGAATGTAGCCCTAATTGCTAGCGTGATGTTCAATGAGATCATCGAAAAGCGGGACATTGAGTTTTCGTATATTCAAAAAGCAATCTTAAGAATATTTAAGTACCAGATAAGTTACTCAATGGCCTGGCGTGCGAAGCAAAAATATATTAGAGAAGAGGTTTGGTACATACGAGGCTTTGTATTGCAACCTACTTCGTGTGCTTGATGTCTTGAAGCAAACCAACCCTGGCACGTACACCGCTTTCAAAGAAAGTGAAGCAGATGGTGTTGGGATCTCAACATTTCGTTGTGCTTTTTTTTCATTGGGTCCTTGCATTGCATCATTCAGGTACTACCGTTCATTGCTTTGTATCGATGGTACATTTTTGACTAAAAAATACAAGGGGCAAATTCTAACGGCCATTGCATTTGATGCGAACAACCACGTACTTCCATTAGCCTTTTGTATTTGTTAAGGGTGAGAACCAGGATAGCTGGCTGTGGTTTTTCAGACATTTGAAATTCGGGGTAGTTGGTGATCGGCCCAACGTTTGCATCATTCATGATCGTCACAAAGGTATCATTTCGGTAATTAAGACTCTACAGGAGGATCTTGATGAGCCTTTTCTATGGAGTGACTTGCAGAACAGGTGGTGCATAAGACATTTGAGAGCAAATTTTTTCAGACAATTCAAGAATAAGAAACTGATGAACCTATTTAAGAGGTTATGCAAGCAAAATTAGGCACGTAAGTTCAACACGCTATTGGCCGAGTTGGATAAGCACACTACTATACATATTGTGGAGCTGAAAAAGCAACCACCTACGCTGAACAATTGCCCACCCATTAGGCTATCACCCCTTGGGGAGCTTGATTCTCCTAATCTGAGGAGACGACCATCAAGGAACATAAAGTGTTTCTCGCACTAGATAGAGGCAGAGTTGCTGGAGAAGTGGGCATTGCTCCATGACACTGGAGGCGCCAGGTTAGTATACTAAATTAAGATATTTATGACAATTGAACAAATGGGGTTATTGTACTAACTGATATGTGTTGCACAGGTTTGGTGCCATGACAACGAATATAGCCAAGGTTTATAATTGAGTTATCACAGGCCTCCGTCCGCTACCACTTGTGGCCATCCTGGGAGGCCAGTATGTTGCACGGCATCATTGCCTACTTCCAGAAAAGGCATGCGGAGGTTGTACTTCATGCCACGACATTGTAAACACCGTATTATTGGCGGATGATGGCCTACATGGAGGAACGAACTATTAAAGCTCAGCAGTATATGGTGCGTAGCTTCGGAATCAATAAGTGCCACTTCGAAGTGACTCTCCGGTGCAAAGGGGGATTGAGAACCGACACAGTGGTTATTACACACGAGGTTAATCTAGGCCAAGAGGCCACTGAATGTTGTGAATGCACCTGCAACAAGCCAAGACTTCCTCATATTCCCTACTCACATATGATCGCTGCCTGTGGGCCAATTGGGATGAACACGTCACAATATATGTCCCCTTTCTACTTGAAGGATCATGCTATCCATACCTGGTCCGATGAGTTTCGTTGTTTGTATGCACACGGTGATTTCGCTATGATTAACAGAGATGAGCGCATATGTCTACCAGATGCAACCTTGCGGAGGTGTGCGGAAGGACAGCTTGGTCATCCACAGTCTAGGCGCATTCGCAATGATATATAGATGAATCTGAAGTGGGTGGCCCTGTTAGGAGGTGTTCTGAGTACGGTGAGTATGGGCTTTGCGACGCGTGCATGAAGAAAAGCAAGACCACCAATCTGGTTGGGACGCCTCTTTTTCTTCAGCTCTGATCGTTCGAGCGTTTCCCTATGGGTCGACCCTTTGTCGACCCTCAACACTACACCACCAACATGTACGGAGGTGATGCGATCGACCGTCCGACCATGGGCTCACTTTGGACTAAACGACAGGTATATCTTTGTAAGCATTTATCCAATTTTAATTGCAGTTGCATGTGCTTACATATATTTTTTCTGTTGTAGCCACATTGGGTAGGACTATAGGTACATTCGACATACCAATCCTTCATAGAGGCGCTTGAACACCTACACATGGACCAGGTGATCTAGGACCCTTACAACGAGTGTCCTGTAGCGGAGAGAGCAGTGGTAGGTGGGGTCTTGGCACTTTACTACAGGGACCAGGCTTACTAGCTTATGAGGAGGAAGATCGTCTTCGACGTCTTCGTGGAGGACTACACGTGTGCAGCAAGTCCTAAGACAGTTCGGTCTTCGCCAACTGGTCCTTGTTTCTTCGAGGGATCGTGTGCCAGAGAGAGTACACTGTGAGTTACTCACCCACTGTAAATATGTTAAATGCTTATGTCATATTTCTAATAATTTGGATTTCTCTTAAGATTCTCTACCCAGAGACCTCAAAAGAGCATGGCAACCTTAGTACAGAGGATGGAGTCATGGCTCGCACAGTGAGATGGGGCGCTAGAGGCCATCGTTGACAAGGACACACCTTACGACTACTCCTCCTACTAGCATTACCTAGCCTGGTACGTGCCCCAGACACGTACTCGTCTCCTACTTATGGAGGAGCCACCGACCCATAGGTACGCTTCCAGCATGGCTGACTTGTACCCAGGCCAGGTAGGAGCAACTGTACACGCCATGATAAGTCTTATTTCGTAAATTACATCATCTATTCGTTACGCTATGTCTATATGCATATCATTTCATCGTACATGACAGGTAGACCACACTAGGGACTTACAGCAGCATGGCAGCAACGTCTTGTCCAGGCTACATGATGGCGCCACTATGACGCTGGACAAGATGACGAAGGTATAGAGATGCATGGTGACCGCGACTCGCAAGATTGTGGAGCTTGGTTCTTGTCGGCATGTGGGCGATACTGATCGTGGCACCTCGTCCAGGCCGCCACGCGAGCCTTCTTACCACACACCAACCCCATCTCCTCGCCACGTGGAGGCGGAGTTCAGCTTCCATACCCCTGTGCCTCTAGCCCTAGATGTGGCTGGAGGGTCCAGCTGGCAGACACCACGCGATCCCACTATGGTCCTCACACCAGGTAAATCGAACAATATTTAATTATTCATGTTTGGTAAAAGTATCATCTAACTATAATTAAATGTTACTACCTAAACTACAAGTTGCCCTCAGGGTGGAGGATAGTTCTCTCCGTCGCCGCACTCGTTAGGGTACACCGATCCTGAGCACTAGACAGGTCAATTCTTCACTGGCACTTAGTCCACACAACCCCCTCCAATGATGTAGTTTACACAAAAAGATTACGGCACCTCCTACGGGTACGTGTTGCCTCCCATGAAGATTGTTTAGTGCAACTAGTCTGTTACTTTAGACTACAGGCAGCACGCCACTGCAGGAGAGCTTCACACACGACCTCTAGACGATGCACCAGCTTCAGCACATAGGATGAAGAGAGGTCGTGGTAGAGGTGGAGGTTAGGGTCCACATTAGGGATGTGCTCAGGGTTAGTACCTCATTGTTAGGCTGTTGTCCTATTTATGTTTTATAGTTTGTACTATTTCACACTATTAATAGTGTTGTCATCATTTTTTTACTTCATTCATCGTTTCCAAAATGTAATTTACTTTCTCAGACGATGTGACAACACAACACTTGATACCGATGCAATCTGTAACCTTTTCAAACTACATGACATAACATAGCAGAACACTGCCACACACTCGTTAAAGACTTTTACCAGTCTGAAATGAACCCTCACTGGAAATAATATAGTCTGACGTGACTACTCACTGCACGCTACAAAGTCCCATCGGTACACTCAGTACGCACTAACTACACACTACACAGTCCGAAGTGACCACTCACTGCCTACTTTTAACTCTGAAGTGACCACTTATTGCATAGTATATTTGTTAGTACTGACACCTTGCATGCGTGACTGCCTTTTCAGCCCAACTTGACTACACACTCCAGCGTTTTGCTATCCGTCTCCACGTTTGAAACTTACATTCCAACACTTAGTCCATACACCACCCCTTCAAGACTATAAAAGGCCAAACCGCAAGCACACATACGCAGCTCCCACTCACGCTTCATCATGGTTGGATCCTCTAGCATAGCATTCTCGTGGACACCTGATATGAGCAGTGTAGCCCTTCATTACACGTTGAAGGTATGCATAATGGGAAGGATGATCCGTTCAAGGTCCAAATTGCAAGAGTGGTGTCCGACATTATCCAGGCATAACGTAACAACCTCTAGCCTAAACCTTGCAACCACCGACGACCTCAAAGCGCAATTGCAAGGATGACGTCAAAGGTATTTCAGGGTGTGCAAACTAGTTGACCACCCTTCTGCTACAGGTTTCTCTATGATACTTTATAGAGCGATGATGCTGCCCGATCAGTATGCAGAATATATTAAGATTAGTTATTTCCTATTTGTTTACCCTACTAATATTTTTAGTGTTATCCATAAGTTCACTAATTCGCATGCTCATCTTGTATATCAGTCATTCCCGGAGGATGAAGAGTTGCTGAACAAAGATATCCTAGAATTCACGGGATGTTATGCTCTTCGGCGATGGTGTAATGCCTGGTTTACGTAGAAGATGTAGAAGAGGATCTAACTAGAGGGGTATAGGTACACCCAGTACTGTTGCAGCAGGAAGTCCAAGAGGGCGTTCAACCACCACCAAAGGTGGGCTTGCTTCTAACTTTACAAATGACAATGACGATGATGATGACGATTTCATGGCACCTAGACCTCGACGTTCAAGTACTATCATAGCAGGCCATTCAAGAACTAATACAATAGGCCGTGCATGCAACAATACAAGAGGATGTTCAATTAGCACTGAAGGAAGTCTAGCTCCTAACTATACAAATGATGACGACGATTTTATGCCACCTAGGCCACGAACCTTGCGTCCTCGGAGTCCTCCGAATCTTGATGATGATATTACATTAAGCTCTATCAGGTATCCAAACATAGTACCCTGTTAGGAACCAATAGATAACTATCGTCCATTTGACCATGCCCTATTCCGACAACCATGACCATAGAATGTATGGTTTTGTGACATAGTCCTTAACCAAAGGCATGTACCTATATTGTATCCCAGTTTTATGAATTCGTTCTGCATATTAGGTGTTGTTCACATGCCATGCTATTGTAATTGTTGTACTTACTGTAATTTGTAATATCAATATCGGGTTTTATTCAATGTTTTACTGTGATTTGTCGTCAAATTTATCGCACACCAAAAGAGAATGAGGATCGATGCAATTTAAATTTTTTGACAAAAAATTCAAATTAAAAAATAATTTTATAAAATACTACACGAATTATAACTAATAAAAGTGAATTTTTCTAAATTTTTTGAACCTTGGTTTCAATTCTAAAATTCTAGCAACAGTCAAAATAACACCGACTTTTCATAGTTAACGCTCACAAGTTACAGTGAATTTTCGAATGAAATCAATGCAAAAAAAATATCTCTCGTAAATTTAATTTCCTCTATAAAATATTTTATAATTCATTTTGTGTCCACTTATTGTCGCCGTACGGCTTGGCGAAAACAACTTTGTCGCCGCACGGTTCAGCGAAAACAGCTTCGTCGCCACACGGTTTGGCGAAAAAAATAGGTGTCACGATTTGTTCTGACGAGCAACGCTAGTGGCCGGATTAAGTAGTAGTCACCATATGGTATGGCGAAAATACGGTATTCGTTCATCCGTATGGCGACTGCACCTATTTCGCCACATCATTCGACGACGGAGTATTATTTTTGCAAATTTTCTGTTGCGCATATTAATGTAGCAATTTCTTTTACAAAATATATTATTTGAGGGTGTTTGGCGGGGATTCAGCTTCTCCAGATTCATGAATCTGGTAAAGCTGAAAATTTTGGCTTCACCAAATTCGTGAAGCTAAAATTATGAGTACATTAAGACCCTGTTTGGGAGAGCTTCAGATCCCAACTCTAGCTCAGAGCTGAAACTTATAGGCTAAAATAAAGTGAATTAAGTTTATATTTTTAGTCTAAAATGTAAACAAGATGATCTACCTAAACACTCTTAATATACCCACAGCTCCAGCTCCATAAATTTCTGGAGCTAGAAATACCCTGCTCCACCAACTCCACAGATTTTGGTGGAGCTGGAGCTGTCCCAAACAACCCCTAAGAGTGTTTAGATAGATTATTTTGTTTACATTTTAGACCAAAAATATAAACTTAATTTACTTTATTTTAGCCGATAAATTTTAGATTTCAAGTAAAACTAAATTTTAAAGCTCTATCAAACAGACCTTTTTAAAAAAAATCCACTGGGCTCGGTGACGCCGGCATGCGCTAGCTCCGCGGGGCGCCGGGTGTGCTCTGGGAGACTGGGACAAAGCTAGGTGACTAGGCCAGGAGTTTTTGGCCGGGAGCCTGACGCGCGTTGCATGCATATTATTTCATGAGCTAGCTGCAGCCGTACGTCGCTTGCATCGGCATCTTCGTAGGGATGATGACGTGGACTGCTGCGCTGCACTACTCTGCTTGGCAGCTAGCTAATTACTGCCTAGGAAGGCTTTAGGGAAAAAAGTCATTAGGATCTCCAGAGTCATTACTAACTCTTAGCACTAAGTGTAACTAATAGTAAGAGAATCATATACTTATTTATATATTAAAGAAACCAAATATATTAAACTGGAAAACATCGATACCGCTTGATCCGGCCCTTAATTACTGCATACGTAAGTAGCACAGATACAACAAGCAGTGAAATGTACGTATTCTGGCACATCCACGTATGGAGGATGTTTTTATAGCTTATATATCACATGCATGCATCACATTGTACTTATATTTCATAAACAATTAAGAGGCTGACTAGCCATCACGCATATAAGGCGTACTAGCTGATTGGCCAGCGTAAATGTACGATGCGATATGAATAGAGGTGGGCAACTGGATCGGATCTTTCTGAGATGGCCTGATCGCACAATTGAACCGACAAAATCTACAGTCTGGCCTGGCCCGCTTGCAAATATGCCGTGTCGGCACGGCACTATTACTCAGGACATACTAAGCTTGTAAACCAGGCATGATGGGTGGCCCGGCATAACACACTGATCTAGGCTGTGCTTAGGCCGTCACGACCTAAAACAGTGGTCGCGTGCTGTGGCATGGCACGCACGTCGAGTGGCACGCCAACACACGACAGGGCACGCAGCCAGGAGCCGGTTGCACTCGGTAGGAGAGCCCCCGAGGCTATTCCCGCAGCCATTGCCTTGCCATGGCACTGTCTATACCACGCATGTGCTCGCGCCCGCAAAAGGGAAGGTAGCTGTTGCTGTGACGCCGTGGTCGTGCAGCCGTCGCCTGCCCACCATGACCCACGCCTACCTCCTACTCCGTTGTGGCCAGCGCGTCGTGGCCATGGCCGCATTGGCCGTGAGGACTGCCACCTCCTCCGTGGCCTGCAAGGAAAGAGAGGGGAGACGAGGCCGACAGGGAAGGGGATAGGAGGTCGAGGTAGGCAGGGAGATGAGGGGTGGCTGTGTCACTGCCTCCATCACCCTAGCCACTAGCATCCTTGCTCGTGGCCCATGGCCGCTATGGCCGTCTCGCCGCCTCCACCGTGGGCTTGTGGCCTGTGGCCACCATGCCGCCATGGGGAGGGGAGGAGAGGCCATGCCTGCCTTGCCTATGGAGAGAGGAGGGATGGAGGTAGGGCGATGAGGGAAACCGAGGGGATCGTGGGAGGTAGGCGGGACGAAGGGAGGGCACCAGGGAGACAAAAGAGAGGCAAGGGGCGGCGGTGGTCAAGGGGACGAGGGGTGGCGGTGACCAAGGGTGCGAGGCAGGGGGTGCAAGGGGGCGAGGAGGGTGCGGAGGAGGCGGGGCGTAGCGATGGCCGAGTAGGGTGTGAGGCGACAATGGCTGAGGGGTGCAAGGAGGGGCTAGAGGAGGCGAGGGGGTGCCAGGCCCTACTGTGGAATGGGGCGGTTGGTAGAGGAGGTGATGGGGCGCTAGGCCCGGCCGTGGAGCGGGAAAAGAGGGGGCAGCCCGGGCATGGAGGGAGAAAAGACATAGAAGTGCAGAAACTAAGGGGGCAAGAGAGAAAAAAGTTTGCACGTGGAAAAAGAAGGGGAGAGAGAGGAAAAAGAGAGGAGAAATGATTCCCTCAACGGGTAGATTCGCCCAATGTTTGGCGAATTCTCAGAGAAAGAGAGAGCAATGTTCGGCGACCGACAGAAATAAATAGTGATGTGACACGTGAAAAGAAATAAAGATGATTTCAATGTTCGCATGATTCCATCCTATGCTTGATTGCAATAGGTATTTCAACAGACGATTATGCTTGCTATAAAATCAGCCCGAGTACTCTCATTTATTCACACTTCAGCACATCTCCCTCGCTCTCTCATTTGTTTAGCACACCCCGCTCACTCTCTCATTTGTTCTTTCTGTTTGCTCTGAGTTTGTTCTCCTATCACAAAACAAAATGTTTGGAAAGAGAGAGAGTAGGAGAGCACACCCACACTCTCCGAACCCCCTCATCGAGATCAAGAGATCAATTCATACCAACTCTCCCACAGCATGGAAGACTATGGTATAGATACACATCATTTGGACGATACGAATGGCATCGAGGAATCCTTTTACATCAGTATCATCACTGAGCTCTGATGTCGTTACATCGGTGCATCTAAGACGGGTGTCCATATTCGAGAGTCGATGGACGTAGTGCTAGCAATATATGGATAGAACAATCAAAATTGTAGACGGGTGTGAGGTGGTGTATGTTATTTGTAAATACTATCAAGCTAAATTATCTGCATGTGCGTGTAGAGAAATAGGTCATCTCAAGCGATACGCGAAGACATGCTTGAAGAAGATATCGGTCGAATGAAAACCAGGTAAGGGCGTCCAGACACAACTCGACTTCAACACCGATGATTCAGTAAGTACATATGTATACATAGCTAGAGATGAAATTGCACGTGACATAGTTACAGAGGATCTTTCACTTAGAATGGGTGAGAGCTGTAGTTTTGAACGGATGGTTCAATATGATTTTTACCCACAATACCAACACATCAGTAAAAGAACAACTATGCGACATATATACAATGTACACAAACAAACTAGCAATGTTGAAATAGGCCTTTACGAGAGTTAGTTATTTCTTTGCCTTGACATCAAATATATGGACTTCCTCTCACCAAAAAACAGCATATCTTAACATTGTCGCACATTACTTAGACAACGACTATGTCCTAAACAAAAGGGTTATAGGGTTCAGGCCAATCGATGAGGCACACCAGAGATGCTATCGCTAACCGTATATTTGAGGTTATTACTGACTTTAACATAGAAAATATAATTATTTCTATCACTATTGACAATATATCAGCTAAGACGACGGCTATGGAGCATCTCTTACCGCACCTACAAACTTATATTAGAGGTTTTGTACTTCACTAGAGATGCGTATGTCACATCATAAATCTTGTTGTGCGAACAGGTTTAGATATAATGAAACCTAGTTTGAACAATATACGCGATGCTATCAATTTTGTTACGGTTCGAACGTAAGGCTTTCCTAGTTCTTGGAGTACTATAGGGCTAATAATAAGCAACCAAGAAGATTCAATATTGATATGAAGGGTAGATAGAAATTTGCATATACTATACTGGAGCAGTGCAAGGACTACGAGCACATTATTACCGTCTTCATTAATTGCCATTAGTTCATGATGTGGATTGGGAAGTTGCCCATCATTTTCGCCAATTACTAGAAATTTTTTACAATGCAACCAACATGTTATCCGATGTGTACTACCCAATTTCTTGCTTAGTCATTGAGTGGCTTTAGACTATTGCTATTAGTTTCAAAGAAAACAAAGAGAAATATATTTACAACCTATTATAGAAACAATAGAGAAAAAAATAAAAATATTTTTAAGCTATTCCACATTTCTATTGTTTTGCTACTATTATGGATCTTTAGAGAAAATTATGTGATTTGTAGAGCGTTTTCGAGGGAATAGATGAAACATTCGATCTTAATTTTTCTAAGGGTTGTACACATGTTTATAACAAGTTTTTCAGAGTTTTTGACAAATATTATGAAAAGTTTGAATGAAGTAGAAGATCTACCTCAACAACGCAATAAACAAGAGACAGTTTGACCATTTCAAATATATGGAAGAAGCTAAAAATTAAGACTTCTAGTTTGTATTCTGAAGCACTAAGCAGGTCACAATGAAATTCATGGGTAGAGATTAACCACTATCTCGACATGTCTTTCATAGATACCAAGCTTGACATGAGCAAGGATAATTGACTTAGCTTAATTTTGTGGTAAAAGAATCACCAACTTATTTACCCCGTTTTATCGTATTTTACACAAAGCCTCTTTTAGTTTGGTGGAGAAGATACTTGAGCTAAGGAGATTGTCTTTCTAGTTTAAGATGGTTGAGGTAATTACATGCCTTAAAAACTGCAACGTGCAGATGACCGAACACAACATCAGACCGAGTATCCGGAGATCACAGATATGATAGCTTCCTTTGATCATCTTAGCCTTGAGTAGTCTATGCATATGCACATAGTTACTATACTCTTTTTCTTATTGGAGGTAATCTACACCGGATGTAAGATTTTTAATGATGCAGTAACTATGTACCTGTTTAAAAATGAATAAAATTTACTTCTTTTCCTCTAACATCTGTGTCCGTTGTCTTAGCTCCGTGCGTCTCTAACTCCTTTCCTCTCATCACAATAGTGCAAATAGGCTGGATCCAGATCGGCATGGCACGAAGTAGCCATAAAGCGCAAATGGATTGTGTCTAGGGGTGGCAACGGGGCCATTCCCCGTCGGGGAGTGCCTCCCCGTCCCCGTCCCCGCGATCCAAAATTTTCCCCGTCCCCGTCCCCGTTCCCTGTCTCGGGAGAAAATCCCCCTGTCCCCATCCCCGTTCGGGTATCGGGGCCCCGTCGGGGACCCATCCCCGCGAAAATTTCACACAAGAGAAGAGCTTATAGCCATTTTAACTCTAAAATCATATCAATAGACAAGGAAAAAAAGAATGCATGCATTCATTGAAGATTATGTTGTCCCATTTATGAAAATGTGAATATGATGGGCTAGAGAATATGTTTGCAATCTAATAACTAAATTGGACTAAACTAAATTTGGATCTCAACCGGGTCCCCACGGAAAAAACTCTCCGTCCCCATCCCCGCCATCCCAACGGGAATAATTTTCGTTCCATCCATGAGGACGATTTATTCCCATACCCGTCCCCTAATAGAGGAATTCCCCGCCGGGGATCGGGGAACGGGTCCCCATTGCCATCCCTAATTGTGTCTGGGCTCGTCAAAAGCGAGCTGAGCCAATATGGTGAGCACAATAGATCATCCTGATCTGACACGATTCAGATATAAAATATAATACACTTGTACCAGATCTATCTGGCATGGCATGACGCCCTCACCTAGGGTCATGGCTACTAGGAGGTAATGAATTGAGAGGAGTGTGTGGCTCCTTATCGCGGCTCTAGGAGTCACTCGAGACGTGGAGTGCAGATATCTTCGGATCGGTGAGAGGCCAGCTGAAAAGGATTCACAGGAAACCAGAGAACATTCGAGCAAAGTCACCGTACAATGGCCTGACGAGACAAGAGCGAGATGCAATGAAGGCACATCTGCTCTGCTGGCCGCAGAAGAGGTTATGGCCAGGGGCCCTGGCATCGCGCGTGCATACAGTGGCTTAAAAATGGTGATCACAATACGACTTTTTCCAAGCAAAATGCCGTGGACGGAGACACCGAAACAAGATAGTGGCCTTGCGCCGTACCTCATGCACGAACCAAGATGAACTCGAAGCTTTGGCTACTAGTAATTTTTACGGCGATTACTAGTAGCAATCTGACGTCCCATCATTGTTTATTTAATTAGACATCTTTTATAATATTTTTTTCAACGTGTACAACATCTTTTTCTCATGCCTATAATATTTTTTTAACATGTGCAACATTTGTTTCGTGCCATATTTCTACTATTGTCGAGAGAAAATATTGTATGCGCAGAAAAAAAAATATTGCACATATAGAAAAAAATATTACAACATGTCCAAAAATATCGGACAACCGAACACAGGCTACTCTGAATTTTTACATGTCGTTATTTACAGCCCAGGGCATTACAAGCCCAGAGGAGGTGGTTCGGTTTGTGCCGGCCGAAGTATATGGGTCTGTTTGGTTGTTCCATAAATTTGTCATACCTAAGGTTAGATAGTGTGGCAAGCCATATTTTTATGGCGCCGAAATTTATGGCCACACTTGTGGCAAAATTTGGCAAAAGTTTGAGTCTATGACACATGGGTCTGATGGCTAAGGAAGTGTGGCAATCTAAAGTTATGGTATAAACCAAACATATACTAAAAGAATTGTGACATACCTAACGTTAGTTGTGGTAACCTTAGGCCCTAAACCAAACAGGCCCCTATCTTCCGTCATGAATGATTCCCTGACAAGACCGTTTACGGCTGAGGAGGTGGAAAAGGCTTTTATTTATGATGAAGCCTAACAAATTGCCCGGGCCGGATGGCTTTACAGCCGGGCTCTATCAAAAGCACTGGGAATCTGGGATCATGTTAAAGAAGTCGTCTGTGAGGCAGTGCTCAGGTTTCTCAATGGAGGGAAGATGCCAGAAGACGTGAACAAAACTGTGCCGGTTCTTAATTCCGAAAGAGAAAATCCACGGGAGATGACTCGGTTCCAGCCTCTCTCTTTGTGTAATGTGTTGTACAAGATTTGCTCCAAGACATTGGCAAATAGGTTGCGTTCTATACTGGATGAGACAATTTCAGAAGAACAAAACGTGTTTGCTCCGGGGAGACTCGTTACAGATAATGTGCTCACTGCATATGAATGTCTTCATTATCTCGGAAGGAAGAAACGAAAATCCGGTGTTTTTGCCATAAAGCTGGACATGGCAAAAGCATATGACCGGGTGGAGTGGACCTAAAGCACTATGCTGAAGCTTGGTTTTGGCAACTAGTGGGTAAATATTATTATGAGATGTGTTGAAACAGTTAGATTCTCTGTTCGTGTGAATGGGAGCTTCTCGGAATCTTTCAAGCCAACAAGAGGTATTAGGCAAGGTGACAATCTCGCCTTATTTGTTTCTTATATGTGCTGAAGCTTGGTCGAGTTTGCTCAAGTCTCAGGCCTCCAATTCTTGTCAAGGGGAATTCGTGTGGGAATTCAAGCCCCATGGATTTTACACCTCTTGTTTGCAGATGACTGCTTGCTTTTTACACAGGCATCGAGAAGAGCTCCTCAAAGATTTACATGACATGCTAGAGATGTACCAACGTGGCTCTGGGCAGATGGTGACTAACATTCTTACTGAAGCTCTAGGGGAGAAATATCAAGGGCTGCCAACTGCTTTAGGACGGAGTACTATGGAGTTGGAGCCTTTTGAGCATATTCCATGCAGAATCAAGTCCTTGGTTGGTGGATGGTGTGAAAAGAAGTTCAGTGCTACTACTCGATGTGAGTGCTTGTTAATTCCATAGCGCAAGGAATTCCTACTTATTCAGGGCTTGTTCTGTTGGAACGCCCAGAGTTGGAGTCAATCAGCTGCACAAATAAATTGAACAATCTTGCTGTTGTTACCTAAACCAACTATTCCCTGTAGTGTCTTTACCGATGAAGATGAACTTACGCTCGGCTGGAACGTTTCTGCAACGCTAAGTCTGGAAGTAGAGTTCTGATGACAAAACGGCAATAGAGGAAACAATCTGCAGCAGAGGTATTTTGCGACGTGAAAGCTCATGTGTCGGTGTACTTTGCACCGGGGTACCCTCTCCGTTGCAGATTAGTGGGCCCAAGAAGCGGCGTGGTTTAGCGTGGCCCTGGCGGCAAAGTGGCGATCACGCCTGCCCGCCGGGCGAAGCGGCCAGCGTGGCCTGGCAGCAAGCGGGCGATCACGCCCTGCTTGTCGGGCGGGTGGCCCGCGTGGTCCCCTGGCAAGCAGGTGGGCAGGCGATCACGCCCCGCTCGCCGGGCGGGAAGCCCACATGGCGGCCTGGCGAGCAGGTGGGCGATCATGCCTTGCTCGTCGGGCGTCGGCTTATGTGGCGGCCTGGCGAGCAGTTGGGCGATCGGGCCCCACTCGTCAGGCCACGAAGGCAACCAAAAGAATGAGAAGAAGGCTTCGCCTCGAAGTCTCCTTCCCCTGGCATTCTCGAAGTCTCCTTCCCCTGGCACGCTGTGTTAGGGCCATTGATTGTGAAGAATTCTGCTATCGATACGACGACGGCCCATCCCTCTGACACCTCTCACCAAACCCGTCGCAGGAGTGTCACTTCCCGGGCAGACCGGGCAAAGCCACGCAGCGGCATTAAATGGAGTCTGAAGGACAAGGCTACAGCGATGGGTGTAATAAATGAGTCATGGGTCGGTGTAAGGCTGGAATGATGGGTGTAATTAATGAGTTGTAAATCAGCGTAGTGTCACCTTCTCACCTGCCCGGGCCAACCCCGTCTACATAAGGGAGCTCGGGTGCATGGGGAGAGGGGATCGGAGGATTGATCCAAAACTCATCCGAGCTCGAGACCAGAAGAACCGTTATAATCCCCTTCCTATTTCCTCAACAAAGCTCTAGCAGGACGTAGGGCTATTACCCGCGTTGGGGGCCTGAACCTGGGTACATCACCGCGTTCATTGATCTGTTGATCCCTGGAATCCCTCGTGCGAGAGTCATTAGGGTTTTCGGCCACGAAGATGCCCTCTACCGAACCCTACCTTTCATCCTGGGAGTAGTTAACCATGTCCGTTGACGAAGTCCTGTCCGGTGAAATACGTCGACATCATGTCTTTTAATTCTAATTTTATTCACTACTTATACCCAGCAATACAGAGTTAGAATCGACATCTACCCACACCAAACGAAACCGAAACTGACTTCCTGCTATTCTACAAAAAACCGATTGACTGCAATTCTATCCAACAACAGACGCTAGAGCAACTCAAAACTAAGTAGAATACTAACTGCATACCGAATACAATTTGGCCTCTTCCATGTAGATTCTAGCTATTTCATGCAACTAATCAACTCCTAATCTTAACAAACTCAAACAAAAACTTGCAGCGCTTTAACCTTCTAAAACTGAAACTCAATCTTATCTCTTCAACTAATGTATGTCAAGATTATATGTAATATTTTCCCCCTCTAATCTTGACACACCGACTCTTACTTGTGGAGAACACATCTCCTTAATATCCCAAACTCATTTTCGATGGTCTCGACTCTGGCGAATGACTATGGACGGCGAACGTATCCCCTCAACGTCTTGGACATATCTTCCACGAGCTTAACTTGATGGAGAACACATCTCATAAACGTCTCGAACTCGACTCACAATAAACTAGACTCAGCTCATTAGGTGAACTCGTCGGACTGTAGAACCCCTCGGTGCCGACAGTCAGCAGATGCCTACCTCTGGTTGATAGATTTCTCGTATGCCGCTATTTTCTCAATTTGTTTGATCCATACGAAAATAGTAGGGTCTCTCGCTGGATGAAGACAAACTCCTTTCCCTTACCATCCTTTTTGACACACGGAAACACAAGGCACTGATACCACTTGTTAGAACACCCAGAGGTGGAGTCAATCAGCTGCACAAATAAACTGAACAATCCTGCTGTTGTTACCTGAACCAACTATTGCATGTAGTGCCTTTGCCGGTGAAACTGAACTTACGCTTGGCTGGAACATTTCTGCAACGCCAAGTCTGGAAGCAGAGTTCTGACGACAAAACGGCAATAGAGGAAACAATCTACAGCAGAGGTATTTTGCAACGTGAAAGCTCACGTCTTTTCTGATTTTATTCACTACTTATACCCAGCAATAGAGAGTTAGAATCGACATCTACCCACACCAAACGAAATAGAAACTGACTTCCTGCTATTCTACCAAAAAATCGACTGACTGCAGCTCTGTTCGACAACAGACGCTGGACCAACTCAAAACCGAGTAGAATACTAACTGCATACTGAATACAATCTGGACTCTTCCATGTAGACTCTAGCTACTTCATGCAACTAATCAACTCCTAATCTTAACAAACTCAAACAAAAACTTGCAAAGTTTCAACCTTCTAAAACTGAAACTCAATCTTATCTCTTTAACTAATGCATATCAAGATTATATCTGACATGTTTGGATGCAAAAGGACAAAAAAAACACATTAAGTTGTTTTGAACCCTCGACCACAACTTGCAAGAAGATAATTAGTGCTATCTCGAAGTAGTGGTGGGATGGTGACTCTGAAAATCGCAAGATTCATTGGAGGAAATGGTCAGAGATTGTTCCATTCTAAGAACCGCTAAAATTGTTGACTTACCATGTCGTACAAATCAAGTAAAGATCTGGCAAAATCAGTTAATTTATTTCCTTAGTTAAGTTTTCTAAATTTAGTTGTTGTCTTGGTTAACAAGCTGATTGGGTGGTCCACCCGTTATAAAAGGACATATATCTCGTGAGTTTGAGTACAACACAAAACAAAAAACAATAAAAAAAGAGAAAAGAAAGAAAAGACATCACTACTACAGAAATAGTAATCTAAGTCGGTTCTTTTTCATCATCTGGGTTGGCTTTGGTGGCGATACAAAGTCTTTAGACAGTGATGACGAGGGGCAATCAAGATTGGTTTTCGCTCGATAGAGACATAGCGTTGTGTGTGAGGAACCGACTCAAAAGGTCCATTATGTCTATCGATTTTGAGCTATAGAAACTAATAGAGATAATTAGAAATCTGTATCAGTTTCACGATCAGAACTGATAGAGAAGTGCTTATGATCTCTATTGGTTCTTAGGGTGGAATCGATAAAGATTAGTGAATTATCTCTATCGGTTCCATGCTCGGAAACAGTAGAGATTGCACGACTATATCGGTTTTAACCATGGAACTGATAGAGATAAATCCTAGATATCACATTCACAGTGTATTCGCATTCACAGTATATTCACACTCATATATTGACAAATTCATAGTATATTCATAGATTGACTGTATATGCACAACTAACAAATTCAAAGAATATTCACATTCACAACATACTCAGATCGGCAAATTCATAGTATATTCGCATTCACTATATTATTGATAGTATACATGCTTAATGCAGAAATTAATAGCACAATCCTCTAACGTAACTCTCCTTAGGCAGCCCTAACGTCCTAGTAGAAGGCTCTTTGCCCCAAGCAATTGTATCTAGAGTACCACAGAGATTGTCCATTGAATATACTCAATGGAAAAAATCAGTGGCACAACCCTTTGGTAGCCTTTTCTAAGCAGAACTTCTTGACACAAGAACAGTCTTTTATATCGTTTTTATAGCAACTTTTGTTTTAAGTATTTCCTGCTATGTTACATGGATATAATAAACTAGTTAAAATATTAACAAGCATACATTGACAAATAACATTATTTGAAAGATCAAGACAATAATACCTTAGGGCTTTTTCATATCTACCATCATATGTGCCATAGCTTCCGCAACAGAGACTTTCCAATTCTTCTTGTAGTTCAACAGCTTTAGCATAGTGCCCATTTATTTGACACCAATAACTAATTGATTTTCTGTTATATCTCTTAATCCCTACAAAAGCGATCATTTTGTTGTGAAAAGGACATCTTGGTATATTATCAGTTACCATGTCGAATTAAATATAGATCCTCTATAAGTTCAGCTTTGCTTCTTCCAACTCTGCATCCTCCCTGCACTCCTTAATGATGAGTATATGGTTAAGAGATTCAATATCTTGCGATTTGTCATTTATGTCTTACAGTTTTTGTCTTATCTCATAAATTTTTTCTATTAACTCAGACTTTTCCTTCAATTGTTCTATCTCCACCTCAAATTTTTGTTTAGCATCCAACAGCTTTTTCATGTTGTCTATCTTATTTGTAGGCTCTATTTTATATATTATACTTGACAATATCAAAGTAAATATACTCATAATCAGGTAATTAAGTATAAGCATGACAATTAATATTAATAGAGGCATACAACTAGCAATCAAGCTCAAGTTGATTTTAAGGTATTCTCAAATGTCGGGTTGCCTTAGAAAGGCCTCCTCGCCACTAGAGGCAAGATATTAGACTGATTTGTGATAACCTTACCTTTAAAAACAGATTTAATACTTGATAGTTTATAAAACCTAATCAATTGGACTAAGATATATTTAAGAGAATCAATACTCAATAATGCTTACTGAAACTACAACAGTACAGACTGCAAAAGTATATAAACAGAGGCTACCAGCAATAGTTCGAATGCTAAATATAGCCAACAATACCATGAACAAAATAATAATAGCCAAGCATAAGTAGAACAGTAAGCACAATAAACATGAACATATATCTAGTAGCACTTAACAGATGATACCAATTAAACTAATCAAGATTGCAAGATGTAAAGAATTAATCAATGTTGTCACAAATAGTTTAACTAGCCCAACTCCTCATCAAACAATGCCTCCTCACATACAAGATCCTCAAGACAAGTAAACTATCTAGCCCCTTTGCAATAACAGTAAATAAATTAATCATAGAGAGATGATCATACTCACAAAGCACCAACTGAAAAGTCGGTATAGCTAACACTACTCAGGGAGGAGGCAGTGATGATGTGCTCAGGGGAGGAGATGACGGCGACGTACTTGGGGAGGCGGTGATGATGTGCTCAGGGGAGGAGGCAACGATGTGCTCGGGGAGGAGGATATGACGGCGATGTGCTCAGGGAGGCGGCAACATGCTCGGGGCGGCAGATAGGCGATGTGAGGGAGGGGAGGCAAATGGGCGACGCAGGGGAGAGTCATCAACCCCTATGCAACCGCACGGACTACATGATTTACGAAGTCATCAACCATGGACTTCTCTATCGGTTTTTAGTATGGAACTGATGGAGATAATTTGTAACGCTACATCTTTATCAGGCTAAAACCAGTCGTGATAGCCACTTCTCATTACTATCTAATAACTTTATAGCACCACCAAAACTAACTCAGATGACGAAAAAGAACCAATCTAGATGATTATTTCTATAGTAGTAAAGAGCTCTCGAGCTTGGGCTCATTGGTGATGGTACATCAACTCATATATGGGACGATAAGTGGATTCCGGAGGAACCGATGCGTAAGAAGCCGGGAGCGATGGCCAACCAAGTGATCTTATGCTACCTAATGGTGGTGGATGGGATATATATTTCAACTCTTGAAAACAATTTACTGCAGCCAGATATATATGCTGTCTAGCGCATTCCTTTGGGAATATTGGAAAATGATATGTGGGCTTGGTATCCTGAAAAGCATGGCTTGTACACTGTTAAACAAGCATTATCGTCTGCTGTCGGACGTTGTTCAACAACAAGAGGCGGTGAAGACTGGAGCTGCTTCTACCTCTTGTGACAGAGAACACCCGATATGGAGGAAGATATGCAGTTTAAAAGTACCAACTAAAATATGTGTTTTCTGGTGGAAGGTTATCAACAGTCTTATGCTGGTACGAGATCTTCGCAAAGGACATATTGAGAGAATTGGTCATTGTGAAGACTCTGGATCCCTCCAAGAAATAGTCCTCCCTTCGTTTCTGAATAAATGACGTTATAGGATTTTGCACTTCAATCAAGACACGCGTAAAAATGACCAAATCATCCTCATTCATTAGCTCGCATATTGCAGTTGGATTGTGTGTTACTCTAATCCACAATAATAAATAACATTGGAACTAATTAATAGTAGAGGTATGCAAAGTAAAAAAGTTAAAAATGGTCTCGAAATTGTAAAATGACTTTCATTTAGGAACAAAATTTGAAAGCTAGAATGCCAAGTATTTAGGATGGAAGGGAGTATACTATGCGCCCATGGAGTGTACTTATGCTCGATCCTTTTGGAGACTTACTATTACTATAAAATGATATAACACTATCTCTTCATCTAGGTCATTTTTCAATTTTTCAGGAAAAAATCGATAATGATATATGATTCGACATGGGTAAGAAATATGGTGCAAAATGTCACTATTGGTCCTGATAGTGATGTTATTGGTATCACTATTAGTTCTGAGGTCAAAATTGATAATGATATTTTACTATTGGTTCTGAAGTCAGAACTAATAGTGATGATTTGGTCATCACAATCGGTTTCTGAGGTTAGAACCGATCATGATAGTATACATGCCAAACGTTTCCTCGTGCTTGACCTATTGGCTTCTCTTCCCGATCCATTCAAATACCAAAAGCCGAGGTGTCACCTCACGCTTGACCTCTCGGCTTCCCCTATATTTTATAAAAATAGGAGTTTACTCCTCTCCGCCCTTGCGCCCCTGCCAGTTAGACGCTTGCATCTCCCATCCGCCTCCATAGTGCCTATGTCACCCCTCTGCCTCACTTGCATCACCCCTCGGCCTCCCCAGCTCCTGTGGCGCACCCTATCCCGATGACAAGGAAGGTATCGACGTGATGGTGGAGCACCAGATCTAGCCATCGACGTCTCTATCGTCACATCCAGCCACCATACCGCCCCTACCCATCGGCTACCCTCCGCCATTGTCTTCACTAGCTACAGCGTTAGGCCAAGGTCGTCACATCACTGCCAGTTGTATTGCTGCCGGTTGTATGCTCAATGATGCTATGAGTCTATTGATGAACTAAAACAATTAAAATAGCGAATGTGGCCTTGAACTATAGAGTTGCTTCTTGTTACTACCAGAAAGTATTGCTTTATTACACTGTCTTTGAGCTTAATCATCATATTCAGTATCTAGTTTGATACTCATTTGATTATTGTTGAATATACTAATTATGATTGCTTAGCTTACTCTGTTCATAACCTCTGTTTAGTCAAATTGTTGATATACCTATTTAGCCCAACTGTTTATAATCTGATTTTGATCATTTGAATAGTGAAAATGACTTTAAATGCTTTATATCTGCTTGGCTGAACAGTGCATAATTTAGGAAGGTGAGTGTTCAAGGTCTTATTTACTTAGTTAATTGTCTAGCTTAATTTTGATTACATAATTCTGGTGTAGTAGAAGAAAGAGATTAGTCTCTAGCAGCCCTACACCTTTTGACGAGGAGGCTGAAGATCTAACCTTCAGTAGTTCGACACATGAGAGTACTCTATCCTACAATTATTCATTATTCTTTTAAGTAGATATGATTCAATGTCAAGTTTACATAATAATTATAAATTGACAGTGACTGCAAATTGCATACATATATAAAATGGAGTCTACAAATAAGATAGATGATATGAAAAGCTATTGGATACTAAACGAAAACTTAAGGTGGAGATAGAACAAATCGAAGGTAAAGTCTAAGTTAACATAAAAGATTTATGCGATAAAACAAAAAATAAAAGACATAGATGACAAATCACAAGATATTGAATCTTTTAATAAGGTATTCATTACTAAGGAGCACAGGGCAAATGCAGAGCTGAAAGAAGCCAAAGCTGAGCTTATAGGGGTAATATAAAGGTACTGATAATATACCAAGACATCCTATTTTCACAGCAAAATGATCGTTTTTGCAGGAATTAAGAGATATGACTGAAAGTCAATCAGTTATTGGTGTCAAACTAATGGGCACTGTGCTTGAACTGTGAAACTTTAGGGAGAACTGAAAAATCTCTATTGCAGAAGCTGTGGTACATATGATGGTAGATATGAAAATGCCCTAAGGTTTCCTTTTTTTGATCTATCAAATAATATTGTTTCTTAATATATGCATGTTAATATTTTAACTAGTTTATTGTATCCTTGTAACATACCAAAAAATAATTCAGTTAAAAGTTGGCTATAAAAACAATATGAAAAACTATTCTTGTGCTAAGAAGTTCTGCAAAGAAAAGGCTACTAGAGGATTCTACCACTGATTTCTGTATTGAGTATGTATTTTAAGGAGAGTTACGTTAGAGGATTGTGCTACTGATTTCTGCATTGAGTATGTATATGTAAATTAACACTGTTAACAGTACAGTGAATGTGAATATACTGGTAATTTGTCAATCTGTGAGTATATTGTGAATGTAAATATACTATGAATTTGTCAATTGTGCATATATTATCAATTTGTGAGTATACTGTGAATATAAATATACTGTGAATTTTTCAATTGTGCATGTACTGTTAATCTATGAATATACTGTGAATTTGTCAATCTGTGAATATACTATGAATTCCTGGTGCTGTTTCAGGAAAATAGTATGGTATTTATCTCTATCAATTCCACGCTTAGAAACGATATAGACATATAGTCTCTTTCGAATCTGAGCGTGAAACCAATAGAGATTGTTTTATCTCTATCAATTCCACACTCAGAAGCAACTTAGATGATGATATATCTCTATCGGGCGAAAACCGACCTTGATAACTGCTCCTCAACATTGTTTAAAGACATTGTATCGCCATCAAAACCAATTCAGATAACGAAAAAGAATCAATCCAGATGACCATTTCTGTATTAGTATATGAAGGAGTATTGCAGCCTAACTAATAGATGGACTGACTTTCTCGACACCAAGATTTGCAGAGCTGAGGGTGCTAGTCTAAGAGCATCTTCAGTAAGGGCCCCTAAAACAGGTCCCTATTTTGGATTTAGGACTTCCTTATTTTTAGGGCCCTTTTTGAGCACAAGTCCAAAGAACATCCCTAAATCTCAAACCCTATTTTACTTTTTTCTCCTATTTTGACATATCCACTATGTATAATCTTCATTTGACACCACTAAAATTCAATCAAAAATATTTGTAATACATAAAACATAAGCATATTAACATTTACAATTTAAAAACATGATATTTAAAATTTAAATTTAAAATTTTCAAAACATGATAAATAGATAAATAGAAACTCCGAACAATGAATCAAACTACGAAACGCTGCGAATTGCCCACAAATGCTCAATAAGATCATCTCGAAGCCTCTCATGTATTTCTCTGTCTTCAATCTCCTGGTGTATCTTTAAGAACTCCCTATTTTAAGGTTTAGGGGCTGGTTTAGAGGCTCCCTGGGAATTAGGGCTGAGGAGGCAAATTTAGGGGCCTCCTAATTTTAGCGGCTGGATTAGGGGCCTTGCTGGATCTGTATTTTTTACTAAACTCCTTATTTTAAAGTTTAGGGACTGATTTAGGGGCTCTGCTGGAGATGCTCTAATCTAACGCGGGATGTGATCGCTTTGGACCTCACGAAATGCCCGTCGGCATGGGGGAGTCGCTGATTAAACTTGTGCAGGCATGCAAATGGGCGAGACACAGCGTTTGACCTCGATCAAGCAACGAGGTATGTGAACCAGGTCCAAGTAATAAGGTTCTCGCTTGGTGCCCACCACGGGACCGGACCAAAGTAAATGTCGATGGTGATGCCATCCAAATGCAAGGAGCCTCAGGAGTCAGGAGTAGTGGTCCGAGACGATGGAGGCCGTTTTCTGGTGGCGAGAACAAGAAGGCATGGCTTTTCGCCGGGATGGTGGTGGGCTAGCTAGGTAGCGTGCTCAGGTTGGGGTGATGGCCACGGGCCAACGACGGTGGGCTTCCAACTACGATCCACGGCTGCCGAGGTTCCATCTGAGGCCAGCGAGCTTTGATCTGCGGTAGGGACTTGGGTATGATGTAGACCCTACTAGAGGGAAAAGGGCGAAAAATTATTAGAGATGACAACCTTCTTTTGCCGAGTCTAACACTCTACGCGTTCACCAAGTGATAATACATGTTCTAAAAAATATCAGAGATCGAGATGAGAAATCGAGGTGGGGAAAAAGTCTAGAGATAGAGCTGCACAAATTTTTTTGGCGACGAAAACATTTTTCCCGGGAAAAACGGAGAAAGGACCTAGACGTAAAGAGTAAGGACCTGATTGTTACGTTTTTGGACCTGTTCGCTATCCTGAAAAAGTAGAAAAGGGCTTGTTCGCGATTTGAATTTAACGGGAGGTTCTTTCCGTAAAACTGCGCACGAGGGACCCGAACGCAATTTTAGAGGAAAAAATCTTCCTCTCACAGAATATCACGGAGGACCTATTTGTAATTTGTAAAAGGACTAAATCGCGAAAATATTTTTTGAGCCGAGCCGTCGGCTCGGCTCAAACGGCTAGGAGGCCAGGAAATCTCCCATATTTAGGAGAGGTATGATTTGGAATCACTTCTGCTTCCGTCTTTTCCCTCTAAAAAGCTAGAATTTGTTTTAAATAGTTAGTTTTTTCATATACAGAAATCAAAAGCCAGCAGTCTATTTATATTAGAAGAAGTTAAAAGCTAAAAACTGGTCTAGTGTAGCTTCCCATAGTTTAGGTGGGTTTGGGTTCTGACTAGGGATGACAGTTTTACCCATGAGTTTGGGTACCCACGGGTAGGGGTGGAAAACGAGCTAGTTGAGCATTTTTCCGAGCTTTCTTCGACACTAATTTATTCTTATTTATTATAGTCTCCTGTATTGTTTGAGACCTAACTTCGAGCCGAGCCTAACGAGCCGAGCCGAAGTTGATCCTTGTTCCAAATCAACTAATTTTTATTTTAAAAGAAAAATGAATGTAATCGGAGCAATTTTTAAACGAGCCACCGAGCCAGCTCAACGAGCTTTTTTTCCAGCCCTACCCACGGGTACTCGACACGATAAAGGTGCGCATGGGTAGCATTTCAAACCCATGGGTTTTTTGGGTTTGGGTACCCGACAAAGACACAGGATAGGTGCGGATGTCAATTTGTACCCATGGGTACCCGATAGGTATCATATGACATATGAGCCCCACTTTTTATAAGATATATATTAGAAAATTGAAATCGTAATTACCTAAATTAGAGGCTGAGACATACACAAGGCTTTAAAAGGCAATATTATGTTCAAAAACTTGTTGAGCATATATCATGCTCTGAATTTATTTTGCATATATCATGCTCTGAATTTATTGTGTACATATCATGCTCTTTCTTTTAGACGATGCTCTATTATATGTTGGCATCTCTGCTATCACTGTAGTTATAAATGTTAAATGTATACTATGTGACTGAGTTAAATGTAGGTCAATTAAGTTTCCTATCTTATATTAGTCATTGAATGAGTTTACATATCACTATCTCACATTTTATTCTAATACTTATCATCTTGTTCATCGAAATCAAATACAATATCTATGAAAACACCATAAAATGGTGTAGTATTTGCCATCAAATAACTTATATGTACTCACTTGAACTTGTAGTATCATTGGTCATCTATAGGCCATCATGATGTGCTGATTAAATGAAATAAACTGGAGTATCATTGATCACCTATAGCCTACGTTAACTCTCTGTTTTTAACACAGCTTACTACTCATGGGTACCCATTGGGTATTGGGTACCCATCGGGTTTGGGTATGGGCACAGACCTGTACCTGATAAGTTTAGTGGGTTTGGGTGGGTGACAGTTTCGGGTTTCAGGCTTGGGTGGGCGGCATAGTTTTGGGTTTCAAGTTTGGGTGGGCGGCAGTCGAACCCGGAGGTACCCACCCGATTGCCATCCCTAGTTCTGACTTTGCCACTAGAGTTAAAAAAATTGCCCTCTCCTACTAATTATAAAATCCCAAACATCATCCCTCTCACCCTTATTTTCGACCCGCATTCCTCACATCTAAAAGTCAGGCTAAAAGCGAGACCGCCAAACACCAAACCCATGCAATTTTGGTTGCTCAAATTGCAAATTTCTTGATCATACAAATCAATCGAAAACTACTTTTTAGAAAAGCTACATCCATACCAAACAGGACTATAGATTAGAGAGGAGCTTTTGTTTGGTTGGAACTTTGCCTCCAGAATTTTGAATTAGGATCAACTGCAGCTGCTACTATGACTACACGTTAAGCAACTATAGGTGATCTCATTTGTCCATGTTTTTGTTAGAATTAATTCAAGGAAGAAGTCAAAGGAATATTGAGTTAAGGGTATAGTCTTTAGTACCATATTGCTTAGCTAGGTGGAGTGGGACCAACTTATATGAGGAGCTCCTTCATGGACTCTAGTATGAGTTGGTGGTAAAGTTAGATGTACACATGATTGGCTATATCAAGCTATATACACACATGCACGTATATCGCGTGTTTATTGTATGACCTGTGATTTGCGACAATGCGTGACCGCGCCCAAGATGTGCTAAGTGTTATTAACCTTTTACCGTGTGTACCAACTATGCCACATCACCTTAAACCTCGACTGCTGATGTGGCACCGGGGATTCAAAGAGACGTATGTTTTCATGTGGTTAGTCCATTTGCCCACGATGCGAGATTCCAGAGGACAGTTCGTGGAATCGTGGATGTTCAACTGTGTTTTCGTGAGGCAGTTTTCAGTATGCCCTTTCTTAAGGGAGACATCCCTGTTCGTGAGAGAATACACGATAGAAAATCAATCTTGATCTCCTCCAGTGATCTCTGATTTCTCCATGCTTGTTGCCACTCGAGTTGTTCTGTCTGTTCACCTATCATGAAATAGACATGAGGGAGAGCAGTGTCTTTGATTCAACTTTGGCCACTTAACACCCTGCACAGCTAACCAGTGATTAGGTTTCTGGGAAACGTAGCACCACGCGACTTCTCGTCTTCATCTTCGATCGTCACATCGCTTCTGTGTAGTTTCCTTTCTTACATCAAGCCCGCAGTAAGTGTTTAGGATCGATTGGATTAGTTCAAGGTTTTTTTTGTGATTAATTTTGATGAGAATGCTTGTTGCTAGTAATCTTGTTGTATACGTAATTTTTAACATTATATTTTTATTGCGTATCTATGGAATTAAATTAATGTTATGCCATGTTAATTTTCAGCAATCTAGAAACTTGGTATGTCACAAACTTTCGATGCAATGAAACCTGATAAGTTCATAGGAGAGATCTTCAAGAGGTTGCAGACACGGGCCAAATTGTGGCTCATGTCGATGAACCTGTGGTGGGTGATAGCCCCCATGAGACCCCTTATTGCAGAACAGTAATGTGATTATAAGATGAGCAATGACACTTGTCTCGACTGCCTGTTGTTTTTCCTCTTGAACCAATTGTGTGACATGTATATGCACCTCGCTAGTGTTGCTGACCTATGGGAGACCCTGGACCGCAAATATGTGGTGTCGAATGCTAGACGTGAGTTTTATGTGAATGAGTAGTACCATAACTTTAGAATAGTTGATAACCGTTCTGTAGTGGAACAAGCTGATGAGCTCTAGCTCCTAATGGGGGGAACGCAAGCACTTCAGTTACGCTTTTCCAAATAAATTTGTTGTTGGTGGCATAATTGCCAAGTTGCCTCCCTCGTGGAGGAGTTTTGCCACAACCTTAAAGCACAAGAGGGAGATCATGATCGTTGAGGAATTGATCATAACTCTTGATGTTCAGAAGGCAAGAACGAAGGATGCCCCTTGTCCCTCACAACAAGGCACCTCCAATGCCAATTTTGTGGATGGCAAATCTGGTGGGGTGAAGAATAAGAATAAAGAAAAAACCAAATAGACAACTAGCTTTTAAAAGAAGATGAGTAAGGAGAACCTTACTTGCTTTGTGTGCGGTGAACCTAGCCATATAGCCAGAAAATGCCTTCAGTATAAGAGAAGAAATAATAGTCAACAGGGGTAGCAATCTGTCAATGTTACTTTTAGCGAGGCTGGAGGATCAGGGTATGTACCTGTTTCTCTTCTAACATGTCAATCTATCGATTGATGGATCAACACAGGAGCTAATTTACATGTGTGTGTTGACTTCAATTTGTTTTCATCTTATCAGGCTGTCAGCTATTCCATCGTCTTGATAGAGAATGGATCGTGTGCCACTGTGCACGGGATTGGTAGAGAGGATCTAAGATTAACGTCAGGAAAGACTCTACATTGAAGACTGTGTAGTATGCTCTTGGAATAAATAGAAACCTCATCATTGGTTCTCTTTTATGTTGTGATGGCCATCAGCTAGTTTTTGCGTCTAATAAATTTATTATTTCAAAGTTTGGTTTATTTGATGGCAAAGGTTATGATTGCGGAGACCTGTTCCACCTTTCTATTCTTGATGGTTATCTTGTGAACATATTATCTTGTTTGGAAAATAATGATAGAGATGCCACTATTTGGCATGCTCATTTATGTCATATTAATTATGATGAATTGCTCATTTGGTTAATCTAAATTTAATTCAAAGCTTTTCTATAGTTAGAGGATCTAAGTGTTAGACTTGTGTGCAATCTAAACAACCTCGAAAGCCTTTCAAGGCTATAGGGAAGAAAAGTTTGACACCATTAGATTTATTTCATTTTGATTTATGTGAGATAAATAGAATATTAACTAAGGTAGAAAAAAAGATACTTTATAACATTCATTGATGATACTACTAGATATTGCCTATTGTATTTACTTAAAACGAAAGATGAGGCACTGGCGTACTTTAAAAACTGAGGTTGAAAATCAACTAGAAAAGAAAATCAAACATCTAAGGTCACACAGAGTAGGAGAGTACATATCTAATGAATTTTCTTTGTATTGTGCAGAAAAGAGTTATTCATGAGATGACGGCTCCCTATTCACCCCAATCACATAGGGTGGCTGAGAGGAAAAACCGAACACTTACAGACTTAGTTAATGCCATGATGGACAATGCCGGTTTACCCATGCCATGGTGGAGGGAAGCCATCTTGACAGCATGTTTCATCCTTAATAGAGTTCCCTCATCGGAAGGTGAGGTTACTCCATATGAGGGATGTAAAGAAAGAAAACTTTATATTCATTTCTTACGCGGATAGAGGTGATTGACAGAAGTCAGTGTACCACAATGTAAGAAGCGTAAGCTAGGACCTAAGCTTATGGATTGTATCTTTCTAGGCTATGCGTAGCATAGTATAGTTTACAGATTGGGAAGGAGGCAGCCACCTTGGCAGGGAGGCGGTGGCCAACTGGTGGGGCGAGCTCGAGAGGCAGCGATGCAGTGGGGAGGAGATGGCCGAGGTGGCAACGCCGGGGTGGGAGGCGATGACCCATCGGCGGGGCGAGCTCTGGAGACTACAACAGCAAGGTAGAGATAGGGTAGAGGGGGCGAGATCGGGTGGCACCGACGTCAGGGTGAGACCGGGAGGCGATAGCAGGGCAAAGACAACGACAGGGGTCTGCAGGGCAAGACCGGGCGAAGGCGAGGATGGCGGCAACACAAGCGAGGAGGGAGGCCGAGCAAGTGAGACTGGGAGGCGAAGCCACAGCCGAAAGCACCTCCCCACCTGTTGCGGCTTTGAGGGATGCTTCGGCTATGGTTTCACCCCATAGCCAAAGCAAAATCGTGTCGTTTAGGGCGGCTGCGGCTAGTAGCCGAAACCAAATCGAAGCGCAGCCCCTAGACAAGTCCTAACCTAGCCTCACCAAAGGACACCCCATATGCGCTTCTGTGCAATTAATGTTTTAGCTACAATACCTTGGGTTTTGCGCCAACTACGTATTAACTCTTCAAAAAAAACTTGAGCCACGCTACCTAGAGGTTTCTGTAATTTACTCAAACCCTGAGAGAAACAAAACAGAACGACACAATTCTCGTCTCAATCTATCACTAAGTGTCGTGCTTGGACTAATTGTCTACACAGTAGTGTCATGGATGGCACAAGCCCATGATTATCCAATTGCGCACACTTTGCTCGATCCGGCCTCTGGAACTTAGCTCAAGTGGAGTCTAAAAATAAGAAAGGGAAGGAAAAACTAGAAAACTTGGCTCGAGCGCTGCCTGTTTTGCACTCACATCTTGCAGGCGTCGACACTGACGTAATGCTTCATTGGGTGTTAGGTCTACTGTACATTACAAACCGTCCGTCTCGCTTTAGGATTCGTGATAGACTTAAAAGTGTGTGCGGTTTGAAGTGGCATTAACTGCCAGCCATAGGTAATAATCTCAAGCGTTGGTCGTTACTCTCTCTTGATAAGATTTTTTGTGCAGCTTATACAGGAGTGAAGTTAAGCAGTTTCCGTGGGTTAGAAGTCATGAATGATCCGGTTTGTTGTATAGATTAATTAATTCTAGGAAAAGACAGCACCACAAGGAAGTACGTAACTTTATCTTATTAACAGTTTTTATCCTAGTTTCACAGTGCTAAGATATATTGAGTTGTGTCATGTTGGTATGAGATAGAATTTCCAGGTAAAGCTACAGTGCTGCCCACTTATGGTTGTGCCACTTATCTTACAACGATGCAAAAAAGACGAGTTAGCTTGAGGTTAGTGATGTCTGAGCAAGCCTTGGGAGTTTGTTTTCTTGATCGCATCTAGTCTTCAGTGAAAAGATTAAACAAAGAAAGGAAATCAACTACTCTGCAATCAGAGTAGGACCAAGTGTGAGTCCATTGTGGATCCAACTAGGAGCATGCACAAAAACTCAGACACTAGTCTGTCCTGAGTCAATAATGCACTACTCCTGAGCCAATAATGCTACCAGCTAGTTACTCACTATTTAATATTAGTATAACTTTTAAGTAATGATATATAGAAGCACCTGACTATGTGTAACTACAAATTTGGCTATCTTTTTTTATTTGATCTGGTCATGAAAGATAGAGCAACACTTATATGTTCCATTCATTGTCATGTTTGCCTTTGAACAGCTATACATCTTTCTTCTCTTTAAACATAAGTTTGAATTCTCTACGTAATTATAGGACTTATTGTAACGACCATCCTTTTTGGTACCGAATACCAGGTAGAATGATCTATATGCATATAGTATTAATCTCATGATCAGTGGGTAGTGCGCTCATTTACAACAATTGATAACACAACCATACTCATTATTACATATGATAATGATAATTTATACAAGTAAGTCCTACAAAGTAAAGTATATTACAGCAGAAAGAAGCATAAGTCTTTTAGTGTGTCCATCCAACCCCAGGCAACTGACAAGGTATAAACTCTAAAAAAACTTGCTAATATAATTCCCGCATCCAACGTCAAAGTATATGTCGTCTGGAGATCCGCTATCTTCACCTAAACCAACAAATAAGTAAGGGTGAGTACTTTCGTACTCAGTGAGAAGTAAATGCAAGCTATATCAAAGGAGACTTCTACGGTTACTTTTAGTAAAGCGAAATTGAACTTGTAAATCAAATAGTAATTTGTAAAAGCAAGTTTGACTGATGTGAAAATAACAAGTATGTAAGTATAAAGTAACAATTCACAGTCCTCCATGAATGTGAGTACCACATTATCTAATTGCCATTCCCTAGCATATAATCTAAAACAAACACTTTCCAATAGATAACTCTAATTCATTCCTTTTTGAAAATAAGAAAATATCTAACTAGTGTTAGTTCACCAAGTCTCCCATAATCGCAGGCACAGCTGATTTACACTCTGTAAAGGTGTAAACTTTACCCACAGGTCATGATCTTTTCTTTTTGCCACTATTTTCACACTTCTTTGGTCAAAATGTTCATCACGAAGATCTTTACATTATCTAAGTTAACTTTCCACCAGTTTGGTGACGACAAACCCTTCCTATGATGGTAGAAAATATTTGTACACCCATTGTACTCTCAACAGGCAATTCTTGATGAGTTCTCACTTTCCCATTGTCGGTGTTTCGAATACCGGCAAGTGAATTTTTAGTTAAAGGGTTGCGCGTTCCCTCTCCTTGAATGGTTTGACTCAGGAAGCCCAAGATGTATACTGGTTCGGGCCGAATGTCCCTACTCCAGTTCGTGATGGTGGTTCTGTATTGCTCTAGGTGCAGATGATTACACGGTGTTACAAGCGAGGGCTAAGGACTGGCCTTGAGCGCCTTGTATGAGTCAGAGAAGTAAGAACAGTTCGCTCGTAAAAGCCCGTCCCCTTCCCTGAGGGTCCTGCCTCCCTTTATATAGGCGGAGGGGCAGATTACATGGGAATTTGGAAAAGAAAGGATGGGGAGTCCTACGCTTAGGAGTCCTGGTCTTCAATCTTGGCGACTGACCGGTGCCTGTTTGCCCCATGCTGGGTCGGTAGACACGTCGAGTGGCGTGGGTTTCTGCTTCACCGGGAATTGGTGCACCTACCCTCTGCGCGCTTGCCAGGCGCTGACGCCGTAGCGCCTGGCTTTGGCATTGCCTCGGGAAGGAGCGCATCCTCCCACTGTGCATGACTGGACGATGAGACTGGTGCTTGACTTCGGCAACCTCCTTGCCACCTTGGGAAGGAGCCACCTGCCCCCGCACGGTCACTCTGAGCCGTCGTGTCCGTGGGGCAGGTGGCCAACTTGAGTTTGACCGGTGATGGTCTGGCGCCCGACCCCTGGCGGAGATTGTCTTAGCTTGGTCAGAGCTTGTGGGGCGCCCGACCCATGGCGGGGGTCGGACCCCCTGGTCGGTTTGGTCGGGGACGAGTGCCCTTCGTGGCCCAGCGGGGCCTTGGGCCAGAGCTGGACTCGAGGCAGCCCATTCATCGTTCCGGGCCACTAGGGGTACCCATGGTATAAGTACTCGTCACCCATGTTCTAAAGCAATGGAAGGTATTTGTACAATATTGTATTATCAACTGTTCACTCCTGTTGAGTCCCCACTTCTCCATCATAGTAAGGTGTACACTATTGCATTGGTATGTAGAAACCCCTACAAACAATCAGTCTCAAAAAGCCCGTACTACTCCAACCTTCCAATGTGCAAAGTTAATCTAGATAACTTAATTAGTTTAAGACTGTTCCATACTAACCCTTATGATTGTACAAACATCCCTTGGATCATACAATACTACGCTCGGTCCTTAATCTGACTCAAGCGATAATCACCCCTACATGACGCGCAAGTCACATGCACATCCGGCTATCGCCAGTAATCACTCACGTCAAAACTATAGTTTTATTTTTATTTTTACCAAAATATCAACAATCTTTAATATCATATCCATCCTTTTCAAATTCTCGAGAAAAAGTTTAATCTGATTATTTCAATTTCTAATACTAAAGCATGGCTAAGCATGATTAATATGTAGTCACATATACCCATGTTCATATGTCAATATTTATTAAGAAATTTCCATGAGATAGGGTTATAGCTATCAGTTCCACAATATAGCTAATTTATAAAAAAAATACGTGCATGCAGAAATAGATGTTACAAAGCAAAACAAAAAAATAAAACACTAGAATCGATATGATCAAAAGGAGTGCTTGCCTTTCTTTGTTGGTTCAAGTACTGACTTGAAGTCGTGGTCGACTATCATAACTTCGGATACGTCGGTGCCTACACGTTCGTATCGTATAACAACATTAAGAAGTAATGATAGTAAGAGGCAAAAAGAAATAAAATGAAACCAAATTCAAAATGAATTAGAATTGAAGGTTCTAGTGATAGAAATATTTTAAATATTGATTTCTTATTATTTAAGTTTATTGGTTTGTGTTATGGGTTTTAGGGTTCGTATTATATAGAGTTAGACTTTCTTTAATAGGATTCAGATGCAAAGTATGTTATAATAGAATTATTTCTACATAATAAGTCGGTCTTGCCTTAGAGAGTATTCTTAAGCTGGTTCTATTAGTATTAGCATTTATTTACGATGTTCTATTTATTTCCTAATTTTATGTATTTCTAAAGTTTACGTTACAAATAGTTAAATTTCATTATAGATTTACGACTACAATTCACATAGATATGCAACCATTTTTTAAGCATTAGTAGGTCTTGACTCTGGAAGTGTCTTAAAACTAGTTTTGTATCTTGTAGCTTTTATTTGTGAAAGTTATTCATATATAGATTTTACGTATATAGGAAATGAAATTTTTTTATGAATTGAGTTTAAACTAAATCAAATTTTAAACATTTTCATATATTTGGAGTATTTAAGGTTCCATTAATTTTTAGAAACTTGTTTACCATTTTAGGAGTTCGGGTTTACTTTTTTTTGTATAGTGATCATATTAGGGTTTATTTCGAATTTAAATTCAAATAATTCAAACTATGGTTAAAAATATTTTTTTTTGCATATTCTAAAACTAAAAGATTTTAGATGAACTTACAAATTTATTTTATTGGATTTGGACTTAAAACACTAAAGTTATTAAGGTTTGAATAGTGGTCGGTTTGGAAATCCAATCAAAATAAGAAAATATGTTTTCTATTAACAAAAATGTCTTTTGTTATTTTTACGGGTTTGTGAATTAACTATGCCGACTTGCGATGGGCCCCGCGAGTCAGTGGCTTGAGTGGGGCTATGAAGAGGTGAGGCTGTCAAATAGGACCTGATTGGCAACTAGAGTAAAACAAGGGCATCGCCCATGGCCATGGCAGCATCGCAACAGGGCCAATTAGCTCAAACGGGTGGTGCGACAGGCCTCAACATGTCACGGTGCATTTGGTGGTGAGCTCAGTTGTGGCCGACAATGGCCAGAGGTGGCGCGCCACCGTGAGCATGCGGCGATTGCCATGGTTGATTGGTGGGGCAAGGGATCTAGTGGTTTTCGCACTTGCAGAGTGTCAAGGAGAGCATCTATGAGGTAGTAGGAACCCATTTTACCTATTGATTGTGGTAGAGAAGAACCAGGACGAGCTGCCACCATACGCCGGTGATGGGGAAGATGAAGCTCAGTGGTGGTGGTGCTTTGATTGGAGAAAGCTGCAATTAAGTTGCGAATTGAACTCAGTGATGCCTAAAGATGCTTTAAGCAAAAAGGATTTAACAATGTTTCACCGAAGAGCTTGAATTGATGTTTCTACTTTTCAGCGAAGTTCTGGCAATGGCGATAGGAAGAGGCGATGCTTGGGTAGAGGGATGAAGTGGAAGTATGGGGGTGATGTGGTGTGATGTTTAAGGGATGAGGTGAGCTCCGAAATGAGGCTAACGACAGCTTTTATAGGTGAAGGAGAATGTGTGAATGGTGGCTCAATTTGCAGCGGGTTTTCTGACTGTGGTAGCGCAAAACGCGGGACAAGGACAGACGTGGCAGCGGGGCATGGTAGGGCAATGATTTCAAGTGCCCTATGTGGCGTTGGTGCGATGAATTTAGTTAGCAATTGTAGCGGCATGATGCAAGATTGCTTGGCTGGCCAGGGAAACAGAGAAACAAGGGAGTCTGTGCTCACCGGAGAAGAAGGGGCACATGGAGAGGCTGCCAGGTGGGCCCCAGTTGTAAGTGAGACAAGAGAGAGAGCATTTGAAGTTCATCCTCCTTGATAGTTCATCATTCAATGCATTGAATGGACACCAAATCAAGTATAAAATTTTTTAGAATTATTTTTATTCATCCTTAGGAAATTTTTGTCATTTTGTAAAATTTTCAGCTCAAAATGTTATGTGTGTAATTTTTAAAAATTCTAAAAATCCTGTTGTCTAGATTTTGCATTCTCAGTTTTTGATTTTTCTGAGGATCCAAACTTTGTTAAAAAATTTTGAAACTTTTTTTTGGAGTTTCTTATGGCTTTAGTATATATATTACTTTAAAATTTTATATTATGGGACCCTATATTTATTTTATAAAAATTCTGACATTCATTTCCTGAATTTCCAATGTTTTGATTTTTGAATTTTTAAAGACAGTAAATTTGATTTAATATTTTTATAATTTTTCTGTATATCACTTTAGTCCTTTAGATGACATGGTAAAATTCTCAGATGAAGAAAAGGTCCATAAATTTTAATAAATTCTGAAAAATATTACTATTGCTAGTCCAATTTACATTTTTAAACCCTTATCCACATTAAATATATTAATATATCCTTATAGTTTTGCAAGGGGTTTCTAATGATGACCTTATATTTAAATAAAATTCTTTAAATTTTGTTATTGTACAATTTATTTTTTCATAGTTTATAAATCAAGAATCAAATGTTGAAAACAATTTTCTTTAAGATCAAAATACAATAAATTAGAGTAAATGATGGAAACTCAAAACTAAAATCATAATTACACATGAATTCTTATTTTATCTAGTTTATAACTTTGTCTTTCTTTAACCATTCTATTTGAAATGGTTTTATAAATCAACAATTCATTATTGAAAATGGTTTTCTTTAAGGTCGAATTTCAAGAAAGGCATAGAAAATAGAAATTTAGATTGAAATCATAATTAATTTAAATTTTATATTTTATTCAGCATTGCATTTTTTTAGATGTTACACTTATTTTTGTTTTTATATTTTTGGATTTTGTATCAACATATCAACTCTTTATCACTCTTCGGAAGATAAAATAGGGAGATGCTTATATGCATCACTATTTAAAAGTTACATAAATATTAAAGTATAAATGAAGGATGGATGCTGATTACTTACCCCCTTCTCTTGCTTCTATATTTGTGCAAATCTAACACATAAAGCTAGCAAGTCTCTTTTTTAAAATAGAAGCAAGAGCTCTGCCAATGCGTTAAAGGGGAGAAGAAAAGATACAGCAGTAGCTTTACAAAAAGAGAAGCTAGAAGTCATGAATTTCGCAGAATAACAACAATCCACCAATAGAAAGAAAAAAGAGATGATCAAAAGCTGATCATCGCCGTCAACATCTTCATCTTTTCTGTCCCTGTTGGTGAGAGTCGATAATAGCTTCTTTATCACAAGGGATGTGGCCGTGAAATAGAACCCACGACAGAACATCTGTAGACTTGCTCCAACAGCCCCTGAGTCTCACAGATTTCCTTCTCCTCCTGTACAAGCAAAATCTGGCTCAATCTTCATGTCAGTATGCTAAAATCTCTTTTGCACAACTGCCATACATTTTCAAGGCCACAGACGCTTATTTGAAGCTTGTTGATCACTGTCAAAACCTGCTGTATGGGATGCGTAGTGGCAAAAAAGTGCGGCGAAATCCCGATAGTACCATGTCCAGCCAATAGCCTTCCTTCCTTTGTTGAGTATGGCTGATTATTGGCTGTTTGGTTATGCCTCCCTGAGATAATGCTATTACAACCTGGACTCGTGCAGAATGAAATTGCTGAGAAGGGAGGCCAGAATTGAGATGGAGAAAAGCAGATCTTTCCTTCAGAGCTTCATGTTGCATGGGCAGACCTGAAAGATCGTGGAGCCTACAAGGGAAAAACATAAGCAAATTTGTCAAGATAAGAGCGACAGAAAGACATATCAAATTGGATTTCCTGGTTCTGAAGGTGCCGGCCATGTTGTCGTCTGTGTTGATGCAGATTATTATGAGCGTCCTCCCTGTCAGCCTCCTTTAGCTGCTGCTTAGTCTAATATTAGGTTGAGGCACATTCCGAAATGGATTACGATATTGTTTGATTAGTTTTCGTATGCCATCGATCGTTTCCATATGTCTCGTCATAACCAAACCATATTTTCTTGATTGCGATCAGAACAGTTTGTTCCGTAATCGATCACTGTCAGGCCATATCTTTCTGGTTGCAATCCATCGATTTGTTTAAGGGGAACTAATTGCTGCCGTGCCTGTCGATCACACGATCTGCACAGTTCTCTTGCTTCCTCAATAGACTGATCAGCGCACCAACATCCTCGACACGCTACAAGCAGAAGAAACACTCGAGTGACACAAATGACATAGATGTAGATCAGAAAGGAGTGTGCATGATTATGCATTTAAATACATAAACATAGAAAGGGAAATATTTATTAAAAGAAAAAGAAAAAAAAGGGTACCCCAGAATGAAAAGAATTGAGTATGTCTACACTCAAATGCGTAGACATACGATACGAATCCCTTTAGCCAAGGCAAGGATGAACTAATCTGGACGGAAGATCATGCATGTTCGGAGCAATGTCAAATTGGTTAATGACCATGCATACATCTACCTAACTAGCTATATTGTCTAGGTTCAATGAACCAGGAAGGATCTCGCCTTCGTTAGGTACATTGGTTAAAATTAGACCACCATCTTCCATTCTTTCTGCAAGAACCCAATGTTGATCCCACAGCTAACCCAGAAAGGAAACTGTCCAGATTCACGGGAGCAGCTAGCTGGAGCGTTGCGGATTGCCTAATTTTAACACCTTCTGATTCGCAAAAGGCAAACAAAGTTCCAGCAAATTACGACTAATTTTACGGGTGAGATTGGGATAAGCTCAAACTCTTTATCAGCTGCCGATACTTCGGCTCTGTTTGTTTAAGTTTAAACTTTTTGACTTATAACTTAAAGTTAGTTTTTTCGGTTTAAATAGTTTAAAAGCTAATGATTTTTGTACATGATAGATGTGGGTAGTTTTACCTAACTTTAGTATTATTAGTCTAAAACCAACCATCAATAAGCCAAAAAAGCCTATATCCAGTGGCTTTTGGCTTTTAGTTATATAGTGGCTTATGACTTTTGAAAAGGCTAGATAAAAAACTACTCGTTTGTTTAAATTTTAGCTTTTTAACTTTTAAATCGATGAAAAAAAACCCAAATAAATAGGGCCTTCGCACTGTTCCATTGGTCAGAGGGACGCAACATATCTCCTTTCCAAAATAAGCGAAATCTTTTGCAATGTTGCACCACCTTATAAACACCAGCCCCCCCCGCCCCCGGGTCCGTCTCCTGATTGCTTTCACACCTGCCACCCCACCTCTCCTGCATCCAGAACCAAAAGAACAAATTGTCAATATTTTTTTTTCATTAGATGATATAGAGGAGAAGAGGATATACTGTTTCTTAAATTCTTCAGGCAGGTAGGTGCTACTTGGCGATGATGCAGGGTGCCAGTATTGTGAGGAGATTCTCTGGGCTCGCCGCGGCGGTAAAGACGGCGGCCGTGCCGAGAATGCCGGACTTCGACCACGTGCCTCTGCCCTACGACGGCCCGACCGCCGCCGAGATCGCCCGGAAGCGTGACGAGTTCCTCAGCCCGTCCCTGTTCCATTTCTATTCCAAACCCGTCAGTTTTCTCTCTTCAATTTCTCTGCATGCCCTGTCACTTCCGTAGCTTAATACATGTTTTTTGCTGGCACTAACGAAATGTTCATACATGGTTGGTTAATTTCTGCACTCTAACCGGAGACTAATTGCTAGGATCGATTCAGTCGAAGCTCTGCTCAACACTGGCTTACGTTTTTTTTTTTTTCCTTTTGTGTTGTTCTGCGACGTGCATGCTTGCAGCTGAACATCGTGGAGGGGAAGATGCAATACCTGTACGACGAGCGCGGCCGGCGCTACCTGGACGCGTTCGCCGGCATCGCCACCGTGTGCTGCGGCCACTGCCACCCCGACGTCGTGGACGCGATCACTGCGCAGGCCAAGCGGCTGCAGCACTCCACCGTGCTCTACCTCAACCACGCCATCGCCGACTTCGCCGAGGCGCTGGCGTCCAAGATGCCCGGCGATCTCAAGGCACATACCAACAAACTGCACGCACCACTAGTAGCATTTTCCCCGTAGTAAGTAGTATTGTTGCTCGTTTGTTGACGAAGTCTATTAATTAAATTAATTAATTATAGGTTGTCTTCTTCACCAACTCCGGCACGGAGGCGAACGAGCTCGCCATCATGATGGCGCGGCTCTACACCGGCTCCCACGACATCATATCGCTCCGGAACTCCTACCACGGCAACGCCGCCGGCACCATGGGCGCCACCGCGCAGAAGAACTGGAAGTTCAATGTTATTCAGGTATACAAACATACATGCTCAAATGCCGTCACCGCTAGCACTGCACTTAGCAAAATACTCTCTATATACGGTACTAGCAACGAAGTGCTGAATTCTGAACCTTTCTTTGTTGCTGAAGAGTGGTGTGCACCATGCCGTTAACCCGGACCCCTACAGAGGCGCCTTCAGCTCCGACGCCGAGAAGTACGTGCGAGATGTGCAGGAGATCATCGAGTTCGGCACCACTGGCCAGGTCGCTGGCTTCATATCTGAAGCCATACAGGTACTGGCTACTGACTGACTAGCACTAGTAATTGTTCTCATGACAAAAGTGCAAGTGGACATGGCGTGAGCAGAGTTAGAAGTTCTTCGTCTGCGGATCGATCGATGCAGGGCGTTGGTGGAATCGTGGAGCTATCGCCGGGCTACCTGCCACTGGTGTACGAGAGGGTCAGGAAGGCCGGTGGCCTCTGCATCGCCGACGAGGTCCAGGCGGGCTTCGCGCGCGTCGGCAGCCACTTCTGGGGGTTCGAGACCCACGGCGTCATCCCTGACATTGTGACCATGGCAAAGGTACGGCACAAACAACGAGACATGGACACAGTACACATGGCTTCTTGCCACTCTTCTTCCATTCCCGTGCCGTGAAGCTTTATGACGGAGAACATGACCAACTTGCACGGCCCTACTCCGATCATCGATCGTTCGCAGGGTATCGGCAACGGCATCCCTCTGGGCGCCGTCGTGACGACCCCGGAGATCGCGCAGGTTCTGACCAGGCGGTGCTACTTCAACACGTTCGGCGGCAACCCGTTCTGCGCCGCGGGGGGGCTCGCCGTTCTCAAGGTGCTCGAGAAAGAGAGGCTCCAGGAGAACGCCTTCGCCGTTGGCTCGCACCTCAAAGACCGGCTCCGCGCTCTCCAGGAGAAACACGATAGTACGTCCATGTAATTGACCTCGTTTCTCCGAGCAGGTTCTGACCAGGAGATTCCAAGAGCAAAATGACTTGATTTGTTTTGTTCTTGCAGTCATCGGTGATGTGAGGGGAACGGGTTTCATGCTCGGCGTCGAGCTTGTGACCGATCGGCAGCTGAAGACCCCGGCGAAAGACGAGATTTGTCATGCCATGGAGCACATGAGAGGTACTTACGAGTAATTCTGTTGTTTCCACCTTCTGAGAACGATAGCCTGAAAACACATTGGAATTTGGATGCATGGAAAGTACTGCAAATGATTGATTATCCGTCGATCTGATGATGATGATGATTATGGATGTGCATGCAGAAATGGGCGTTTTGGTCGGAAAAGGTGGGTTCTACGGGAACGTTTTCAGGATTACGCCCCCTCTGTGCTTCACCAAGGAAGATGCTGGTAGGTTAATTAACTCCTCCGAACTCTCTATATATACGGCCAGTTAACCAGCTGTACCACATGAATTGAACCGTTCTATTTGCTGACCAATGCAGATTTCTTCGTCGGTGTGATGGACATGGCACTGTCTAAGCTCTGAGCCTCTGAAGTCTGAACCAGCGCTTGCAAGGGGGTGGTGGAGGTCCTCGCCCATGTGTTAGCAACTGAAATTTGCTGCATTACATCAATTTATCTTTGAAAGAACCTACGTTATAAAATGATATAGTAGCTACAGGATCTGCTTCCCCTGCGTCAGAGGTGTAAATCTAGGGGCTGCATTCCTGACGAAAAATGAACGGAGAAGCGAGCACACGAAAATTGGCCTGTTGCAGCTTGGGTTTTCCCCCACGCTACTTTATCTGAGCTAGGTTGGCCCGTGTAATCGCGCGGCTAGACATTTTAAAATATTTGTACTCATGATTGCAATGGTCGCAATGGTTCACATTTAATTAGGATCCATCTAATTAAGGGTCGGATGGTTTTCTTTTAATGAGAATTTCTAAAATATTTATTTTTTCTTTTAGTACATGTAAAATGATTGTCTACCTAATATATATCTTTAAGTAATAATATGTAATAGTCGCTATAGCTCAGCTTTAATTAGGCCCCTATTAAAGCAAGATGTTTTTTTAAAGAATTTCTAGCATATTTTTCTTTCTAAAATTATCCGATGGTCGTTACACTTCACGATTAATTAGGGTCCACCTAATTAAGGCCATATAATTTTATTTTTTATGAGAATTTGTAGAATATTTACCTATTTTCTTAGTAGCTGTAAAACAACTATCATGATCTTTTGTTATGTAACTAGTCGATTTGGCACGCGCGTAATTTCACAATTTGGTATAGTATAATATAACTTTACGCAATTCAAAAAATTCAAAATCTATAGTCTGCAATCTAAATTTGGATTTTGCATATTTGATTTCATATTTAGTTAACAAATTTTATATTGAGATCTCTCTCCTTATGTGTGAAGAGAGGATTGAGAGGTGGATCCATTGAGGAAATTTAGTCTCAATCTTTGAATTAAGCATAGTTCTACCTATTTCTTTTTTTTACAAATTAATATATCTCCAAACAAACTCTTGAATCTAAGCCTTTAAAATTAGGGCTCATCAATTTAAGTGTTAGATATTGTTTTATATCTTTTTCAACTTAATATATCTCTAAGATTAGATTCCCAATTTTCCTTTTTTTAGAATTTGTAGAATATTTCTTTTGTAAAGCAGTTGTAAAAACCCTACCACCATCAACTTTTAATATATAATAGGCTAGCCATGTGCCCGTGCACTACAACGGAAACTTAATTTGCAATAAAAAAAATATTTGTAAAGAGCATCAACTTTATCTGAATAATAATGTTCACTTTGAATGTGCAATGGTAAATGTTTAAATCAATTCATCGAATCATACAAATTCCAAGCACCTATGTACAAACTCAAACTTAAAATTATCTTTAATTTCAGAAACTTAAATAATAACATCACATCACTTGGGATTATAAATTTGTAACGCTATAATTCGAGATCGATCGATCGACCGAGAGAGACATCACCTGCTGCCCCATAGGCACAAAGGCGTTTAAGAGGTAGGCGTCATCCATATGTGGTTACCATCATCAACGGTGTGCGTGGCTCGTACGCCTTACTCTGGCCATACCATTGCCCCATCCCATGAATCAGCTCCACTGCCTCATCGCGCTTCCCTCGCGAGCACCTCTTTCAACCTATTGACATCATCCACCACGGCGAGCCCCAGCAGTGCCGCCAGCCTGTCTCGCTGTCCACCATCGGTGACCTGTCCTTGCGCTGCATCGACGAGATCAAGAAGGTCGCCCATTACCTTCGCTTAGGGATGGCAATGGGTCCGGGTACCTCCGGGTCCAACCTCCGTGGACCCGGACCCGAGACCCGAAATTTGGACCCGGACCCGGACCCGAAATCAGCTACGGGTCCAAACTCGGACCCGAACCCGGACCCGATGGGTACCCGGACCCGAACGGGTACCCGGACCCGTTACTATTGCTAGTATGGCCGGCCGGCTCCGGTCCGTATGGGGTTTCCTCGCAGGGCTAACGTTCGGTGCCGCACGCGACGTGAAACGCGAACGGCAAACGGAGCGACACGTTGCGGGCGCGTGGAGCTGCCGAACGAATTAGGATTTAGGAGACACACACTGCGCTGTACGTACGCGTATATCGTGCATCATGTTCTGCTCCCATCTCCTCGATCCTGCCTCCATGCGTGTGCGTTACGAATGGTGGGGCCAGCGTGTAATATTCTGAGTATCGCGTGGTAGGCTGGTAGCTCTAGGAGTTAACTCAAAAAGTTCGGGGCCTTGGATAGCGCCGAGATTCGTGCGAGCGTGGGGACCATGCAACGGTCAAAGACTCAGCAGTGGACTCAAGCGTGGAAAGGTGCGTCATGGCCGCTGCTGCTGCGCCTCCGCAGCCATTGAAAACAACGAAAGGAAATAATTTGAACTGCCAGCCGATACCGCCACACGCTCCTCGTTTTTTCATGCATACACTTAACGGGTCCGGGTCTGGGTACCCACGGGTCCAAAATGAGACCGGATCCGGACCCGGACCCGGACCCGAACCCGGACCCGAAATAATATACTCGTGGGTCCAAATTTAGACCCAGACCCGGACCCATCGGGTCGGGTACCCGCGGGTACCCGGACCCACGGGTATTTTTGCCATCCCTACCTTCGCTCAACGGATAAGCCCAACACATCTGCAGGAGAGGCAAGAAGCGGTGGGGTTATATAGATTCAGCAACCGAGAAGACATCTATGGAATCTAGATTAAGAATGAAGGCAACAAAAGGGAAAGAGGCGAGAAAAGACCCAACTCTATAAATCGGAGCTCTACTTTCTTCAGAAGAGAATCAATCAATCAATCCAAAAAGCATTGGAGCAATCGCCGCCGATTCGAATGCCAAATCAATAGGAGAAAGGAAAGCAATAAATGAGTCATGCATATTGATTTACCTCCCATAATGGGAAGATCCAATCCAATCTATCGGGTTAACCACTGCCCGCTTCCTACTCAACTATGCAGGTGCGCACACGTGTCAGGGTGAGAGTGGAGAACGGACGTACAACCACCAACTCATAATTAGAATTAGTAGAGATAGAGATAATAAACTTATCTAGTTGTGTCATGCATAGCTGTGCGCATGCTGTTGGCCGGACGGAATCATGACCATATGTAATTAGATAAAAAGAAAAGATGATCTTATCTACACATACAAGTAAATCTCTACTATATAAAGTGAGAGTTTCTTCCCACGTCACTTCATCAAAATTACCCATCTTTACCACTGCTCTTTAATTATCTACCTTTGCCCGCGTCACTTCATCAAAATTACCCACCTTTGCCACTGCGCTTTAATTACCTATCTTTACCTGCGTCACTTCATCAAAATTACCCACCTTTGCCATTGCTCTTTAATTACCCACCTTTGCCACTGTTAGTGCTCTTTGCAAATAAACTTTTTTATCGTAAATTGAGTTTCCGTTGCAACGCACGGGCACATGGCTAGTATTTAATGGAAAAAATACATATGGCAACTCAAAGGTACATGGTAATTCAGAAGCTGTATGCGTGCAGTATATGAAAAAAGAATCGGTTGTGCAGTATTTGGAAATAGAATCGGCTGATTGAGATAATTAAGAGTTTGATATGCTGTAGATCACACACGCATGCATATCCAACCGAATTAAAACTTTCTCCATTTCGTGGGTATGCCCGGGGGTGAGGAAGAACATACCACTACCACCAACTCGCAATTAGAAGTAGTAGAGATAGATGTGACACCTATCGCGATTCATGAGACATGTATTTGCCCTGCCTTTGAAACGTGCAGTGATCCTGAAATCATCCACTTGCTATCTTCAATTTCATTGCTTAATTCCATCTCAATTTTCACGATGTTTTATGACTACTAGGTTGAGTTGCGCGCGATGCCGCGCCGCGAGAGAAAAATCTGGCACGAGTTTTCTGCAAATCGATTTGCGGAACCACGGGTCTCTTTTTTTAAAATAACCGGCGGAAGGATCTATTTACGATTCCGATTTTTTTAAAATCTTTCAGGGCGAAAGAACCGGCGTTTTTTTTTGCAAAATAACCGGTGGAAGGACCTCCGCCGACGAATCTATGGGACCGTTATAAACTTTCGATGAATCCGCATTTTTTTTAGAAAACCGCATAGAGGGACCTAAACGTCCTTTCGATTTTTTTTGGGTTTAGCCTACAAAAAAATCGACGAAAGGACCTAAACGCGATTTTCAATTCAGCTATAAACCCTCGATGAATCTGTGTTTTTTCGAAAACCGCGTGTAGGAACCTAAACGTAATTTCAATATTTTTCGAATCTATTTTACTTAAAAACTGCCGAAAGGATCTAAACGCGATTTTTTATTTTTCCGAAAGGACCTAAACGAGATTTCGGATTTTTGAGGGGCCTCCCCGAGGGGGCGACACGTGGCCCCCCTAGGAGCCGCCAATCCCAGGCACTTTTATATGGCAACGTATCCTGTGCACACAGGGCTTCCCGTGCACACACCGTGCACACCAACTAACAAAAGTTATGAAAAATTTTGAAAAAAATTGTAGATGTACTTCATAGATTACTCTACCTATGTATGAAGTTTCAAGATCAAATCCATTATATATTGAGAGTTAGAAAAAAAAGAAATCAGAATTTTCTCTTTTTTTTGTAACTCTTGATATATTGATATATAATGAATTTGAATCTACAATTTTATACATAGGTAGAGTAGTTTATGAAGTACATCTACAATTTTTTTTAGAATTTTTCATAACTTTCGTTAGTTGATGTGTACGTTGTGTATACAGAAAGTCTGTGTGCACAGGATACGTTGCCCTTTTATATAGTCTATATATGTACATCATGCCTACGTGGAACAGGGTGTTCCATTCTCTCCCAATGCTACTCTCCATCTCAATTTGCACCGATAGGGATGTGACTTATTGCTGATGTGTTTGCCGACAATTTGACACATTTGTCTTTTAGAAGAACTTTGGTTGATGAAAACCTTAATGCTTAGTCTCATCTCTTGCTAAGGTCAAAACTTTCAGTGAAGAGGATATCTTAGGGCGGAAATTTAGAGTGTGTTTGGTTGCCTACCTTCTCTTCTTAGCCTAGCTCGTATCCCCCTTTTAGGGTGGTAGGTCTTGGGGGAGAATCTTGTATGCTAAGGGCCTGTTTGGTAGAGTTTCAGATTCCAGCTTTTCTTGAAATCTGAAACTTGTAGGCTAAAATAAAGCGAATTAAGTTTATATTTTTGGTCTAAAATGTAAACAAAATGATCCATCTAAACACTCTTAATGTATTCACAACTCTAGTTTCATGAATCTGGTGAAGCTAAAAATTTCAGCTTCACCAGATTCTCAGAATCTGGAGAAGCTGAATCCCTGCCAAACAAGCCCTAAGATTAAGGCTCTCAACCAAATTGAAGGTTCCATCTACGATGTGAGCCAACGTAAATGCGGACAATGTTTGCCCTTGGTCTATTATTTGGTCCACTCAAGTGTTCATCCTTCCCACAATATTATCTTTTTTCTGAAGCCCTATAATATCATCTGGAAAGTGAGATAGCACCGAAGATTAGGTTTTTCATTGGCATCATTAGCCAAATAAGTCCTACATACACTATTTGATTGCATTTGCTTTGCCACCAAGTTTTGGCAGCATTCTCTTCTACGTGGTCGTGTTTTTCAAAGACAGATTAGATAACAAATTTCATAACCAAATTTTAGTAGGACAATTTGGGTCACAAACGAGACAGAGTGAGTCACATCACAATATCACCTTACTATATAGTTAAGCAAATCAAATCAAGAATCGACCCTATAAAGTATAAATACCACGAAAGCATAGAGCCTAACTTTTAAGAGATCATATTCTAGGCTAACTGGCTAGAGCCCCAGTCTAACAAGGACCGTTGAGATAGCAAAGCCAATCAGATATTCAGATCCCAACCTTTCCACCCAGCCAAACCAGTCAACAACCCCGCACCGCCCGATGCAGAACGAACGCGCGAGATTAGCCCATTAAACCCCCTCCTCCTAGTCCTACGCTTGCTGCCCTCTTCCGTCCGTCCATCGCCCACCCGCCTGTCTTCCCCACCCCGCCATTCGCCAGCCGCCGCTTCCCTACGCGCCGCGCGGAAACTTAGCAGAGGTGAGCGGAGATGGCAATGGTTCTGCGCCGCCTCGCCAGCGCGTCGGGTGGCTCGCCGTCGCCGGCCGCGGCGGTGCTGCTGCTCCGTCCGACGCTGATCCGCCCGATCTCCACCAAGTTCCGCGAGGAGCGCGACACGTTCGGCCCCATCCGCGTCCCCAACGACAAGTGCGTGGCTTCCCCCTGATTCCCCTAGGACCTTGTTTGATTCGATCTACTTGATTCGTCCGCGCGCGTGCCGTCTCCGTGTTTTGGTCTGCTCGTGCTGTGGCTGCTTGGGTGTCGTGGTTGATCTGGAGATGGCTGCTGTTGTGTTGTGTTTTGGTAGGCTGTGGGGCGCGCAGACGCAGAGATCGCTGCAGAACTTCGATATCGGCGGCGAGCGCGAGCGAATGCCCGTGCCCATCATCCGCGCCTTTGGCGTGCTCAAAAAGTGCGCCGCTAAGGTATAAAGCGAGGCTGGTTTTTATTGTCTGCGTGTGGGGTGGATGAATGGATGCATGCATTTGATTGCTTGTCCTTGTAGAGCACCACAGGCTTGGAAAGCGATTCCTGCATGCCATGGAAGGAAAAGCTATAGTAGTAAACAAACACCTGATGTGCCCAATTATTTTATCTTCTGTAATTTGGGGTGGTTATGATAGTTCCCTGGTTCTTAGGAAATCACTAGATATTCCCATTTCCCAGCTACAAATGAGTTAGGCTAGTTTTACTGCAACTTATACTTTGTTTCACAGGGTACATGGCACAAAAATAATACTTTCTACCGCAACGCTTCAGTTCGCTGCTAACTTTGTGCTTCTGTTAACTTAGTGCCTTAGAGATAAATGCTTCACATTTTGTTTTAGCCAAATGTCATATCCACTGTCGATAACAATTAGAAATCTTACTTGGTGCAGATTGAAGTCTTCTGAGTATTTGCAACATTTCATCTAGGTGGTTTGTAGGGTGCTTAAGTATCGTGTTTGTCTGGAGAACTTATTACTTGGTCATTTGACTTTTGAAGGTGAATATGGAGTATGGCCTTGATCCAACAATTGGGAAGGCAATAATGCAGGCAGCTCAGGAGGTCGCAGATGGACAGTTGGATGATCACTTTCCACTTGTTATCTGGCAAACTGGCAGTGGCACACAAAGCAACATGAATGCCAATGAGGTCCTACACATGCACTAAATTTATGCTGATTCTTGCATCCAACTTGCTTATGTTAAATTATTTATAACTTTTGTTAAGAATAATTTAAGTTGGTAATCCTTGCCAATGTGTGAAATATTAAAGTTTTTGTGTCCAATGGGGTAAATTAAATCCGTCTCCCTCTGTTCTGTACTTTGATTGGTTTATCTTGTGAATCCATTATGCTAATTCTCAAGTGAACGTTGTTGTGATCTCAGTTGAATGTTCATATATTGTGCCATATTGTTTATGATCTGCTGTTCCAATTTAGGTAATTGCAAATAGGGCAGCTGAGATTCTTGGACATAAGCGTGGTGGGAAGTTTGTACACCCTAATGACCATGTGAATAGGTCACAGTCCTCGAATGATACATTTCCCACTGTAAGCTTTGACTACATTGCGATCTTCATTTCAGTACACTCTTTTTGCAAATGTTATGATTCAAGTTGTTGACATTTTCAGGTTATGCACATAGCAGCAGCCATAGAGATAAATTCAAGGTTTATCCCAAGTTTGCAACAGTTGCATAAGTCACTTCATTCAAAGGTGAAATTTCCTGCTTTCCTTCCATGGGATCATGCTTGTCTTGTGCCTTTTATGTAATCGTGGCCCATCTTTTCACCTATGAGCTTGGTTCCAATTTGTAGCAATCTGCTTTGTAAATCACAATTATCTTCAAATGTCCCGTGCATTCTTATCTCAGCTACTCTACTGTGCATTTGGGCCTGTTGCTAAGGAATTCAAGGCAAATGCATTAGAAATTTAGAATATTTAGGTTTTTATCTTGACAACATTGGATACTTGACATTACTTGGGCTTGGGCATATGTATTGCCCGCAACATAGCGCGTACTAACTCCATACAAGCGCTGTAGAGGCCCACTACACCGGTATTAGAATAAAAAAGTTGGTGAAAATCATTGCTCAAAGTTCAAATTATAAATTATGCTCTAATTAATGAGGTGCTCATGGAATCACTTCAGACCAATTTTTATATTCTAATGCATATAAGAAGCTCAAACTTGCAGTCTGTAATTTTTTTGGATCTTTACCTTTTCCTTGTATCTTTTTGTTCCTTGTTTACTTTTCTACCATTCATATTATCTTTTATTCTTCATCATTTTCTAGTCCTTCTCTTTTCTGATTTTAATCAACATCTGCCTTTTATCTCTTCTTCGTGTGCATCTGACGGTTTAATAACCTGACATTGTTCTGAGCTGACTAAAAGCAGAAATGCGTGGCTGGGACAAACTTCTGTTGTCACTTGAGATAGAAGTTTGTTACCTAAAGATTTCAGTACTTAGATACAAATTATTTTCTTTTCTCTTGAAAATGAACAAAAAAATTCAATACATACGCGGTTGTGTGTATATTAACTGATATTAATTATTAAACGCTAAACTTGCTTGTCAGTGAAAGCGGTAAAAAGACCCACAGAACAAGTATGTTGACTGTTCAGCTGATTAATGGTTTCCCTTATTTTACAATAAACTAATAACCTTGTTTGGATGACATCTTAGCATTTTTGGTAGGCAAGTTCAGTAGCTAAATGACATACAGTGTGTTTGTTCATATTGCATATAGTAAATATGCTGTTCTAATAAATTTGCTAATTTGGTTGTAGTCTGATGAGTTTAAAGATATAATTAAAATTGGGCGTACACATACCCAAGATGCCACCCCATTGACTCTTGGCCAAGAGTTCAGTGGTTATTCTACACAGGTAGGCATTATTCCAGCATCTATTCTTGTCTTATTGATTCCCGTGCACTTTATATTGACAGAGAGTTCTCACTGTTTTAAACTCTATTTGCAGGTGAAATATGGAATTGATCGAATTGTTTGTACCTTACCACGGATGTATCAGGTACTATACTAATGCTCATTCTCTTTTCAAATGATATGCATAAAATGAACATGTTTCTGATCATTTTCCTTGGTGAGCAGCTTGCTCAAGGTGGAACTGCAGTTGGAACTGGCTTGAACACTAAGAAAGGGTAATTTTTCAATATTCTCTTTGATATAATTTGATTACATCAATACTCTTTATTAACTCATTTTGATTTTTGGTCTTTTCTTAATCCCCCACCCCCACCAAACTGTCTCCTTGGGGAGAGAACCCATATAACCCTGTCATCCAGAATGTTAATGGCCATAATCCAGATGAATATGTAAATTTTAAGTAGTTTTAGTACTATCAAATGCCATTTTTATGTCTGCTGTCGAACCATTTATATTTTACTTCTCGCTTAAAATTAGCGACATGTTAAGATCAAATTAAAGTGAGTATTCTCCTCGAATTGGTTCTCTTATATATATATGGTTAACTATAAGTCTATAAATATATGTTATGGTTACTTGATTTACGATGACTTTTAAACAGATTATTAGTGCCTTGCAGTTCTTAATCGCTTTGTTCATTCTATCTCTTCTACTCATTTAGTTAAAATTGTACCTTATCGTTTCAGATTTGACGTCAAAATTGCTGCTGCTGTGGCCCAGGAAACAGATCTACCTTTTGTCACAGCAGAGAACAAATTTGAAGCTTTGGTTAGTGGTTATTTGCACCCTTAAGCCTTTCTTGAAATTGCCAATAGGGGTTGGCGATTTCACAGGAATTAATTTAAGATGGCTGAACTCTGTAATAGCATTATTAGGCATAGGTTAAAATGTTCACCAAAAAATATTTGCAGAAAATGGCAAGTAGTGCTTTTAGTAAACATCAGAAACATGGATTTGAGGCATTTGTCAACAAAGATGATTTGTGAAGATCCTTATCAATTATTAACCCAGGGCAATTAAGAAATCACTTACTTTTATTTGTTTTATTTGATGCAAGTTGTTAAGCTTTATTCTCTGCGATAGAAAGGGCCTTCCTTTTCTTGCTTGGATAATGCTGTTAGATGTGGAATTTTTATTGCATTCTCTAACACCCCCAAAAAAAACTTTTTTCAATGTGTTGTTCGGTCTGTCTTCTATTCTTTAATCATTATGTGTTAATCGCCAAATCCTAATCAGTGTTCTAAATAAAGGCCGTTAAGGCCTTTTAAACAACCGTTAAAACGGTAAAGGTCCCATGCCCGTTATGTTTGTGAATATTTTAAGGTTAATTGTTTTATCGGTCCGTTTATTCAATTTAACGGCCGCTAACAGGTCCTTTTTATCGGGCCGTTTATTTAAGTAAAGTTGCAAGATTTCCATATGACGTGGAACATTATGACATACATGAGATGAATGGTAGCTTTGCTTTTTATTGTCATTTGAGTTGTTCATTCATTCAATTATGATTCTTTAATTACATTCACATCATGCTATCTTTTTTTTTCATGTTACCGCTGTGAACAATTGTTGATATGGTAGTAGTTTAATTGTATATGCATGAAAGAAAATGAATTAGATGCTTATTTTGTTATTGCAAATGCATGTATATATTTCTCTGAATTTTAAATATGAAAACCGTTTATAAGGCCACTTATCGTATAAACACTAAAAGGTGGGATGACCGTTCGTTCCCCGTTTATTGTTATTTAGAACATTGATCCTAATAGTTTTTCCCTAGTAGGCAGCGCACGATGCCTTTGTATCTCATCGTTATGTGTTAATCCGAATCGTTTTTTTCTTAAGTAGGCAGCGCACGATGCTTTTGTTGAGAGCAGTGGTGCTGTAAACACAATTTCTGTATCTCTTATGAAGATAGCAAATGACATACGCTTGCTGGGAAGGTTGCTGTCCAATCTTCTATTCTTTTTTAGATAACAAATATTTTTTAATATTCTGGCCTTCTGGGGTCATTCACTGATCATTTCCAATACAATCACAGTGGCCCTCGGTGTGGACTTGGCGAACTTATCCTACCAGAAAACGAGCCTGGGAGCAGCATTATGCCTGTAAGTAGCCTATTGCTCTATTACATTTTGTTGTTTTAGGCTTTCACATTGTTTAATTGTTTACCAAATAGAACATCGTTGTTAAGCTTTGATCTTAACTACTTCTATCTTTCAGGGAAAAGTTAATCCCACCCAATGTGAGGCTCTGACCATGGTTTGTGCTCAGGTACACTACTTATAGCCAAGGTTTGCGAGTCGCAAAGTCGAATCGAGTCGCTAGGGTACCGACTTGTAGACTAGTCGTGACTAGGTTAGACTAGTCGCTGACTAGTCGATACAAGTCGATGACTATACTTTATAATTTTCTTTGAATATACCAACATACTGCATACCAAAAAGAGAGGAAATGATGAGGAAATGAATTGGTCAGTGTTGGACAACGAATTAAAATTATTGCATCAAGTTTTCCAATTAGAACAGGAAGTAAAATATAAAGTAAATAAGTTGCTAAATGACTAATAAGTGCAATAATAACTTAATAAGCAAGTTCAACAATCTAGATGACATGTTTATCATAACAAAATAGCAATTATCCTAGTCGGGCGACTTTCCATCGCCGACTAGCCGCTGACTAGCCGACTAGTCGGCCGACTAGCTTTGCTAGTCGAGTCGGGTGCAGCGACTAGGTCTGCTGCACCGACTTGTCGACTAGTCGGCGACTAGTCGCGACTAGTCGCGCGACTTTAAAACAGTGCTTATAGCTTAATTTTGTCAATTTAATTAATCCAAATTCCAATCTACTTATTTTTAGTTCAAATGACCATTTTCTCTCTACACTTTTGCTGGACAAGTGTTGCTTATTTGAAGTACAGTTCATTCCCATCTGTTGTTAAGTTATTTGCTTAGTCATATCATATATAATTGTGATGTTTGATGTTTTTTTATTAATCTGCATCCCATATTCCTTGTCTGTATTACATATTCATCTCATATCTTTATTGCTTTGTTTACCCTCTAGCTGGCACTGTGTTGGTGTTCCTTTTTTTCCCCCCAGAAGAGAATAGAGAGATCTAACTTGTTTATACAATGCCCTTTTACTTTGCCTTATAAAATTAAATGTTTGAGAAGAAGCTTCTAAATAGGTATCTGTGACAAACAATTAGAAGTTACGTACAAATGGATGCTACTATTATAGCATGTCTTGCCACCATGTTCTGTACAAGAGAAACCCTTAAACCTTACTTCGGTTTACTTCCCATAAATAAGCCATGCATTTGACACCTGACTGGTTGTGTCTGAATTATATTACATCTCATCACTCTTCTTTTTTGTGTTCTCTGTAAAATATGCATTGACTTCATAGTTTATCTGAATGAACATTCCAAATAACTGTTGTTTGGATTTGTGATATTGCAGGTTATGGGTAATCACGTTGGTGTTACAGTAGGTGGTTCGAATGGGCATTTTGAACTGAATGTTTTTAAGCCAATGATTGCAGCCGGATTACTTCGAGTATTATCTCTATTCTCCATACTTCAATATGCTTAATTAATGTACGAACTTTTCTTTGAATAGCCGCAATAGACCCTATTGTAAACCTGTGTACATCTTGTTACAGTGAATTGCTAACTTGGACATCATTTTTTCTGTTACTGCTAGCGTGCTACAATTTGACTGATGCACCATTCCTTCTTTTAACAGTCATTGAGATTATTAGGGGATGCATCTGTGTCCTTCGAGAAAAACTGTGTCAGGGAATTGAAGCAAACCATAAGAGAATTTCACAATTATTGCACGAGGTAACTATGCTTACAGAACTACAGAAACATTTCTGTACAAGCATTTTATAGATGGTCTTATAATTTCTCTGCCTTTTTGTCCAGTCTTTGATGTTGGTGACATCTTTGAACCCTGTAAGTAAAATGCATTTGTTATGCTGTCATTTCCAATTTTCGTTGTAAAACCTTGTGTTTCATGCTTAATTCTCTCCAATGAATACAGAAAATTGGCTACGACAATGCTGCAGCCGTTGCTAAGAAAGCCCACAAAGAAGGAACAACATTGAAGGTGATTATTGCATTTATTCTATTTGCTTTGGTCTCACACGGCAGTGCGTGTGCTTTACATTAGCTATAAGGTGATGCGTGCACAACATAAATTCACATCCTGGCCGGATTGCCAGAAACATTTAATTTCTTAAGGCATTAAATCCCAAGATCGTGTTATTTGGATCTGGATGCTAAGTCATTGACATCTAGGTTTTGCCCTTTCTTATTTATTGTGGCGACCCGCATAATTAGCCCTAGGTAACGACAATAACACTATCTTACACCAAGTTAATTACACGAATCTTAGCATAGTAGCTAGTAAAATATCGGATGACCCGACACTTTATCAGTTACTATAACGTGTTCAGAGTATTGCAGCCGAACAATAATTAGAGTGTTGCAGCCAAACAATAATTAGAGACTGAATGGAAATTTATTACACCTAAAAGCCATGCATGGGTTGTTGTTGTTGTAAAAGCCATGCATGGCTACATACAACTAATTATGCATAAGATCTAAGTATAACAAAAGCATATTACATAAACTCTAGTTACCCTGAATATCGACCAAAATAAGGATACGACCTATAACACCCCCTAGTCCTCCTAGTAGTGGTAGTACCGTAGTAGTTGTCCTCTTGAAAGCCCGGGTCCTACGAGTAATCCTCACCCCACGCCTCGTAGGTGGATCCATAGGACTCATCTTCTAAGTAAAGGGGATTTAAACAAGAGTGGGTACAGGGTAGTCAGCAAGCATTAATAGCAAATGCAATATATGAATTTTTCCCTCATTCAGCTAATGCTCACCTCTCCTCAAATTCAGATTTTTACCAAAATTAGTTTTTTGGTTTTCCTTAAGGGTTGGTTATTTTAGTTATGAGAATTGCTACTAGCACTCGAATATAAGGCAGATTTAGCTTCCGTAGCCTCCAATCCAGAAAACAGGCATGAATTCATAATTTTAATCTTGCGCAGGTTTGTATCACTTTACCCATAGTGACCCCATTCTGTGAGGCTCCAGAATATTTATCACTAATCCAGTATCAGATCTCCAGTCCTATTACTCGAGTTGGGAGCACCTATCCCAAGCCATCCCACTAGACTCACAGCTAACAACTGTACTCTGACTACCCATCGGCAGTAACTCTACACATGACTTCAAATATAGTGCCATCCATGCTTCCTACATTACTAGCATTGCTACTACATTAATGGTGCACCTGATGGGCTGGGTCTGATGGTGAGGATGGATGGTGGTTTTGGGGTGGAGGTACTGGTGGGGAAGATGGTTCAAGCTCCAGTCCTCCTTGCTTTTGGCCTTCTTCTCCTGGACCATCTCCTTGCTTTGCTCAGCTTGGGCTCCTGGCTGTGGTCTTCCTTGCTCTCGGTCTTAGGGGCAATGTGGCTTGAGGAGTGGATGGGGAGGCTTGGCTCTAGTTCCTTGCCCTTGGTCTGGAGTGTGAGGCAATGGGGGAATGAATGAGTTGTGCCCTCAATTTGGGAGTGTGGCCAGGGGAAATGTATGTGATGTGCTTTCGCCTGCCCTTGGTTGGAGTGAAGAAAAGGGGAATGCACTGGCTGTGGCTTGAACTTATCCTAATTCACAGTGGTCAATTTACTTTTCTACCCTTGGTCCTTTACTAGTTATTATAGGATAAGATTATACTATTTGAGCTTCGCTAAGGATACCCGCAATCCTACTAGGTTTGTAACTAATTGCCGGATGATGAAACTCGAGCCTAGCGAGAGGTGCCGATCTGGCCCCGTACAGATCAGGTATCTCGATGAGCGATACCCTTGCCTACGGGTCTAACGACAATTCTCAAAAATTTAACTTTTTGCTACTCTTGCATTATGGTTTACTTATGCATGACATTTGATAATAAACAAAATTACCGATTACTTTATTGATTGGTTGCTTAATTAATTCTTTGAGTTGTTTCATTTATCCTCTTGAATCACCTGTTAATGTTATTATATCATCATGTAAGTTTTAATGTGTTCGTGTGAAGTGCTTTTTATTCGTGGTACAATGTACTGCTATGGTCTATATTAATCCTTTTTCCTTTTCTTTTTTCCAGGAAGCTGCTTTAAGCCTTGGAGTTTTGACAGAAAAAGAATTCCATGAACTTGTTGTTCCAGAGAAAATGATTGGCCCTTCTGATTGATAGCATCCTGTTAGCTATGTTTCTCTTTGAAGCATTCAGGTTGCCACTTCGTGGTTCCTGTGGTTGCTTGTGCTGTGGACTCTCCAAATCTAGCTCATCCGTAAATAAAGAAAGTTAGATTTCACATCTTCAGTTCCTCGCCTCGTTGGAGAGTTGATTTTGCACTGAAAATGGTGCCGAAGAAAACAATTTTTTTTGTTCCTGTTATTGAAATAGGAATAATGTACTTCGATTAATTTCAACAGGTAGCTTCAATTTCTTGGACACCAGCACGGCAACCTTTTGCCCTTACGGCGAATGGGCATGTAATAAGTGATATGACAACTATGTCCATGAAAGATAATTAACATTCATCTTCAGAACAAATGAAGGAAGAAAGATACAGGATATTCCTACTTGTTTTAAATTGAGTTATACTTTCCCTTGTCTTTATCACCTTTGCTTTTAAGAAAGACGAGAAAGCCCATAGAAAATTTTCCGCTTTGCATATAGCAGCAAGGCATTAATTTAAGCAAATATTTGTTTGTTTCTTATTTCCCTTAACAATCTCTGAACTTCTGTATTTTACTATTTTACGGACAATCTTGTGAAAATATTTGTGTATTGATGATTGAGTTCGTTCTGTTCTGGAGTAAGCACTTCTCCTGTTACAAACTTTTTGGAGTTGTGGAAAGCGTGTCCCTGTAAGGTTCATTTTCTTGGTACCGTGGTTTTTGTTCACTCAAAACTCTCAATTAAGTTCGTTTTATTTTTATTTTTCTATAAAGAAAATCGGCCCTATTTTGACTGGTTTCGCTGAGAAACCGGAACCAGGCCTCACTTTGATTTTATGCCTAAATCCAGTTTCCCAGACCCTGTATATCTTCTGTACGATGCATCTATTCATATCAGTTCCATAAAGGGTATTAGTTCTATAGTTCTCTTTTAATAATTATTAGTAGTATATAGATATATAAATTATGATCAAGGTTGCATCTATGAGACTATGAAAGTAAAAAAACCCCACTTGTAACATACGAAGTCTTTATCTTTAAATGGAACTTAAGCTATTAAGCTTGTTTCCTTGTAACAAGTCAACATAATTTCCCTTACTTTTTGTCTTGGGCTAACGATATTTGACAAAGTAAGACCCTGTTTGGGAGAGCTTCAGATTCTAGCTTCAGCTCAGATCTGAAATTTATAAGCTCAAATAAAGTGAATTAAATTTATATTTTTAGTTTAAAATGTAAACAAGATGATCTACCTAAACACTCTTAGGCCTCGTTTGGCAACTTGGAACCGGACTGTTTCTCCTAGAATCTGAAATAAATCCAACCAAACGGAATAGGACTCGGAACGTTTCAAAGCGAAACGTTTCTGATTTTTACACGCCGTGGTCGAATCGGCTAGCAACCCGTTCCTCCGGATTCTGATTCTATCTGAAACGTTTCTACCAAGAATCCGGAACCGTTTCCGTTTCTACTAGAATCTGGAACCGTACCAAACGGGGCCTTAATGTACTCACAGCTCCAGCTCCATAAATTTCTAGAGTTAGAAATACCCTGCCCACTAACTCCACAGATTTTGGTGGAGCTGGAGCTGTCCCAAACACCCCCTAAAAGGGTTACGCCCTGTTTGGAAACAGAGTATTTTTGGATTTTTTAGATAATGCCGTGGTATCCAAAACATTGAGGTATTTGGGTACGATAAACATTGTAGTTTTATAAACTGCAGCATTGCAAATATCGTGATATTTTTGGAGTTTTAAAAAATCTATTCAAGGGCTCTTTCTTTCAAAACAGCATTTTTTTTTGTTTACTGACATGACATGAGGCAGCCTCATATGATCTTCTTATAGATGGATACCATGCAGAATCTAGCATTCTAGCCATCCGACCATCAAGTCGTGCATGATCTTTTCCATATTATGCTACATATATACTCACATTGTCTACTCTCGGTGTTGTTTGATTCTGGAAACTTTATTCCAATTTCCAAGTTTCAATTTCAAAATTATTCTTTAGATTAAATCTAGATATATCAGTTTTTAGTTAATTTTTTGAAATTAAAAAATCATTTCGACCAATCAAGTTGTTAAATTGTCCTTGTATTTGAAAAAAATATAAATTTAACATTAAATTCAATAACTCTCATTATCCCTCATTCCCTCCAAAGAAATACGTTTTTAGTTTCTTTTGAATTTCTCTAAGTTGCTCTTTGATTTTTTTTTTTGCCTAATTTTTTTGTTCAATGATTTGATAGGATGAAGCAGATCGGATACTTGAGAGGAGGGTAAATTGTGATTCTTTTGACAACAAAAGCTTATTTAAAACTTTATTCTTTACTAGCTCAATCTAAGTGGCTAGGGTTTGTTGTGAAATTTTACAACCTAGTACCAACCATCCACAATTACAATGATCTAAGAATTGAAATACAATAAAGTAAATATGGAAACATAAAAGAGATAAGGAGCATAACTAATTTTTATCGAGGTCTTAGAGGTTCGGCAATCTCCATTACTCCTTAGAGCACTCTCACAACAGTATCTCCGATAACCCTATAAGTAAGAGGTGCTTTCATGCTTTTCTTTTTAACAGTTACATAAATATTAAAGTATGAATGAAAGGTAAATAGTGATTACTTATCCCCTCGTTTGCTTTAAGATTTGTACAACTTATATTGAAAGGGAAAACACTGAAACACTACTTAGTAAATAATCATACTATCCACTCGTTGTAGCACCTCTCCACTTTCGAATGGTAGATTTCAAACCTTCACAAATCATCTGGTGCCTTACACAATCGCTTCAGAAAATATCACCATAGTTTATCAAAAATACCGTGGTATCTAAAACTTTGAGGTGCTTGGTACAACAAACATTGTAGTTTTATAAACTGCAGTATTGCAAATACTCTGATATTTTTGGAGTTTTTAAAAAATCTGCTCAAAACCTATTTTTTCTTCGAAACAGCCAATACATGCTTCCACACACACACTGCCTTCTGGGCGCTGAATAGTCAGATCCGCAGAGAAGTTAATAGGCCGGAGGGCGAGGAAACCGAGCCCGTAGCACTCAAAAACAAAAGGCCCATGAAGGCCACGACGAAACCCTAGCGGCCCCAGCTATAAAAGCCGCCCGCGCCGCACCTGTCAAGCTCTTGCACGCCCCGCGCCTCCACCACCACCACACACTTGCACAGGTAGCCAGGTAGGGAGGGGAGGACGAGTGGAAGCCGAGAGGCGGCGGCGGAGATGGTTTCCCTAAAGCTGCAGAAGCGGCTCGCCGCGAGCGTGCTCAGGTGCGGCAAGGGCAAGGTCTGGCTCGACCCCAATGAGGTCAACGAGATCTCCATGGCCAACTCCCGTGAGAAGCCCCCTCTCCCTCCCCCCCTACCTCCTATATATGCATGCGTCGTATCTCTGAGTTCCTTGTGGTGCGCGCGCGCTACCTTTAGATCTGACACTCTGGTGCTGATCTGTGCGATATTGCTGCTCTAAACCTGTTCGTATGTCGATTCTAGGGAGATTCTTTGGTTGGCTAGCGCGAGTAGTTTTGATATCTGCTGGCTATGATACTACGGTGTACGGTGATTTTGTATTAGTAGTTTTTACAGCCTGGGATTGGAGCTCGTTTGGTTCAATTTTCTAGGGTGATTAGATTGTTGCAATGGTTGTTCGTTCTTTCTGGAAAAAAAAGGAGAAATGGCACTCGAGGAGTGTTGTTAACACCTTGTATAGATTCGATTACTTTCGGACATTGTTGTGTTTGCGGTCTGTAACATTAGGTTTATCCTAGTTGGTAGGGATGTGCTGCCATGTGATTTTAGGTTGTTACTGTGTGAAATTTTTTATGAAAATGGCATATCCGTGGTGTTCTGTGGATGTGCGTCATGTTGTTTAATGTTGTTACAAAACATGGTATTGCCTGTTAGAGACCCCTATGGATTTGTGGCTTCTTGCGGTATCGTATTGTAGGAGTTGATGATCACCTATCTCAGGATAGATGGGAGATATGATTCACGCCCAAATAATTATCTGGGATGGAACTGCAACTTTATTCACCTGTTTTACATATATAAGCTTAAGCGCAATTATGTCCTTCTACACCACCATTTGTAGAGCTATATACCCGTGTTGGCTATTCATTTTCTGTATTAATCCATCTTGGTCAAGATGCTTGTGAGATTGTTTCCATCAAGGTTCGGTAATGCATGGCTTTGCATTAATAAATGAACTATTGATTCCAAAACTAGTTGAACTATTGCAGATACTAACTTGCATTTCCTGAAAATTTCACGCTGGGAATAACATGTTCAGATACATATCAGGAATATGCTTAATCCTTGGGGGTATTAAACTAGGAGAGTTATTTATTTATTTTTCTTTGAGCCTGCAGGTCAGAACATCCGGAAGTTGGTCAAGGATGGGTTCATTATCAAGAAGCCCCAGAAGATCCACTCAAGATCCCGTGCACGCAGAGCCCATGAGGCCAAGCAGAAGGGGCGTCACTCAGGATATGGTATGTCAGTGCAATGAAGTCATATTTTGTGCAAGCCTGTGAGTCTGTATATTTACCTTAATCTGTTATTTTTCAGGTAAACGTAGGGGTACCAGGGAGGCTAGGCTCCCCACCAAGATCCTGTGGATGAGGAGAATGCGTGTGCTCAGGCGTTTGCTGCGCAAGTACCGTGAGGCCAAGAAGATCGATAAGCATATGTACCATGACATGTACATGAGGGTCAAGGGTAACATGTTCAAGAACAAGCGTGTGCTTATGGAAAGCATCCACAAGTCCAAGGCAGAGAAGGCAAGAGAGAAGACACTTTCTGATCAGTTTGAGGCTAAGCGTGCCAAGAGCAAGGCAAGCCGTGAAAGGAAGATTGCCAGGAGGGAGGAGAGGTTGGCTCAGGTGAGATATGTAATGCGGTTTCAAAATTAGTTTCTTGTTGGGGGTGGAACTGATGCATGAGTCCTAATTATCACTTGCCTTGCAATTAAACCTGAATTATGAATTCAACCATTATTCAATTGTAAATGGGTTGATATATTAACTAAGTTGTCTGGATGCTCAGATATGATGTGGTCAATAGCTAAGTCTATGGTTGTAATGTGATTGTTTATATGGTTGGGATAAGTCCATGGTTTTGTCATGAGATTATTCAAATGGTTTAATCTTCTACTTATTATGCAAACAGGGCCCAAGGGAACCAGCAGCACCACCACCAGCAGCGCCTCCCGCTCAAACTTCAGCGTGAGCATTGCAAAGCCTTTCTCTTACAATAATAGATTCGTGTTCAATTTAGCTGATGTTATGGTACTTACCAATGTCGCAGGGCACCAAAGAAGGGAAAGAAGTGAAGATCTGACATGAAGTGTTTTGTTTGGTGAGTGCAACCATTGAAGTATTAGCTGAATTTTGAAGTATGAAGTGTTTTGTTCAGTATTTAAGTATGTTTATCCCAGATACCCTGGATATTATGTTTCATGCTGCTGGATGTAGTATTAGATGCTTATGCAGAGTTTCTTTTAAAGAAGGTGATTTTCTCATATCATTTTTAAGTGGCATTTTCCTTGCTCCTGTAATTCCTGCGTAATCATTTTTGCGATGAGGGCATTATTCTGAGATTTGCTTTGGTTATGCATGTCCCTGTGAGGGGCACTACTATGGTATCTATGCGGATCTAATTTTATGATTTGGTCTGAGCTGTTTGCTTGGTGCTCGTGTGATAGGGTGGTCTCCTCGATGTGTGTTTCTTTTGATTAGAGCTAGAATTGACGGACAGAAGCCCAGTTAGGAAGTAACCAAACGAGGACTATAAATAAATTAACAGTAATCTGAGTTCGTGGCTTTGTGCTACGCCCATTGATATTCCATGCCTTGATTTTGTAGGGATGGTAGTTGCGGTTCTCGTTCTATAATTTTATGCTCTGCCTACAGTGTGTAGTTGGGACTCGGGGGGAGTGTAGTACTGTTCTGTTATTTCTGGCCAGGTTGCCGCCTGCTGCTCTTGTTTTTATACGCATGTTTCTACCGGGCTGAACAAATTTTTGTTGATGTCTTGCTATTGCGATAGCATGCGACGTCTATGTCGTCAATGGAATCCTGATGCGGAACTATGAGCAGTAAGGGTGCATGAAGGATGGTAAATGTTAAACGAGTCGTAAATAGAAGCAGACGACTAAAAATCGCTTCGCGAGGCATCCCCTGTTGGAATGGTGACAAGGAGATATTCCAATTGGCGATAGAGAGGGTTATACTCAAGCTCAGAAGAAAGCAGAGGGGAGGAGCAGGAGAAAAGAAGTCGGTAGTGCTAATATTTTGTATAAAAATTATTACAAGTTTGGAAATGCGCACTAAATTTTTTGTATCAAGCAGAGATGTGTAGCTGAGATTTGAGTCACAAATACAACAAAATTATCGGTATTTTATATGGTCTAGCTGAAAAGCAAACCAATTACAACCTTCAATTTAAAAGAGAATTATGGACAACATTTTATGATCTGAGATGGAATTTAGTATCATATGGAATCTATTTTGAAAGATTAAAATTCATCACATCAAAAGAACAAGAATAACTAGAGCATAACAAGTCGAAATAATAAGAGTGTAATAGTTGTTGTATCTATAAAGTTCGAAAAAAATGAAATGAATGAAACATAGCATTTCATAACAAAGTGTGATTATGTGACGCATACAGTTGGGATGGTACAAATGGCGGCACAGAGCATCCACAAATATGGACAAAATTATGATACTAATGCGCTTTTTGGAATTGTAAAAGGGCGGGATGGAGTATGCTTTAAGAGAGAACATTAAGATTCGAATGGGTAACTATGAGGAACCCACATGGAGTGTTAATCGTCAGGATGGTGTGAACGGAGCTACTGGTCGCGGTAGTGGCAAGCACACAGCTGCAGTAAATGTGGTAGTCGTTGCTGAGGTGGACAACCTCCTCATTGTTCCTCTCCCTTGAGTCTCTGATGACATGACGACTAGCTCTAAGTTCTGCCTGTGAAGCTATTTGTTCTCCTTCTTAACCTTCGTGATGTTCTCTTCTATTTCTTCATAACAACACAACAATGTAAATATTTAGCATTGGGCATGTATGGGATACAGTGGGTCCATCCACTCAGTAAATTTGCAATCCATAGTCTGCAAGTAAGAGTATGTGTCATATAGCGAGACATGAGCCGAATGGTAAGTAAGAGTTGTAGCGGTTACCATGAACAGAGGGTATCGGTAGAAATGACATCCTGGGTTGGCGTCCATAGCATCAGTAATTTGCATAACGGCGTCAAGGTCGTGCTTGCATTTCGGCCAATTCAGAGAGCAGAGTGGTTGGCCTTCATAGATTGGATCTTGGGGGGTGTATGAGTCCCTTGTTCTAATGGGAAAATCTAGGGTGAGGAGATCAAGGTCTAGCAGACCGTAGATTGTAGTACTCTCGAGGTAAAGGTTGCAGCCTAGAAACCATGAATGGTCAGAGTCTCAAGGTGATCTTCGACCTAGTCTTCTCCGTTTACCCCTCCCACAGCTTGAGCTTCCTCCTCTATTTGTCATTGCAATGGAGTGGAGGTTGGGTAGGGAAGAATGGCTGCTTGGGTGGCTAGTGGTTTTATACGTCACTTTGGTGTGAAAAGCGAGCTGCAACGTGTTGTTTCGGTCTAAGAAAGTAGTGGGATGCAGCGTGTTGTCACTTCGCTCTGAGATAGACAGTGTGTTATCTATCGGTCATAGATGGGCACTGTTTTGTCACTTTTCGGTGTGCAGAGTATTGTCGAATTGGACTGTAAAAGATGCTGGTAGCGTATTGTCAAATTGCACTAAGAAAGTTGATGTGTGTATTGTCTAATCGTCCTGACATAGCTGATGGCATTATAGACAAACCTAATATGTCGTAGTTAAGCAAACAAAAGATCATATCTGAGTACTACATAACCTTTCAAAGCAAAAGAACATATCTGAATAGTACATAAGTTAAGAACATATTTGTTAATATCTGACCTTTATACTTTCTAGTCAAGAATGTTCCGTCCACACATAACAACAGATGGCAATGTCCGAACATGTTGACGCAAGCATCGAAAGCAAAGAATGCCTGCTTGAGTACCATCTTCCCAGAGAAATGCTGCGAGGGTTACTCACAAATATCGATATAAGTTCTGGCATTCCTTTCCTTGATCACCTCAAGTATACCTAGTAGATTTTGATATGAGTCTTCGTACATACCAAACCTTATTTTTCAGTGCCTTCTGCTTTGCTTTCCATGTTTTGGCATAGCTTATGGTGTACTGAAACATCTTCTCTATTGTAAGTATGATGGTACGTGGCTCTAAATCCAGGTTGCCCACAATCTCTCTATACATTGCATTCGCAACAAAACTTGAAGATATGTTTATATGCGATTAGGCAGACTTTGTCAGCACACAAAAATATGTTGACCTCATTAATCACATCAAGATTTGTTCCAAATATAAGTATATCATCCATATACAAGCATAGAATAACTCCCTCACCCCCACCGTAGCGGTAGTATATACATCTATCAGTTTCATTTACAGCAAAGCCTTCAGATGTTAAAGTTCTATTGAATTTCTCATACCATTGCTTGGATGTTTGTTTAAGGCCATGCAAAGATTTCAGCAACTTACACATTTTGTTCTCTTGACCATTTACTACAAATCAATCGGGCTATTTCATATAGATTTCCTTATCTAACTCTCCATTAAGGAAAACTGTCTTAACATCCATTTGATGAACGAGAAGACCATAAGAGGCAGTCAAGGACAGTAGTGCACGTATTGTGGTCAACCTAGTAACAGGTGAATAAGTATCAAAGAAATCTTCACCTTCTTTTTGGGTGAAACCCTTGGCCACAAGCCGCGCCTTGTATTTCTCAATAGCACTATCAGGCCTAAGTTTCCTTTTGAACATCCACTTACATCCAATTGATTTACAACCAAAAGGACGATCTATGATTTTCCAAGTTCTGTTAGCGAAAATGGAATCCATCTCACTATGGATCGCATCCTTCCAGTAGTCTACATCAGGAGATGCATATGGTTCTGAAATAGTCTTAGGAACATCATCCACAAGGTACACAGTGAAATCATCACCGAAGGATTTTGCAGTCCTTTATTTCTTGCTCCTTCTAGGAGCATCACTGTCATCCTCCTTAGGAGTTTGTTCATGTCTTTGTTCAAAATGCTCAACTGGTATGGCAGTTTCAGGAGTTGAATCACAAACCTGACTCGAAGTGCTATGCATATCTTTCGTAGAAAATATATTATCAAAAAACATGGCATCTCAAAACTCCATTATCGTACCGACGAGCATGTCGGATACCTCATATTTAATTACTAGAAACCTATAGGCAATGTTGCAATCAGCATATCCTAGAAAGACACAATCAACAGTTTTAGGTTCAAGTATGTGCTTCTTTATTATCGGCACATTGACTTTCGTCAGGCACCCTCAAGTGTGCAAGTAGGATAGTGATGGTTTTCCTTCTTCTCATCCCTTATATAGAGTTACCTCACTATTCTTAGTAGAAACTCTATTTAGGACATGACTCGAGGTCAACAAGGCCTCCCCTCCTCACCTTGCCTTAGATAATCCCGCAGTATCCAACATGGCATTAACTAAGTTAGGGTGCGGTTCTTCCTTTCGGCAACCCCGTTAGATTAGGGCAAATAGGGAGGCGTCCTCTCATGGATAATACCACGCTTTACACAGTATTGGAAGAATTCACTGGAGAATATTCTCCACCACGATTCGACCTAACTATTTTGATTTTTCTTTTCCATTGATTTTCAACTTCTGTCTTATAGATTTTAAAGTAGTAAAGCCTCATCTTTTGTTTTTAAGAGATACACATGGCAAAATCTCGTTGCATCATCAATTAAAGTCATGTAGTACCTTTTTCCACCCTTCATCAACACACCATTCATCTCACAGATATCTAAATGTATGAGTTCTAATGGTGCAAAGTTTCTTTCCTCGGCTACTTTATGAGGCTTGCGAGGTTGCTTAGACTGCACACAACTTTGGCACCTAGAACTTTTGACAATGGAAAATTTCAGAATTAATTTTATGCTGGAAAATCGAGACATAGAGCCAAAATTAAGATGACATAGACGTGAGTGCCAAACATTTGCCTCACTACCAATAACATTGTTGCAAATATGATTCACGAATTTATTACAGACATTCTCAAGGGAAAAGCGGAACAAGCCTCCATTGTCATAGCCTTTACAAATAAATAGTCTATAATTTAATATGACTACTTTATTCGACTTAAAACACCAACATATAACCATCTCTGCAAAAGAAGGGATCCACTAACGAGATTTTTGTTGATTGAAGGGACATGCTGCACATTCTTTAGCCACACAATCTTTCTCAAAGTAAACTTCAGATCGGTTGTGCCAACACCAAGAACAAAAGCATGTGAGCCATTCCCCATCAACACGGAGGAACACCGAGCGACCTGGTAAGAAGAAAACAACGATACATTAGCACAAACATGAATATTAGCCCCAATATCAATCCACCAATCGGTATTTAGTTAGACCGTATTTAGTATGCTTAGCCATGCCACATATATCACATATCTTTTGAAATATCAAAGTTTATCTTAACTAATGGAATATGGAATATATTTATGGAATTAGTGTGTCATGTATTGTCACATGATGATGCTGAGTTATGGTAACATGTGATGTTCTGCAATGAAGTTGAATTGTTGATAGCATATGTTGTGTAGTAATCAACTGGAGTGGTAATGATTTAGATTGAGGTAAGTAGCAAGGGCTTTATGCCAACGTGGGTCTATGTAACGGTATGGGCTGTGGAAGTCTTATCTTGGTCAACCTAAGGACTTAAACTTGTAAACATTTTACTTGAGTCAAACATGCAACCACATGTCTGAAATATGACAGACCTAACTGATTAAATTGCAATGTCTTAACTTTGGTACTGTCGAAGGTTAGTGATCAACAACACACTTATGCTCGGGTACCTTCGAGATATGCAGGGTCAAATATGCAAGAAGGAACACGCAATGTAGACAGGATCAAGAATAACCGACTAGAGGGGGTGAATAGGAGATTTTTAAATTTTTAATTCTAATTGCACTTTGATAAAATTCTAAGTGAAGATTGACAATAAATGAAATTTTGCAATTGTTCCTTCTAGAGATCACAAAATTATCTAGCTAGGCAAGTATGAGCAATAACTACACTAGTTTCAAATATGAGTAAATTTGCAAGGAACAAGAAATTAGCACAAGAATAATAAATGCAAATCACAAGAAACAAGAGACAAAGATTTTAACCCGTGGTCTCGGAGACTTGCCAATCTCCCCTAATCCACGTTGAGGTGACTTGAAACTTTTCAAGCCAGCTCCAACTGCTTGAGCCTTCCTTGATCACTCGTGGTAGCTTTTCCCCACTCAGGGTAGACGAGCTTCTTGCCTTTAGAACTATCGGGCCTTCACACAAGCTTCTTTGTGAAGATAACCGACACTACTTTCCTCTAAGCCATCTAGGAGGCGGCAACCTCCAAGAGTAATAGACTTGACGTTGGCTTGAGACTCTTGAGTGCTTCCAAATGGCTCAACAAATGCAATACACTCTATGTACTCTAATTTTTCTCTCTAATCTCAAAAATCAGGAATTGAATGCTCTTTTGAGAGAAGAGGCTTACTTGGGGTCTAAATGAATTCAATGGAGTCACCAACCAGCCCTCAATACAGGTGGGGGGTATTTATAACCCCTCCAAACCTAAACTAGCTGTTACAGTAATTTAATCAGGGAAAATCGCCTAGCTCGGCACTACCGCCCTCTAAGGGCCGGTAGTGCCGGCCTTACTGCCAACGGTTAGATTTTTGCATTTAATGCACTGACATATAGCCGTTGCATAAAGTTCTCTCCAAGTTCGGCACTACCGCTATAGGGATCGGTAGTGCCGCACCTTTAGTTCGGCAAAAATCAGCTTCTTTGTTAAAAAGCAACCGCAGTTGTTATTGTGGTAGTGCTGACTAAGTCGGCACTATCGCTCTAACCTCCGGTAGTGCCGGTCGCTGAGTTACAGAAAAGACAGCCTTCTGTAATAAAACTACCACAGGTGTTAGTGCGGTAGTGCCGACTAGCTCTGTAGTGTTGCAAGAATGTCAAAGGCAAGATTTGAAAGCAGACTTTTTATGTATAACTAAACTATTAAAATTTGCGAACTATATTGGATGCACTTTTTGAGTTCAAACTACTAGTCAAGTCCCTCTTGATAGTACGACAACTAACTTAACAACCCGATCTTTCTTTAATCACCAAGATCGACAAAAGCTAAAAACAAATGACCTTAATCTTTTTATACTTTAGTCACCTTTACACTTGATGCTTACTTCTCCTTTTTGTTGACTTCATGCTTCTATGTTCTTCGAGATTTTGACCAACCTGCTTTCAGTATCTCACATAGAAATCGTTAGTACTTTAATCTTGATTGTCATTAATTATCAAAACCTCAAAGAAGTAGGGGCCTAGATGCTTTTAACGATTGAGATCGTTGAAGAAATTACAAATCAATGGGGGTATCCTTGATTACAAGGAAGAACTACGAATCTGGTGGATAGCTAGACTATAGCTTTTAGATGGCTATTCTAGGTTTCTAAGGGTCGCAACTGGCTCCTTCAGGCTTGCGCTTGCTTGTCTTCTTCTCCCCCCTCCTGACGACATCCTCCCTGGTCCTTATATAGTGGATGGAGTGCCGAATCGTAGTCGATGAGGAATCCTTCTACCGTTACGATCCCTGTATCGTGTCTGAGCTTCCATAACTGTCAAGCGTATTCGAGTAGGAGTAGGTTTCTTCTCATCAGGAGTATAATTGGAACTTTCCTTGTAGGGGATATCCTTTCCGCGTATACCTTATCCCACAGACTCGAGCTAGAGATATACGGAATATCCTAATACTGGTAAATATGTAGGTGACGTGGTTTCCGACTTCATGGCGCATGCCCATATCCCATATTTAGATATTTGACAGGTACTACCAGTGGTGGTGTGAGATCCGACCGAATGATGAAACTCACATGGTGTAGGAGGGGGCTCTGACTGTGGTAACCAGTCATTTTAGTGTTGAAATCTTAGCGGGTAGTACTGGGTTAAGACAGAGTTTTGTAAAGGCTTTGTCATGATCTCTCTACCAACACACTAAAGGAAGTTTGTTAATAGCTTGGCAACAAGAGACGATCATGTCGTGTGAGTAAAACGTATAATCTCTGCAGAATGTAAAATCTATTCGGATGGTTGTGCTCACGGTATTGAGCAATACTCAGGAATTATAGTCAAAAGTTAGATGTTATAACCTTGAAATTAGATAGGAAGGCAGGATGCTATTGGAAAGTTTGGAACATAATTTAGGGCAAGATGCTATGTTTACTTAAGAAATACTGAAAGTTATTATTATTGTTATTTGTTTTACTGTTATTTTAATTTAGTTATTGTATTTTTTTATAAATATTGTTTTACTATAAAATAGCCATGTTAGCCATTACATTGGAATAAGTCTTGCATATAGTTATGTTAGAAATTGCATTCTATGCACAACTTGTTGAGTAATTTAAGTACTCACCTTTACCAACGACACATCATTAATTGAGGAGTCTACACCAGTTTTGAAGGATGAGTAATAGGAGAAGATGAATGTTTAAGGTGCGAGTCTTATTAGTTGCCTGTGATACATTGAGGAGTCATCTATGTTTTCCATTCTGCTGCAGTTTAATTTAGATTAATTTTTCAATAAGATATAATTAATATATGAAGTCTTTTACTATGTTTTCGTTGTGTATGATTGCGATAATCATCTATGTTAAGTATGTGTATACTAGCATAATTATAAACTAGTGTGATATATACAGAGAGTCCGAATTTATATATTCGAATCCTGACAAAAGGTCCATAGACATGTGCCACAATGCCAGCTGCTAAAGAGCATATGGCACCATCTAAACCATGCACGCAAGATCCTCTGTGCTATCACAGAACCCTGTCGTAAAATGAACTAACATAGAAAGTCGTACTATTTTGTACTACTACTTGCCAGGTTTTATCCTATAGCACTGTTTTCTTTCATCTTCCTGCAGCTGCAGGCCAGCCGTTTCCACTGTTTAAGGTGTTTGCTTTAGACTTCAAATGTGCACTACGAAAGAGTCCTAGATGAAAATCTACTTGTAACAGTTGGCACGAATGGACATAGCAATATTACTCCAATTGCCATGAACGCACCGTGTCATTATTTGATCAAAATGTAGATCATCTATTGTACTACCAGGGGTTGAGCAGCATAGTTAATAACGTATGTTTAGACTCTTAAGTGTACTTTTAGAAATTTAAAGTAAGTCGTTAATTAAGCATAGTATTAAGTAGGGGTGCAATCGGATCGGATTCGGTCGGATATCACTCTTTTCATATCCTAAACCATATTTTTTGTCGGATTCGGAATCGGATTCGGATAGTACCGGATACGAATACGGCTCGGATAATATCGGTCATGATTGAATCGAATCTGAGCAGAATCGATCTGATGTCGAATAATTTTTTGTCGGATATCCCACGAGAATACTTACCACAAGAGACATGTGAACTACTACCACTACGGTCTTTTTAAGTAGTAGTAAAGATACACAGACCTCCTCTCTCCTAGTTGACATGTTTTACTAGGCCTTGTAGTGGCGCTTCCTAACCTGACATTATGACATACTCACAGAATGGGAACAACACACTCGAGAAAAGCGTTAGGACTTAGGAAGGTTAGATGCTAAGCAACCATGCAATTAGGAAAATGAAGGCAAAGCCAGCATCTATGTGAAAAGTACATGTCCCACTCGTTGGGTCATTACCACTCCATAGTCCAAATACCCCTTCTCTTTCCTTTGCTAAGTCAACAGACAAACACATCGTTGCTATGCTTCTACTCCCCTTCTCACTATTCGCCAGCTTGCAAAAGTCGCCACCGTCTAATACGTCAGCGGCGATGGTGCATCTCGAAGCTGGCCACCAGGATCCGAATACCCATGCCACTCTGGTACTATCTATCCTATTTTCCTCTTCGATTTGGCTCCTTGGTGGTTTCAATTTTTGAGCTTTAGTTTGGGCTTGTAGGTTCCTAGCCACGGTGGTTCTCCTGGGTTCCTCCGCCTCAGCTTCAAATTGATGTCGTCGGCCATGACATGTGGCTTGGCGTGCCACGATGGGGCTTAGGGCCTCCTCGTCTTGTTGGGATCAGTCATGAGTGCAGTTGTCTTTGCCGTGAGGATAGTGGCGGCGGCGGAAGGGATGGGCGGGAGGGCGGCAATCGGGAGAGCGACAGGATGACAGTGGAGGGCCGACAGAATTTCGGATATCCGAACAAATTACTAGAGGCCAAACGACATTCAGATATCCGAATCTTAGTATTCGGATATATCCGAAAATTTTCTCGGAATATACCGATCCGACGGATAGTGCTCTCTCGAATCCGAAATAAAATATCCGAAACCGAATCCGAAAATTATCCGAAAAAAATATCCGAATCCGATCCGAACCTATCTGGCCGGTCGGTCGGTCGGCAAAAATCCGATCCGATTGCACCCCTAGTATTAAGGGCATGTTTGAAGGGCTACAACTAGACTGCAAAGTTGCTTTTGGTTTGCTAGAGGGCAACCGAGGAAGAGGCAGTAACCTAGTGAAGCACAACGGCAACCGAGCGGTGAGGTGACGTGGATGCGGTGAGGCGGAGCGGCAGAGGTCGGGGAAGCGGAGCGAGCGAGGTTGGAGGCGATCGAGCGTAGCCACAACTGAAAAGCTCATTCCCAGCAGCAGTAGCTTTTGGGGTGTTTTATCTATGGCTGAACTTCCTAGCTTTGCAGCCATACTGTTTAGGGGGGTTTTGACTCACAACTAAAGCATAACTCTCTCAAACATCCCTAAAACAATCACTGTTCAATCGTTGATTAAATTTTGTGTTAAACGACAAAATGGAGCGTGTTAATTAAGCGGTCTTGATCGATTGAGTCGTCCCTTGATGCAAGTGTAAGCGATCTGTCGTCAGTACAAAATGAAGGGAAAACTTCATTTGTTAATGGAAGTAAACTAAGAAAAACTTCACTCCCAACAAATAATGGCGACCATAGGTTCAAAATCCTTACCCCGGCGCAGCTGGTGCGTAGACTGTCAAGTCTCAACCTTGCATCGAAGTTTCAGTTAGCATACTCAACTTGCTAATCTCCTTGGCGGTTGTCTAACTTTGTCCAAACTGGTCAAGCAAAACCCATCGTCTTAATTAACTGAATCCAGCATTACATGCACCAACTTTTTCCATCAAAAGGATGAACTTGACTAACAGAAGCAGGTTTAAGCACTTGGCAAGCAAATTAAGCAGCTAAGGGTGCTAGGTGAGACTTCATTGCAAGCTCAAGGGCTCAAAATGCAATGTTGGGGCTACGAAGCCAAACAGTAATAGAAATAAGGGTTTTGGTAGGTCTTGAACGGGACATAGCCGAACCCTGAGAGACGGGAAATCAGTAGAAGAAAACTTGAATATATAATACTCAGTAACAAGTGCTCTAACCTCTCAAATAGTGCCTATAGCACTATTTATAGTGGAATTTTTTTAATAATGCATTTTTTAAAAAAGAATTACGACATTAATACGCGAAATAGAAAAATTGTAAAAATAATACACACTCATCAAACAGTACGGCGAAATAAGAGTAGTCACTAGCGAACTGGACGAAGACCCTATTGCCGCCGTACCGTATGCTTCGGAGGTATATGCACCCTTGAAGATAACATATTTTAGGACATTGGAGTTAGCAGCACTGAAGCATCGATCGTGTTATATATTGCTAAAGTCGTCGATCGAGCAGATACAAGCATTGACATTATTATTTGATAAAATTTTGATCGTTTTTCTCTTGCTCCATTATTTCTTTCGTTCGAGAGAACCAACCAGAGAGACATAATCAAGTCCTAGGCGGCGGCTCTGAGATGGACTCCTCCTCGCCGTCGTCTCAGCAGCGACCTCAGGTTCCGCGCGTACGCGGCGCTCGTGGCGCTCGGCGTGGTGGCCTTCCTCGCGGTGTGCTTCTGGCGCCTCTACAGGCTCACCGTGTCCGCGCGCCCGCGCCGGAGGACATGATGCCAGCCTCCTCCTGCGCCGGCACCGGCAAGGCAGCGCTCAGGCAGCGGGACGTCTCGGCGCTGCCGGTGTTCGTGCACGACGGCGCGGCGGTGGAGTGCGCCGTGTGCCTCGCGGACATAAGGGACGGGGAGAGACCGAGAGAGGCCTGCTCCTGCCCGGGTGCGGCCACCGGTTCCACGTCGAGTGCATCGACCGGTGGTTCTGGGCCAACTCCACGTGCCCGCTCCGCCGCGCCGCGGCCGTCGGCGAGCCGGGCGCGGTGGAAGCGCACAAGGGTGGCTCAGTGGCTGTGGTGCAAGGTTGAACACGTTCTTGAGCGGCGAATAGCCAGCCGGGATAGGGTGCCATGGCCATAGCGGCGTTGTCAAGCAAAATGTTTTACGTCACACTTTTTGTTTATTTTTTTTGGTTAATTTGGCATGTAAAAGGTCATGCCTTTACGCATACCACATGTATATAGAATTTTTTTTTAATAATACATTTTTTATTCGGAATTTCAAAAATATTTCACCGAATTTTTTTTTTCAGAAATATACCTCTGTCGCACGTTGGACGTGCGACATGGGCCTAAATAGAAAAATACACGGCGACGGTGGCGGACGCGGCGTGGCCTCTGCCGCACGTAACGGCGACAGAACCGAAATGGCGCTGTCGCACGCAACGTCGGCGACAGAGCGAAAAAGGCATCTGTCGCACAACGTCGCGGCGACGATGAAGCAATCGACCGATGGTCGTGCGGCAGTGGGGACGCGGGTTCTGTCGCGACGATGGTCGTCTTGACAGAGCGCTTATATGAGCCGCTTCGCCGCATCGTTCTCATTTGTGCGCCGGGAAGAGAAAAGAGAGAGGAGAGAAGGGAAGAGGAAGAGGGAGAGAGGGAAGAGAGAAGGAAGAAGGGCGATTCGTGCCCTTTGTTTTGAGGTAAATTTTATTGTTTACTTTTCTTAGCGAAGAAATTATGATATGTTAGAAATAGTTAGATCTAGAGCATTGTAGCGATAAATAGTGGTAGATTAGAAATAGTTTTAGATGTATGTTACGGATAAATGTAGGTAAATTGATAGGTCACTGACTAGTTCTAGTTTAGAAAATTTAGATATTTTTTGCGGATAGGAGTATATCGGTATATATTGAAGGAAATATAATTACGAATGAGTATTTTTTAATATATAAGTACATCGATCTGAATGTATATATTGTTAGGAATGAATTTTTACGGATAGGAGTATATCGGTACATATTGATGGAAATGTAATTTTTTTTACAGATATAACTACATCGATATGAATTATTAGGAATGTAGATGTTTTTTACGGTTAGATATATATTTTCGTACCATGTAGGTATAGTTATGTTACGTCATAGTATTTTGTACGGAAGATAATTAATTCGTGGGTGAATGAATGGATTCGCAGATATGGCAGAACGAGTTCCATTTAGGATTTATTATGGAGATGGGGTTGTAATGCATGGTTTGGAGGGTGCAGATCTAAGTAACATGCAATATGTGGACAGAAGTTTGAGTAGGCTCGAGGAGCGCACATTTGGTTCCGTGTTGAAATGGTTGTATTATACTTTTCGGATGGAAGAAGACAAGTGTGAGTTGAAGGTATTTTGCTTATGTAGTGTCTTGAAATGACACTATTCTTGGGAGTTAGTTGAGTTAAAGGGAACCGCATCGTGGAGATCATATGTGAGGGTGCGAGCAACGGTGATGGAATCGAGTGCTTTTAGTGCGAGCATATGAGAGGGATGTTGCCCCCCAGCAGCAGTTGGACGCCGGTGAGTGTAGTCAGCCTCAAAATGAGCTCAGCTCCGGTGACACTGAAATTGGGGGATCTAGCCATAAGCAACATGTTGACAAAGTGGTGAACGAGTTCGATTCGGGAGGATGATGAAAATGTTGGCCAAGAAGCGTGGGGATTGGTAGACGAAGGTGAGCAAATTGAGGAAATAACAGCTAGGATGGAAGAGGAAGACCGTGAGTACAAAGGAAGCAGAAGAGGAGGACGACGATGAGTCGGATGAGGAAGATGGAGGAGGTGCGGAGCCGCTTGTGCCGGTAGAGTGGAGCACGCAAACAATTTGAAAATATGGTTGTCAATGAAATGAGGGAGATGCCTTGGCAGTACAGTGTTAATGAGGTTAGACATAACAGTATGTACCCGACAAAAGAGGCTGTACAGGATGCCGTGAAAGATTGGGCTCTATCATTAAGAAGGACTTTCAGGGTTAAGAAATCCACCCCAACACGCTTCTGACGTGGTGTGTGAGATCCATGGGTGTCCGTGGAGAGTGCAGCGTACAAGCCCAAATGGGACACCCATTGGATATGTTGAAGGTTGAGCAGCATAAATGTATGACTGAGGAAACAGTGATGGCTCACAGGAACCTATCATCCGGGTATGTCGCGAACATCATGTACGCAGAGATAGTGGAGAACCTGAGTTTTGAGCCCGTGCTATTATCCGAAAGTGATCAAGAACGGATATCGATACACAATTAGCTACGGAAGGCGTGGAGGCGGCGAAGGCACTAGAAACGAGGTTTGGAAAGTTTGAAGACTCGTACCACAACCTCCCGCCACTGCTCAGTTGTATTCAGGGAAGAAATCCTGGGACCTACTATGATTATCAAGATTGTCCGTCAGACAAGTGGCCAACTAAAATGCATCGAGGAGAGTGTTCTTCGCATTCGGCGCTTGCATTAAGGCATTCATCATTGTCGTCCGTTGTTGTGCGTGGGCGGCACATTCTTGACCGGAAATCAGAGGGCAAATCTTCGACAATTTGTGGGTGTCGATGGGAACAACCAGATTCTGCATGTTGCCTTTGCCTTCGTAGAAAGCGAGAACTACGAGAGTTGGCTGTGGTTTCTACGAAACCTAAAGATCGGGGTGGTCAAAACTCGTCCATATTTGTGTGTGCTGCATGACAGGCATGCTGGGTTGCTTAGTGCTATCAACCAGCTGCAAACAGGGGAAGATGAGCCATTCCGATGTAACGTGTGTTGTATGAACTATACTTTGTACCTAGCTGTTGCGAGTGTTGTGGCTTCATAAATTGTTGTAATGAACTTCTCCGTTTTTTATGTGCGTATCTGTTTCAATATATTGTTGTCATGCTTGCGTACTTTTACGGACTCTTCTGTTTACATATGTGTTTCTGCTCTCACTTTCATTTTTGTAAATTGCAGGTATGGCTCACCAGCAGAGAGATGACGAGTGGCCGTACGAGTTACTGGACCCGCACGTCGACCGTGGTCACCGTGCCTCAAGATAGCCTTCGCTGTCCCGGATGACGGAGGGACCTCAGGCACCGGGCGTCCTTCGACCTAGACCATTGCAAGACACAGGGACGCTCGATCGCGTTGGATCCCGGGTAACATACCAAGATTTAAATTTGTAAACATGTTGTGCCCGCACCTACAAGGTAAACCCTCTTGGCGTCCACAATATGGTAACACTACCATCTCATGCATCGTTCTTTCTTTTCTCGGACGAGGGCGGTGTTGCTTCTTCCAATGGATCGACGGGCGGAACGACGTGATCACTTAATTTCTCAACAAGCGCCACGACAACTACCCCGCTTCGCTGAAAACTTCACCCGGTGGGAGAGGCCGCCAGATATGTCCCTTTTCTAGATCGACAGAGCTTAGGGCGGTGTGTAAGGGCCAACCGATCGGTGAGTTTCATGCGACATACTCATGTTGAACTCACAAAGTAGTAGTTCTAAACAAGTTCATCGCATCTGAGGAGTTCAAAAGGACACTTGCGAACATCAACAAGTCAAAGGAGGAACCTCCTCCGGGGCCACCCAAAGCCCCGACGTTTGCGTACATGGCCTAGAGGCGATGGTTGATACCGCCACGGTGATCTAGCGGACCGGAGATTCTCTGGGTGCCCCTTGGCCGAGGATGAGCGGTGCTAGTACTTCAACCGGTGGACACGAGACGTACCACCCACATCTCATGCTTCTGTATGGGATAAGCGGGGAGCAACCTCTCCTTTGTGCCACTACCGCCGAAAAGCCAAATCCGAGTACGCCACGGTGTTATTCAACAACCAAGGCGGGCATCTTGTATTGATCGCAGGCACGCTTCCGGTTGTTCAAGGATAAGCCCAACACAAAGCTCTGCACCATATAGTGGAGTCGAGCGAAGCAGAAAGCAGCGTCTCCGCATGTCTCCGCCAACGCCAACAAAGCAAGTGCAGGAGGGTTCCTCTTCTCGAAGAAGAAGGGACAAGGGGAAGCAGCCGGCCGAGGTCCGCAACACGCAACAAATCCTTGACTCGTTGCGCAGACCATCCGGAAACCCGGGTGGTATTAACATAGGGGACGCCGAATCGGGATGACATGCCCATATGGGAGGCGAAATCCACATAAACAACAACCAAAATTTAAGTCTTATACACCGGAGCGTCGGCATAGGTCACCCAATGGGCGGCAGTTGGGAGCATTGCGGAACCCCATGGAGTTCTTTCATAGTAGGGATTGAGCGGTGTACGAGGACTGGTCGCAATATTAGAACGGGTCAGGTAATATGCAGAAAATGTCTTACATCATTCTGGCTGTACCCAGATAGGCGGAACGATCATTTGTTCCACCATGACGAACAGTGCTTTCGTTAGTTAGTTAAATCCTTGTTGTAATGCCCTTGTAATATCATCTAATCTTTTGCTTATTTTATCATCCGAACTTTCGTGTATGTGCCCTTATATATGTATTGTTTGAATTTTAAAAAATCCCTCATATCTTAAAATCATTTGAAAATTTTATGGTAATATCACTGATATATCAGGAACCTCCATAAAGAGTTTCAAAAATTTTCGACGTCGTAAAAGTTTCCATGGTTTCGTGGCCGCAAGTGTTTTTTCCGATTTTCGCAACAAAATGCCGAGACAACGTCCGGCTATCTCGCCCATACGTAAGTGGTAGCCCGCATTGCGTAGCCCGCCCTTGATTTTTTCTGTATTTTTTGGACCATGTCCGGCCTGTCCCGTAGGGCTACGAAAACCCCTAAGTGGCCACGATTACCGTCGTTTCGTGCCCGCGAGTGCCTTTTCCGATTTTGGTAAAAAAATGCTGGGCCAACGTCCGACCATCTCGCCGGCACTGAAGTGGTATGCCACGTTGCGTAGGCCGCCCGTGCTTTTTCCCGTCATTTTTCGGCCATATTCGGCGGACCTTACGAGGCTACGAAAACCCCTAAGTGAAATGCGTATCACTAACGAAATAAAATAATTTTTCCGATTCATTACAGACAATTATGTACAACCAATTTACAACAAAATTGTTAACAAAAATATTAAATACAAAAATTCAGTATTCTGTTGGTTGCCATGACGTTAGTCGTGGCGACCTCCTCTTTACGTTAAATGTCGTGCGACAGTGCCTTCGACTCTGTCGACGTTAAGCCATCTTGACAGCGCCGTTCGGATCCTGTCGCACGTTAAGCCGGCGACGAGGAGGCCACGTCGGCCAGGCACTTTTGTCGCCGTGTATTTTTCTATTTAGCCCCTACGCATAGCGTCGATGCAGGTATATTCGAAGAAAAAAATTTCGGTGGAATATTTTTGAAATTCCGAATAAAAAATGTATTATTAAAAAAAAATCCATGTATATAGTCCAGTCTCTAGGTTCAAATTTATTGTTTCGTATATCTGTACATGATTGTTATGGCATACCTAGTTACTAGATGCAACAATTTAACCATATACGATTTCCATAGGACAGTTCAATTTCAGTAGGAATCTGTAAAAAAAATTCGCATTCCAAACTGGCCTAGAATGTAGGAATTTGCATGACTTTTGAAGGATTTGATCAACTTCCCACAAATTTTGTGCATTTCAAACATGACATTGACTCTGGTCTAGCAAGTAAAGCAAGGAAAAGGAATTTCCATTAGGAGCTCCCTTTTAGCCTTTTTGATATATCGATCTTCCAGATGCCTTTGAGTACGTCTGGTAGCCATATCCTTCTTCCCATAAGAGGCGAGTATGGATCTTAATACAAACTCTGATCTGTATATATGCTATGTGATATCATGCAACCCATTTTAGCATTGGATTAGCGTGAGAGAGGATATCTTACTGTTTGTTTGGTCATGTAAAGTCGTTATGATGTTATCCCAAAAGAAATTAATGTTCAATGACATTGGCATTGTCAACTCATGGTGTGGTCCAAATAATATGGTCGATTCCTAGGCGATACGATTGTGTAAAGAGGAGCTCAAATCATATTATCCAGAGGCTAGAGGAATTTGCATTGGACCAATATTGTTATTTAGGAAAAGTCCCAATGTTGAACCTCTAGCTTTCACCTCTACCTAGCCCGTTTAGGCCCTGTTTGGCAGAGCTCTGCTCCCAGCTTCTGCGGAGTGAATCTGTGAAGTTCTGCCAAACAGCAGTTTTCTGAGAATCGCTCCCAGAGTGATTCCCGTGAAGTGATTCTCCGAATGAACTAGGAGCTGGGAGCTGAAAAAAGCTGCTTCTCCTGATTCACTCCCAACAAAGAGTCAGTTTCTCCATAGAGTTTATCCTATGGATTCGTTAGAGAATCACTTTCAGCGACAGAATCACTTCTCTCAGAGAATCACTTCTAACAGAGAATCAGAATCAGAGGGAGCTCTACCAAACAGGCCCTTAGTTAGAACGTAAACTTTTCAGAAAGGTCGTCTATTCACCTCTACCTAGCCTGTTTAGTTAGAACGTAAACTTTTCAAAAAGGTCGTATATTCACCTCTACCTAGCCCGTTTCGCTGCTAACTGAAATCCATACACCCCGGTAGCATACGTGATTTCTTTTCTCATGCCATCACTCAAAAATCGATGAAAACCAAAATGTTATCCTTGAAACATTGAAGTCATAGCAAGAACCAAATCCCAAAGTTGAAAGATCAAACTAGGACTTCTCCCCCGTCTAAATGCTAGCTAGATAATTATGCAGCGCTGTGCGTTGTGAACCCTTGCATGTTTTTTTCCCGAAAATAGTCATTATCGTGACAAATTTGCGGAATTAGCCACAGTAGGCAAATTAAGCGGTCAGATTCTGCTGAAATTTTTTATTTATTTATTTTCAGCGGCCACAATCTGCTGGAAATTTTTTTTCAAGCATATGGTGAATTTTTTTTTATTTCCAGGTGCTGGATTCTACTGTCTAATTTTTTACCACTGATTTTTAGCGGCACCAAACCGCTGGATATTTTCGCCGCGAAAATTTTCCAGCGTTGCATTTCCACTGGAATGGGAGACCTAACGGGACGACTGGACCCACTGCTGTTTCCATCGGTGCCCGTCCGCTGGAATGATATTTGAAGCACAAAGCAACCAATCAAGGCTGCTTAATTAATTAAACCGGGCCCATCCAACAGCATGTTGCTGGCTGGATTACTACATACTGATTAATTGATTCTTCTGAAAAAAAAAGATTTGATACATTCCGATTTGTCCTTTGCATACTAATATTAGCAGTTCGTCCTTGCATTTCTTTTTTGCTTAATCATGAACTCCCCTAAATCATCCCCCCATTCTAGCAGACGGGCACCGCTGGAAATAGTGCCTTCTCGTTCGGCCCCCATTCCAGCGGAAATGTATCGCTGAAAAATTTCTAGACTTTTTTTATACGGTGTGGCGAAAATATCCGGCGTTTTGGTACCGTTGAAAATCAGTGCAAAAAAATTACGAAACGGAATCTAGCCACTGGAAATAAAAAAATATTTCACCATACGCTTGAAAAAATAAATTTCCAGCGACCTAAGACCGTTGAAAATAAATAAATAAAAAATTTCAACAAAATCCGACCGCTTAATTTGTTTGCTAAGAGCCAATTTCACAAATTCGTCGTGATAATGGCCATTTTCGAAAAAAAGAAACATGCAAAGGGCTAGCACAGTAAAAAGTTCGTGCATTGTAGCTGTCGTCCTTGACTTTTAGCGCAGCAGATAGAATAAAAAAAGTTAAAGCCAAAACAAAACAAAAAAAGTTAGATCAAAGAAAACCCTGAAAGAACCATTCCATGTATGATGGAGCCATTAAAAAGAACAGAGAAAATCACCAAGAATATCACAGTATCTTCTATCTCGACCTGTCAACTTAAGAAATTGAGTATGGTCAGGTCAACCAGTACTAGTTATTCCACGTGCTCAAGAAAGTAAAACTACACTAGCTTGCTGTCGTTTGTGCTTTGATTGAGACATCATGTCATGCAACTAATCAACGCAATATATTAGGACTACGGCATGCGCATTGGTCACTACCCAAGTAAGCCAGAGTACGCAACATGCATTCATGGACGCAATCGTAAGTCTTTTGTTTAGCTTCTCTAATGGAGTCTAAGAATGGCCAATTAGGATTAATGGCTTAAACAAGGAACTGTACTAGTTAGTTCATGAACCACACTACAACTGCACGTCCTTTTTTAAAGAGCTCCTAGGCTCCTAGAAGCTCTGTTGCGTCTCTGAGTAAGCTTGTCTGGGACAGGGAGATGCCCGGCAGTGGCATTGCTCCTTCGCCGGCCGTCTCCTCTCCGGCGTCGGACGGGCGCATCTCCAGCCCCGCCTCGTCGGCCCTCGCAGCCGTCAGCGTCGCCCTCATCCTGCTCTACCTCTTCTGGCGCTTCATATGGCAGCACTGCCAGCACGCGAAACACGCGCGGAGAGGCGACGACGACATCGGCGCCACCGCCTCCTCCTTGTCCGCTCCACGGCCGTCCTGCCCGTCGCGGGAGACGACGCCGCTCACTGTGTTCGTGCACGTGGCCGCGGCAGGGGCGGAGACGGCGGAGTGCGCGGTGTGCCTGGTGGAGTTTGGGCACGGCGAGGCCCGGGGGGCTAGTGCCGGGCTGTGGCCACGGCTTCCACACTGCGTACGTCGAGACGTGGATCCGGGTGAACTCGACGTGCCCGCTCTGCCGCGCCGCGGTGGTGGCCGGCGCGGATGAGCGACGCACTTGTGGCGGCAACGATGTGTAACAACTAGCCTGGATCGACTGATCATGCCAGTAACTGTGCTCCTGAATCCTTATTGTGAATCGTGCTTTGTGTGGCGTGCCCCTTTTTTCTTCACTACGGTAATGTAAAAACAGAAGCACGTACTATTTAATATTAGCTGTCTATTCTATTTGACATAACGGATCAGATTATTTAGAATTTAGTTATACTTTCACCGGTAGTATTGGCAGTAAAAAACCTATGTTGTAATACCGTAATTGGCCATCTTTTTTCTATTTTGAACACGGATAGCTGGGATGTCATTATCGATAGAAACTGGGTGGGCGGCGACCGCGGTGTTGACAGGAACCAAAAAGACGGCGGTCGCGACATCGTCACGAACCAGGCTGACGATGGTCGTGTCGTTGCAAGAACCGAAGGGAGCAGCTGCAGCAACAACAGGAATCGGGAGGGCAAGGGCATCGGCACGATGTGGACAGGCAGTGGCGCATGAATCAGGGGCGGCGGCGGCGGAAAAAAGAGGATGATACCGGCAAGGTGTAATGCAAAACATGGTCAAAAGTCTGAAATATCTTTGACAAATAAATGGTTTGATCTAATTTCTACTATCATAATTTACTGTTAATATAATGGACCGTAAAAATTCTCAAAAACAAGTGTCTAGAAAATCCCGTGGAGTTGCGGCAAAAAAATACGAGTACACAGGCAGGGGTGCTGTACTGTGTAAAGCTCTACAAGATCACGCGGAAGGAGAAAGGGTTTCTCAGTACTGAAACGGGAAGCTCAAGCACTAAAGGGGGGCAGAGCATAAGTGTTTTGGACCGGCAAAGATGAATGGGAGCGTCAAAATGAACATGAACAACAGCTGATCGTTCATCGATGATGCTGTATAGTTGGGCCCAGATACACTCCCCCGGTTAACCTAGAGCAGGAATTTGTTTGTAAGGTGTGAATAACTGAATGTGTGATCCTTATAACTGAATATGTGATCCTACTGACGTAGCAAATGGCTGCAACAATCGGTCATGGCTACTAACTTCCAATCCCATTTGCAATCGCATTCTACCAGGAACGTATGACTATTGTGTCAACAGCATAAGCTACATGTACAAAAAGGGCTTTGCATACCTTCAAGAGAACTTGCAGCAAGTGCTTGTCTCAGCAACAGCTTTTAAGACCACAAACAGAATAATAAGGTACATATTGCCAACAGTGTATCAACCACTTAATGTACATAACCAAGATTCTTCACAAATTTTCAGACTCCCAAGTTCACCACTCGCCACACACAGTAGTCAATCCTTTTGTTATCGACCATCTGCTGCACCTTACTCGTTTATTTCCTTCCCCCTTCCCTCCGGTAACATGCAATTAGGCCGAACAATTAGTGTGCCTCATCAACTGCTAGCGGCACAGTCTTCACCTGCAAAACGGAAGAGATAAACCGATCAAAATGGATGTCCTTCAAATCAGGTAGTATGCTCCTCTCTCTACAGAGAAGAACATAAGCGTGTTTTTAGGTGGATTTCCACTGTATGGGTCTAATCCTGGTAATGATAATATATTCAATTCTGTTATTCTGACATGTTGTGACACAGTTCATCTGGTAATTGTTTCTGTGAGCAAAGAGGGTTGAAACTAATGCTTACCAGCTCACGGAACTTCAATATGTAGAACATCTCAAGATAACGCCTGGTCTCCCGCCTCTCAAGCTTCGAAACATACTTCCAGAAGCCATAAACCCCAGCCAGTGTCATCAGCCTCTCTGAGTATATCTTCCATGTATATCTACACATCACAGAGAAAACAAACATTACATAAGAGACCATGAAACACACCGATACGCACTCATTCTGAAACAGGATTGGCAGCACTGACTTCTCGTAAATACGCTGAAGGCCTCCGTCAGATATTTTAACCCAATGATTCGGGTCATGTTTGCATTGTTCGAAGAAGTCAGCCATCAGGTTGGCTGCCTGATCCGGATGATAAGGATCTATGTGGAAACCTGAGATTCCGTGCTCTATAATCTCGGCAGGCCCTCCATGGAGTGTTGCAAAAGTAGGAAGGCCACAGGTCATGGCCTCCAAAACAGTGAGACCGAATGCTTCATAGAAGGCTGGCTGTAGTTAATAAGAGTCAGTACGCAAGTCACTCGGACCCACCCATGTGTAGTCTATAAAATCACTAAGTCACGACTTACAACCATACCTGCACAAAGGCACCATGAGTATCAGCTATGTAGCGATAGAGCTCGCCGTTGCGAGCCCTGTTTGTCTGGGCAGAGATCCAACGAAACTGGCCAAACAAGTTATATGTCTTAATAAGCTCATGCATCTTCTCTATCTCCGCGATTTCTTCTCTGTCCTTGGATTTCTTGACATGGATATAGCCAGCGACCACAACAAGGTTTACCAGCTCCCTTAGCTTATTGTTTTTAGCATAAGCTTCGACCAGTCCTGTTATGTTCTTAACCCGGTCAAGTCTTGCCATGGAGAAGAGGATGGGTTTCGATCGGTCATCCAGATGTCCACTGCAAACAAGAATAGTAATTATCATCAGAAACAATAAAAGAGTCACATGTCATCACTATAGTATTTACAGTTCCATACATACTATTAGTATCACTAAAATTGTGTCAAAAAAGACATTACCCCACCATTCATGGTAAGTGAAATCTAAAAAAGGCACAACTGGTAACCATATAATCAGCAGGGGGCTTCCAAAGTAGAAGAGAATACTGTGAAGGACATCCAACTTAAAAGTCCTAAAGTACAACAAAAAAAAGAGAGTACTCACATGTGTTCATCATTTTGGTCTGGGTCGTAAATCAACTTTTCAATTGAACCATGAAGAGAAGTGAGTCGCTTAGCCTTTTCAGTGTATGGAAAATAGATAGACATGTCTGCTCCAGGAGATGCTATATTGAACTTGGGATCAAAAACATCAATCCCATGCACAACACGATACAGACCAGGAAGAGTAAAAGCAGTATGGCTCTCATACTGTCCAACTGTGTTTTTGCTGAGAAAGAGGAAAAGGATAAGTATCAGCATCTTCTAAGAAATGCCCATGTATGATCAGTACACGTGCAAGATTTATTCATGAAATGCTACAATTGCACATGTTACCCTGTTAACAATCAACATAATATATTTAACAGCGACATATGACTTCCATGCACACCTAAATAACATGCTTCAAGATGTTACTTTATGTGAGCAATTTATTTGGGCAATGCTGAAATCATTGGGGGGAAAATTTTAATGGCCAACAATGTAGAAGAGAAGAAACCTTCCAGCAATTTCTTGGTATGTGCTGGTGATTATAAAATCAGCATTGTTCATAGCAATTATATCAGCTGTGAACTGACAAGAGAAATGATACTTCTCATCAAACTTTTTCCAGTATATATCTGAATCTGGGTATTTAGTCTTTTCCAAAGCATGAGCAATATTGCACTGCAAAGAACATGCTGAGATAATCAGCAAAGAAAAAAAAATGCAGACTCAAGTATAATATAAGTATTTAACAAGGCATACCTGGGTAATTCCCATCTTGTAAGATAGCAACGATGCCACAAGATTTCCATCGCTGTAGTTTCCAATTATGAAGTCTGGAGTGCCTTGTAATTCTGCAGCAATTTCACCAGCTGCATCCTGTATAAAAATAAGAATACCGTATCACTGTCCACTGTCAAATAAAAAGATAAAAGACTGTATTATAGTAGCAAATGTCAGATGAGACTAAATACGAATTCACACACAGAATTGAGGTAGCTAATGAGGAAAATGGTCCTCCAAAGTTTTGTTACTGTTCTACGTAAGTACTGGAAACAACTTGCATTTAACCCTTCAACTCCCAAGCCCTTGTTTCAAAAGTTGTATGATGCAAAAACAATATCCTAACAGACAATTCACATTTTACACTATATGTCGTGCAAGCACAGATTCTTTCCTTGAGAGTCTTTCAATAAAAGAAGAAAAACAATTCAGGGCCGTCTCAGGAATTTCTACAAGAAAATAAGCATCAATTTTATTCACCTCTGCAAAATTTTCCAGGTAGGGCCACACATCAAATCTTGATATCCATTTCTTGAGTATCCCATTTTCATTTTTAAAGGGCACTCGTAATATGTAAGTATGCTGTGTTCCACTTATTCTCTCAAGCCGCTGACTGCACGATGTGCCTTTTGTATCTGGTATCAGCCGAGTAACCTTAATCACATAAAAAAGCATGATTAGCAGTGATCCTTTTCCCACAAAAGTGTCACAACGAGGACTTACAAACTATACCATTTATATGCAAGAGCGCGTGAAAATAGTAGAATGGCTCAACAAAACAAAGATACTGAAGCATGTACTAAGAGAACATAACACTCTTAAAATGACCAAAGTTGAGAAAAGGGATAAAGGAAAAATACACTTACAATGAGAATTTTAGGGGTAACATCAAGGCCTTGTTTCTTTAACCTAAGAACCATCTCATTTTCCAATGCACGAACTTGGTCCAATATATAGACAATCTGGACAGAAGCATTGTAAACCAAGGACATGAACTTAAAAGAACAGGATGGAAAAAAATGTGCAAAGTTAAAAGGTGACGAAAAAAGCACATTATGCCCATGACAAGCTAAAGATCACTGCCTATGTCATCAATTGGTACCTGTCCTCCTGTATCCGGTAAGCCCAACACATTAGCTTGGCCAAAGTATCCATGAGGGGATACTACCACAACATTGAAGATCATTGGGATCCTCCCCAAGAAAGTCTCTAGTGTAGATGGATCGGGCGCTTGAAGCACATCCAGAAGGAGATGTACCATTTCCAAGACATGTTCAGCTGTATCACCCCAACCTTTCTCCAAGCCCCATTCTTGAAACCTAAATGTTACCAATAAGCATATCTATGCTTTAAAGTTATATTTGTTCTATGAATGTTGCACTTTATTACATATCATCAAATAACATGACACAGATGCAAAACTGGCCAAAGGCGTGCCATGTCAACACTCAACAATATACATTAAGAGTTCAACCTGAATTTATAGTTATTAATAGTTTATTTCTCTCCAAAAGGTCATTTTTAGAGGGGATTTCTTGGAAAAAGCTAAAACCCATCCCAAATTGGAAAGCTAAAAAAGCCTCCTCCTGGCAATATGGAGTTTATGCAGAAACTCAAGCCCTTCCAATTACACTACAAGAAAGTAAAAGGGCAAACTGCTTCCTTTGAGCGCTAAATAGTTTATTTCTCTCCAAAAGGTCATTTTTTTTCACGAAAACGCAGGAGAGCTGCATTTCATTGCATTAAGAAGGAGAGAGGTGGTAGACACCACTAACAAATTCTTAGGACAATACAGATCAAACAAAAAGAGAGGTGGGGGGGGGAGGAATAAAAGGAAAACAGCAACAAAAAAACACACAACACCAACAAGAGACTAGTGCCAAAAGGTCATTTTTAGAGGGGATTTCTTGGAAAAAGCTAAAACCCATCCCAAATTGGAAAGCTAAAAAAGCCTCCTCCTGGCAATATGGAGTTTATGCAGAAACTCAAGCCCCTCCAATTACACTACAAGAATTCAAGAAAGTAAAAGGGCAAACTGCTTCCTTTGAGCGCTAAAGAGAAGTGTTAAGCAAAATGTGATAGGCCAAACTTACTGATAAGCGAATTGCGAGTATGGTGTGTCAGCTGGGAGCTTCGACAAGTGCTCCTCAGCTTTGGTCAGCACGGACTGAAGCCTTCCCAGACTCTGTATCCTGTCGTTTAGCATCATCACCTGCAACCACACATGTACCAAAATTAACAGCAGACGTAAAACTAGACCAAAATGTCTCCCAAAATTTCTACAGCTGCAGCACAACTCACATGGCCCTTGTGCCCATGTCCCCGGAGGAAATCCAGCAGGGGCTCCAGGCAATCCTTGTTCCGGAACATGATCGAAGACAAGTGCCGGTTGAGAAACTGCACACCATTACCAATTGACGATGACCGATTCGGGCGTGGGACTGAGGCATTGAATGGCTCAAAGTCAAGCTCTAGTATGTACGGATCATTGTACCTGACATTTTTAATCCAATTAAAATTATGGAGATAAGAAAACTCAAACAGGGTAGCACAGAGCAATCCTGAAAGCTACCAACTTATACCGTCCAATTGCGTATATATTAATCGACAAAATAACCTTGTTAAGTTTGTTAATTTCATCCTCGGATGTGGGTCACATAAAAAAGGGACAAGAAAGTAAGCGACAAGAAACTTGCCATGTTCACCACCAAATTCGAGTCTTTTAACTTTAACTTTGTAATAAGAGAAATTTTACATTAGACAACATAAATAGTAAGTAGTGGTAGACTGGTAGTAGAAATCAAATCTAACCATCCATTCTTAAAGGTATTTTAGACTTTTCCTATCCATTCATCAAGGGTATTTTAGACTTTTCCTAATTCGTTCACAATTTTGAATTCACTGAATACCTGGTGATCTTCAAAGACTTCTTATCTATTCATCCGCCATTCATCAGGATTACAGGATGTGTTTTACCATAGAGGACAAATAGTATGACAGAATTTTTTACCCTTTTAAAATTTTACTATCAATACTATAAGTGATAGTACAACTAGATCTAAATTGATTTCAACCATAAGATTCAAAACAATGGATGGCTTATATTGATTTTAATCCACTGTAAAAAGAGCTTTTGTAATAAATGTTTCGCTATGTGTATCTTATAATACAGAAGCCGGCTTCTATTATCTTAAAAAAGCTAAGCAATCTAGCTAAAAGACAGTGACAAGGAAGTATTAAATGTTGCTTTTGTAATTCTAACGAAACAATTCAACATTTGTTTTTTGATTGCCAGTTGGCGAGATCTATTTGGAACACCATCTTCATTACCTTTGGTATTCAACCTCCTGCTAATGTATCTATTATGTTTGGTTCTTGGCTTAAGGGTGTTAATTCTAAGCTTAAGCTCCAAATTTTAGTAGGTGTAGCAGCCATGTGTTGGTCGATTTGGTTGTATAGGAATGATATCATATTCAATACAAGTTATATTAACTCATTTACACAGGTAATCTTCAGGGGGACGTATTGGATCAGAAGTTGGTCTCCGCTGTCTAAAGAGGAAGAGAAGGGGATGCTGCTAAGGGGTTGCAGGATGCTTGAGATAACAGTCTTCGAGTTGTTTGCAAGATTTGGTTGGAGGAGGAATTTCAGAATTGAGGCCTAAGTCTATGATGTTGTTTTCATTCGAAGCTTGTTGTAGTTTTAGGTTGTTGGGTGTTTGGTTGATGTTTTGTTGGCTGTAATGCTAGTTGTTGGAGCCTTTGTGCTTGTTGGAGTCTGTATTGTGGGCCGCATTCGTTCTTGTGCGAGGAGGCCGGATTGTTTCCTTTATCTAAAAAAAACTATCAGCAACTCAGTAAAAAGACTTTTACTGCACCAATACAAGTAAACTCCGTGATGGCCTCCTCTCAGAGACCACGATTAACCGCCCAATTAATTGCCCCGCTGCCCCTCCCACTAAAAATTTACTAAAGCAGCGGCGAAACGAGCAAGCCAAACCCCGCGCAACCACTGGTACAGTGCAAAACTGGACAACACCCTAAAATTCCCGTGAAGGCAGAGAGAGGGCAGGGACAGGGGAGGAGCACATACTGGCCGTCGACGAGCTCCTCCTTGAAGCGGAGGAACTCCGACACGGTGAGCTGCTCGACGCTGAGCTCGTGCACGTTGACGCGGACGTACTCCCACACTCCCGGCCGCGGACGCACCGCGATAGCCACGAACGGCGGCAGCACGATAGCCTCCTGCGCGGAAAAAAAAACACGCGCACACAGCACAGCACAATTATTAAGGGAAACCTTCGCAGCAAGGCCGAGTGTCGCGATGCGACGGCGCACCTGGGCGGAGCGGAGGACGTCAAGGAAGGGGCCCTCGGCGAGGGCGCGGGCGCCGGAGCCCTGGACCTCGTCGAGCGCGTCGAGGATGTGGTGCGGCTGCAGGATGCACTTCCCCTGGCTCACGTACCTGCCGCCGCAACAGCAGAATCAGCCGAAGCAAAAGTGTCAGCGAGGCATACCTACATAGGGAGAGAACAATTGCGCGTGGTGGTGATCAGGCGCGCGCTCACTTGGAGAGGAGGGCGACGAGCTCGTTGCGGTGGGCGTGGAGGGTGTCCTCGACGCGGTCGCGGATGCTGAGGGTGCGGCTCAGTTTCGTAGCGGACATGGCTGCCGGCTCGTGCGTGCCCCCGCGAGGCCGCGAGCGTGCTGCGGTGCGGAGTGTGGACGATGGTGATGAGGACTGAGGAAGGCGAAGAGGAGATGCCCAACTTTATAAGATGCAAACGTGCACGGTGTAGCGTCCTGTGGACGCGTAGCGTAATTCGTTGGCCTAGTGCTCAAACAGAACCTCATGGAATCGACCACTTTTCTAACCCTATTTTTTTCTTTTTTTTCAAATTTTTTTCTCTTCTAAATAAAATCTAACTTTCTTTTTCTAAGTAAAAAAGCACAATAGGCAACATATATTCGGAGAGCGTAGAAACCGTCACTGCCGCGCCAGTGTTTGCACGGTCAGAGGGTGTGAGAGGTGCTTCTGCAGTAGGAGTGCGCAAAATATACTTTTCACGGTAGAAATAGACTAGATTTATAATTTTATTAAAAAGAAAGTTAAATTTGTAAGAGAAAATAAGAAAAAGAGGCTAAAAAAAAGTGATCAATTTGGTGGGCTCTGCTTCTCTCCTACGCGAGAAGGCAGCGACGGCTGCGTGACGTCTAGAAAGAATTCTAGGCCTTGTCTCGCTGACGAGTGGGGTTGTGCTGTCAGTTGCTTGGAGGGATGCTCATTACGGCCCTCGTGGACAACAGGTAGCCGACTGGTGGACCCCACCTCAAAAGTACAACTTTATTAGTAGCGCTAACGACGACAGTTGAGCATACAGCTCGGCGCCTTGGTTTTGGGCAAACCAAGCATCGAAGCCACCAGATGGTTCCTCGCCTCTATACCTCGTTCTTTTGCCCCGCAGAAAGCAGCTTTTATTTAGCATGTTCTTTTTTCGTACAAGACGATAAATTCAACCTTCACATATTATAGTTAAGCACCACACGTACATACACATTTGCGTGTTTTTATACACGCATATTGTTCTTTTTTTTCGGTTTTCTCGGTTCGGTACAACTGTACATCAACTGTACATAGCCCTAGTCCATTAGACTAGCAAAAAGAAACACAGACAGTTTGGCTTTTTCTTGTCGCTGTGACTGTCACATTATACCGATGGTATATAATGTGTGTTAGATATCAAAATCTAACCATTGATTTGTTAAAGATATTTCTACCACTATATCACCATATAAAGTATAAATAAAAACCAACGATCTAGATTGTTAGATAATAAATAATCTATATTAAATTTAGTTAACAGCGAGTAAAAGAGCTCTCGACGAAACCTTTTGGTCGGTCGTGTCACGCTCTCGCCTCTCCTCGGCTCCACGCCTCCACGTCTTTTACTTTGCCCGTTACAAGGTGACCATCCTGTACGTACAGCCAGGGGAACTGATACAGTGATGCTCGATGTTTGTCGAGTTCACGAAGAGATCCCGGAAGAACAATTCGTTATTCCATGCTTCTTTCAGATTTGATCTTGTGTACTTTTCAGGTTTGGGCAAATCTCCTTTTTGGCTTTTCTTGTATGGCAGACACTAGTTCCTCCACAAAGGTTCATTAAGATAAGCTCTGGATTCCTCGGGCAACTAGTGATTTATACATAGACAATGGGATTAGTGAGAAAGGTTACTTGCACCCCACCGGGACTCGAATCCTTTTTCGGAGATGTGAGGCTAAATGATTCTACACTAATCCTATTCGAATAAAGATTTCTACTTTCTCTCGGAAGAAGCAATAGACAATCTCATCTAAAGCGAGAGAGAAGCGATTAGGACGCAAGAGAGACAACGAGAAGATGGGATACAAGTTTATTCTTTAACGTTATATTCTTTTTATAGAATAATAAAGATCCCATGGTTCAAAAGTTCATGAGAGTTGTGAGATACGAGAGAGTAACAATCCTTTAATCTTTTGAGGGTGTACTTACGAAATTTACAATCAGATGTGTCAAATCTTTTTCCCTTATCACGATTTTGTGTCATCATTATTTTGGTTCACTGTGAGATTTATATATTATTTTTGATACTATGCATCCTCGTACAGCATCTCATAATATCTTGATTCAATCCAAAAGTTGGTACCGCATAAAAAGGATATAAAAATATCGTGACGACGACGACAATAACACCGGTATGGTAAAAGGTGACTGATGACCGTCGCATGAGATGTGAAGAGGCAGATCGCGTTGTGGCCAGTGGAAGATAGCTTTGGAGTAGAAATGCAGATACTAATTAGAATAAAAAAGGATAATATTCGAACGTATAATGATAGGATGAAATTTATCGCTGTAGGGATCGAAATTGTGTGTCTAGTACATATATATTCCATTTCTATAACAGCTCTTTTGTTATGTCATGTAGTTTTTTTTTTTTTGGATAAGTAGGACACTATACATCCTTTTCTTACCTGCCTTCTTGAGAGAGAAGACACTATACATCCTTTTCTTATCTGCTTCTTGAGAGAGAAGACAAGCCCTTTATCCCTGCAATTATCTATTGGTACACAATTTTCAAAAATCATTTTCGTGTTATCATTGTCTTGAAGATATATGAAATCAAACCATTCTAGTTCCTGGACCTGAGCACTAGGCCTGGTTTTTTTTACCGCCTTGTGGCACGATATGACACATATGCGCACGTACTGGATCGATACGGTATGAATGATAGAGCCGAGTCAGGGCTCGCGGTTAGGCGCGATGGACGGCACGTCTCTATGGGCCATGTTTAGGCCAATGGCACGAAACAGACCTGATGAGTACGAAGCAAGCAAGGCATGGCGGTACGTAGTATATGGCGTCCTGCCACAACACTACGGCATGTTGTGACTCACGCTACGGCTTGCACCATTGCGATCCTTGCATCCATCGAAATGAGAGACAATGGAGATGCCAAAAGGTGAAAATAGAGACTAGAGAGTACATGCTCACCGATATCAAGCCTGTGCACCGAGCTGACGCTCCGCCATGCCACTCGTTGAGTGCGTTAACAACGTCGTGCATGACTATCTTCTCGCTTGCCTCATACGGCCATTAACTCCATCACACCAGGCGTACACTAACCTAGAATATATAAACAATCTCGATATTGGAGAGAGTAGCTAACATGTACGTATATTGTACTGTATTTTTCCTTACCAAGGGAACCCCAGTTTGAGATGTAAGGTTTTTAACAATTTAGTAACTTTGTATATATGTCCAATAAATAAAAAATTTGGTACTTTTTCCCCAAAGAATTATATGTACTAAATAATCGCCGACGATCGATACTCACTCCTCATCCTTGGTACCATCTATGGAAATGGACCAACAGTAACAGTGTTCATGACTCTACATGTCTAACAGGATAAGACCTATGCCAGCACAGCACGGCGGTGACACGGTGTACCCTGGACCATACCTAGACCTCGTCGAAGATGAGTCTGACTGACATAGCATGATATGGTGAGTTGGCCGTGCCGAGTAGGCATGACACCTTTTTTTGTAACTTCTAGCACATGACGAATTTGATCATGAAATTTTATATGTAGATGGGGTAAGCTGAGATGTACATCCATGATTTTTTTCAAAATTTTTTGAAACTTTTTCTAGTTGGGTTGCACCGTAGTTTCACCAACTCTCTGGTTGCACAGGATATGTTCCCCTTTGTTATTGGCAAATATATTGATCCTACTTTTACATAACCGATCTAGAAAATGTTCGAAAACTATGACATAACGTCACCTACAACTAGGGGTGAAAATGGTATCGGTAATTCCCGAAATTCCGAAAACCGTTTTCGAAATTTTTCAACCGGACGTGTCGGTATCGGTAATTTTCGGAATCGGAATCGGAATCTTTAATTTTTGTCGGAAACGATAACGGTAACGGTTTTGATCGGTTCCGACCGTTTCCTTCGGTATCCGGAAAAATCGGTAAATTCCGTCGGTAATTACCGGAATTATTCCAGCCCACAAATCACACTCCTTCGGTCACTAAAACGTCCATAACTTTTTACTCCGAACTCCGATTTAGGTGATTTTGGACTCTATCTGAAGCTTATCACGAGGGCTACAATCTTCACCCATTTTCATGATTTAACCAATCATAGATATTTTTAAATATCATAAAAACAAAACTCTAATGTAGTCATTCAAGTCTAAAATTTGATGTGTGTTCATCGTAAATTTGTGAATATTTATTAATTACTAATTTCTATGTGGATGTACTATTTGTGTGAATTTTTGAAGTCAATTGGTGGTACATGTCCTTACGACGTTCTGGGTCTCTTTTTCGGATTCGATCGTTACCGATATATATTTTGTATCAAATTTTCGTTTCCGATATTTTGAATTACCGATGCCGTTTCGTTTCGTAGTTATCGATTCGATATCGTTTAGAGAAAAAATATGAAAACAAAAATGATTTTAGTGTTTTCCGACCGTTTACGACCGTTTTCACCCCTACCTACAACGACATGCATGCTTTATGGGCAGAACGAGTCCAACACTACACTATTATCTCTTGTAGCCAGCAAACTCAATGCAGATACGTTAGAGCAAGTATAATAATAAAATCTATTATTATTTTATCTCTAATTCATATCATCTAAAGTAAGTAATAAAACTAACTTATAAAGTAATTATCTCTAAAGATTATTTCTAGATGCTATGTAATAATTATCTCTTCTCTCTTGTACATAACTAATCTATCTTGTTTCTCGTGCCATGCTGGCTCTTATAAAAGAGCCAGCTCTCTTCTCTCTTTATTTTCCACACTCTTTCATATATACTAAAGATGATATGTATAAGTTAAGAATAAGTCTTATTGTACTTGCTCATAAGGCGTTAATACAAGCGGGATTGAGATGGTGGTGAAGTTGACAGCATCGGTGATAGAGAATTCGGTCAGCTCAAAACGGTTCTATTTGGCGATGAGCAGAAGCATTTGGAACTGTTGAATCTGGGTATCAAGTTTGTGCCCAATCCAAGCGGACGCGCACACGATCCCACTTGCAGACGTCGCTTCATTTTGCCGCCGTCGTATCATGTATGGGATCAGCACTGGCTTATGCATGACGGATCACGGAAGATATTTCCCCGACTCACGTACGTGATGCAAGATATCCCTCCCAGGCAGGGATGGTAACAGCTTCGCTCACTGTTTCTCTACGGGGGATCCCTTGGACAGGGGTAAGGAGAAATTCCCTTTACGGGTTTATCGGAGAAAATATTATCTCTGTTCCCTATTTCCAATCTTTGTCCTCGTTTTCGCGTTATCACTAATAGATGGGAGCCAATGATCATTCTCAAAAGAAAAAAAATATGTGTGAGAACTTTATTAATAAGCATACTAAATATGAATTACTCTAATGATTCACTCACACTTCAATCACACATACACTATTAATCTAGTGGATAACTTATATAGTATGTGGTTTTTCATATAGTATTTTTAGGGATTAGTCCCTATCGGAGTCCTACAAACCTATCGGGGATGGGAGAATTAAACCTCATGTGTGAAGACGAAGACAAAAAAATTTTAATTATCGAGAATTAGAGATGAAATGACGCCTTCTGTGGAGATTTTTCCCGTTACCATCCTACTCCCAGGATAGCTACGGCTGCCGTTGTACACATACCACCAGTCGATTCGATTCGGAAGCGGACAGCCTGCCAATTCGGCGGTCAGCATCGAGTTGGTCCTTCGTTCAAATCGCTCGACTCTCGAGTGAAGGATACGGACCTGAGGAGACGATGTGGGATTGGGAGTACTTGGTTGATGTTGGCACTTGGTAAAACTAGTAGCAAGGGGGAACTGAGTGGTTAAAGCTTCAGTTTAAGCTTTCGATAAATTGGTTCGTAGATGTAACTAATAATTTAGATCTATTTTAGATTCAGTTTTTTATTATGCAGATTCTGGATTATCTAAGAATCTGATGAGCGGTAGTTTCTGATTTTATATATAAATTTACTTCTAATTGTAGGATAAGTTTCTTAGAGAACCTAAAATCTAGAAAAATCAGAAATTGTCATGCACATGATTCTTGAATAACCCAGAATCTATATAATCAGAAGCAGGTTCAAACTAGACCATAAAGGGAGCTAAAAGCTGATTTGGACTCAAATTATCCAGAGCAGTTTGGTCTCGGGGACTTCGACTAATGACGTCTGACACTTGTTTTTCTTTATCGGCGATCACAAAAACCTAGCCATTAAATCTTTCTTTTTTCTCGAAGAGAATTTAGCCATCAAAAGGTCCTGATCAACCGATCGAAGGATGCTCATATCGTGGTCAATAACACCGACCGATTAAACCGAACTAAACCAAAGAAACCAAAATTCTCTTATTCAGTTTTAGGTAGAAGCATCGGTTTTAATTTTTGTTCTACTAGTTGCTGTCTTGCAGAGTGTCTATACATTGCTACGAAAACCCAAACGTTAGTCAGTATTGTGGCCACTGATGCTAAAATAGCTTGATCAATCAAGTCCAGTAGGTGAAGAAAAAAACATCGTTGTCTGGATTGCGCCATTATAAAATAACTGGCTAAATGCAAAAGAAAAAAATATGAAAATTGAACAATAATCTAATTATCCTTGAGGAGCTTAAAAAATTCTCGAACATCTGCAGGGATGTTCCGTATAGCTTCATTGCCATTGTATGTTAGCAACTGCACCATTAATTGCTTTCTTAGTTCATAGGGATCCTGGAGTGCAAACTAAATATTAGCAAAAGTAATGTAATTACATGACTTATGTAGGGAAGTTCAGGATGACAAATGAAATACAATAAAATCTGAATTTACATGATGTTAAGGTTAGCACGGCAAAATAGGAGATAAGATTTAACGAGAAAAAAACCGGAGGAAAAAAACCACGGGAGATAATAAGTTGTGCTAGATGTTGACTCCAATTTGAATATTAAGCATATCTCTAACAAACTTATTTGGATATTTGAGTTATCTATAACAACCTCCCCTTTATTCAAAATATATAATAAAATTATTTCCCAAAAACCCTAAGGATAAGAATGCACTGAAAGTCCAAAGAACTTATTGAGTAAGAATATGAAAGACTGAAACACCCTTATCCAAATACTTCTCATGAAGCAAAATTGAGCAAAGTATCAGTAGGTCCAAATACATAGCTATCAACAAATCAAATGAAGAAATCTGAATCTTCAACGATTCATAACCTCAGTAAAATTTGAGCCTGTACAACTAGTCTCCAAAAACAAATGCTCAATCATCATACAACATAAACCAAGACATCACGTGTGGTTGCTTGATAGATAGTAAAGAATTCATATCAAAGATTTTTGACATACTCCTCCCGAAATATAAAATTCGGCAAACAATGCTCATTGAAATAGCAACTTGCACATGTAGTCATCACGTACGTCAAACAATCTACTTAAAATCCATAACATGATCGAAACTGCTTCTATAAAAATTTTATGATGAAAGAAAAACACTCATGCCATCAATGAAGTATAAATTGCAATTAACCCCTTATATCGAGTAATGACAACTAAATAACGTTGTAGGCCCTGTTTGTTTGGGCTTTTTTATCGCTTAAAAGCCAAAAAAGCTAAAGTCTAAACAAAGGAGTAGCTTTTTATTTGGGCTTTTCAAAAGCTATAAGCCTTCATATAACTAAAAGCCAAAAGCCATTGGAGAGAGGCTTTTTTGGCTTATTGATGGTTGGTTTTAGACTAATAACACTAGAGTTATATAAAATTACCCACCTCTATTATGTACAAAAGTCATTAGCTTTTAAGTTGTTTAAGCCAAAAAGTCTAAACCTAAACAGACAGGACCGTAGTATTCACACAGGAACAATCTCCTTCTTGCACTTCAATCCTTTATCTTAAACTGATATTGGAGTAAAACCTTCACTTTTAAATGGCAAAACTCCGGAGAGTATAATGCAAGCCACCATCAGGGTGTCATTAAATTATTAATAATTAATGTAGCAAAAAAACCTCCATAATGGTTGTGCAAGCGATTGAAATTTGCAACGTATTCAAATAGTGATGAAACACCAAAATCAGTTATCTCCTCGACTGACATTATTTTTTATTTTAAAGTCTCCTCAATCAAGTGTAGCCCAACTTAACTCATTGTGTATGAAATTATCTACAACTTCACGTTAGACTCTATATGTGCAGATCTTGTCGCAATAACTTGTAGCAGACGACGAATCGTTGAAGAAATCATTAATGATAAATCCCGCATAGATGTCTCCAATAATAGGCATAACGACATGAAATGCAATGAAATCTACCTCCAACAGAAGCAATACGACGATCAATTATGGCAGAAAATTGTCGACGGAGATGACGTAGAATGACGCCTGGGCATGGCGCCAGACAGCATGGGCAACAATGTTGGCGAACTGTTCTTCATATACAGCCTTCAATTGCTGCCACAATTTTGCGGCAGTAATCTTAACTTCACATAGAACATCTGTAGATAACCTGAGTTGTATAGTAGAGAGAGCTTTCCTCTCATTAATCATCTGCCATTGTCTTGTTGTAAAACTTGATGTTTTTGTGTCTTGGGCTGCCTCGGCATTCCTCTCCTTGGGCCTTTGCAGCTGGCCCATTAGGGCTCAGCTTAGGGAGGCAGGCGAGAGGAGAGACTCGGTTGTCTCTCTAGCGACAGGAGTTCTCTTCTTTGCTGCACAAACAACTCTTTCTCTCCTCCTTCCAATCCGGTAGGGTGGCGCCAAGATCTGAGGTAAGCGTGAGCGTTCTGCTGGCCGGTGCGTGGAGAGATGGTAGAGGTTGTGTGCTCCTCCCCTATATCTGAGCCTTTGGGTCTTCTCATGAGGAGTACAAGTAAAAATTTCAATATTTACTCCTTCCCTTCCTAGTCCTCTCGTGTGCTTGCATTTTGGCTGGTGAGATCTGAACCCAGATCTGTGGTCTAGAGTTCTTGACCGGATTCTTGGTTCGGGATTTTGGCACTAATCGCTTAGGCATGTGACTTTGCTCAGAGATCTTTGGTCCCTGTGACTGAAGATTTTGTGAGGACTGACGGTTTGATTTTATTGTTCTTGAACTGCTGTTAGTGAGGCTCAACTTCACAGTTAGGGTGTCACAATTGCGATTGAGGCATTGTATCTCCGTGACTGACCCTACTCTTCCATGGCACTTGCGGCGGTGATCGGTTTTCTGGGTCAGCGACTTCAGTCATGCCTTGCCTTGTTCATCTGAGTAGCTTCGAATGCTACTCTTCAGTGAGTATTACTGAAAATTTGATTTCTGATTCTGTTGCCCCTTGTTGCTCTATGATGACATTGGGTTATTTGATGAACATGACAATTAATGTCGATTACGAACATATTTCTTCACAACCCCTATGAACCTCTCGAAAGGGTACATCTGACGTAGAAACACAGGGTTAAAAAACTGTATCTCTTTCACAATATGAACAATGAGATAGACCATAATATCGAAAAAGGATGGAGGAAAGCATATCTCAAACCAGCATAGAGTGTGGATCACATCTTGCTGCAGCTTATCCAGTTTCAACGGATCGATGACCTTCTGTGAAATCGCATTGAAGAATAAACACAACTTTTTAATTAGGTCTTGCACTTTCTCTAACAGAACACCCATAATTGCAATGGGAAGCATCTGTGTCATCATCGCGTGGTAATCATGAGACTTCATGCTAATTAATTTCAAGTCTTTTATTGAGACTAGCATCTTTATGTTAGCAGAATAACCAGACGAACTCTATGCAAGCACTCACACATGCTAATTTTCTCTTTCATGCTACGAGTGTAGCAAGCTGCGGGAAGGTACTTTTTACCTTTGCCTAAGTCTTCATGATGCAGCTCCTTCTTGAGTTTCATATCTTTCAGGTCCATCCATGCTTTGAGTGTATTTTTTATTTTGCTAGGTATGTCTAGTAAAATACCAAGTAAACTGTCACACACGTTCTTCTTTATGTGCATGACGCTGATTGCATGTCGAACATCCAAGTGCAGCCAATAAGGTAGGTCCATAAATACTAATCTTTTTTTCCACAAAGGAGCTGTAACACCGGAATTCAGGACTAATATACTGCCGACTTTCTTTCCATGGATAATTTTAATATCCTTTATGGTCACAAATATCTCTTTGTCGTTGCGATGTTGCGGAGTTGAAGCAGTTTCCTTTGTACCGTCAAAAACTCTCTTGTTGTTGCGATACGGGTGGTCCTTGTGAAGGAACCTACGATGCCGCATGTAACATATTTTTTAGCAGTATTTCAGCTATCGGCTACCTGTATCACCCAAGCAATGGATGCATCTATTGAATCCTTTTATAGTCTGGCCCGAAAGATTACCAACAGCAGGGTAATCATTGATGGTTACGAACAACAACGAGCGTAGCATGAAATTCTCTCTTTTATACACATCCCATACCCGTACTCTATGTCATTCCACAATATCAGAAGATCTTCAACTAGTGGTTTGAGGTATACATCGATATCGTTGCCAGGTTGCCTCGATCCATGGATCAACAGCGACATCATAATGTACTTCCGCTTCATACAAAGCCAAGGAGGAAGGTTATAGATACATAAAGTCACCGGCCAAGTGCTATGAGAGTACTCATGTTGCTGAAAGGATTCATCCCATCCGTGCTAAGCCCGAACCTTATATTCCTTATATCATATGCAAAGTGTTTTTTGTATTTTCTATCAATATTCCTCCACTGCGCAAAGTCAGTAGGGTGTATGAGCATTCCATCATTCTTATGCTCTTCGGCGTGCCATCGCAGCAATTGAGCATACTTTTTGTTCGCAAACAGATGCTTCAGATGAGGAATTGTAGGGAAATATCACAACACCTTAGCTAGGGATCTTTTCTTCTTACGCTGCACCTTGATGTCGTCATCGCCATGCTTATACTGGGATGCCTTGCAAACGAGACACGCATCCAATTTTACAAACTCATTGCGATACAATATGCAATCGTTTGGATATGTGTGTATTTTCTGTACTTTCAGTCCTAACGGGCAGACAACCTGCTTAGCCTGGTATGTGGTTACTAACAACACGTTACCCTTTAGAAGCACGTCCCTGAAGAAACATAACAGCTCTGTGAAGGTCTTATCGGACCAACAGTTGCTTGCATTCAACTGCAGCACCGTAAGCACAACATGCAGCTTTTTGAGCTCCTCCTTGCAGCCGGGTTATAAAGTTGTTGTAGAATCCTCTACCATGCGCTGGAACTTCTAAAAATCTCTTTCACTCATGAGGTCCTCCTCCCCATCATGCAATATCTGTTCTAGATCATCTTCGTGGTTATCGACGAACGTATCTTCTTGGGTGTCCATGAACGTATCATCGACCGTCGTCGAGTCATTGTCTTTGTCATCATCATCAATTAGATGTCCTTCACGTACAATCTCATTTTCACCGTACTCGGTCCAACAGGTATAGGCAGACTTGAAACCCCTTCGAAGCAAGTGCGCATGGATCGCCTCAAGGTTAGAAAATAGCTTCTCATTCTTGCAATCGACGCACGGGTAACAAATATAGTCTGTCAACTTATTTGACTTGTACGCCGTAGCTGCTCTCAAAAACTAGTCACACCATTAAAGTACTATCTATCGCGACAGTCCGCTTCATACATCCATTTTTGGATCATCTACAAATATTTATAATAAATAAAATCTCAGTAAATCAGTAAGTGGTCACAAATTGTTTTATTTATTTAATTTGTTATGTAGTGCTAATTGATCTAGAAATTTTCATTATTTATAAATCCATATCCAAATCTCACTTTTTAAAATCAATTAAATAATTTCTATTAGTTATAATGGTCCCATCCAAACAAATTTGTATTATTTAAAAGTATTAAATGAATATACACCAAATAAAGAAACAATTATAAGTAATTAGATTAAACGATAATTAATTATGTAGTGCTACCATATTTAAATTCAATCTACGTATTAAATGCAATCACTAATTTAGTCCTCATAAATACTTAAATTCAAGCTACATCTTAATCTCACCATTCACTATATATATAAAAGGTGATAAATTGAAATCTAGTATCTAAATTAGAGCTCTAATTGTGCTCATTATGCAACCAATAATTCTCAGAACCTACAACAATATAGAACATAATATCCAACTAAATCAACTACAGATGAAATATACATCAAGATACAAACCTTAGATCACGAATTAGAAGTGAATTCCACCAAATTTGAGAGCAAAAATTCGCCCCATCTCTTCCCCAACCGAGTAAGAACAGAGCTACTCTCTGTTCTGGACAGGTTGGGGAAGGAAGCCGGGCTATATATAGGGTCATATTATCACTGCCGGTTCTTGTTCTCGAACCGGCAGTAATATATCACTGCCGATTCTATCTCTAAATCCGGTAGTGATATCGCTACCGTTCATGCGGAAAAAATTTACTGTGTCTTATCACTGCCGGTTTGCACTAGTGTGGGTGGCTCCTGAGCCGACAACGATACTCTACCACTACCAGCTCGGGCCCCCCGGCAGTGTGGGGTCGCGGATGAACCTTCCTATAGTAGTGTCGGATGCTTGCACATTGCAGCCGATCACCATCTCGGTTTCTTGGTGGCACGCAGTGACGCAGATGAAGAAGATGTGAGGGAGAGATTGTGCAGTGGTACAATTGCTATGAGTTGCAAGTGATGGGCACCTGTCTGTTAAAGAGTGCAAGCTCGAAAAAAATACCGTCTAATTACAGGTTTTGAAATTCAAATTTTGGGTCAGCCTTATCCGGCCCAAACAAATTTCAGTTGGCCAATTCATGATAAGATAAGATTAGCCGTTAAAGTTGTTAAGTTGTTAAAGAGAGGTATCTTTTGTAAGCTAGGAACTCGATCCCCCACTGGCCTTTTAGTTTGTTGCATGGTTCCATGACTTGAGCTTGTAAGTTCGGCAATGGAGTTCTATACACCATGCTGAGGAAAAAGAACAGCTCATGATTCACGCACGCCGAGCATGTCGTTACTGCACCAAGTGTGTCGGATATGGAATAGACAGAGCTGTACTGTACTGACTGCCAACTCGGAATCATACTTGTATACGATACAAATAGCAGTAGGAATAGCATGCCATTTTTTTGCATGAAACAAAAAATATACTCGGTTACGATTTGTTGTAACAAATACACACACACAAAAAAAAAACTAGCAGTTGAGCTATCTTGAACAACAACAGAGAACAAGCTTATCTTTCTATTTTGCAGCTGGGCCTACGTGCTGGTCCACGCTAGTTCGATGACGGCGCCATGGCGGCAGGCATCCGCGCTGTGCAAGTGCGTGTGCCATGCACTTAGGAATTACGTGAAACGTGTGCGAGGTGTCCAATGGTGCTGCGGACGGTGGCAGGGAACGGCGACCAGGGCCGGCCGACCGCTAGGGGCTCTCAATTTAGGAGGGTCCCTAAATTGCATCTAACATGAATATAGAAGCATTATTTCCGATAAAACGTCGAGCTACTCAGAAAAAAGCAGTTTGATGAAAGTGATTATAATGAAGAGGTTTTATCAGCTGAAAAGTCTTTTGTGGTAAATTACTTTCTTGTTATGGTAGATGTAGCAATTTCTTCATTGAAGAACTGGTTCAAGGATTTTACTACATTTAAGAGTATATTTGGTTTTTTACTTAGCTCAAAAAATTTAAAGTCATTGGATAATATTGAACTAAGAAATTGTTGCACTAAATTTGCAAAAACATTTTCCCATAATAGTTCATGTGATATTGAGTTAGATGATTTTTTTGAACTAAAAGTGCTACAAATGACTTTATCTGCTCACTCAAATCGCCATGGAGATTTTTGAATTTGTTAAGGATTTAGATTGCTATCCAAATGTTTCAATTGCTTATCAAATCTTATTCACCATATCTATGATTGTAGCCTCCGCTGAAAGAAGTTTTTCAAAACTAAAATTATTAAAAAATTACTTGAGGTCATCAATGTCACAAGAAAATTTAAATGGTTTGGCAATTTTATACATTGAGAAGGATAAATTGGATGAAATTGATATTGATACTATTATTGATGACTTTGCATCTAAGAGTGTTAGAAGGAACTTTAACTTGCCCATTTAAATTTGTAGGAGTTGGTGAGATTGGCTTTTGTCGCAAACATTATGGTAGTGATGGCAATGTGGGCTTGAAGGTGCTTGGATGGGCTTGAAGGTGCATTTTGGAAGTTAGAGCTCAATTTAGTTGAATAGTACATGAGTTTGATTATGTTTAAACTATCTTTTGGTTGTGACTTGTTCTCTACCAAGTTTAGAGCGAGCATGATGTGGTGATGTGTAGTGGGTGACATGAACAGAAGCGTGGAAGACTTGTTGTGATGAGGAGCGCGATTCATCGGCCGAGCGCGATTCGTCGGCCACGTGAAGGGGGGAGAGAGGAGGGAGAGCTAGAGAGAGCGGGCGCGGGGATAATGTGATAGTGAGCCACAGGTCGGCACTGCTATTATTATTATTATTATTATTATTATTATTATTATTATGTGCAGGGATAGATAGATTAACCACTATCATTAGGTTCTTTTAAGAAAAATATATTATAACTAAATGTTTGTGAGTTGCTACGAATTTATTATAAATATAAAATAACCGGCAATCCGCCAATACCGTTGACCGTTTCTACATGAGAGATCATGACATGAATATATTTCAATATGTCCTTTTGCAGCACAAGCCCGAAGACAAGATTGAACTCCAAAGTCCCAAACAAGAGCAAACCAATGCACACGGGAAAAAGATGCAACTCTAGTGATGAAAGTGTCAAATTATAATACCTATTAAAGGGTTATTTATCTTCTTAACAACATAAATATAATTAAATTTAAATTCGTATTATAAATTAGTTAACGACTAGAAAACCATAGAGTATATTAAAGGATTTGATGCTTTATAGATAGTCATTTTATTGATTTATCAGATATCCTATCAAATATTAATATAGAGTTGATATTGCTCTTCTCGTATTCATACCCATATTTCTCGCATACTCACACGGATAATATAGGATACGAATCAGTACTAAAGAATGGTATTCTATGCAGATTTTTTTAATACAGCTTTAAATCGGATGAGAATTATCTGCCCTGTTTTCACCCTTAATCTCCACTACCACTCCACCCAAACCTAACCCTAATTGTAGGGCGCTACGGCGTAGCCATCCGGTGAGGGGCGAGCACCAAACCAGCGAGGCATAGTTCTGGGCAAGGGCGGTGAGAGGTGGTGACGGCCGAGGACGGCGAGCGGCATGCAGCAAACCGGCATGTGGTGGCGATGGATGACGATGGCAGCCCAAGCGCGAGGTTGTGAGCGGCACTTCTCACGATTTGATACTTGTTTGGAAATTTGGAAAATTTCAATTTGAGTGAGTACGCACCCTGCCAAATTTTCGGTAAGCCGAAATATTGAATTACCAAACCGATTTAACTCCAGCTTATTAGACTCGGTCTGATATTATCCTTTCGTTAATTCGGCAGTGAGATTTCAAAGACCGGTTTCTCTCTATACCGAAGAAACCGAACCGATCAAACCCTAATTAACCGCGTACTCAGCCCACCCCTAGCACATCAAAACAGCTGCGTATGAGCTCTTCGAGATTCTGCCACGTAGTGAAAGTCGTGAAGGTTGAACGACAGGTCTGGCTTGACTTTGCGCGTGTAAGAATGCAGTTGGCTCGGCGGCCGGAAGCCTGGAAACTGCCCGAGTCTTCAGGGCAATGCGTCTCGTAATCTGCTCAACATTGATGTGTTCTGTTCCTTTAAAAAAAATTTGTATTTTTTCTTTTCTTCTACAGTGTCAGCATGCCCCACAAAAACCATGCGAAGTTTTCTCTGTTCCCTACGCTCCAAACGGGCGATAAGATTTTTTTTAAGATAAAGAGGCTAACCTGTTGTATATTGGCAGACTACGAGAGGAGAAAAATGAAATTAGACTGGGCTGGTCTCGGCGGGCTGAGCCAGTCTAACGGGCTTTACTAACATAAGATAAAACTAGGCCCAATCAGGCCCGACAACGAAGACTTCTCGGCACGTACAGTCTGTTGTAACGGGTCCCACCGTAGTTTCCACCTCTCTTTCCAAACAACGAGACAACGAAAAAGAAAGAAAAAAAAACAAATAAAAAAGAGGAGACGGGAGAGCGGAGAAGGGAGAACCACCGCCCCATCGCCTCGTCTAGTCGTCTCTCCTCTCCTCGCAGTTCTCCCCCGTCTCCGGCCACCATGAACTCCTACTCCGGCGACCGCTCCTCCACCCGCCCCACCACCACCTCCTTCGATTCCTACCAGTTCGACTTCGCCGTCAACACCTCCCGCTCCTCTGGCTCTCGCCCCCTCCGCGACCAGAGGCCAGGCGCTGCCACCAACCCCTCCCCGAGGCCGACCACCACCACCACCACATGGGCGCACCAGCCCTCTAAGACGTCGTGGACTCACCAGCCATCCCCCGCCGCGGCGGGATCCGGGCCCACCTCCATGGTCGGAGACATCTTCGGCCGGAGCTGGTCCTCCTCCGCGCCCTCCTCTGGGCTCGGAATCCCCCAGGCCAACAACCCCAGCCTGTTCGGCGATCTCGTCGGCTCCGCGCTTGGGTCCTCCTCCCGCACCCAGTCCAACGCCCCGCTCAGATCCGCCGCGCCACAGCCCTCCAAGCTGGCTAGTACCAACCCTAACCCTAGCAGCAGCAGCTCTCCCTTCTCGATGGGCGGCGTGGCGAGCACGCTCCCGAAAACGACCGGGGCGCCGATGGGCTCCGGTGGGTACGGTGTCGGTGGCCGGCCGATGAAGCCGGCGAGCATGGCGTCGGCGGCCACGTCGCAGCCCATGGGACAGAAGAAGGATCCGTTCGGCTCCATAGATCCCTTCGCGGCGAAGCCTGGGTCTATGAACTCTGCAAAGCAGGCTGGTTCTGTCAAGTCGAATCAGGGGTTCGGGGCGTTCCAGGGCGTGAGCTCGGGTGCTGACGCCGGATTCGGTGGCTTCCAGAGCGCTGACGCTGGATTCGGTGGTCCCCAGAGATCCGGTGCCACGAAACCTTCCAGCTTTACGCCTCCGCCGGCACCAGCTCCAGCGCCTGCCCCTGCGGCCGGGGCAATGAACTCTGGTGTGGATCCTTTAGATTCCCTGTTCGCTTCGACCACAGCTGCACCGACTGCCTCAGCGGCGAGTAATGGTGGTGACATGTTTGGTGAGATGGATGGTTGGGTGGATGTGGAGGGGGAATTTGGTGGTGGCGAAAGCGGCGGCACAACCACAGAGCTGGAGGGGCTCCCACCGCCACCGTCTGGGTTGACAGCATCTGCTGCTAAGGCAAAGGGGATGGATAATTACAAGGGTGGGCAGTATGCTGATGCCATCAAGTGGTTGTCTTGGGCTGTTGTACTCATCGAGAAGACTGGGAAAGATGCTGACATTGTGGAGGTGTTGTCGTCAAGGGCTTCGTCTTACAAGGAGGTTGGCGAGTACAAGAAGGCTATCGCAGACTGTTCCAAGGTATTGATGCATTGTCTCCGTAATGTGTTTGTTACCTTGTGACATAGAGGGAGGTGTTCCCATGACTTAGGTCCCAGAGCTCCAGCTCCCAACTCCAGTTCAGAGCTGAAACTTATAGGCTAAAATAAAGTGAATTAAGTTTATATTTTAGTCTAAAATGTAAACAAGATGATCTATCTAAACACTTAATGCACCCACAGCCCAGCTCCATAAATTTCTCGCTAAATACCTCGCCCACCAACTCCACAGATTTTGATGGAGCTGGAGCTGTCCCAAACAGGCCTTTAGTTTTGCTGGTTTTATGTCCCTGTGCAGGTGCTAGAGCAAGATAAGGAGAATGTGCCAGTGCTAGTGCAGCGTGCGCTCCTATATGAGAGCTCTGAGAAATATAGGCTTGGGGCAGAGGACCTGCGTTTGGTTCTTAAGATTGACCCTGCGAATAGGCTTGCGAGGAGTACGATTCATCGCCTGAACAAGATGGCTGGCTAGAGATGTTTCTCTAGTGCCCTTATGTACTACCACTGTAATTCATCCTTGACACGAGATCTGTGAGTTACCTTGAATTGTTTTACAGTACTTGTGGCGGCTTTGGGGTAATAATCTGCGAGTATGTTGTTATGAACCATGGGTTTACATCTTTACATCCAGTATATTCTTTGATTTGTATGATCATATGTTGTACCAAACTTACTTTAAGATTTGTTACTTTACGGCATGAGGTCTTCTGTTCCAGGCTTTTCTCATGGTTGGATGGAAAGTACTGATACGACCTTCAGATAAAACTATTCTGCTCTTCGAGAAACAGGACTTTTACATAGATGGTGTTATTTCACACCTTGATTAATGTTTGAACTCCTGTATAGGAAAGCTCATTAACATTTGCTAGAGTTCTTTGAACATTACTGATACGACCTTCAGATAAAACTATTCTGCTCTTCGAGAAACAGGACTTTTACATAGATGGTGTTATTTCACACCTTGATTAATGTTTGAACTCCTGTATAGGAAAGCTCATTAACATTTGCTAGAGTTCTTTGAACATTTTTCCTCCCTCAAGTATCAATGCTTTGCTTAATTAGAAGTTTAGAACTTGGGTTCTGGTACACGCTATTTTGCAGTCATGCACTATATAAAATATCAGTTCTTCCTTCCATGCATGATGTAGGTAGTGATTTGGACAGATGAAAGCTACTATTATCCTTGAGCAGATATATAAGCTAATGTTCGGGATTTTCTAGTACTTGTGGGTAGTTGATGGTTATTTCTAGTTATTTGTGGATTCATTTGAGCAATATGTATTGAGTGTAAAATCTTGGTTTCGACCAAAGTATATGTTGTAAAAGATGGAACTTGTGGCCTCACATTTTAACGATGCTTGGTATTCGGACCAGTCACATAGATATTGATTGCCAAAACAAGAACTGTTGTTTTCATAACCAAAGGCTGTTTCGAGGTCTAAGAACAACATTATCTACTCGGTCCTCCTATTTCATGAGCTAGGGAAAGCTACCTCTGCTAATTTTAGGTCGGGTTTATGACCAGGAAACCTCCAAATTTTAGGCTGTACTCATAATAGATCGCTGAAGTTTTTTTTTCCCCTAAGCATGTTCTTTTTTTGGTAGGACTGCTTTGCCAATTCAGCGTGCGAATTAGATCACGTAATAAAATTTATTTAGCGTATTTATAGGGAATTAAACTTGGTAATATCATCTGAGGACATAATAGACGCATATACTACTGTAATTGCTGTCATGCTGTGGCAAGCAGATTCTAGCTTCATTACTGTACATGTGCCCCGTGCATATATGCCAAAGTGCTGCTTATCTATCTTGTGCTAGAGTTTTCATCGCGAACTTAAATAATGCAGAGTGTCGTACACGTTTAAATTTTCTTAAATATGAGTCCATCACACTAGTGTACCTGCCCTAGTGAACGCGAAGTGGCTAGCTTTGGGGTAGTTAATCTAGGGTTAGTGCCTCGTGTCATGCTCATGCAGGTAGAAAGATGACCACTAACGAATGATCTTTTGACTTTGATTAGTATCCGATTTCATGCAGATCTAATTGCCTGTCAGTGTTAGGGCGGCTAAAAATAGGCATTTTTAGCTGCGTAATTTTCGGTGAAGATGGCCGTGAGGTCGACGAGACTCAAAAGACTCGAGTGTAATTAGTCGCATGGACGAGCCCTTTGTTGGGGGAAAACACTGGCGTTACGGTAGGTCACTTTGGGCAGTCTCAATGCATATAGTTTCTATAATTTCTATATCATTTAGACATTACATGTAGAAACTATGCTTTTAATGGATAGTTTCTTCAAAATAAACTCTCATCCAATCTCCTCTTTTCTCTTATTTTCTCACACAATCCCCTTTTTCCCTTTTTTTGGTACTTGTGTAGAAATGATTTTCTGCATGAGAAATAGTTTCCTTCTCTTTCATCATTAACTCTACCTCCACATCACCATTTTGCTTACATGACAACCTAATTAATGCTATAGAAACTATCCTAGTCATCCTATTAGGATTGCCCTTTCCGATCTGACGAAATTTACTACATCGGATCGACGTAGTGCTTGTTGTACTTGTACCAGGTTCCCTCGACGCTCCGTTAATTGACACCCGGTTGCAATCAAGCTTATGTTGCATCCATGACCATTCATGTATGGATGTCAGCATTCATAGCGTGTTTGTCCGGCTAGGCAACTTAGAGGAAGTTGTCCGGCCATTTTGGAAAACTTTTACTCGAAAGTTTTGTGTTTACAAAAGATGGATAATATACTTTAATGTGAAATCTAAGAACTACAGAGCACGCTTCGCAGCGACACCTGTCCTGTTGTCCCTCCTCCTCCTCCTCCTCCTCTGTACAGCTCTAGCTTTAAACTACAAAAGCTCAAAGCTCTAAGAGTATGTACAATGCATGTGCTTAAAAATGAAAACTGATTTTTTTGGTCATATCGGACAGATAAGATGCTTATTTTGTAGCATCGATGTTTAACTAGGCATCGTGTGTCGGGATTCAGATTCTGAATCTAAAACCCTCTGTGTATATTGTACTAGTTTAGGATTACGCTTAGCACACAAGGGCAATATAGATGAAATACCATACCAAATAACGAATTAACTAAGAAAATAATAAATTATTATAAAATAAAGCAACAGACCTTATGGTCAAAATTTACACCACTATGACTTAAAGGTTTAAGAAACAAATAAACTAGTACGATAGAAACAAAATAATTTGGGCCATTCGACATGTCACAAGCAATCATCTAGGTAACACATTTCTAGTTCACATAGTCCTCATAGTATTCCTCTTTATGGAATTCTATATTTTCCGATTCTTTCTCAAAGAATCAATCAACAAAGGCATATAGTCATGAGTACCAAAAAGTATTCAGCAAGTCGAGGAAAATAGTTCAATATATTCATGTGAGGCTTGACGTAAGAATAGTCATATGGTTCTTTTGCGTAAGCAATAACTTGAATTTAAATACAATAAATAGATTGAAAGCATATTTATGAAAAGATAATAAATAATCGGTAAATTAATGCCACCAATAGAAATGAATAGCGAGGCCTCACCCAACAACATCTAAAACCATTATCAACCACTAAATTCATCAAGTAAACTTTAGACAACAAAAAAACAATAATGAACTCCCCATTCACATCCCAACAATTCCACCTTTTCAATATTTTATAAAACAACCTATACCTCATGTGAAATTCTGGCAAATGTCCATTCATCATGACACATTTATTCGAATAGTTTCACTGTGAGAGGTACAATTTTACCCACAAGACTTGATTAATTTGTGCAATTGATATTAGCACACTTTCTTTCATGTGTCAGAAGGGGTCGTGACAAAACCTTTACAATGTTCTATTTAAACTTGGTATCGCCCATTGTTGTTTCATTCGTGGTCATCTCTTGAGCCATGTGAATCTATCCGCCCATCCCAAAACCCACACCATCATAGTAGTATTCCAAATTCAGATATTGCAAATTAATCCGCTAGGTATGTCCTATACTAGACATATGGTTGTACGATTAGCCCAATTCAATGGTGCACAAGATTAAGTTTTTAAATTGTCTCTAGCAAGACATCCATATATCGATGTGTAATCTGCACTCCTTTTACCGCATGATCACTTACCCGAGGTAAAACAATTTTGTTCAACCAAGACTAATAGCACACCCTCGCCATGGTACAATAAATTTTACATACAGCTACATTCACAATTCAATATCTCATTAAGTCAAGATTAATATTATTTCATATGTGATATGAATCCTATCTGTATAACTAAACATGTCTAAGCATAGCTATAATATCCCAATATTGGTAATATGATCATATCCAACTAATAGTGTCCCAACCTAGGGTTAACAATGGATATATAGCATTCCAATAATCAAGGTGGTAGAATATCAACTAAGTATATAGCTATTTCAAGAAATAAGCATTCATACATTAATAGCATACAATTGTATAAAACAAAATACTTTTGCAAACATAGGTTCAATATGATCAAAGATTACGACTTACCTTATTGATCTACTACCGACTGCTTGATCTTCAAAATTCCATTCCTTCCTCCGATTAGTGTTCACCTGAAAGAAAGTAGTGTATACAAAAAATAACAAACAAAGACTCAAACAAACTCAAAATTGAAAATAAATAGCTCTAAAATGTAGAGCTTGATTTAAAAAATTTAGAAACATGAATCATCTCAATCGAAGTTCGTATGAAAGAGAACCTGCCCTAAAAGATTAAATTTAGAAAAATATAAAAAGAAAATGTGTTTATTTTACTGCGATTTTTTGTTAGTTGGTAAAAAAGAAAAGAGTTTTGAATTTCACAAGAAATCAAGTCTTACAGGATCGATAAAACGCTCACTTCTTTTCACTTACATTCCAGTCTTGTTGTTGCGAATTATAACACCCACACATGTAGTCACCTCATCTGTACCCAGTAACTACAGATACAAAGTAACTGATTAACTCACAGGCTATTGAATTTCGAATTGACTATGCATAACAATGTAACTTTAACCACACTATAAATAAGGCCCAAGTGAGATATGGCCCAAAACCATAACAAGTTCTAAGAGGGTGTGAAATTAGCTGCAACACAGACTCAAAATCAATCGAACAAACCGCCAAAATGAGCTTCCTCGAGTGCCTACCGGTACCAACTTTACCAAGAAGCAACAAGCATCACCACAACGCCCCAAAGCTCCCAACATAAGAAGAATGCCAACTTTATACTATGCCCCAAAATGTATTACCTTTGCTGAAAGCCAAATCATGCGAAACTTCCAAGAACTCGCCTCCTCTGCGTCAAAATCAACAGGTATTTATCTCCTCGCCTCCTCTCGCCAAAGACAGATCAAAGAACCAAAGGGGAAAAAGCATACACTTGTAAGGGCAAGATCCCAACCGAACATCCGCATAGAAGGAAGCAATCATCGGGAAGAGTATTTGAGCACAGGAGCACAAATTGAAAGAACCAAATAACGGAGAGGCCGAGGAGAGGAGGCTGCGCTCTAGAATCGGAACCCGCCAAAAGCAACGACAGGCGGCAGAGAACGCGGAGGGCGCGCGATCTTGGCCGGCGAAGGCATGAATGAGGGAGGGAAAAGGCGAGCGCCTCGTCGAGGTCTTCGAGCGGCGGCGGCGGCGCCCGGGTGGGAAGGAATGTGAGGAAGACGGGGTGTGGCCTCAAGGTCGAGGGCTCCGCGAGCGGAGGAAGCGAGGTGGGGAAAGCGCCGCGTTGCGTCGCGCGCGACGTGGAGAGGCGCCGGATCAATCCGATATCCAACGGGGTCGTGTGTGCCTCCGACGACGCCTGGCGTCACGAACGGGGAAAACGAGCCAGCCGAGCCGAGCCGCGCGAACACGAATCAACCGAGCCGGAGCCGCGCGAAAAACGGGACGTGGCACGTCCGATAGACCGGGAACTCTTCAATCTTTAGGAAAGGAGTTATTATGCATGTGCTTAAAAATGAAAACTGATTTTTTTGGTCATATCGGACAGATAAGATGCTTATTTTGTAGCATCGATGTTTAACTAGGCATCGGTGTGTCGGGATTCAGATTTACGAATCTAAAACCCTCTGTGTATATTGTACTAGTTTAGGATTACGCTAGTGCACACAGTGGCAATATAGATGAAATACCATACCAAATAATGAATTAACTAAGAAAATAATAAATTATTATAAAATAAAGCAACAAACCTTATGGTCAAAATTTACACAACTATGCCTTAAGGGTTTAAGAAACAAATAAACTAGTACGATAGAAACAAAATAATTTGGGCCATTCGACATGTCACAAGCAATCATCTAGGTAACACATTTCTAGTTCACATAGTCCTCGTAGTATTCCTCTTTATGGAATTTTATATTTTTTGATTCTTCCTCAGCAACTAATCAACAAAGGCATATAACTGTGAGTACAAAAAGTATTCAGCAAGTCGTAGGAAAATATTTCAATATATTCATGTGAGGCTTGACGAAGAATAGTCATATGGTTCTTTTGCAGAAAGCAATAACTTGAATTTAAATACAATAAATAGATTGAAAGCATATTTATGAAAAGATAATAAATAACTGGTAAATTAATGTCAGTCAATATGAACAGAATAGTGAGGCCTTACCCAACAACATCTAAAACCATTATCAACCACTAAATTCATCAGTGTAAACTTTAGACAACAAAAACAATAGTGAACTCCCCATTCACATCCCAACAATTCCACCTTTCAACATTTTATAAAACAACCTATACCTCATGTGAAATTCTTGGGCACGTCCATTACCGCGGACACAACTATTCGAATAGTTTCACTCTGTAGAGGTACAGCTTTACCCACAAGACTTGATTAATTCTTTGTGCAATTGATATTAGCACACTTCCTTTCATGTGTCGTAAAGGGATCGTGACAAAATCTTTACAATGTTCTATTTAAACTTGGTACTGCCCATTAAGGTTTCACCTCTCAGGGTCATCTCTTGAGCCATGTGAATCTATCCGTCCATCCCGAAACCCACACCATCATAGTAGTATTCAAATTCAGATATTGCAAATTAATCAGTTAGGTATGTCCTATACTAGACATATGGTTGTACGATTAGCCCAGTTCAATGGTGCACAAGATTAAGTTTTTAAATTGTCTCAAGCAAGACATCCATATCTCAGATGTGTTAACGGCACTCCTTTTACTGCATGATCACTTACCCGAGGTAAAACAATTTTATTCAACCAAGACTAATAGCACACCCTGCCATGGTACAATAAATTTTACAACAGTGGCTACCGTCCACAATTCAATATCTCATTAAGTCAAGATTAACATTATTTCATATGTGATATGAATCCCATTGTACAACTAAACATGTCTAAGCATAGCTATAATATCCCAATATTGGTAATATAATCATATCCAACTAATAGTGTCCCAACCTAGGGTTAACAATGGATACATAGCATTCCAATAATCAAGGTGGTAGAATATCAACTAGGTATAAAGCTATTCTCAGCAAATAAGCATTCATATATGAATAGCATACAATTGTATAAAACAAATTACTTTTGCAAGCATATGTTCAACATGATCAAAGATTACGACTTACCTTGTTGATCTACTACTGAGGCTTGATCTTCAAAATTGCATTCCCTTCCTCCGGATTAGTGTCTACCGAAAAAGAAAGTAGTGTATACAAAAAAAATAACAAACAAAGACTCGAACAAACTCAAAATTGAAAAATAAATAGCTCTAAAATGTAGAGCTTGATTTTAAAAAATTTAGAAACATGAATCATCTCAATCGGAGTTCGTATGAAAGAGAATCGGCCCTAAAAGATTAAATTTAGAAAAATATAAAAAGAAGATTTTCTAGAATTATTTTATAAAGAAAAACTTCTTTATAGCATCATGCCGATGTCAGACGAAATTTGGTGGACTGGGTCTATGGCACTGCGTACGACTCATGGTGCACCCGGTGCACAGATGAAGTAAGCGCTGATGCAGCACAAGAGCTGACAACGTGGCGACATGGCGGTGCGGTGGACATGATGTGGCTGCCACGCAAGCATGGGCTCAGCACTCAGATCCGCACGAATAGATGGCGGCGCGAACTCGCCGGACACAGAGAAGACAACACGACCATTGACGCTATAGGGACGGATCGAGCGTGGGACAAGAGGCATTTGGACGAGGGCGATGAGACGAGCCCGATGGAGCACACGGGAGCAGCAGAAAACCAACCGGCGGCGTAGATCAACGTAGATGAAGGCCTCGGCTACGGCAACACAACTTCGGCGAGCTCGCGAGGATGAACGACAGCAGCTCAGGCGGTGTTAGGGTAGCTATGAGTGCGGCTCAACAAGAGGATCCCGAATCGAGGCACGACATAAGAGTGTTATAGCTAGGGAGGCGTGTTGGGTCGAATTACGAGTGGCGGTACGACATATGGCGTCGGGACTCCTCTAGGGTTAGGGTTCGGCAACAGGGCAGCGGCACGCGCGCGGGGAGCTGTCGTGGACTGGGTCGAGCGGGGAACAGGAATGGGCTGTTTCGGCCTGGGAAGATTTTAGAAATTAAAATCATTTTTTGAATTAGAAAATTACTAGAAATTTGAATTAAATCCAAATAGATAGCAAATAAATTCAGAAAAATCCCTTAGAGCATAAGGAACCCAACTATAAGCATAAGGAAATCTTTTGTTTGATGTATAATTTAGCCAAAGTAAATCTTTTACATAAAGAAAAATTCAAATTAAACTTTAGTTAATGTAGGAAAACTGTAAATGGTTCATTTTAATTTTTAAACATTCCAAAACTCAAAATTTTGGAATGTTATGCGGACGAACCAAAGGTTACATAGAAATAAAAATATTGTAGCCAAGAACTGTACTTTTCTATTATATATATATATATATATATGAAAATGGTTCTATATTTCTGGGAGTACGTACTTCTACTCTAAATATATTGTTTAAATGATGTTGTTATACCTCTTTATCATTTTGAGTATACTCTAATACAAATTATAAGATACTCCAAAGTGAGTTCCATGAAAAATTTCGTCATGATCCACTTTTTATAGCACAATTTGTTTATACACTTCTTTTACATATGGAAAAGTGTATATAGCAGAAATAAAGGGTTTGGATGAAATTATTTCAACCATATCGAATTGGAGTATCTTAGAATTATTATTGAAGTATACTGAATATGATAAAAGAGTATAACACATTCGTTTAAGTGGTATATTAGAGATGTGAGTATGTACTCCTAGGAGTACGGAAAAGGAGTATGTGTTATACTCTTTTATCATATTCAGTATACTTCAATAATAATTATATATATATATATTAGATAAGATCACCGAATATTTAAGAGGTTTTTTCTCTGGCAATTTTCCATGGAAGGATAAAATTGTGCTTATGGTGGTATAATGGGTTTGTTTGAGGGTTTAAAGCCAGCTTCAACTTTCGAAAAACTAATAAGCCTCCAAATGGGTTAACTTTAGGTATAATCTAGAAGCCACATATAACTAGCAAAATCTAAAATCAGGATGAGACATGCTTTTACAGCTCGTTTTCAAGGAGAATTAGTTGTTGCCAAATGACCTCTCATAGAAAGTTACAACTACTTTTTAGTTTAAAAACCCAAAGTAGTTTTATTTTTTTAAAACGATATGACTCGCCCAAACAAGGCCTTGGTTCGGTAATCTTACTTTTGTAGTAGTTAACAAAGGTAAGCATCAAGCAACTCAAAATAATACAAAAGGCAATGAGAAATGCACGCAAATTTTGAATTCTTGAATTATATATACAAGTATTTCCCCCTTGCAACTTCGAGTTTCTTTTATAGAAAATTAATCACCTAAATACGGGCAATTATCACCAGATTCGCTACATCAAATATGTCAAGATCAAAATCAGGAGCCTCCATATGTTTCTATCTCTTCTTTTAATAAATTTTTTGAAAATTAACTAGGAGCTCTGGCATTCACTAAAGAAGGACAACAGCCGAGCTCACATGCGCACCCGCATCGAGGAGGGACTCGAACCGCGGTGGGCAGAGCGCGCACCAGCGCTCACGCCGACGGAGCTAAAGCCTAGTTCGCTTCTTGTAATAAAAATATTTTTTTTTGAAAATTGACCAGGAGCTCTGACATTCAGCATAGATGGAGAAACACCAGACGAGCTATATGCGAATGCACCCCACACGCACACACGTACCCACACACACTCACGCACGCACTCGCCTTTGCACGCGCGCCCGCGTCGAGGGTCGCTCGAACGCGGGTGGACGGGCTGCTCACGAGCAAGCCACGCCAAGTGAGCTACGAGCTCACCCGCTTGTAATAAAAATATATCTGTAGTGCTCACAGGTAGGACGTGCACTGCAATTTGCCCATCAATGTTTACACTTTTAACACACAAAATCTTATGAATTTCTTTAGCATAAGCACCATTAATGTGAAAAAAACTAAAAGCTGAGGTGAGGAGCTGTTCTACCAATGGAGTGGAGTATTACAGTACCATTTAGGGGTGCAAACGGAGCGGATAATTTCCGACCGATCCGAGACCGACTTCGTTTAAAATCAGATTCGAATCCGAAAAAATAATATCCGGTTATATCTGGATTCGATCCGGATTCGAATCTGCCTATCCGAAAAAAATATGGGGTAAGATATGGGAAGAGAAGTATCCGATCCATACCCGCATATCTGAGATATCTGAAAAATATCAGTGTAAATGAGTAAAATAGATATCCGATAACTGATCCGATAAACATAAACATTCTGCATCATATAAGTTCATATGTTGATTAAAGTTATACTTATCGCATATTATTTTTATATAGGAAGGCAACTATTATTGAATTTGAAACACTTATATGTCTCCAAGGTTCTAGTAAAGTTTTGTGTATGGTTGATTGATCTTAATATGTGTGACATATATTGTTTCGCTTTCACGATTATCCGACTAACTATTAAGAATCGAGACTAACCGTATCCGAACGATCGTATTCGCTCCGTATTCGCGAATCAAGTAATCCAGATTTGTATTCGAATCCAAGACCGTCGTATCCGATTCTATATCCGAGAAAAAAATTTAGAATAAGATACGGAATGAGCGAAATTCATCCGTATCCGATCCGTTTGCACCCCTAGTACCATTCTTGCCAGGAAGCCAAAAAAGATCCATCAAAAACCCTGCAAAATTTCACAACAGACTAAAATAGAAAAAAAAGGGAGGGAAAAAAAAAGTCGAAACTGAAGACGGCAGAGGCAAGGTAAGCTGGAAGCCTAGAGGGAAGCTCCGGCTTTCCTCGCCCGTTAGTTAAATTTTTTTGCGAGTTTAATTTAAATCGAAATGTAATTATAAATATAGTCTTTTCTTCTTGATCGTAGCAGACATCCACCATACTCTTATATTGCAATAAATATATTTGACATGCTCTTATACTAGGTAGACATATATCGTCTCTTGATCCTTTGGTAATCAAGAAGACTAGGTGGGAAAGCCTATTCATACACGGTTGAATTCGATAGCATCTTGTGATTATGACCCGTTAGCAAATTCATAAGTTGATATAAACCTTCGATGAATCCGTGTTTTTGGTGACGAAAACATTGTTTTCGTTTTTTATCTTGAAAAAAAATTTCGGTTTTTTGTTGCGTTTGTTAAAAAAATGGGTCGTTAGGACCCATCGGCGAATCATGGAGACGAAAACATCGTTTAGTTTTTTGGTGTCGAAAATATTTTTCCGGTTTTTTGGTTGCGTTCGTTTAAAAAATGGGTCGTCGGGACCCACCGCGAATCAACGGTCGCTATAAATCATGAGACGAATCTACATTTTTAAAAAAACGCCGGTCACGATCCGCTAGCAAATACATAAGTTGCTATAAAACTTCGATGAATCTGCGTTTTTGGTGACGAAAACATTTTTTCGGGTTTTTGGGTGGCGAAAAAAATTTCCGGTTTTTTCGGTGGCGAAAACATTTTTTCGGAAAAACGGAGAAAGGACTGAACGTAGAAGCGAGGACCGGATGTTATTTTTTGGACTGTTCGCTATCCGAAAAATTAGAAAAGGGTTTGTTCGCGATTCAAACTAACGGAGGCTTTTCCGTAAAAATCTGGGGCGAGGACCTAAACGCGAAGAAAAAAAATATTCTTGTCTCACAAAAATCGCATAGGACCTATTCGTAATTTTGAGAAATGGAAGGGTTTTTGCAAAATCGCAAGGTGACAGTGGATGCCCTGTTGCTCTCCAAATCCTGCGATATAGGTAATGTAGAGAAAGGACACGAACGTAAGAAGCGAGGACCGGATGTTATTTTTTAGACACATTCGCTATCCTGAAAAATTAGAAAAGGGTTTGTTCGCGATTCGAAACTAACGGGAGGCTTTTCCGTAAAAATACCGGGCCAGGGACCTAAACGCGAAGAAAAAAAATATTCTTGTCTCACAAAAAATCGCATAGGGACCTATTCGTAATTTCGGAGAAATGGAAGGGTTTTTTTGCAAAATCGCAAGGTGACAGGTGGATGCCCCGGTTGCTCTCCAAATCCTGCGTATATAGGTAATGTAATGATGACTAGACTATTAATAGGAGGATTTGATTATAGGCATTTTATCGATTATTCGGTTTGCCCACCTATTTCACCACAGCCGCGGCGTGTTTGTGGCCTCGGTCTCGTGTTATCCATCCCTTCTTCCTCTCCTCCTCAGTCCTCGGCAAAGCCCTTCTTCTCCACTCCGACCTCGCGGCTGCCCTATTCGTGCCCTATCCGGAGCCCTAGACGACGACGGAAACGACCTTGTCGCCGGCCTCCGCGCCGCCGCGCCATGCAGCCCTCGCCGGCGGCCGTGTCTGGTAGCCTTCGTGTCATCGCTAGCCCCGCAATTCGTTGCAGCTTTTGCTCTACGCCCGGTTGGGTTTTGGATTTTTCATGGCCTGATGTTTTGTCCGTGGCGTATGTGTTTGTGGGCGTGTGTGCGTAGGGTTGTCGCTGGAGTGCGTGAGCTCGTGCAGGGCCTCGTGGAGGGGGGGCGGCGGAGGCGGGATGCCGTACGAATGCAGCGTGCTCTCCTGCGCCTGGAACGCGCCGCGTGCGCTCACGGGGGCGCTCGCCAGCACCGCGCAGTGCTCGTCCCGCAGCCACGCCGAGGCTGGATGCGGGTGGAGGCGCCGGGGGTGGCCGCGGCGGAGTAACAATTCGGTGTGTTGCTGCTGCCTGTTGGAGATTTAGTCATTTAACCGTAAATTTGATTGGAATTTGGTATTTTTGCTACCTTGGGGCTGACCGGCTGACTGACTGGGAATGGAGGTGTTTATTAGTTTTTTTTTTGGGGGGGGGGTTTTTCGGTAGAATTGGTGGAACTATTGAGCACTCCCTAGCATTACCAAAACCATCAAACACATTTTATAGTATAAGTAAAAGTTGATCCCTCTGGTCTCTACGACATGCTGAAGCATGTTGTCTTAGGGGGAAAAATACTTCCATTTGTATGAGAGGTTATTTCCTTGTGTGCTTCATTTCATTATTATGCATATGTTTGGTTAGCGAAAACCATCATTAGCAAGTCTTGTTAGTTCTATTCAAAATATGACTTGTGTTTAGACATATGGAATGCTATTCTCTTGATTTTCGTAGGTGCTGTTTGGCACCAGCAGAATCTGTCTAGATTCTAGAGTTGGAAGACAGGTCACGAACTAGAGTGACTGCACATGCCATTTGAAAAAAAAAGGCTTTCGGGCATTTCTCGTTCTTTTGAGCACTTGATTTTATTTGTGTGGCCAACAATATGAGTTAGCTGCTCCTTTTGTGGCAACCACTCTGTTATTTTATTGGTACCATTTGATTGGTTAGCTCAATGATACTAACTTCATTTGCAAAACTATGTTCCATCTGCTTGAAGCATGCAAAGTCAAAAATGTGTAACTAAAGTGATTAGTTGAATTTAAACTCAGAACGCAACCTGTACTTTGTTTTGCGGGTGTTGCATGAACTATGTATGAATTCGGAAATTCATAGTATCTGGACAGGCCAATTTCATAATTCAGCTGTTCATCCCTTCAGCTATAGTCAAGCATGCTGTAATCACCTTATCCAGATCACAGTCTTTAATCTTGTATAGCCGTTGTGCTCTTTAAATTCCCACTGTTAGCTTAGTGATTGGTCCTGTCTGGACTCATTCTGCCCTACCATTACATTTTTAGCTTTGCCATCTAGTTTGCAAGATAGTCGTTTTATTGCCTTACACTGCATTACCTTTTGTATTTTCTTTGTGGACATAGCTTTCATTCCCTCTGCAACTAAATAGATGTCATTTTAGAAATTGACACATGTCCAGTGTACATCTTTGACTAATAATTTAATGATAACATATTAATATTCTTTTAAATAATAACATTATGGAAGTATTTTTTATGGCAAACACACTAATGTTATTTACATGTGGTCAATCTAAATACTTTCATGTATTTTAGCGGTGAAAGTTTGAAAAGTTTGATTGCACACATTCTAAAATAATATCTATTTGATTTGGTAACAGAGGGAGTGGTTGCTATTTCTTAGAGCAAAGAGGCTCTCTGATTTCATTGGGAACATAAGGAAAATATTTAAGTGGAAAGCGCCTGAGCCAATGACTATTCGGAAGAGCATTTTCTAGCTACCACAACCTACATACACCTATCTTGGCACTGACTGACATACAACCATGGCTTCTTGCAGCTTCGTCCAGCTTCGTCTTTATTGTCTTTAACACCATTTTCATATCATACCTGTAGTGTTCAAATCTGTTTCATGATGTAAATAATTGACCATGGAAATCAGCATCCCTATTTGTCTAAATTGGGAACTTCTGAAATAGCACAATTGTGTTTGTTCCAGGTTTCTGAGCACAGTGAAATCTAAAGATCCCAACAGATAAATGCTAGAAAAATCTCCATCTACCTTTTTCTTTTCCATTCAATGGTGGTTCAAATTTTGCTAGTATTCATCATATCAATGGGTCTTTTCCATTATTTGGTTGAAGGGCTCTATCAACTGCGCTCCTAAGAATTAGCAACCTCATAAATAAAGAGGGGATGTTTTATCCTTCTTAGAACAAAGGAAACAACTAGTGATATGGTATGATCTTTTTTTAAGCTAAATTTGTCCTTGTTAAGACCGTTTCTTTAAAAGCCAAAATGGCATTCATGACGATGCCTTAACCATATGAGGTTTTGTTCACCCACTGTCACCTGCATCACTTAATTTAGTTCCTACAACAGCTACAACAGCTAGCACAGGGAGGGAAGAAGTCCAGGGACATGCTGCTACTGCATTTGAGGCCGGGAACACTGAGGCTGCATGACGTCATGATGTGAAGGGATCGAGGGTCTGGGTTGTCAATCTTCTATAAGAAGTAGGAAGTGAAGGAAAGGAGCATGGCCGATTTGGTGTTTGGCAACAAAGAAGATAGTGATTTGGCCATAAATGGGGTCCTCATGTGATGCAATAGACAGGGGTGTTGGGGGTGGGGGGTTGTTTGGTGTTTAGGGTGAGGGCCTCTATAGCAAAACTTGATTGCTGGAATTCCCATTCTTCCAAAATGACAGCTGTGAGTCCTCTTGGTCTAATACTTGTTTGACTTCTGAGCATTGAAGGCTTTGTGGATTTCTCTCAGCCCACAAACAACTTGTATGAGCTTGACCATAAACTAATAAACTAATGATATATATAACAAAAAAAAGGAGCATAACAGTTTAGGTTAGACTCACCACTTATGCGTGATTTAATACAATTGTTTGGAACACTGTATGGCTTGGATGTGATGCTAATGTCTTCAAGGAGATTATATAAAAATTGATGACACACTGATGTGCATCTTTATGACAGTAAAGTTTAGGTAAGTTTATTGGGTAATATAGCCAGAACTATTCGGTAAAGATCCACAATCTGGTTTAGTGCATTGCATACTCAGTGTCACATTTGCATTGTATTCCAATTAATAGCCTACCATGTACTATTGTACTGTAATCTGCCACATAACAATCTGGAGTGCAGCACATGCCAGGTTAATAAGGCATTCACCTCTCATCTGAGCTTCTGAAATTTCCTATGTAAGAAGCAACACCATATTTACCATCCTGGCTCAAATTTCATCATGATGTTTTCCCTTCCTCCATATGAACTGCTCTCAATTTATCTATGATGCATCTCCATTTGTTACCATTTCAGCAACAGACCAAGAAGAGCTAAAACCTTTAGTTTAGATGTTGCAAAACCCAGCCTTGAAGCTGGAGTGCTTCAGCCCTTGGTCTTGAAGTAAATGTTAAGAGTACTGGGCTACCGGCTATTTCGAGCAAGCTTTTTTTTTTCCGGTGTTCTACAACTTTAACTTCCGCTTCCAAAGGCGATCTAGTGGAATGATCTCTGAGAAAGCTGGTAACTTATGGATTTAGCGTGCGTGATGACTATTTTCCAAATGCCTTCTGAAGGATTGTCCGCACTCACTATTCTTCCATATTTGTTACCTTTAGATTCCTGATAATATTAAATACTCAGTTGTTAAGCACCTGGGCTTCCCTTGTGCCAAACAACAAGGCTTTTCCAAAACCTTTAGGTATTATTTGGTTGGAAATTATAATCAAAATTGCACTGGATTTTTTATGATACACAGAATTGGAGGTGTAATGTGCTTGGAATACATTACAACTTTTGTTCCACATGGAATATAGACTACATGTATTCCTAATTCGTTTCTTGCGATTACGGAGTGATCCAACCAAACAATGGATAACATATTTCCTGTACATGTAATCACAAGACAGAGGAAAAACTCCAAAGCAAACACCTCAGTTTTAACACCATTAAAAGGTATTTTATTTATCTAGGTGTAGTTGTAGGCTTGTAGCCCTTGTTAAAATCCAATTGAAAAGTGATCCCCCGTTTTGCTTGGTAACTCTATGCTAATGCATATGGTTGCTTGTTAACTACAAACTGCCATCACATGATTGCCTTTAATGAAAGACGATTTAACTGGAACCACACATTTCTTATCTATCTGGTACCAAAAAAAAAAACCTTGGCAAAAATCTTATAACCAACTGCAATCCAAGTTTCTGTTGTGATACCAATTATGCCACCTTGGCTATCAGTTTTTACTGCACTCTCCAATCATGCCAATAATTGTAACATAGTTAATTTTGTGTGTTTTTGACGTGTCATGCCAAAAATTGGTCACCATGCGCATGTTACTTTTTTTAATGTCTACCATCACATGTCCATTGGCTACATATGAAAAGTAATAATGCTTCTTTGCATTTTCTTAATAATCTTTGCATTTTCTTAATAAAGTCACTTTTTTTTCAGTTACTCCACATCACCTCGGCAGAAGACATCAACAAAGGGAAGTTGGGTTATGGTCCATCGGCTAGTTTTGTTTCCTCTGAAAATTTTGTCAGATCTTGGTCAACCCCTGTAGAACCAAGATGGAGAATTTTCTGCTATTCGTCATCCAAATCATTCAACCTTATTTCTCCAGAAACTTTGTGGGAGGTGTGTCACTGAGCCACACAAATAAACTTTTTTGCTAGTTTTTTTTGGTGGGTATTGTAGCTTGTACTAAACTACTAATTGTGTTCACACGCCTCTTGTTGTAAAAACAATTTAGGAGTTATCCATTTATGGCTTCAATCTATCAATCGTTCGGTTTGGTCTCCAGCTTTATGACCATGCCATGTTCGGATGTTCAAAATACTAGTTAAGTGCCCATGCGTTGCTGTGGAACAACAATTGTGCATACCGTGGGATTTGCAGTTATGGAAAAGTAAATTTATCTCAAACAGATACAGAAGATTCCAAAACAACCCATGTGTACTGAGATACTAAATCCTATAATTCTCGACCAGATTCTGCTCACTGATAAAACCACAGCTATTGAGTAGTAAAGATATAATGTTTGTCATCATTCCTCTTTATCTTTCCACAAGTATCTGAGCATATACATAAGAAAGAAGTCAAAGAAGTCGAAAACCATTTTGTGTCTGGTAGTGTAACACCACAGATACTTTCTGTTTACTGTTTGCAGGCACATTTTATAATTAACAATAACAAACAAAAATCTAACTCCTGCACATTTTATAATTAACAAAAACAAACAAAAATCTATCTCCTTCAGAGTTTTGGAAAACGTGGAAAATTCAAGGCTTAGAACAATATGTTCAATGTCTCAGCCACTCCACTTCTGCGAAATGGAACCATTAGTTGTAACTCGAAAGTACGGTTATTGCTCCTCTGAGTTGAAACTGTATATTTAATGTGCAAGGATAGCCTCCTTGAATGAAACTAAACCTTGATTTTTGTGTGAAGCAAGACTCAACTTTGTTTCTGTTGCATGCTAATCTTCTATGCAATTACATAACAGGATCTCAAACCAGCTATCTCATACCTTCAACCTGAAGAATTACACTTTGTACGTGATGCTTTAAAGGTAATTGATATACGATATCAATCCTTCCATGTGGCTTGCGGAAATTATTCTGTATTTTGACACTTTCTGTTTTCTTGGGGAGTGCATGCATGATCGTCTGCATTATGATAGTTCATTAACTATTGCAGTTGGCATATGAAGCACATAATGGACAGAAACGCCGAAGTGGAGAACCCTTCATTATTCATCCTGTTGAAGTTGCTCGTATTCTTGGGGAGCACGTGAGTAGTATATCATTGACACTATGTATTTTCCTTAAGTTTCCCTAGTATAATCATAGTGAAGTTAAAGTTTTGTTCCGCTCCATGGACATAATTAGGAACTTGACTGGGAATCAATTGCTGCTGGTTTATTGCATGACACTGTTGAAGATACAGACATGGTTACTTTTGAAAGAATAGAAAATGAGTTTGGGGCAACTGTACGCCATATTGTTGAAGGGGAGACAAAGGTATGCTATTTCACAGCTCACATGTTTATATTTTGTATGTTAGTGCAAAATGTATGTGATCTAGGTATAGTGACTATAATGCGATAATAAATCTGTTTCATTTCAAATACAGGTATCTAAGTTAGGGAAACTTCAGTGCAAAAATGAGGGTAGTACAAAACAAGATGTCAAAGCTGAAGACTTAAGGCAGATGTTTCTTGCCATGACAGAAGAGGTATTTTTTCCCCCATATAGACTGTTTTATCAACAATAATTTTGAACTTCTACTAGTTTCCCAATAAAATAAAATAAAAATCTTTTGTAGGTTCGTGTAATAATTGTGAAACTAGCAGACAGGTTGCATAACATGCGTACTCTCACACATATGCCCCAGCACAAGCAGGTAAATTCTTGTTCCACTGATTTAAGATCTGGCTGTAATTTAGTTCCATCTTATTGTAAGCGCTGTTCTTTGCAGTACGCCATCGCCATGGAGACACTGCAGGTCTTTGCTCCCCTAGCAAAACTTCTTGGGATGTATCGAATAAAGGTACCTGCTGGTGAAATCCTCTTAAATGATAGCTGTTATTGCTGTGTATCGAATAAACTAACCGCGATACTGCGATGCTATTTGGTCTTTCCCCCTAGTAAAACTTCTTGGGATGTATCGAATAAAGGTACCTGCTGGTGAAATCACCTTAAATGATAGCTGTTATTGCTGCATATCAAACAAACTAACTTCATTTGCGTGATGCTTCTTTTGTGTTATTGATGTGTTGCTTTCAAACAGTGCATTCTACTTTGCATATTGCCCATGTTTCTTGCAATAAAATTTGGACTGCTATTCAAAAGATAGTCACTTTCATGTTTGTTTGTAAGATTGGAGTCTGCACTAGTGCTATACATGACAAATTTTCAAACTAGTTAAGTACCTGACTACCTGTTTGTGTAGAATTGTTGCCCAACTCTTTTCTTATCTTAATTGCTTAGTTTCACTAACGCCTATTGCTGTGAACCTTCTATTCAAATATCTTTGATCCCTCTGTGTTACACTTCAAAAGTCCCAATAACAGAACATATTATATTCAAAGCAAAATTGGATCCTAGTTATTTGCTTTTGCCTTTTTGTTGAAATGTCAGGTTTCACTTATACACATATTTTGGGGAAAAACACATATTACACCCTCAACTATGGTAAAACTCCACTTTTCACTTTCAACTTTTGAACTAGATATCTAATTCACTCAACTATGATAAAGCCCCTGATGGTGATTTTAATGGTGGTTTTGGAGACTTAGAAGGATCGACCTCCAAAGTTGAGAGGCCAAAGAAAGTTTTTTTTCCCTTCATCTCATGACTAAGGCGGATGATTACATACTGGTAGTTTTGTATAGTATCAAAAAATTCTCCTTATGCAATTTTCTTTTCAGGTGGCATTCTCTGTAGATCCATACAATTTGATAATATCTGTGTTTCTTAAGAGAATAGCTTATTATAGCCTGCTGATGCTTTACTTCGCGGACTAGTTCTTCCATTTGACCCATAGCTCCTATCCTTGTAGTCTGAGTTGGAATATCTATCCTTCATGTACGTGAATCTTGGTGATTTCGCTGAACTAAGGAAAAGAGTTGAAGACCTCTACAAGTCCCGTGAACAAGAATTGGAAGAGGTATTCTGTTTTGCTATTTCACATCAACATGTTTATGCATTTACTATGGATGACATTTCTTTGTGATTTTCAATTCTAGGCAAATAGAATCTTAAGGCAAAAAATTGCTGAGGATCAATTTCTCGATCTTGTGAGCGTTGAAACAGAAGTGCGCTCGGTCTGCAAAGAACTTTACAGGTAGGGCAGACATGCCATTTCATTAAGTTAAAATAAGTAATTTATTGAGCCTTCACCTTGGTAAAGATAAATTCTAACTATTTAGATTAGTAATCAGACTATCAGAATCAGAGTCTCCACTTCAATAGTACCTCTGCTTAGTGATGTAATGTTGGTATGATATAAATTTGCTTAGCTTATTTTTCTTTACACTACTTACCAGTCCAATTCATATGGGGACATACTAGTAGCCACACAGATTTCTCTAGTTAGATTTTTATAAAAAGGGAAAATTTTGTTTTTGCCCCTGTGTTGCATTGCAGACAAAACATCAGCTCACAATGTGGCACAGTTACAGAAATTGGTGTTTGCTGCTGCATAACCATTTGTTCAATTGTCTTCTCATCTGCATTTTACAACCAAAAGAACAGTCAATGTGTCTTTTTATTAGGTGATAATTATTATTCAGTTCCAAGTTTGAAATAGGTTGTAAGGTTGTTTCTTTGGTGGATTATTTATTATTTGAGTTATCTTGCAGCATTTATAAAACTGCTCTCAAGTCCAAGAGTTCAATAAATGAGGTAAACCAGGTTGCTCAGGTATGATTTTTCGAATATCTGTATAGAAAATTATTGATACCCAGTTTTATTAGTTCTATAAATGTTTTTAAAAAAATGTCGTGTCTTTATCATTATTCATTATTATTTTCTCAGCTGCGGATCATTATAAAACCAAGATCCTGCAATGGTGTTGGGCCATTGTGCACCGCACAACAGGTAACATTATATACCAAGTATTATCTTGTTTATGCAGTTAGTTTTTCACTGATGCACAAGTACGTTCATTTCAATTCAGATCTGCTACCATGTCCTTGGTCTTGTTCATGGCATCTGGACACCTATACCTCAAGCTGTGAGTTATGTGCTTTCTTTTATTCAATGTCTTTTTGACTTTTGTTGCTTCTACCATTTTTCTAAAACTCAGCTATGCCGAATTGCTGGTAGGTAAAAGATTACATTGCAACTCCAAAGCCTAATGGCTACCAAAGTTTACACACTACAGTGATACCATTTCTAAATGAGAGCATGTTCCATTTGGAAGTTCAGGTAATGCTGCCTACTTTTAGCTAAATTCAAACTAGAAAAACTCAAGCATAAGATGTATTTTCAATTTTTCATTCTTTTGCAAGTTGTAAATTATGTTCCAACTGTATTGCAGATAAGAACAGAAGATATGGATCTGATAGCAGAAAGAGGCATTGCTGCACACTACAGTGGAAGAGGGGTGGTTTCAGGGCCTGTTCATCCTGGAATATCGAGCGGAAGAAATTCAAAAGGACAGATCATCTGCCTAAATAATACAGGCTTTGCTCTGAGGGTATATATTTAATTATTTATTACAATCATGCTAATGTTTTTCAAGCTTATTGCACTTCATATTAATTGTTATTATCACACTTGGCTTAAGAAAGTACTTCAATGACTTGTCATCTTTGATAGATTGGTTGGCTCAATGCAATCCGTGAATGGCAAGAAGAGTTTGTTGGTAACATGAGTTCTAGGGAATTTGTCGATACTATCACCCGAGATCTTCTGGGAAGCCATGTCTTTGTGTTCACACCTAAAGGCGAGGTGAGTCACTGAACTTGAGAATGTTGCTTTCGTTCGGGTTGGGCACTTGGCTAAGTATATTTTCACTCACAGATTAAAAACCTGCCTAAGGGGGCCACTGTGATTGATTATGCATATCTGATCCATACGGAAATCGGCAACAAAATGGTAGCAGCAAAGGTTAGTTTTGAAAAAAACCGTAGTATGATTTAAAAATCAAACATAGGAGTGTGCTCATGTTCTCCGTTTCAGGTGAATGGCAATCTAGTTTCACCAATCCATGTACTTGCAAACGCTGAAGTAGTGGAGATTATAACTTATGATGTCAGTACTCCTCACATAGACTGCATGATTTATTTCTGTATTCTATCTTTTTGATGAATTTTCTAATTTCAAGATATGTTTATGGATTTGGCGATTCCTTTACAATAATGCACACGCGCATAACATGCAAGCTGCAACTTTGATTATGTTTTCTTGTGTGTATTTGGATGAAATAGGCTTACTAAAAGAAAAGTTGGCAATAATCTGGTGGCTATGCTCTTAAATCTTGTTCTCCAAATATAAACTTCACGCAATTGTAGTTCTGAAATTTCATTCCAGCGTACAACCATTTAAAGCATTTATAGTGTTGTATTCTTCTTTCACTTGTAGTTCTACGACCAGATTCTCAACTTGCTATAGACAAATCCATACTACAGTATGGCGATCCCTCTAGAGGCCAGGATCCTGGTCCATCCTGGTCTATCCAAATGAGCCCTAAAAAGGGATAGCCACCTGACTAACTCCCCAGTGTCCCAGATTCAGGTTAAAATGCCAAAGGTGCATTTCCAGTTTGTACAATTAGGTCAATCCTTCATAGCTTACATTCCCCTGTGTTGAACTTAAACATAAAAATGCTGAGGGAAATACACGCGATAACTGATAATGCCCTTAAGAAGAGTTTGTGAGGCAGTTTTTGTCCCACTTTAGACTGTTCTAAATAGGAGCTGCTACAATCACATATGCACCTGCACCAACTAAATTGTTAGGTAGTCCAGCCGCTCTGATATCAAGGCCCCTAATCTGCATATTAAGGCAGCTATCAATGCTGCTAAACACTTAAAATGTGGGATGACTGCCTGCTAACTGCTTTACAGAACATTTATTTAGGGGGGCTGTAATGTGATGTGAGCAATTTGGGTGCATATAGACCACATGTTCATTCTCCAGTTCAACTCGGTTACTCCTTGTAATGTTACTGACTTTTATGCACCAAGAGGATTCCAAGGGAGCAATTGTGTGTGTGTGTGTATATATATATATAGGAAGCCTTTTCCGTACTCCCGGGAGTACATACTCCCACCTCTAATATACCACTTAAATAAACGTTTTATACTCCTTTATGACTTTCAGTATACTCCAATAATAATTCTAAGATACTCCAATACAACATGATTGAAAAAATTCATCAAACCCTTTATTTTTTTCTACATACCCTTTTCCATATGTAAAAGGAATATGTAAACAAATTATGCTATAAAGGGTGGATTTTAATGAAATTTTTCGTGGAACTCACTTTGGAGTATCTTATAATCAGTATTAGAGTATACTCAAAATGATAAAGAGGTATAACAACATCATTTAAACGGTATATTAGAGGTGGGAATACGTACACCCAGGTGTGTGTGTGTGTGTGTGTGTGTGTGTGTGTGTGTTATCTCCATGAGCATCTGGATAAACTCAACTGTTTTCTTGTTTCAGAAATTATCCAGTAAATATGCATTCCAGCGTCACCAGCAGTGGCTGCAACATGCAAAAACTCGCAGTGCTAGACACAAAATCATGAAAGTAGGTCTCATCACCATTTTTTTAAAATGATTTCTTACATTGTTGGATGGTTGCAGTAACTAATCATTTACTTATCCAGTTCTTAAGGGAGCAAGCTGCCCTTTCTGCTGTTGAAATAACTGCTGAGGCAGTTAATAACTTTGTTGCTGATCTTGAAGATGAAAGCGACAGTGAGCAGTTAATCCGAAGCACACAAAATGAGGACTGTAAATTCAATTGGCAGAAGATATTAAGTTCCAACAAATTATCCTTTGTGAACAAGAATAGTGATGGCTTTTTACCTGTAAACAATGTTCATGTGCCGAAGGTGAACGGGAAGCACAACAAAACTGTTAAGGAACTGGGCATCAAAATTAATGGTTCAACAATTCGAGGTGATAGCTTCACTGAGTACATGCACCCTGGCGTCCCTGCCTCTAAGGAAGTTTTCCCTAGTGTGGATAACTGGAAATCTGGTAAAATATCTGTTTGGCACAATACAGAAGGCAACTCTGTCCAATGGCTTTGCATAGAGTCTGTTGATCGAAAAGGTATTACTCCTTTGCCATCTAACTATTGTACTAAACTTAATATATTACTATTGTCTCTCCTGTCTCACTGCAACCATGTTCACCTCCACTTTGTGCCCTTTCTGCATTGTCTCTCCTGTCTCACTGCAACCATGTTCACCTCCACTTTGTGCCCTTTCTGCATAACTATTTGCCTAGCTTCCCTCAACAGACTGATTAAACTACTGTACATCCTTTTGCTTCTCTCAAATGGAATACATCTGATTAGCTGTAATCTCAAATTTATTGAGCTTTTATTGCAAATGTTAGTAAATCACTTCAAGTGATTTTTTGCATTCACAGGGATGATGGCAGAAGTTACATCGGCTTTAACAGCTTGCGGAATTACCATTTGTTCTTGTGTGGTATGTGGACTGAACTCCCTCAATAATGTGAAACACTCCTTTTTTTTGTTCCTGTGCGAAAATCGATGTAACAACACATCATTTATTTTCTGAGTAATTTTATTAGTCCCAGTCCCCATACCCTTGTGATTGCATCTGAATTTTGTCAACCACCTCTTTGTACTGTACTAGTGTTTGTGTTTGACCATATGAGTTGTACTTTTCAGGCAGAGAGAGATACAAGAAGGGGGGTGGGTGTAATTTTGTTCCATCTTGAGGGAACTTATGAAAACGTGGTACGCTTTCTTATGTGAGTTGTATCTATTCCTGTTCCAAGTTTGTTTTACATGAGAATTCTACCTAAATAAACCCCATAATTGTAGGTCAGCGCATGCTCCAGTGTTGAGATGATTCTTGGTGTTCTTGGTTGGTCTGTTGGGTGTAGCTATAATCCGTTGCGTGTTCTTGACTGCTAGCGCATTACAAGAGTTGTGCTGCAGTAGTTCACCTTTATCTCCACCGAAATGGAGGGAATTTTTGAAGCACTAAGAAATCAGCTGCTCAATGATTTTGGAGCAGTCAGATCTTGACTGATGGGACAATGGAAATTGGAAACCCTTAACTCCTCCGTCAAAGCAGGCAGAGTGAGGGCAGAGCAAACTAGAACCAGATAAAATGGTGCATTTGGAAGCGAGAGGAGTGTACATAGCTGAGCGAGTAGTGTATTGTTAGTGCAGGGATTGATTGGAGTGTACAAAAAGCCTCCATGGTTGATCAATAAAGGCTGTTTTTCTCTTTTTTGCCCTTCCGTGGGTTGCATGTACTAGTCGTGGACTGAAATGTGCAGCTAGAATTTTGATCTGGAATGTCAATCAATGTCCCAAATTTTGCCCCTATTTGGTTATTTTATCTCGGTGATGGCTACGATTTTGTAAGTGGATGAGGATAGCTGCCTGGCACATCATCATCGTACCTATACTAAATATGGGAGAAACGTGGGCCTCAGGAGCGTTTGAGCCGGGCTGGCTCGGCTCGGCTTGAAATTTTTTTTCGCGTTTTGATCCTTTTACAAATTACGAATAGGCCTTTCGTGATTTTTTGTGAGAGGAAGATATTTTTCTCTAAAATCGTGTTTGTGTCCCTCGTGCGTCATTTTACGGAAAAAAACTTTCGTTAAATTCAAATCGCGAACAAGTCTTTTTCTAAGTTTTTAGGATAGCGGACAGATCCAAAAACGTAACAAACAGGTCCTTGCTCCTTACGTCTAGGTCCTTTCCCCGTTTTCCCGGGAAAAAATATTTTCGTCACTAGAAAAATTTGTGCAGCTCTATCTCTAGACTTTTTTCCCACCTCGATTTCCTATCTCGGTCTTTGATATTTTTTAGAACATGTGTTATTACTCGGTGAACGCGTAGAGTGTTAGCCTCGACAAAAGAAGGTTGTCATCTCTAATAATTTTTCGCTCTTTTCCCTCTAGACTTTTCCCCCACCGCCTCTAGACTTCTTCTCTACCGCGGTTTACCAGCTCGGTCTCCAATATTTTTCAAATAATTCGTCGAAAGAAATATTTCTACAGCTCTATCTCTCTATTTTTTCCCCGTTTGCTCATTATTTCGACGATTTAAAAATAAAATGCGTCGAAAAAAAATAATTTTTTCTACTGAAAAAAGGCACGTCTTGATATTCTGTTCAAAAAAAATTTGTGTTCTTTCAAATTGTTTAGCTCATTGTTTCGACGATTTAAAAAATAAAACACCGAAAAAAAAAAGAATTTTTCTATGAAAAGCGACGACGGCGTGTTAAAAAAACGATTGACGTTTGGATCTTTCGTGAGAGGACCCTAAATAGATCTGAAAAAAATGTATTGACGTTTGGATCATTCCGATCGCTTTTATTTAAAAGAACCTTTCGATTTAAGCATAAACGCAGATGCACTTGTGTTTTTCAACCGTTTCGCACGTTTCCTCGATGATTTTTAAAAAAAACGCCGATGGAAAAAAACAAAAATTTTCTCGCGAAAAAAACAACGCACGCGACATATACGCCGCGCAAACTATCTAGTGCTACCTTTCCTAAAGGCTGAAAAGTTCGCGCTCCCAGGGACGTTTGAGCCAAGCTGGCGGCTCGGCTCAATAAATTTTTTTACGATTTGGTCCTTTTCAAAATTACGAATTGCTCCTTCTCAATATTCTGTGAGGAGAAGATATTTTTCGCCAAAATCGTGTTCGGGTCCCTCGTGCGCTATTTTACGGAAAAAAACTCACGTTAAATACAAATCGCGAACAAGCCCTTTTCTAATTTTTAAGGATAGCGGACGGGTCCAAAAACGTAACAATCAGGTCCTTGCTCCTTACGTTTAGGTCCTTTCTCCGTTTTTCCCCGAAAAAAATGTTTTCGTCGCCGGAAATATTTGTGCATCTCTATCTCTATACTTTTTTCCCACCTCGATTTCCCATCTCGATCTCTGAGATTTTTTAGAACATGTATTATTACTCGGTGAACGCGTAGAGTGTTAGGCTCGATAAAAGAAGATTGTCATCTCTAATAATTTTTCACCCTTTTTCCCCATCGCGGTTTTCGAGCTCGGTCTCCAACATTTTCCAAATAATTCGTCGACAGAGATATTTCTACAACTCTAGCTCTCTATTTTCCCCCTCGTTTCGCTCGTTATTTCGACGATTTAAAGAATAAAACGCCGCCGAAAACTCGATTTCCCATTTCGATCTCTGATATTTTTTAAAACACGTATTATTACTCGGTGAACGCGTAGATTTTTAGACTCGACAAAACAAAGTTGTTGTCTCTAATAGTTTTTCGCCTTTTTCCCTCTAGACTTTTTTCCCACCATAGTTTTTCAGCTCGGTCTCCAATATTTTCCAAATAATTCGTTAAAAGAAATATTTCTATAACTCTATCTCCCTGTTTTTTCCCCGTTTCGCTCGTTATTTCGACGATTTTAAAAATAAAACGCCGCCGGGAAAAAAACCTTCTACGAAAAAACGACACGCGCGGCGTGTTACGACGCGAAAAATTTTGTTTCCTTTCAGCTGTTTCGCTCGTTATTTCGATGATTTAAAAAATAAAACGCCGTCAAAAAAAATTCTCTGAATAAAGCGTCCTGCTGGCGTGTTCGTCACGTAAAACGCCATTTAAAACTTCGATTTCCCATCTTGATCTCTGATATTTTTTAAAAGACGTATTATTACTCGGTGAACGCGTAGACTTTTAAACTCAACAAAAGAAAGTTGTGATCTCTAATAATTTTTCACCCTTTTCCCTCTAGACTTTTTCCCCACTACGGTTTTTCAGCTCGGTTTCCAATATTTTCCAAATAATTCATTGAAAGAGATATTTCTACAACTCTATCTCTCTGTTTTTTCCCCCGTTTCGCTCATTGTTTCGACGATTTTAAAGATAAAACGCCGCCGAAAAAAAAACTTCTACGAAAAAACGACACGCACGGTGTGTTACGACGCGAAAAATTTTGCTTTCTTTCGGCCGTTTCACTCATTATTTCGACGATTTAAAAAATAAAACGCCGTCGAAAAAAAAGAATTTTTTTCTACAAAAAAACGTCACGCGCGGCGTGTTACGCCGCGAAAAATTTACTAGTAGACAACACTCGCAGAGAGTACGCTGTTTTCCAGAGTCAGTACGGTTACTGAAGGCTTGGATGCTGCGGTTGGTTTTTGCAGCTGGATTGTGAATGTCAACAAAGTATGAAAATGTGGACCAAGCACAAAGCCGTTTCTCCGTTTTGTGTTGAGAGATTAATTGCGGCAAGGATTCATTGACCTTTTTCTTACAGTCCAAAGCTAACAAATGAACATTGACGTTTCTATTTCATATGAGATAAAATATCTTTGCATCGACGTAGTGAGAACTTCGGTGCGTTTATTCGACTACACCGACTTGAGGAAACGAAAACCCTGTGTCGCGCTTACATGTAGCGACCTTGTCCGTTTGGATCTTGTTCATATACGTGTGCGTCAGCATTGGTGGCATTGCTAGGATGCGTAACTGAGATGCGTACAAGATCCAGTGTAGTTCAAACGCAAAGTCCGTACTTTGGTTTGAAGGTTTAGGGTCTTTGGACTCATCCAGCCAACCTATGCGCTTAACTAGGTAAATCTCCTTTTGTTTCCCCAGAAATTAAGGAGGTAAATCTAACCATCAGGACGAGCGGAGTACTTTCTTTCCTTTTAACTGTTCAGTGTTCTTTTTTCTAGACAAAGTAGCGTGCATAGATTCTGGTAGGCGCGTGTTAACTACATCCACACCGAATGTGTTTGGTGTTAGTCTTCTTATCTCCGGTGTTGCTGCTCAGATTACGCACGGAGCGTAGCAGAGTTTCCTTTGGCTACCTACATGTCCATCGGTGTTCAAATTGGCATGAATTCTGTGGAGTGTGGACAACCTAGCTAGTTGTACAAGAGTGATGGCAAACTTTGTGTTGTCATCCTTTTTTTGCTTTTCTTTCTCGTTTTTTTTTAAATACCAAGAGTAGAAACTCAACCATCCATTTCAAAAAGAAAAGAATACGAACATGCGATCGAGCGTAACGCTCGGATGGTTAGCTGCACTAGTTAAGCAAGCTATTCGCTCGGGTTCGAGTCTTGGACTCGCTCAGGTGCGCGTCGGAGCCAGGTGCAGTCGTGGGTGTGTGCGTGGGCGTGTGTGTGCGTGGGTGTGTGCACGACTGTAGTCCACTGTTGTTCTCTTTCTATACTTAATGCTAGAGCTCCTAGCCAAAATTAAAAAAAAATACGAACATCGCTCCAGAATGGAAACACCATAGACACCGACATTGGTCCCATGAAGGAAATATTGTTTTAGGTTCTTAATTAACAATTTATATATATGCTACTAAATAATTTCTAACGATAACGTAGAGATACTTGTAGCACCTAACCACCTTCTTGAAGTAATTAGGCGAAAAAACCTTAAAATTGGGAAAGAGAAGTATTTGTCGCCTCTCAAATTATGTACGGCATAAGTTGACCCAAATTGATAAAATGCTTTCAGTAACATTTTCATGTTTCTCATCTATTTTTTTCCCTTTTAAGAGCAGCATGCAACGAGGTTACTGAAAGCGAACATCACCAACCCCTTTTGCATAAATTGGAAGAGGAATGCCTCTACGCTTTACGTTTCTGATTTATCTGGGCTTACTAGATCAGTCGTGCGATTCTAAAAGAAAAGGGTACATTTCACTCAGAATTCGTAAGTACCTCTGTTCTTGTTTACGTTGCGTTTGTGCCCTAGAAAGAACTCTTCATTCATCTGGTCCCTCCTTCACTGTATTTTTTTCAAAAATAACTTCCTCCTATTCTTTTGTTTTTTCAAAACTAGCTCCTGCGCACTGCAAAATGACGATTAGAGTTTGGAGTTGAGAGGAGAAGAGGGGAATTTGTATAGTATAAAGGAGGGATGGCAGCCTTTAGATCTAGATTCTATGGCTGAAAATTTGAATGCTCCCTAATGTAAAAACACTCACTTCTCACCAAACACAAAAGTTGAAATTGGGAAGGCTAAAGAAACTTGAAATCGAGAACACTAAAAAAACTAATTTGTTAATTCGCTTCAATGCCAAGAACACTAAGAAGAAAACATGGATGTAGTTTGGCTAATGCACCGGCCCATCCGACCTGGTGGCAACGCCATGGTTTTTGTAGCTCGTACTCTCTTTGTCCAAGAATGTATGACATTCTGGACATCGATATGATCTCTAACATGCAACTTTGACCATTAGTTTTAGGAAAAAAAGGTATATTTTGGTCCCTTAACTATTATCCTAGTTTAATTTTCATCCCTTAATTGCAAAACCGAATAAAACTCATTCTCCAAATATCAAAACCATCCGAGTATGGTCACTTAAGAGGTACCATGGGCGGTGTTTGCCACGTTGGTTGCCACATCATCGCCTGACCCCGCGTGTCAGCCACGAGTGTGATGCCAAGCGCTCGAGTGCGCCGGTCTTGGTTGCGGTTGAGCAAGCTTCGACCGCATTCATTATCTAGCCCCCCGCATGAACCATGTTGCTCGTCACACCCATGGTCATCGCCACAATCCAAGCACGTCTACATCCATGGTCGCCACGAGAGACAAAGGTGCACGTTGTTCTATATACCACGTTCTTCCCCAGGTCGGTCTGGTCGTGATCCGACGTCATGCCCGAAACATTGCCGCCATGTTCCCCATCGCACCGGGAGTTTCTTGCAGATCCGTTAGCGTCACATTTAGAGATGGCAATAGAGAAAATTCCTACAGGGAGCGCTCTCCCATACTCGATCCCCGATAAGAAAATTTTCCCTGTCCCCGTCCCCGTACAAGGGGTTTAATTCTCCCCCGTCCCCGATCCCCGACGGGTTTGTGGGGTCCCGATGGGGACTAATCCCCGAAAATACTATATAAAAAATTACATGCTACATGAATTAATCACTAGAGTAATGGTGCATATGTGATTAAAGTGTGAGTGAATCACTAGAGTAATTCATATTTAGCATGTTTATTAATAATGACCTCATGTATATTATTTTTTTCTTTTGAGAATGATCATTTAATCCCACATATTATTGATAACGTAGGGACGGCGAACGGTGAAACGTCCCCATCCCCGCGATACCCGACGGGGACAATATTTTCCCCGATAAGCCTCCGCGGGGATAGATTTCCCCCTGTTCTCGTCCTCTAATACGGGAATTCCCCACGGGGAAACGAGAATCGAGACTCCATTGCCATTCCTAGTCACATCGCGTTCCATATCCTAATCTACCTTGTCCCTTTGGTTATTTTGTGTCTTCCCCATCGTGCGCAGAGATCAGGCTCGTCTTCCTCAACTCCGCCCACTCACTTTTACCGCCTAAATTTGCCGCTGCCAGTGAGCTTCCTCCTCCATGGCAAACAAGGGAGAAGAGAAGGGAAAGAGGAGAGGAAGAAGAGAAGTTTAGGTGGGTGGTTGGTGGGTCCTATCATTTTGTTAATTGGTTTGTCATGTTGGTAGAAATTCGTCTATTAGGATGCCACGACAAAACAACCCATAATATCTGGTTCAAGGACGTTATTTATATGGTTTTAACAGTCAATTCAAAAATCGTCGCTTCACATTATTCAGCGATACGAAACCTCATCGGTCGCAAATAGCTATCTTTTCAAAGCCAACAGCAAGGCGCTTGTACTCCCTCCGGACGAATAGTTGTTGTTTTAGATATCGACGTAGCCTCCTACGTCTCCAAAACAGTTTGACCACTAATTTCTATTATAATATATTTATAAAACCCAAAAATGTTATAACATTATGAAAGTACTTTTCAAGAAATCTACACATACTATTTTCATGCATCCAATTTAAATATTTAAAAAGATATTGATAGTCAAAAGTTTTAAAAGCTTAATTGCATCTATATCCAAAATGATAACTATTTGTGACCAAAAGAAATATGATTCTGCATCTATTTACCTCCAATAAGGCCACTAACAAATTCAATCAAGCATAACCTAAAATGAACTAAAAATAAAAATAGATCGTTCTGGTTTAGTGATAGAAAAACAGACAGTTGTAAATATCTAATACACGGTGCATAACATTCGAACAAAATTTTGTTGATCCTGGCAATTAGGTAAATAACATAAAAAAATGGGACTCAAAACACAGAGCTATATTGCCCATTTAGTGCAACCACATGGATAAGATGCAACAACTTAGACCTTAAAGCCCCTGCTGTTCCTCCTTCCTCTTGCTTTCTCAAATTTTCTTCCCTTCGAACGGACGTAAGGCTTGGTGTGACTGTGGGGTACTCCAGGTGCAGGACCAAAGTGTTTCACAGCTTCCCTAGCGTTCTTAGGGCCCCTCAGGAGAACCTGCTTGAAGAAAATTGTAAATTGTGAGAGTTGCTAACTTGAGCTTTACAATCAACCAAAGAAGAGTAAATCAGCAAAGTGTCATTACACCATTGACTTTAAGAAGGACGAAATTCACAAAATAGCGTGAAAATAATGGCCCTGATATAAGCTTAGCATAGTATGCAACGCAGGTGTTACTATAGAATTCTAAATCTTAGAGAAGAATTACACCCCGCCACATTCCAGGCAACACAAGGGTGACAAGAATGTTGAGTATATTCAACGACCACTGCATTGCATCCCTTAGAAGCACAATAATTGTAGAACAGCAAATCATTTGTAAAAGTTATAGCACATTTCTACAAACCAACAGGCCATACAGATACGCACACTACTCACAAACAGAAACGATACCCAACAAGTTTTAAAACTTCATGATTGAAACATTATAACTAAAAAAGTACATTAGAAATAAATCAAGTCGCAGCATATTCTCTTGCGAATATCTAAAATTTTGAATTTTTTTTAATGTATCGATAACTGCCAGTGCAAAATATAACACCCAAAAAAATATTTGTACAGTGAAATCCATCCTAGTCAGCTAGTGGCATCAGACAATAAGCGGAGTATTGGTCCACACATTGCATTCAGTGTGTAGTGTAAGATTATGCATCATATGCCATTCTTCCAATAATAAAATAGGTAGTCAAATATAAAATCAGTAAAACACCCAAGAAAGTAAAAGGAGAGGGCAGCACAAATGCTTCAACATTCTATCATGACATGTCAGAAAACATCTAGCTGTTCCAAAGTAACGTATGGCTTAATGAAACCAGCAAAAGCAACCTATCACCAAGGAAGTACCAAAAAAAACAAAATTTTGGTTAGACCATTTGGCACCAAAGCAACAATGGAGTAATGCAATGGGCTGGTAAGACAACCATATAGGTCTATGCACCTGTTATACCTCCTTGTCCTTTAAGTAAGGTTCCCAAGAAGAAAGTAACTGATGCAGGTGTATGTTCAAAATTAATGATGATAAGTAGCTCAGAAATATTGAGGAATCATCTACAAGGATGTGTTGCATGCAAGGCTATAACACTTACTCGTTGCAGACAAACTAGTTTATATGAGGTGAAAGCACCATGTATAATTAAACGAACAGGCAAACACCATGTACAATTAAACCAACAGGCAAACACCATGTACAATTAAATGAACAGGCAAATAAAGTAACTTGTTATCTCAAATGCATTCCTGAAAAGGAACGCAGAAACACGCAGACAATGAACACAGCATCACGTTCTGATTGCCCATTTGCTCTGTTCTCATCACTGAGAGACAACAGGAGGATTCAGAAAAGGTTTCATAAGGCTCAGACACTGGGTTCATTTAAAATAGTTCAAATTTCTCATGTAAACTCGTAGTCTGGTACTATTTCTTCAGGTGCAGAATGCAAAAACAGCCTATACAATGTAGGTGGAGTATCAGGAATATTGTACAGTCAGAAAAGTCTGAACAACAAAAGCTTCTAGTAACAAAGATAGTAAAATGCAGAAGCTACTGCATATCTACCATATGATAGTTAAAAGCAAAGGACAAGAATACAGTGATTTCCTCAGTACAGTGCATTCCCAGTAAAGCGTTCTTAAATATATAAACAATATTGGATTCCCATTACAATGATTATATGCAAACCGTACAACAACTTACGACTTACGAGCATTAGACCATATAATCGACTAGCAGAAATTACCGTGTTCTGGCCCAGAGGCGCTCTGAGCGCCAGCTGGTCAAAGGTGAGGCACTCGCCGCCGGCATTCACAATCCGGGCCCTCGCCGTCTCAGTGAACCTGAGCGCGGCCACCTTCATCGCCGGCACCTCGTAAACCCTCTTGTCATCGGTAACGCTGCCCACGATCACAGCAATCTGGTTCTCCTGCACCACCAACAAGTACAAAGCCGAACAAGGTCATACAAAACCACCCAAGGCATGCACCAATAAACACCAAACCAAACGAATACGGACCAAACAGAGACCTTGCCCTCCATGAACCTGACGAGGCGGCGGAGAGAGAGCGGCGGGCGGTTGGTCTTGCTCATGAAGAGCCGCTTCAGGATCACGGCGTTGAAGTTGCTCTTGGTCCTCCGCACCAGGAATCGGTACAGCTGCGCGCGCACAGATCGGGACGCGAGACGCCATTCAAAATCCAGGTCCGAGAACGAAACGGCGAAGTAGCCACCGGACCGGGGCGGAGGTGGAACGTACCTTGACGAGGAGCTTAAGGTAGACATCGTCCGACTTCGGTGCGGTGCGCTTGGTCTTCTTGTTCCGGCCGCCGGCGACGAGGTCGATGCCCTGCGAGGTGAGGAGGGGAGATGAATCGTATCGGGTTCATGGTTACCAAGACGAACGGCTAAAGGTTGGGAGAGATTACCATGGCGGCGCGCGGCGGCGGCGATGCGGCGGAGGGCTAGCTTCTAGGGTTTTGCGGGCGAGACGAGAGTGTGAGGCTTACATACAGGGGTGCAAATAGATCGGATACGGACGGATTTCGCTTATTTCGTATTCTATTTTAAATTTTTTCTCGGATATAGAATTAGATGCGGATAATGCCAGATTCGAATACGAATACGGATTATTTTGGTCGCGAATACGGAGCGAATACAGATCGTTCCGGATATGGTTAGTCTCGGTTACGAATAATTAGTCAGATAATACGTGAAAGCAGAAACCATATATGTCGCGCATATTAAAATCAATTAACCATTCACAAAACTTTACCTGAACCTTAGAGACATATAAGTGTTTCAAATTCAATAATAGTTGACTTCCCTATATAAAAATAATATGCAGCTAAGTATATTTCCAATCAACATATGAACTTATATGATGTAGAATGTTTATGTTTATCAGATCTGTTATCGGATATCTATTTCACTCATTTACACTGATATTTTTCGGATATCTCGGATATGCGGGTATGGATCGGATACGGATCGGATACTTCTCTTCCCATATCTTACCCCATATTTTTTTCGGATAGGCAGATTCGAATCCGGATTGAATCCGGATATAACCGGATATCATTTTTTCAGATTCGAATCGAATTTTAAACGAATTCGGTCTCGGATCGGTCAAGAATTATCCGCTCCATTTGCACCCCTACTTACATAGAACGAGAGTGTGAGGCTTACATAGGACCCGGGCTGGTGCTGTGGACTCGACCCAAATGGATTTAAGCCCACTAGGTTTAGTTACCTTGGGTTGGGTGGCGTCAGAAGTTGCGCTTGACTCGTAGTCCTCTAAGACTATTCACAGTGCATTGTATCTTGTCACAATATCCAAAACTGCCATGTCATATGATATTATAGAAGATACAACTATCTCAATGCATAATATCACGGATTGTCTCTTAGTCCCCACAAGATAATTAAATGCTAGATGTGTATGAGAGTATGAATTGTAGGCCACACATCTCCAGCAGAGCCCCTAAACCAGCCCCTAAATCTTAAAATAGGGAGTTTAGTAAAAATACAGAGATCAAAGAGGGCCCTAATCCAAACCCTTAAAATTAGGAGGCCCTAAATTTGCCTCCTCATTTCCAATTCGAGGAGCCCCTAAACCAAACCCTAAACCTTAAAATAGGGAGTTCTTAAAGATACACGGAAGATTGAAGATAGAAATACATGAGAGGCTTTGAGATGATCTTATTGAGCATTTGTGGGCAATTCACGGCGCTTTGTAGTTTGATTCATTTTTCGGAGTTTCTATTTATCTATTTACCATGTTTTGAAAATTTTAAATTTAAATTTTAAATATCATGTTTTTAAATTGTAAATGTTAATATGCTTATGTTTTATGTTTACAAATATTTTTGATTGAATTTTAGTGGTGTCAAATGAAGATTATACATAGCGGATATGTCAAAATAGGAGAAAAAAGTAAAATAGGAAATTTGAGATTTAGGGGATGTTCTTTGGACTTGTGCTCAAAGGGGCCCTCAAAAATAGGGGAGTCCCTAAATCCAAAATAGGGGCCTGTTTTAGGGTCCTTCTTTGGAGATGCTCTTAGATGATTCAAGTTTCAATGTCTATGATTTCGTGCCCAAGTGGTATCTTCCTCAAGATCTGACTTTCTTCTCTTCCTCTTAACTCTCTTGCCACATCATCAAAAATGCTTATGTGGCATGCATTAAATGGGTATGTTACCATGCACCGGAAATAGCCTAATCGAGTTGTGAGTCTTTGCTACGTGAAATTCGAGGCGAGGATAGGGAAGCGTTCAAGTAGGATATGAGAAGGTTCCCAAGTAGGATGGCAACTGGGCGCAATAGGTTTAGGTAGTACTCAATTATATCTGCTAGTTATATTTCTATGTGATGTAAAAAAAATTCAATTTATGATAAAAAATTATTTGCAAAGAGCACTAACTTTATCTGAATAATAATGTTCACTCTGAATATGCAATAGTTAAATGTTTAAATCAATTCATCGAAGCATACAAATTCCAAGCACCTGTTTACAAACTCGAGCTTAAAATTATTTTAAATTTCACAAACTTAAATAATAACATCACAGCACTTAGGATTGTAAATTTGTAACGTCATAATTCAAGATCGATCGATTGAAAGAGACATCACCTGCTACCCCATAGAAAAGCATTGAAGAGGTAGGCGTCATCTGTATGTGGCTGCCACCATCAGCGGCGTACGTAGGTCGTATGCCTTACTCCGACCATACCATAGCCCCACCCCATCAACCAGCTCCACCGCCTCCTCACCTCCCCCTGCGAGCGCCTCCTTTAACCTATTGACATCATCTACCGCGGCGAGCTTTAGCAGCACCACCAGCCTATCTCATCGCCCACCACCGACGACATGTATCGACGAGATCAGGAAGGTCGCCCATTACCTCCGCTCAACAGATAAGCTTAACACATCTGCAGGAGAGGCAAGAAGTGGTGGGGTTATATATAGATTCAGCAACTGAGGAGATATCTACAGAATCCAGATTAAGAAATCATCAAATAAGGAAGACAACAAAAGAGAAAGAGGTGAGAAGAGACGCAACTCTATGAATCGGAGCTCTGCTTCCTTCGGAAGGGAATCAATCAATCCAATCCAAAAAGCACCAGGAGCAATCGCCGCCGATTCGAATGCTAGATCAACAGGAGAAAGGAAAGCAATAAATGAATCATGCATATTCATTTACCTCTCGCGACGGGATGATCCAATCCAATCCAATCTACCAGGATGGCCACTGCCCGCTTCCCACTCAGCTACACGGGTGCGCACACGTGTCGGGGTGAGGGTGGAGAACGGACATACATTTCTTATTATTGTACATTTCTTTTCTTATCACTTATCCAATGCTTAAATGATTATTAAAAGGGTTTCTTCATTAGAGCAATACTCAAGAAAATCTAGGAAAAGTCAATAAAATCCATGAAATTTATAAAACAATCAATAACTATAAATAAGTGTTAATATTTAATTTCTCATTTTATTTTGAGTTTTGCATTGAGGAAAAAATGAAATCAATGCAATAAAAGATTTTCTTAAGAACCAAAATTCAAGAAAATTTTAGATGAGATGAAATTTCAAAGTGAACTTATATTTCCCATTTATTTCCATATTTTGTTTGATTTGAAGTTTTATTTTGCAATTCACCATTTTATTAAGGTTGGATTTCAAGATATTGAAATAGAAGATAATATTTTTAATTCATTCTCTTCATTTTAATTAAAAATTTTATTCAATTTCATTTTTATAATTTTTATATTTTTATTTTTCTTATTTAAATTTTTTTTGATGTTACAGTCCCGACAACCTCCTTTATCTTTGTTGTGTCGTCCCCTCTGGTGGCTTCGACGGTGGTCTCGTACACCCGTAGGAATTTTGCTGACTTGGTGTCTCCTCCGTAACTCTTTATGGCGACCATCTTGAACCCTTCAGACACCTTGTCATTTGGAGCCCCATGCTCACGGCGCCAGTGTCCCTCACTGAGAACTCAATCGTGCCTAACCAGACTCCCAACTATTGCAGCAGGTTGAGTATCCAAGGGCCCAAGGACCACAACATCTAGACGCATTGCTAGGGCCAGAGGGGTCCGTCCTAGGTGTGTGGCTGAAGTGGTGTGGTGTTGAAAGACCTCTATTTCGTCCTACAACCTTGCCAACTCTAGTCTCAGAGCGTCATATGGAGCCACGCCCGAGGGGTGCCTTGGTTGTTTTTGGGGTGACCCCTGGCGACGGCTTGTTGTATGTCCTCACCAACCATAACTCCTTCGGTGGAGCATGCTTTGGGTGCTGCCACTTCTGTGGCTGTGACGCTTGGCCCGGGGAACATTGTGGCTAGTGCGTCAGCAGAGGGCCACGAAGCAGCGTCCCTCGTTCTTGCTGGTGCCATCACACCTTATGTCTCATGGACGATACTAACTATTGTGGCTACAAGCCAAACAATAGAGAAGGGAGGTCTCTACACTTACTCCCTGCGAAGGGGGTATGCTCAGAGGCCCTATGAGTGGGGACAAAGTAAAGTGCAAGTGAAAATGGATAGTTGTATTTTTCCAAAATTTTTCTCCTCTTCCTGGTCCAGGAGCCCAGGGCTATTTAGGCTGAGTTTGTTTAGGCTGGAGCTTGAGCTTATTTGGCTGGAGCTGGAAGAAGCTGCTGGAGCAGGATGAGGATGACAATTTTTCGTAAATAATAGTTAAGTTGTAAGGGTACCAGGGAAGTGGGATTTTTAGAAGCTCCAGCCACCCCAAGAAGTATCGTTTTCCTTACTTCTCTCGCGTAGTGCAAATTGGGCTAGAAGCTTCTTCTCTCCATCTGGCTGGAAAAATACTGTTTGTTTTGGCTTGTGGCTTATAGAGGTGTAGAAGCCAAATAAGCCCAAGCTCAAGCCTAAACAAACTGAGCCTTATAGGGCCCTTCATGATCGGGGGTAAGCTTACAATAATGTCCCTATGAGGCCCCTAGGGCACTAGGGGCCTTGTGGTTTTTTTTCCTTTTTCGCTAGCTAGCCTATAGGTGCTACGGTGCCACCCACCTAGGTTTTCTTTAACTAGGGCGTTGACCCCTCGGTGGTATCCACTTTGGGTCCCTTAAGGAGGGTTCCCGAAGGGGCTGATTCTGCCTTCAGCTTGTCGTTGGAGCCTTCCTTCTACTGTTGGGGTCTTCGTTGCATTTGCTAAAGTTTGTTGTCCTATTTGGGCCCCCTTCGGTCCCTAGACGAGGTGGGTCATCCATTGGTAGGCCATTCGTCGGTTTGTAGAGGGTGGTGGCCATCCCTACGACACCTTCTCAATGCAATGAGCAGCCCACTCACACTCCTCTTTCAGGGAATCTGACAACCACTTGCAGCGCCCAAATGACACCAATTAGGAAACCAGCCATCAGGACAAATTTCTAAACTAAATATACCTCGAAGAGCGTCAACAATGCCCTCACCTCAACATCTGATTTATCCCAGCGTGATGTGAAAGCCATGTCCCAGAGCACCGCCCCACGACACCTTTGTTGAACCTCCCCGCAACGAACTCGCCACAACCTCCCTCTCCAGCGCATGGTCCTGCTTGATTGAGAAGGTGACATGCATCGCACGGTGCCCTCAACCTGCCACGCGATGATGGCGGCACTGCATGTCGGCACCACGACGACCGCCAAGAAGCGGAGGAGGCCGATGAGAATGGGTCTGGGTGGAACGGCTTGGAGGCGATGAGTAGGAGCTGGTAGGCAAGGACAGGGAGGTCCTAGTGTCGGCACTAAGGATGAGGGAGAGGATCTTGGCAAGGAAGGCAAGGGACCTTGGAGCGGAAGGGTCCAGGAAGTCACGAGGAGGGAGGCGACAATGAGGAGGGTGGTGGCGGAGGGCCAGTTGGGCACAGAGAGGAGGGAGGAGAAGACAATAGACATAGAGGAGGGAGAGGGTGAGAGGGAGAGGACCACGGGGAGGAGGGCAAGGTGGAATAGAAGGAGGAGAGGAAGTCGGCAAGGATGTGAGGTGGGAGGGCCGGGAAGTGGGGCGGCAAGGTGGAGAGGTCGCAGGAGGCCGGGCAGAGGGTGGCTTTGACAGTGGGTGGCAGGGGGTACTACGAAGAGGCGGGGTGGCGGTGGTAGTCGACATCGCCAAGATTGGTAGTGGCTAGCGGTGAGTTCAAGGATTTGGACAAGGAAGTAGGTGAGGGTTTCCCTCACTTTTTTGAGAGAGAGAGAGGATGTTTGGTGGTTTTGTAGCCGAGGAGCTGAGCTGGCCCATGTGGGCTGTGGCTTAGATTACATAGGCCTATTCGGTAAGGACTTGGACTACTTTTTTGTCTTCTACGTTCTCAATGCCACTCAATTTCCAACATCTGTGCTGCTTTTTCTCACGTGTTTATATATTCAGTTCTAAATCCTGCTAGTTCATACCAGCCCGTCCACCCTCTTGTTCGTTGAAAAGCGCTCGTGTTTGCATTATGCAATAATGTCTATGTCTTTCTCTTTTTCTTGAAAGAACAATAATGTCTATTGGCAACCCTTGATCTTGGAAAGTAGACTTTGTCAACTTAGTGTTAAATAGATGTGAGCTTGTGAAGATTTCTATAAGAATTTAACTTCTACTTGCATGAAGATTCCTTGGTATCATTTCATTTGGACGACACTTTAGTAATAGAGAGGAAAGGTTCTATATACTATCATAAACTTTGCTCAAAAATCTATCTGGCATCCTGAACTACTAAACTAGACATTTAACCCCTGAACTTTACAATTCGGTTCAAATAACACCTAACCTGGTTTTGCATTGTGGTATTGCCTGTGTGGTATGATAAATAGACAATTTTGTTACATAGGATGATATATTGGGCAAGTTTAGGTCAATGACAGGTGGAGTTCACAAGGGTTCTCTTCCAAACAGGGTTCACAATATCGATGAAAATCGGTCGATTTTTTACCATATCGGTCTAGCTCGAGAAATGGAACAGTCGATAAACCTATTGCCTGCGTGGTATGATGAGTAGACAATTTTATTATGTAGGATGATATATTGGGCAAGTTTAGGTCAATGACAGGTGGAGTTTACAAGAGTTCTCTTCCAAATAGGGTTCAAAATATCGACGAAAATCGATCGATTTTTTATCGTACCAATCTAGCTCGAGAAAGGAACCGTCGATAAATGATCCAATTCAAATTCAAAAAATTTGGCAAATTTGGAAAAATTTATCCAAAAGTTCCTAAAATTAGTATTAATAGTTTTTTGGCCTCTGCCATGATTTTTTTTGAAAAACCGAATTTTGATACAGTTTTGAGTAAAACCAAATATAGATAATAGAAATATCAATGTTTAATTCCAGTTATTTGTTTGCATTTTCGTTTTCCATACAATTGATAGTCAAATAGGCTTGAAGTTCAAAATAGAAAGAATCTCAGCATAATTGATAACACCTAGATTTCTTATCCTGAGAATGCCACTTACCTCTTTAGAATTGATACATGTGTTAATGTCATAAAATCTTTGCAGAGCCAACTAGCTCTATTGTTTCCTTGATATGTTGCTATTTACTTGTCCATTATTTATTATCTATAAGTTTTTGATTATGTACTCTCTAGTATCTATTTTCACATTCACCTATTGCGAATCATGTGATCTATCATATGCGTTTTCAATGTAGAGAGAAAGAGAGGAAAAATCATGTAATTAAGACCTTTGACTCTTTTTAATAGATAACCTTATATTGTATAATATATGACTACTTAAACTGGCAGCACCAGCTTTGCAAAATTCCTGGGCCTAATCCTGATATCAAGACCCTCTTTGTTGATCATTCTTGTGGACAGCCAAATGGTGCACATGCTCCTTGAATTTTCCTTGATTTGTTTTCTAATTTATGCTGAGTGTGTCGATTTTTAATGTAAACCTGTTGAAAATCGGTAAAAACCGCCGACTTTCAAATTATTTCACCGTTGTTTGACTATCGAGTTCAAAAATGTTGGCTTTGAATTTCATTTAGTTTCTACCAATTTTCAATGAAAATTGCTATTGTCGCGTGGGCGATTTCCGACGTTAGTTTAGTAATGTAAACCTAGCTTCCAAATCGAAATAGAGAGGGAGGGAGATACAAGGTCCGACAGCCATGTAAGTATGATTGGGAACTCGGCGGAGAAAAAGCCTATGTAGATCCTATCTATCATTGATTTAACTTTGGCTAGCGTGTTATCCTACATGACCAAACCGCCCATTTAGTTTGTCACATGAGCAATATCACTAGGCTAAAATTGGACATAGTGTTTTTTGAACTGAACTATAAATTTTGATAGATCAAATGCCTGATTTTATAATTCAGAATGCTAGATGGACTTTCGACTAAAGTTTAAGATATTACAGGGACTCGAGAAATCAGAACTGACCAGCGGAGACACGTATCCTAGACAGGGCCGTGTAGGACCCTGTTATGATGTTCATAACAAGATTAGATGCTCGATGCCTCCCTCCGGCAAGTGCTAATCCGACAGCATAAATCACTGCACCATCTTTGGTGTGTAGCATAAGTCAGCCAGCAGGGAGAGAATGGACATACCGTGTCCAGCAATTTCCAATCTACAGAGCCCAACAGCAAAAACGTCGAGCCGCGACCTTTTGTACTCTGACAGTGAGCTTTCCTCGTAGAGAGGCCCATCCGCACAGGCGAAAGCAAAACCAATTGCGACGTGTGCCATCCAACTGCCTACTCTGTTAATCGCGACGTGATACTACAGTATACCCTCGCTGCTCCTGCATCTATCGACGCTTCGTCGACGACGTCGGCATTTCCCTTTCGTTATCTCTGCCTTTCTTTCAGCGACGTCCATACATTACTCCGAGTAGGCCCGCCACACCGAACAAGGATTCCGGTGACGCTAGCCCCTCGCCAGAATATCTACGGTTCTTTATAGGCGTGTAGCAAGCGCACGAACCTGCTCCCACTCCGGCGTCGTCTCCATGGCGCAACGTGTCCGCTCTAGAACGTTTCCTCGCCTTCTATGCCTTCCCTTTTTCTGGGTTATCCTCCACCGGTCACTTCCCGCCCATCTCGGCCTTCCAGTTCCAGTGCCAGTTCCGATGCCATCAAACACTGTAGGATGCTATGGCTCGTTTCGGCTGACCAGAAGGTAAGTCACAGTATAAATATCTCTAAAAGTTTCAGCTGTTGGGAGAAACTTTTCAGCTGTGACTTTACTTGACCACCTTTCACCTCGGTCGTTGTACCTTCTCGATCTCCGCCACCCTGCCGCGTCGTCTCCATATCATCTCTCCACTTAGATGTCGCTGTATTTTACTATGTTGCTACCTCTCCACTTGGTTAGTCTCTAAAAGTTACAGCTACAACAACCAATTTGCTAAACATTATAACAAAAAAACAAATATTACCATTCCGCTTTTTCTGATTCAACAAATTAAAAACAGCTTTTCAGTCCAACCACATGTCCAAATAGACCCGAAAGCTACTGTTCGAAGCTTTGGCGATTCGATTTCTCCCGGCCGACGAAGGCAGGATCGGGGAAGTAGCACTTGGTTAAACTAGTTGGAAGGTTCGGCTTAGCCTACCCAACGAAAAGCGAAGCTTTATTACGTTAGGAAACTGAGAGGTGAAATCATGAGGTCAAGTGTTCGGGACGGATTTCGCTGCGTTGTCACCCGCCCCGACCGGCCGGCCAGTGTGGCCCCGTGCAGAGACGTCAACGTTTTAAAAACATGGGCGTGTTTACCAGAAAACCTCCTAGCCAAACACCTAGTGTCCTGGTGTTATATATATCGTCGTTTCTCTGAGATGCAGATACTCCATCTTGGCATCTCCAGTTCTTCACAGCTCCCTCCCAAACAGTCACGGTACAAGAAGCTCCGATGGCCGATCCAAGCTTCTTTGTCGGAATTGTAGGTCAGTGCGATATCATATGCTGCATGACGTCATGGTTATTTGTTAGATCCATTTTTGCACTCCCTTGATTTTTTTTCTTGTCCCATGCTAATCTCGCTCTGTTTCATTTGATCCTTTGATTTGTGCAACAGGTAACATAATCTCCATACTGGTCTTTGCATCTCCAATGTGAGTTCAGCAAGCAATTTCGTTAATTTACGCATGTAGCAGTAGCACGAGCTGATCATGGTGTTCTGCTTGATTCGGTGATGATTTTAGCGGGACTTTCCGGAGGATAGTGAAGAACAAGAGCACCGAGGACTTCAGGTGGCTGCCGTACGTGACCACCCTCCTCAGCACCTCCCTCTGGACCTTCTATGGCCTCCTCAAGCCGGGCGGCCTCCTCATCGTCACCGTCAACGGCGCCGGCGCCGCGCTGGAGGCCATCTACGTCGCGCTCTACCTCATGTACGCCCCCAGGGAGACCAAGGTGCGGCTAGCTCTTGCAATCTCTCAGCAATCGATCTCACCGGACTGGCTCGATTCTTGGTGAAATAGATGCATGGATTGTCGCCGACAAAGCTGGATGGCTTTTATATGGCTTGCAGGGGAAGATGGCGAAGCTGGTGGTGGCCGTGAACGTCGGCGTCCTTGCCGCGGTCGTCGTGGTGACGCTGGTGGCGTTGCACGGAGGCGTCCGGCTGTTCGCGGTGGGCTTGCTCTGCGCCGCGCTGACGATTGGGATGTATGCAGCACCGATGGCCGCGATGGTATGTAAGATCACCCTTCCACCTCAGTACAAGTTCTTCATTGCAAAACAGTGTCGAAGCAGCTCTTCTCAAGAGGAGATTAACATAATTAACTATGACAAGTTTTATATAGATGAACATATCTCACTAATATGTTTGGTTTGTTTAGTTATTTTCCTCCGTGCATAGATTGCCCCTGGATAATGCATGCTCACATCTCTGGGTGAGAGGATGCAGAGAATATGCAGCTCAGAGGATCAAACACTTTCATCTCGTTTAATTTCTTCAACCCGCCATTAAAGATTGTTTGGTCCGGTGTCATTTTCTTAGATTTATAGTAGAAACAAAAGCAGTAACGTCTATTGAGCACGCATTCCATCGTGTCCTTGAACCAGACCACTCACCAAATTCAGATAACCATTGTCCCATCTAATCCCGCTAGCTGGGTGCCTTGGTGTTGGTCAGTCGGTGGCGTTGTCCTGCTTTTGGACAACAGTTGAACATCACTGTTCAATTCTTTAGATTGTGATTTTACACGAAAAGATTGATTGCTGTGTCACTTCAAATTGCTCGAAGGCATGCGCCGACAAGAGGCGTTAACACAATCAGAAAGATGCTGCGGTAACTGTGACACAATGAAGTGTTCACGGTCGTGTTAATTTCGTTGTTGGACTTGTTTGAAACGCGGGAATCTCATAGTCTGCACGAATCTGAAAAAAAAAACCTAAATTAATCGGTGATGCAGAGGGCAGTGGTGAGGACCAGGAGCGTGGAGTACATGCCCTTCTCCCTGTCCTTCTTCCTCTTCCTCAACGGTGGCGTCTGGAGCGTCTACGCCATGCTTGTCAAGGACTACTTCATCGGAGTACGTACACATCATCACACTGAATGCATGCATGTCTCAATATATCATATCAGTAGGTGAACCTATGCATCGGCTCGAACTTGCAACTCGATCGACTAAACCTGGGCGCGCGCTGCTTGGCACCGGTAGATCCCCAACGCCATCGGCTTCGCGCTGGGCACGGCGCAGCTGGCGCTGTACCTGGCGTACCGGAAGAAGAAGGCGGCGCGCAAGGACGACGGGTCGGAGGACGAGGAGGAAGGGGTGGCGCACCTGATGGGGCAGGTGGAGATGGCGCAGAGGCGGGTGCAGCTGCACAAGGGGCTCAGCCTGCCGAAGCCGTCGTCGGCGCCGCACCACGGGTTCGGACACATCGCCAAGGCCTTCTCCACCACCCCCGTGGAGCTGCACTCCGTCCTGCATCAGCACGGGCGCTTCCAGTTCGAGGGCGTCAGAGTCGACGAGGAGGTGAACGGCGACGACGGGTACTCCTACTCGTCAAAGTGATCGGTTGACGGGGGTGTGTATGTATGCATACGCAGTACTGGCGAAGTCAGGCATTGGGCCACTAGGACCATGGCCTAGGCCTGACGTGAAAAACTCAGTCCGAGAACACTAAAATCTCTGAAGAAATTATAAATCGGCCTAGAACTGGCTCGCCCAGCCCAAAGCTCTGAGACGGGCTTAACATAGGTCTAGCTTTTGCTTTTCTTTCTGGGCAGAAATTAAGCGCGAAACACGAAGGTTGTTTCATATGTGTACACGCATTTTCAATTTTCATCTGAGCTTACGCGAGCTGCATCTGCGGTCTGCCTGAGACTGCGAGAGGGATAGAGTGCCGGGCCTGCCGGCAGTTCGGCCGGTGCACGCGACAGCAGCTAGCGGTGACAGCTTTCATTGCCGGCTTTACAATTGAGTACATTAAATTCATTTCAATATATCGTATTAGCTAGTATTTATTTAAACTTCATCCGAAGCAGTGAAGATATTCTCAACAAATCAATATCTAGATCTAATTACTACTTAACCAGCCATGACATACTAAATATTCTAATTCAAGTTAGAATTTCTCTTACCATTTACATACCTTGTGATCGAGAGGACCTAGGACCGCAAGTAGAGGTGGGAGTTGAGCCAAGCTTTTTTGGACCGGCCTGTGGCACAGTAGGCATAGCACGACACACATGCATGTGGTTCAGGTCAGCACAACACGAATGACAGGGCCATACCAGGGCTCGGGAGTCGAACATGATGAACGACATGACACGCTTGCATAGACCATGTTTGGGCTAGCATGGCACAAAGCAGGCACAATAAATGACAAGGTGCCCTGTTGCAACACCACGACATGCTGTCCTCACATGCAAAGAAAGAAGAGATAACGGAAATACTAGAAAGTTGAAAAATAGAAACCGATATCGAGCGCGTGCACCGAACCGATGCTCCGCTGTGCCGCTTGCTGAGCATGGCCGCGACACTTTGCACGACCATCTTCCCACTTTCCTCACAAGGCCATCGATGCCACCACATCAGGCGAACGCTAACCTTGAATATAGAACAATCTCGACATTGAAAAGTAGCCAATATGTATGTATATTGTTACGTTACTTTTTTTCTATACTAGGTGAATCATACTCTAGTGCGTAAGGTTTTTAATAATAATTTTTATTTGTACTTAATGAATAACTAAAATTTAGCTATTTTTCTCCTAAATAATTGTGTGTGCCAGATCCCGCCGACAGTTGACGCTCGCTCTCCAGCTCTCCATCCTTGGTATCGTTCACGGCGACCAACCGGCGACGACAGTGTCTATGATGTTACAAATTAATCCAACAAAAAAAGACTAGCCGGCACAACACAACGACGACACGGTGTGTCTTAAACAGTATCTAGGCCTTGCCAAAGACGAGTTAAACTAACATAGCACGGAACGCTATGGCCCGAAGCCTGTTGGGCCTTTATCGTGCTAGTACGGCACGGCCAACTGCCACCTCTGACTCTGGGAGCTCGCTGGATGCTGGGCTCTAGAATCACGTCTCACCTCGCAGGTGAGATGGCCGTCGTGATTGTCGGATTACGGTTGGTCCACGCGCGCGCGGTCTGCAGTGCAGGCGGGGTAGGCCGCGCGCGCAGGCAGCTTGGCTTGGGCGGCGGACGAACCAGGGCTTTTGGTCCGTTTGGGCCTCTCTCTGCAGTTGATCAGGCCTCGTTTGCATCGTTCCGTGGCGGCCTGAATCTCTTTTCCCCGACGCACCACCGGCCCAGATGGGAGCGGCTGAGTATTACGCCGCTTCATGTATACATCTGCCCGCTGCATCTATACATTTGCATATCCCTATTTGTAGTTTTATATATTTTACTTCTTCTTTCGACGATTCAACGCCTGTGATTTTGATTCGGTGCGATTTCCCATGTATATATGTACTTGGGAATCAGCCACATATACTACTTTTTATACAAGTGCAAAATCAACGCATCCTGTTACCATGAGAAAAATATACTTGGTAGTTGGTAGTGCCAGTGACGACTGACGAGAATCCATCAAACAGTGTACGTAAAGCAGAGATTTGTGTACAGTATACGAGTGCGCAAGTGCGTTATCTTTGCTCAGCTGTTCAGTAAACTCGATCTGCAGGTTCCTTCCATTCGCATTCATCTGCGTACGTATACCGCGGGCAGGAGGACGAAGAGACTAGCCTCTCCCAAGCAAGCACAAGGCTCTCTTGATCAACAGTGCTAGCCGTCGCTAGCTGCGTATACTTTTGAGTGCCAATATATGTTCTAGAAAGAGACTTTTTATTATTCTGGAGAGATACCAAAAATTTATATTGATGTAGTATAACAAGGGGTACCAAAAGATGGTACATTCAACCTTTAAATTTCTTGTTCCTCTTATTACTGTTTTAATATAAATTTTGGTACTTCCAAGGATGGTATATAAAATATATATCTTTTCTAGAAAATACTTCACAAACAAAATTTAGATGTTCCTCTAAACACGATAGGCCACCAGTCGATCAGCAGGCACTACTACAGAATAGGTCATCCGCGACCCCCCATCACTGCCGGGTAGGTCCGAGCCGATAATAAGATATCTTGCCGGTTCCAAACTCAGCCGCGGTGATATTATCACTTGCGGTTAAAACTTCAATCGGCAGTGATAAGAATAGTATCAATTCTCGCGGATTGGAGGTAATATCATTGCGGTTTAATAGAGAAGCCGCAATGATAAGAAGATATCCGCCGGTTTATATGTAAAACCGGTAGTGATTTATTATTGCCGGTTCTATAGTAAAACGGCAAGTGATAAGACCATTTTCACTTGCCGGTTTTACTATAGAACCGACGATGATATTGTTCCCCATTATTAGTTCGACATGTAACATAAGAAACATTGTAATTTATCTACGCATGAACATATGAAAGCATAATTAGTTAAAAAAGCAGAACATATGAAAGCATAATTAGTTAAAAAGCAGAATATATGAAAGCAAATTTGTAATTTGCGGGATATGTATTAATTAAAATAACATGTACAAAGCATAATTTGTCCAAGATTACATATTTAGTCCTAATTATAATAGTCTAATGGCGCGAAACCCTATATCCAAAACTCGTCGTAAATCGTCATCCTCCTCCTCCTCCTCCTCGCCGCCGAGCTGCCGCTTGATGTGGCGGTGCTCGTCCTCCTTCTCATCCGAATCCGATTCGGTGGCGGAGTTAGTCTTGCCCCAACGCCGCAGTTCCTCGCCTTGCCGCCGCTGCTGTCGTCCTCCTCCTCCTTTGCCTCCTCTTCCTCCTCTCGCCTCCACCTCCTCCTCCTTCTCCTCCTCCTTCAGAGCGACGGATCGGTGGGGGCTCACCAACACGTGCACGCTTCTTAGGGGTGCCATTCTTGCAACAAAAGTGGATTGTGTGGGAAATGCAACAAGAGTGGATTGTGGATTGTGACAAGAGTGGATTGGATACAACAATCTGGCATTATATAGAGCAGAATGGGAAGGGCAACGATTGGCGAGGAATGTAAAGCGCAACGGTTGGCTGCAGGGCAGAGCGAACGGGCAAGCGACGGTTGGTCGGGCGCGGAGTTGGAATGTTCATAGTATCACCGCCGGTTTGTATTACCAACGGCGGTGATAATCGACTATCATCGCCGGTTAATACCTATAACCGGTAGTGATATATTACCGGTTTAATTTACTGACCGCAATGATATTTAAATTTTATTGCGGTTCATATATTCAACCTAAGAAGTGATATGTATTTTTCGCGCGACGCAATTTTCCCTCACAGATGACCTTATCACTGCGGCTCGCATGTAACCCAGTGATAAGGTATTTTCGCGTAATATGACCTTATCACTGCGGTTCTTGGCGAGCCATAGATGATAAGCTATTTATATAGCAATCTTCACTGACCGACGATTTCCCGAAGCGAAGACAAGAGTGCTCTTTGCTCGGTGTATTTTTCCGGAGAGGTCTTCACGAAATTTTGTGTCGATATTTTGTTCATATTTTTCATCGAATCGACATCTTCTCCGACCGAAAGCGAACAAAGCAGAGGAGGCAGTATTATCTTGGCGAGTTCTTTGTTGAAAAATTGTATTAAAATTTTTCGGGTTCTTGACTTGATGTATGTTATATTTGTCGTAAAATTTTACTTTACTTGAGTGCTATAGATGTTGATAATTGTTGATTATACGGTGTGAACAGTTTATGTAAGATCTTGCTCAAATTAAGATCTAGCTAAATTATTGAATAAATTATAATTCATATTGTAGTGGATGTTTAAGTAATAAAATTGCTAGATGGACAATTATGAATAATTGTAATTAATTTAATTAATGAAAATTTGTTATATGGATTTTAATAGTAAAGATTGCTAGATGATCAATTATAAATAGCGAGAATTGCTAGTTGAATATTTAAATAATGGGAAATGGTAGATGGATTTTGCAATAATGAAAGTTGGAACATAAATAATTATTTAGAAATATATCCTTATATTCAATTATATGCTTGTTTGTTGTAGATTAATTTAATTTAATAGCTAGCGCTACATAACAAAATGAAATGAAGAAATCTTCTAAATAATTAAAAAATGCTAGATGGATATTTAAATAGTGAAAAAGGTTTGATGTATTATATAGGCAAAATTGCTAGATGTATTTGTAAAACTAATCATTTACAATTATATATTGTTATTTGCAAGAAATTCATATCCATTTTAGTGATGTAGTGGATGTATAAGTAATAAAAATTGCTAGATGGACAATTATGCATAATTGTAATTAATTTAATTAATAAAAATTTGTTATATGGATTTTTAATAGTAAAGATTGCTAGATGATCAATTATAAATAGTGAGAATTGCTAGTTGAATATTTAAATAATGGGAAATGGTAGATGGATTTTGCAATAATGAAAGTTGGAACATAAATAATTATTTAGAAATATATACTTATATTGTATTATATGCTTGTTTGTTGTAGATTAATTTAATTTAATAGCTAGCGCTACATAACAAAATGAAATGAAGAAATCTTCTAAATAATTAAAAATGGTAGATGGATATTTGAATAGTGAAAAAGGTTTGATGTATTTCAATATATAGGCAAAATTGCTAGATGTATTTGTAAAACTAATCATTTACAATTAAATTGTTATTTGCGATTATGTGCTTATAATGTGTTTATCGTTTTAATTAATTAGCAATGCATGACTATTGTAAAGAATAAATTATTTTGATATCGTTTGTTCATATCTTTGAAATGTAGTTTGATATAATTAAGCGTAGATGGACCGAAGGTGGATGTATGACACGGACCGTCGTGGTGCGAGTTCTTTAATGGTGTGACTTGTTTTCGAATCTGCTCACGGCACACAAGTCGAGAAACCTTGGCGGACTATATGTGTTGTCCATCGTTGATTGCAAAAATGAGAAGATGTTTTGTAACATAGAGTCGTCGTGCACACTTGCTTGAAGGGGTTTCAAGGTGGCTATACTGTTGGATGAGCACGGTGAAGATGATATTGTACATGAAGGGCAACACATTGATGGAGATGGCGGAGACAACGATATGACGGCGGTGGAAGATGCGTTCGTTGATACCCACGAAGATGATCTAGATCAAATGTTTGCGTGATGGGGAGGGACTTCACGAGTGAAAGGGAGTTTCAAAAGTTCCGGTATGGTAGAGGACTCTACAACGCCATTGTACCCGGGCTGCAAGGAGGAGCATGAAAGCATGATACCGTGCTTTCCTCTGCAGCTTGAAGGCAAGCAATGGTTGGTCCGATAAGAGCTTTATGGTAAGTTATGTCTCTTGGGGACTTGCTTCGAGAGGGTAACGTGTTGCCTTCAACTACGTACTAGGCCAAGCAGGTTGTTGTAACATCCCAAAATTTGAGTTTTGGTATGTTTAAAATAAAAAATAAACCCTTTGTATTTTCCTGCAATTAATTGAAGCTTAATATGAATTTTCCAATAATGAAAAGATTTAATTTGATTAATCTATGCATCAAACTAAAGGTTTCCAGTTTTTATTGGGTTCCTTGTGCTTCAAGGAATTTTTCTGTATTTTTGGAGATTTTTCTGAATTTATTTGCTATTTGTTTGAATTTATTTGGATTTATTTGAATTTCGAGATTTATTGAAATAAAAAACGAATTTATAAATCAAAAGGGCTTTCGGGCGAATCCTTCGCCGCCCATTTCCTATTCATGCGGTCCGTTCGCTGGCCTCCGATTCGATCGCCGTGGGACGCTTGATTGCCGCCGTCGCCGCGCCGCCGCCGTAAACCCTAACCCTAATCCTCTCGGTTTCTCGCCGTCCGCCGCCTCCTCGGTTCGAGTTTTCCTCGCCTCCCGAGGCTATTTAAGCGGCCACGACTTGCCGAGGTTCGCCTCTCCGCGCGCATCCGCCGCCTATCCACGCCGAGACGCACCATCGCCAGAACGAAGCTTTCGCCAAGAGCGCCGCCACGGCACCTTCCGCCGTGTCGATCTCCTCGCCGGTGCATCTCCGCCGTGGTTTTGGTACCACCGAGTTCCGCGTCGAACTCTTCCGGATCCGCAGATTCTTCCGCCCGATCCGGTCGTCCTCCGCTATTTCGTGCATCGTCTTCCCTACCTCACGGTGAGTAGCGCCGCCGCCTCGCCGCCGAGCCGCTTCCACGCGTTCTTGGCCGTCCGACGAATCAAGACGCGGCCGGATCTTGCCGTCGATCGCCCGTGGCCTCTCTCGCCGGCCGCCACGTTCAGCCGAAGTCGGCCAGCGTGGTGCCACCTCAGCCGTGTCACCTCGCCCGGCCGCGTCGGCGTCGATCATCTCGCCACATCGGCGCCACGTCAACCCTAGCTCTGCGTGGCGTCGCGTCGGACAACTTCGCCGCCTCACCGAATGTCGCCTCGGTGATCCCATCCATCAGTGGATCGAGCCACTGACATGTGGGCCCCGCATGTCAGTCGGCATTTATTTTCTTTTTCTGATTTTTCCGAAAATCCGAAATTCCAGCCAATCACAAGCCGACACGTGTCACCCTGGTGAATTTATCTGATTTTCTCTGAATTAAATCTTCCAGGAGCCCGTTCTCCCTCGTCCGAACTCCGATTGGAGTGATTCAAATTTCTAAATTTTTGTAAAATCAAGCTCTACATTCCAGAGCCACTTATTTTCAATTTTGAGCTAGTTTGCTTCTCTGTTTTGTATTTATTTGGCTTTATTGCTTTATTTTCCAGAGACGCGAACCCGAAGAAGGAGCGAACGGAGATTTCAAGACCAAGACTCAGCATTTGAACAGCAAGGCAAGTCGTAGACCTTTGATCATATTTAACCTATGTTTGCAAAAGTACTTTGTCTTATACAATTGCATGCTATTTGTGTAACAATGCTAGTTACTGGAGTAGCTATTTACTGTTTGAGTATGCCTTTGATTATTGGAATGCCATGTATCCATTGTTAACCATAGGTTGGGACATTATTAGTTGGGCATAACCATAGTACCAACATTGGGTTATCGTAGCTATGCTTAGCCATGCTTAGTTGTCCGATGGGATTCATATCACCTGTGAGCTAATGTTAATCTTGACTTAATGAGATATTGAATTGTGGTCATTGACCACTGTTGTAAACTTGTTGTACCATGGCGAGGATGCCATTGGTTTTGGGTTAAACAAAATGTTTCCTCGGGCAATTGATCGTCTGATAAAGGGGTCTTGTTTAGCACATTGGAATGTGGCTGTTTTGCTTCAAACAATTTAAGGACTTAATCTTGTGCGCCATTGAACTGGCCTAACCGTGCAACCACAAGTCCGGTATGGGGACGGACCTAGTGATTAATTTGCAATGTCCGGACTTGAGTATTGCAGTTGTTGGTGTGGGGTCCAAGATGGACGGGTAGACCCACATGGCTCAAGAGGGGGCCCCGAGGGGTGAAACCTTAGAGGGCAGTACTGGGTTTAGACATGCATTGTAAAGGCTTTGTAGTGATCTCTCTGCCGACACACCAAAGGAAGTGTGTTCTTAGCGCTTGGCACTAAGGGATGATCATGTCTTGTGGGTAAAGCTGTACAACCTCTGCAGAGTGTAAACTATTCGAATAGCCGTGTCCGCGGTCATGGACAAGCCCGGGAATTTCACACAGGGTATAGAGTGTTTCATGAAATGTGGAATTGTTGGAATGGGAGCGGGGAGTTCACTGTTGTTTTGTTGTCTCAAGCTATACTGTTGAATTGTGTGGTTGATACTTGTTTCGAATGATGTAGGGTGATGCCTCGTCATTCTGTTCATGTTGTCTACCATTGATTTATCAGATTATTTATTATTGTTTTATTCAAACTGCCTTCAATCTATTTAGTGTATTTAAATTCAAGTTATTGCTTTCTGCAAATGAACCATATAACTATCCTTTGACAAGCCGTGCATGAATATATATTGCATCATTTCCCTACGGCTTGTTGAGTACGTTTTGTACTCACGGCTTTATGCCCCTGTTGTTCAGATTCTTGAGGAAGGACCGTAATGAGTATCAAGAGAGGAGTACTATGAAGACTACGCCGACTAGGAAGGCGTTCCCAGACGATTGCTGTGGCATGTCGAATAGCCCAAGTTATTTTATTTCATTTGCAGCTTTTATTGTTTCCTTAAGCCAAGAGGCATTGGTGTATGAACCTTGACCATAAGGTCGTTTGCTTTATTCAATAATAATTTGTTTCTTCTTAGTTATTTCGATGTATGGAATGATATGTCATCTATGTTTCCTTTGTGTGCACTAAGCGTGATCTGGACTAGTGCGGATATACGAGGGTTTGGATTGCATATCCGGGTCCCGACAGCTTGTCCGCCCGTTGGGATTTGGAAGTACAAAGAATACGCATGTCCAAGCGATTGCATATTGTATCGCAATGAGTTTGCGACATGGATGCTGTGTTGTTTGCAAAGCAAAGCGGTATAAGAACGCGATAGCGATATCGAGAACGAAGATGTCGGGGTGAGGCGAAGAAGAAGAGGTGTCCCGTAAGGTGGTGTGGTATTTCTCTATAATCCCCGTTTAAGCGATTGTTTGCGAACAAAAGGCATGCCCAATTGTTACGATGGCACGCAAGAGCGTAAGAAGGATGGAATGCTCAGACACCTGCTGATTACGTGCAATGGAGGAACATCGGCAGAAAAATATAAGAAGCGCTTTGCATATGATGTGAGGAATATAAGGTTCGGGTTGAGTACGATGGGATGAATCCTTTTGGCAACATGAGTAGTCGTCCACGACTTGGCGGTGACTTTATGCATCTACAACCTTCCTCCTTGGCTTTGCATGAAGCGAAAGTACATTATGATGCCACTATTGATCCAAGGGCCCGTGCAACCGGCAATGATATCGATGTGTATCTCAAACCATTGGTTGAAGATCTTCTAATATTGTGGACCGATGGTGTACGGTATGGATGAGTATAAAAGAGAAAACTTTATCCTCTGTGCATTATTGTTTGTAACCATTAATGATTATCCTCGCTCTTGGCAACTGTCGCCGCGCACGACAAAAGGCTTCAACGGATCGCCCGAGGCTGGATGATACAGACTAGCCGGTGGGTCAAGAACAACCGAAAAATGACTTACATGCGGCATCGAGGTTCCTCCGTAAGGATCACCCATACCGCAATAATAAGAGAGCTTTTGGCGGGACAAAGGAGCGCCTTAGCTCAGAAGAATCGATCGGGAAACGGATATTTGCCATGTAAAGGACCTTACAATTATTCACGGAAAGGGAGCCAAGATACATCTATTCGACTTCCGGGATAAGGCTCCTTTGTGGAAAAAAGAAATCAATATTTTGGATCCTACCTTATTGGCAACACCTGGAAGTTCGACACGCAATCGACGTCATGCACATAGAGAAGAACGTGTGTGATAGCTTGCTTGGTATCTTACTGGACATACCTGGCAAAACGAAAGATACACTTCAAGCAAGGATGGACCTCGAAGATATGGCGAGGAAGGAGCGCATCACGAAGAAATGGATACAGCAAAAGTACCTTCCATGACTGCTACACTTTGAGCAAGAAAGAGAAAATTAGCGTTTGCGAATGCTTGCACGGAATCAAAGTTCCGTCTGGTTACTCTGCTAACATAAAGAGACTAGTCTCAATGAAAGACTTAAAGTTAATTGGTATGAAGTCTCACGATTGCCACGTGATGATGACACGAGATGCTTCAATTGCAATTAGGGGGTTCGCAGAGAAAGTCCGAGACCCAATTATCAAGTTGTGTTCATTCTTCAACGCGATTTCACGAAGGCCATCGATCCATTAATACTAGACAAGTCATAGAAGGCGTGGTTCACACTGCGTGCGGGCTTGAGATGTGTTTCCCTCTATCTTTTTTGATATTATGGTCCATCTCATTGTTCACATTGTGAAAGAATCTGAATTCTTGGTCCCATATTTCTACATCGGATGTACCCTTTCGAGAGATTCATGGGGTTATAAAGAAATATGTTAAATCAAATCGTACCGGAAGGTGCATTGCCGATGGTGGGGAACCGAGGAGGTCATTGAGTTCTGCGTCGATTATATGGATCTCAAACCGATTGGTGTGCAGTATCTCGGCATGAGGAAGGCTACAGGAAAGGGACACTAGGCGAGAAATCGATGCGTACTAGCAATCTAGTTGCATTTACACAAGCACATTTCGCAGTTTTGGGACAATCGGTTGTGGTGGCCCCATATGTCGACATGCACAAGAACGTGCTATCCAAAACAAACCTGGGGAGGTCGGAGGGTTGGCTCATGAGAGAGCGAGAGATAATTTCGGCGATTGGTTGTGTAGACACATGATGCGTCTGAGACAGATTGCACTCGGTTGAAATTGTTGGCTCGAGGACCGTCAACTACAATTCGGACATTCAAGGATCGACATAAATGGTTTTACATTTTATACAAGAGCGCAAGATAAAAAGAGCACCAATCAAAATAGCGGTATCCGTATAGATGCCTATGACAGCAATGGAAATAGGCAAACCTACTACGGATTCATTATTGCAACCAAAAGTGACTTTGAGTGGTCATGGGTTTTGTGACCTCTAGTGTGATCATTTTCTAGAGTGGTCGTGGGCTTTGTAACCTCTAGGGTGGTCATTTTCTATAGTGGTTGTGGGCTTTATGACCTTTAGAGTAGCTGTTTCCTAGAGTGCTCGTGGCTTTGTGACTTCTAGAGTGGTTATGGGCTTTGTGACCTCTAGGATGGTCGTTCCCTAGAGTAGTCGTGGTCTTTGTGACCTCTAGTGTGGTCGTAGTCTTTGTGACCTCTAGAATGGTTGCTCGCTAGAGTAGTTGTGACTACTTGGGGAGTGGTCGTGATCACTCGGGACCACTATGGAAAACCACTTGAGAAGTTGTCATAACCTCTATTAGAGTGGTCTAAACCTTTAAGGACCACTTAAGAAGTGATCATGACATCTGTAAGAGTAGTCTAGACCATTATGGGAATGGTCTAGACCTCTAAAGACCTCTGTGAGAGAGGTCATGACCACTGTAAGAGTGGTGATCTAAGCCTCTAAAGGCCTTTGTGAGAGAGGTGATGACCACTATGAGAGTGGACTAGACCTCTAAATAAGGATCTCTGTGAGAGAGGTTGTGACCACTATAAGAGTGGTCTAAACCACTATAGGTGTGGTCTAGACCTCTAAGGGCCCCTTGGAAAGTGGTCCTGACCATTAAGAAAGTGATCATGACCTTTGTAAGAGTGGTCACAACCAAAAGTGACTTTGAGTGGTCACTACCAAGAGTGGTCTTTGGTTTTAGAAGATCACAGCCAAGAGTGGTCATGGACAAGAGTGATCGTGGACTAAGGTAGTCATGGTCTAAGTGATCCCATGTGGGATCTTTTGATGTTTGAATGATCACTGAGCTTTGTCAAGTTTCTGATGTGTCTAGTTTCTGATGCTTCTTATTATGAACAATGCTTTGTGATAGTTTGATTGTCTATATTGATTGCAGAACTTCAGGGCTAGATCATAGTGAGGCAAAGGTGGGACCTAGACTAAGCTAGAGAGTTGGGGTCCAGAACAGTTAAAGGATGCCGAAGATGACTAAGGCCAGGAAGTGTTTCAAGCCGAGAAGACAAGGAGCAAGAGCGTGAAGCATTGGTGATGGACATGGCTAGCAATGGCAAGGTAGATTAGGGCTAAGCTTAGGAAGGTGTTGAGGTTCAGAATGGTTAAGGAAGTCGAAGCTATCATGGTGAAGCGGGCAATGGCATATGGTGTGCCAAGTGATTTGGGTCTGTTTACAAGCAAGGACGGTTTGGGGAGTCCAGACATGTAAAAGGCTTGGTAGCTAGTCATTGAGGCTATATGGAAGGTGACGAAGTATGGAAGATGCTTCAAGTGGTTGAATGAGATGCTAACTTGAGTTCTACTCAAGCGAAAGAGGATCGTTGGGTCAAGTGTTCGCGGGTGGAGTAGAGGCTAAGTTAGTGTTAAAGGGTATGGTTAAAACCCGTGTTATTGTTGGCTTGTGGGTCAGCCCATGTATAAATGAGTAAGTTAATTCTAACTTTTGATGAGGTTCGATCCTTATGGGAGAAGGAAGTCATCCCAGGGTAGAGATTGACTCAACTGTACTATAAATGGTAGGCTGGAGGGATGTCTCTAGTATCTTGGTTGAAACCAAGGTCAGAACCAAGCCTTAGAAAAAGGTTAATTGGTTTCTTTGTGCTCTGTTAAGCTTTGCCCATCTAGAGGTGTGAGTTTGTAACTATCTCTCTCTAAGTAATGCAAGATACAAGTTCATTTATGTTCTGCAATCTATTTATATTCTTGCATTTTTGTTTAGTTCTTTTATGCAACTTGAGCTATGCTTCACCTCCTTCTACTTGTTCTATCTCTATTGGATCTAGGACGCATAAGAGTTTGAGGAGTTCATCAAGAACATGTTCTAACCTAGCAAGATCCACTGGAACTTACCTTTGTTCAAGTTTTTGGTCTCTCTTCTTTTTGAGTCATCGATCGCTTTTTGGATCCTTAATTTTTCTCTTGATCTTGTACTGCCAAGGATAAATGATTGATAGATGAATCTTCCGTGATCATGTCCCAATCATCTAGGAAAGCTTTGAACAAGATCTCTAAAATTTCTCTCAAGAAACCAGTAAATCTTTTCTTGCTCATTTGAAGGGTGTGCCTTTGGGATTCTTACTTGTTGTGACATGTGGGAGATTATCTAAGATCTTCTTGATCATCAAATCCTCATGAGCAAGCTCGGGTATATTTTGTGAGTTTGTCGATTTTGGTACGACCTTCTTTCTAAGCGAAAGATCGGAACTTTGACATCAATTCTTGCGATTAAATGTTGAAATAAGTTTCTAACATCTATAGAAAAGTGCACACAAAGTTTCACATGATTTAGATTAGCTGTTGAGAGTTAGAATGATTCTTGTTTTTGAGATTGCGTTGATTTTACTGTTATCCTGATTTTACTTTTCATTCCAGAGTTCTTCTCTTTCGTCCAGTGCTAGGCTAGTGAACCTTTTAGTTAGCTCTTTTACAAAAGTGGCTTTGGGAGCTCTGCTCTTTTGTCTAGTCTTTGGATTTGAGCCTTTTAGTTGCCTCTTTTAGAAAAGTGGTTTGAATATTTTTTGAGGAAAATTTTTCATTTGGCTCCTATTCAGCCCCCTTTAGTCGCCTTTTCGGTCTTTCACATGGTCGTGGTGAAATGCCAACTAAGAATAGCAAGGAAGAGGTGTGATGAAGTTGGAGCTCCCAACCAATATTTGCTGCGCCATGATTGAGACCTAGAGCTTAGATTTGGGAAAGAAGAAATAACAAGAGAGGAGATGCCCTAACTAGATTCTGGACGTTGGATGGGCTTGGTACGGTTTAGGGCCTGTTTGGGGAGCCGTAGCTTTTATGAAAAGTTACTTTTGGTTTTTATGCTGAAAAGTGGTTATAGTTTTTTTTATAAGAGATCATTTGAGAAATAGTTAATTTCCGTCGGCAATAAGTTGCAAAAGCAGGTCCAACTTAGTTTTCAGCTTTTGCTAGTTATATATAACTTCTAGCTTATGCCAAGAGCTAAGCTAAGCTTTTACTAGTTATAGATGGTGACTACTGCTTAAGTTGCTGTCGCCAAGACGCCAACTACACCAGATCTTGTCCCACCTTTAGCCCATTTTGTTCCATCAGCTTTAGCATTGATCCTCCAACTCGAATGTCGTCACTGTTACCCAACTGGCTCGCTGCCATTAATTTTTCAAGAGTTGTTTTGATTTTTAGATGTGTTTTTTTTTCTAATTTACCTTGCACTTTCTAAATTTTTAGATGCTTATAATATTTTAGAAATCCCCATCTCTATGATACAAGGGATCATATGCCCAATGGATTGTCCCCCCTGTGTTCACCATCAAAATCCACTAGCTAGGGGATTATTTGTTCTGGCTGGGAATTTGCCCTCTGGTTGCCAAATAAGCCCTAAGCGGGTCATGGATGTGAGAAAATGGAAGTGAAACATATTTTAGTTGGGACCATATATTTCAACTTCGGTTTATAGATTTATACAAACGAAAACTTTGAGATATATTGATCAAGACAAATGGGCTCGGCTTTGCCGGAGTTGAAGGAGATGGAGGGGTGGCCGCACGAATCTGGGAGATAATCCAAAGGAGACAAATTTGACTAAGTTCACAAAATGTTTAATCAATTAGTAGATGTATAGCAAATTCGAAGAAAAATTACACCATTGATGTCAAATAAAACTTGAACGCATGCAATTTAGTGGGATCATATCTTTGGACTTGCGTCTATAACTTTATATACAGTGACTCTGATGACCAAAATGGAGAATCAAAGAGGATAGATAGAGAATTCTTTTCATGGTGTCAAATAAACTTATAAACATATATATTTTTTGGGCCAACCAAGCCTACGACGAAGACACAACATTAAACAAGTTGACTGTATTAGACAATTATTTTCCTATTTTTTAAAATTGCGGTAGCTATATCTGGATCTTAATTACAACTTCTAGCTCTTATATTGAGTTCCATATATATGCACCCTAGTTCACCGAGGTCTGGAAGGTGAGGTTGTTGTAGACAATATACCGTACTCCAACAAAAACGTTACAGCCCGAACCGATGAGAATGCCTATGGAGCACGCCAAGATGAAAAGCCTTTCCGTGCCATGTATCATGTATGCACCGCATATCACTACCACAGAAACCCCGTATATACTGTCCCATCGCTGTCGGTGGCTAATGCACTGGCAGTGATGGTGCATCACTGTCGGTCCATATCAAAGACCGACACTAAAAGCCTTTTAGAAAAGGGATGTACGTTCTTTGCTACAGATAAAAAAAAAATTTATATTACCCCTAACACGTTGAGTTGGTATCGTTGGGATTGACCTGCACAGCATATGCCCTCGACTCCATGCTTGGTCATGTCACGTCTATGTGCTATTTGCTTTACCATGCGTCCGAAACTGTTTCGCTATTTTTTATGTTTTCTTGTTAGAGAATTTTTAGGGAGATATAAATTATTTGTTGATATATTGTTTTTTTCTATTAGAGAATAATATTCAGGGAGATTGAATTTATTTGTTGATTTATTGTTTTTTCTATTAGAGAATATTCAGGGAGATTGGATTTGTTTGTTGATATACTATTCTGTTTTTGTTAGAGATTTCTTAAGGAGGCAAAAATAGATGGTGAAGTAGGAGAGAGATGAACCACCACCGTTATATTAGCATCTTTTAGAGTAGATACCTTGCCAATGTACGGGACAAAGACATACATGGTGCGCATGCATGCCACTTGACTTGGAGATCGACTAATTAACGATCGCTTTAGCCCTGCATAGGAGCATGCACTCGCTTTAGCTAGTCCTACACGTCTCTTGCTCGCGCGCATGCAACGCAAAGTTACAAACTAATCCTAATCGGGAGATTGAGAGCTTGAGACACTGCGATTGGCTATATCTATCGATCGACGTAGCGTTCACGAAGTACGCACTGGAGTAGAGTACAAAGATTCTGGATGGACGTCGATCGATCCGAGCAGCACGCGATGCGGTTGACGCCTTTTTGCAGATGCAGACAAAGAATCGAAAGCGAAGTCGATCGGCAACATGGAATGATTGGAACGGTATATATATCCTGCGTATCAGCTCGACCGGCCGCCTTCTCCATCTACCCAGCTCAACGATGATGCATGAGCGATGCAAGCAACGACGTAGGCAATTCCGTAATTGGCGTCCACCGGTGCTTGGTGTATCGATATCCATCTCCATATATCCCGTCGCACGAGAGAATATATATATATGTCAGCGCTAGCTGCTATACACACTAGCTATCTTGTATAAGGAAAAATAAGAAACGCTTGATATTTATAGGTGTGGCTGCTATCTGCTGAACAATTTGGTGTTATCGTAATGATGTTGTCTTTCAAAAAATAATATGCGTCTTTTATGCAGGTTGTTTTCAGGGGTACTTATTGGCTGAGGTTTTGGACGCTGATGCAAGGGTGACTATTCGGTCTGTATGCTCCCGATTAGAAGTTGTTGCAATGGAGATTTTTGCTAAGCACGGATGGAAGAATAATAATAGACTATGCTATCCTTAGATATGTTATGATTTATATAATGTTTCTTCTTCATTTCAGCTCCATAGCTGACAACTTTGTAATAAAACCAGGCTGTGTGCTATTGCAGAGGCCGGAGTTATCTCCTTTATCTTAAAAAAAACTGCTATACACACAAGTTTGGTAGCACAACGCTCGCACGGACACCTATAAGCATCTAAAAAATTTAGAAAGTGCAAGGTAAATCAGAAAAAAAACACATCTAAAAATCAAAACAACTCTTGAAAAATTAATGGCAGCGAGCCAGTTGGGTAACAGTGGATTTACATTCGAGTTGGAGGATCAATGCTGAAGCTGATGGAACAAAATGGGCTAAAGGTGGGACAAGATCTGGTGTAGTTGGCGTCTTGGCGACAACAACTTAAGCAGTAGTCACCATCTATAACTAGTAAAAGCTTAGCTTAGCTCTTGGCATAAGCTAGAAGTTATATATAACTAGCAAAAGCTGAAAACTAAGTTGGACCCGCTTTTGCAACTTATTGCCAAACGGAAATTAACTATTTCTCAAATGATCTCTTATAAAAAAACTATAACCACTTTTCAGCATAAAAACCAAAAAGTAACTTTTCATAAAAGCTACGGCTCCCAAACAGGCCCTAAACCGTACCAAGCCCATCCAACGTCCAGAATCTAGTTAGGGCATCTCCTCTCTTGTTATTTCTTCTTTCCCAAATCTAAGCTCTAGGTCTCAATCATGGCGCAGCAAATATTGGTTGGGAGCTCCAACTTCATCACACCTCTTCCTTGCTATTCTTAGTTGGCATTTCACCACGACCATGTGAAAGACCGAAAAGGCGACTAAAGGGGGCTGAATAGGAGCCAAATGAAAAATTTTCCTCAAAAAATATTCAAACCACTTTTCTAAAAGAGGCAACTAAAAGGCTCAGCCAGTCCAGCACTAGACAAAAGAGCAGAGCTCCCAAAGCCACTTTTGTAAAAGAGCTAACTAAAAGGTTCACTAGCCTAGCACTGGACGAAAGAGAAGAACTCTGGAATGAAAAGTAAAATCAGGATAACAGTAAAATCAACGCAATCTCAAAAACAAGAATCATTCTAACTCTCAACAGCTGATCTAAATCATGTGAAACTTTGTGTGCACTTTTCTATAGATGTTAGAAACTTATTTCAACATTTAATCGCAAGAATTGATGTCAAAGTTCCGATCTTTCAGTTAGAAAGAAGGTCGTGCCAAAATCAGGACAAACTCACAAAATATACCTGAGCTTGCTCATGAGGATTTGATGATCAAGAAGATCTTAGATAATCTCCCACATGTCACAACAAGTAAGAATCCCAAAGGCACACCCTTCAAATGAGCAAGAAAAGATTTACTGGTTTCTTGAGAGAAATTTTAGAGATCTTGTTCAAAGCTTTCTTAGATGATTGGGACATGATCACAAAAGATTCATCTATCAATCATTTTTCCTTGGCAGTACAAGATCAAGAGAAAATTAAGAATCCAAAAAGTGATCGATGACTCAAAAAGAAGAGAAACCAAAAATTTGAACAAAGGTAAGTTCCAGTGAATCTTGCTAGGTTAGAACAGGTTCTTGATGAACTCCTCAAACTCTTATAAGTCCTAGATCCAATAGAGATAGAACAAGTAGAAGGAGGTGAAGTATACCTCAAGTTGCATAAAAGAACCAAATAAAAATGCAAGAATATAAATAGATTGTAGAACATAAATGAACTTGTATCTTGCGTTACTTAGAGATGGATAGTTACAAAGTCACACCTCTAGATGGGCAAAGCTTAACAGAGCACAAAGAAATCAAATAACCTTTTTCTAAGGCTTGGTTCTGACCTTGGTTCCAACCAAGATACTAGAGACATCCCTCCAGCCTACCATTTATAGTACAGTTGAGTCAATCTCTACCCTGGGATGACTTCCTTCTCCCATAAGGATCGAACCTCATCAAAAGTTAGAATTAACTTACTCATTTATACATGGGCTGACCCACAAGCCAACAATAACACGGGTTTTAACCATACCCTTTAACACTAACTTAGCCTCTACTATACCCGTGAACACTTGACCCAACGATCCTCTTTCGATTGAGTAGAACTCAAGTTAGCATCTCATCCAACCACTTGAAGCATCTTCCATACTTCGTCACCTTCCTTATAGCCTCAATGACTAGCTACCAAGCCTTTTACATGTCTGGACTCCCCAAACTGTCCTTGTTTATAAATAGGCCCAAATTACTTGGCACACCATATGTCATTGTCCGCTTCACCATGATAGCTTCGGCTTTCTTAACCGTTCTGGATCTCAACTCCTTCCTAAGCTTAGCCCTGATCTACCTTGCCATTGCTAGCTATGTCCATCACCAATGCTTCACGTTCTTGCTCCTTGTCTTCTCGGCTTCAAACACATCCTGGCCTTAGTCATCTTCGACATCCTTTAACTGTTCTGGACCCTAGCTCTCCTAGCTTAGTCTAGGTCTCACCTTTGCCTCACTATGATCTAGCCCTGGAGATCTGCGATCAATATAGACAAGCAAACTATCACATAGCATTGTTCATAATAAGATGCATCAGAAACTAGACAAAGATCAGTAATCATTCAAACATCAAAAGATCCCACATGGGATCACTTAGACCATGACTACCTTAGTCCACGATCACTCTTGTCCATGACCACTCTTGGCTGTGATCTTCTAAAACCAAAGACCACTCTTGGTAGTGACCACTCAAAGTCACTTTTGGTTGTGACCACTCTTACAAAGGTCATGATCACTTTCTTAATGGGCAGGACCACTTTCCAAGGGGCCCTTAGAGGTCTAGACCACACCTATAGTGGTTTAGACCACTCTTATAGTGGTCACAACCTCTCTCACAGAGATCCTTATTTAGAGGTCTAGTCCACTCTCATAGTGGTCATCACCTCTCTCACAGAGGTCTCTAGAGGCTTAGATCACCACTCTTACAGTGGTCATGACCTCTCTCACTGAGGTCTAGACCATTCCCATAATGGTCTAGACTACTCTTACAGATGTCATGATCACTTCTTAAGTGGTCCTTAAAGGTTTAGACCACTCTAATAGAGGTTATGACAACTTCTCAAGTGGTTTTCCATAGTGGTCCCGAGTGATCACGACCACTCCCCAAGTAGTCACAACTACTCTAGCGAGCAACCATTCTAGAGGTCACAAAGACTACGACCACACTAGAGGTCACAAAGACCACGACTACTCTAGGGAACGACCACCCTAGAGGTCACAAAGCCCATAACCACTCTAGAAGTCACAAAGCCACGAGCACTCTAGGAAACAGCTACTCTAAAGGTCATAAAGCCCACAACCACTATAGGAAATGACCACCCTAGAGGTTACAAAGCCCACGACCACTCTAGAAAATGATCACACTAGAGGTCACAAAACCCATGACCACTCTAGAAGTCACAAAGCCACGAGCACTCTCGAAACGGCTACTCTAGAGGTCACAAAGCCCATGACCACTCTAAGAAATGACTACACTAGAGGTCACAAAGCCTACAACCATTCTAGGGAACGATCTCTCTGGGAGCACGACCTCTCTAGGAGTATCATGACTACTTAGTGGTAAGACACGACCACTTAAGACATGGTTGTGACTAGTCTGGATAAGGTTAAGACCTCTCAAACCAAATTGCCTATGACAAAACAAGCTCATATCAAACTCGAACCTAAGCATATCGACTCAGACAGAGTCAATTACTCATCATAAATATAGATAGACCACCATATGGTCTGTCACCACGACACCCCCACCTCAGATATCACCACATCGTTGGGTTTTTTTCAATGTGCAAGCTCAATGTTAAAGGCTTATACTGTTGAAGGAGTTCGAGTGTTACGACATCACAGGTTAATATTTGTTTCAAGTACCGGGATTTGTTCTTCAAGTTCCGAAATTTGTGCTTCAAGCCTACCGAGATCATCGGCGATAAAGTCCAGCTCCGCGAAAGTTTAAAGGTTGAAGGCGTTGAAGGTGACAACAACCGGCCGAGGATCGCCATTGAGTTCGACGAGATTGATCCTGATGCAGCCCCTAGCTGGCGCGCCAACTGTCGACGTTTGTTGTCGGCAATAATGAAAACGGGGCTAGACGTTGGACCCAAACTCGATGGTAGCACAAGACACAGGAATTATACAGGTTCAGGCTCTTGCGGAGGAGATAACACCCTAGTCCTGTGCTCTATGTTTTCTGTGTGTCTAGCTTATTGCTGGTGATCTTCTGATGATGATGTTACCCTACCCCCCTTTATATAGCAGAGGGGTGCAACTACAAAGGAGAGTCCTGATCGGTTACAAGGTGGAGATAGTATCTCTTTCCTTATCCGTTGAATATGATAACGATCAGGATTATAATCGTATCCTACCTAAACAAGACCGGTTGCTATCTTTGGGGTTCCCTTGTCACACATATTGAAAGCAGCCCAGGTGGTATCCATCTTCATTCTGCCGGTCCGGCCCACCCTCTCCTGGATGATCCGTTCGGCCTGCTTTGTATATACCCAGGGTCCATGTACTCCACAGTAGCCCCCGAGTGCTCTACGATCGAGTTGCCGACTTCCTGGTTTCACTTTGGCCGGGTCGTGCTCTATGCCGAGTGCTCCCGATTCTTGTCTTGGTTTCCCGACTGGTTCCTTCTTCGTACCGAGTGCCACGCACGCTATAGGCAAAGAGATTGCAGAGAACTCAATTAGCATTCCGTGTTTAACTTTTCCAAGTGGTACCCTAGCCCAATTATTGGAACATTGGCAGTCGGCCCAGCATGGGGCGTACCCTTATTCAGGTTGGCTTTAGCCGAGTAGTTCCTGTGCTCCATTGTCATGGCGCATAGTTTTTAGCCTATCATGAGGCGTACCATGGATTATCCGAGTGGTACCTGCATCCAATTTTCACGGTACATAGCTGGCGGCCCATCATGGGGTGTACCCTTTGGAATTTTTATTCGGAAACATCTTCGATATCTGATTCCATCTTGTGTGGTAACCAGCAGTCGACCTATCATGAGGCATATCACAAAAAGACATTATGATTCGGTTTGGAAGGTGCCCAGATTCCGCTCGATACGGTTGTTGGCAATTGGCCCATCATGGGGCGCACCACATCCCAAACTAAATTTGGCCTGAGAACATTTGTGCGCGGCGGTTGTGATGCACAACTGGCGGCCCATCATGGGCGTGCCCTAGGTCGAGTCCTAACAAAATATGGAAGGCGAAATTGTAACACCCCGGCACCCCGTGCCCTGAATGTTACACCCTCTAGCACCAACAATTACAAGTTTCTAAGAATAGATATTAGCAAAGCAAGCGAACAACTAGGAGGTTGTCGAATTTATTAAAAATTTCGGCAGCACCTCCTCTAAAAAACTAGGACATCCACTCAGCAGACAGAAAATATTTGTAGTTATAAGATATCATTCTAGCAGGTCCTTAGTTTACCAATAACACATCCAATAGAAATTAATCAACTCCACCACATAATTATTACAGGACAGGGACTCATTAAATATAACCGCAACCAACCTTTTACAAGAATTTTTCACGAGCTATTAAGATCAGAATTATAAATCAACATAATGGAACGGTGATGATGCAAAGTGATTGTGCTACTACACCCATCCATGCATGCCGGCTTCAAAACACCTACAAACATTAAATAACAAGCGTGAGTTCAAACTCAGCAAAGTACACGAGAAATACAATTCCGATTTATCACAAGTAAAACAAGAGCTTGACCATAAGATCAACATCGTAAGTAAAACAAATGAAGCAACATCTAGACAATACGCATTTATACCCATTTAAAGCAATCACTTGACCATACCAAAAATTATCGCAGTCAAGTTATCAACTTGATAATAAAACCATTCAACGCCCAAGAAGTGTCACTTGACTCTAAATCACAATGTCTCCCAACTCAACCACCCCTTTTTGCAACTCAAACCATTTTCATCAATTTTATTTGAGTTCAAAACTCGACTTCACTCCACGATATTCATACAACATAATTAGCAAGGCAATGAAATGCGCTAATTCATCAAATTCAATTCAATCTCCCCTTTTGGGTTGAGTCCACGACTCAACCTTCCTTTACCATGGTCGCAACCCATATGACATACCATTTACCACAAAACTCATTATTAAAGATGCAATGCACATGAATGCTCTTTTTCGATGCATCGCATCGCAGACGCCGAAAGTGCCCACCCGTGGTGTGCACCCTCACGTCCCTTCCATCCCGTGGAAGGTGCCTACTCTTACTGTCTCGCTCCTATTCACCTCGATGAATGAGACTACGAGGTAGGACTTTCGTGTTTGCTACGTGTGAACACAGAGGCCTGCATTAGAATGGGTCGCCTCTTCCTTTAATGAATGCACAATACAATTTACGTGAATGAAATGCAACCTTTCATTCGGTGCCAGCACTAACATAACCATAACCACATACCTAAACATAGCCAATTCTCACATTCCTAAATTGCCAGCGTTACTAGTCTAATCAGATTCAACAATAAGACATGGCAACACATTACAGCGTTTCTGTCATGCAATTAACGCAATTAATTTCAAACTACAGTCATAATCATCTAATCAATTCGCACACATACTCAATTCCATTCCCCAGACGGGGCACAGTTAAATACAACTCTGGTAAATTAACCACGAGTATCCACGTACCCCATACTCGCTACTCATTGCAATATTAGCAAAGGTACAGTAAACTCATCGAGATTAAGTCTTACTAGTGACCACTCGAATCCAATAGCTAATCACGTCCTCGAAGGGACGATCACCAATATAACTCATACTTGCCACAATCAATAGAAATTAGCCATGAACAGATAAATAACAACGAACAACTCAATTAGGCACACAACTCGATGTACTTGCCTTTTACCGGATGGAGTGGAGTGGCGTGAGGAACATGCTATGCCACTCCCGAAACTACTCCACCTGAAACAACTGTCGCAAAACGCTTTACAAACTATACCCTTTCAATAATGCTCTACGCCCCCAAACTACAACCACGAAAGCTCCACTTTTAGGTTGACTCAGATAAATATCATCTACACGATAGTGCCAACAATTAACTCAACCAAAGCAGAATTGCAACTTAGATATGGACTAGGAAACAACATCTTCATGCATTAGCTGAAGCACACATCACCATAACTCCTAAGAAGGCAATATATTGATGCTTTACTAGACAATCAAGCCTGCCTTCTTGAATCATTAAATTCGGATAAAAGCTTAGCACTTGGCATTTCAAAGAAATCTTGTAAACTAGAACATCTCTTAGAATCATCATGTCGACATCGCAATGCCCCCAACAGCCCCAAAAGGTTTATGCTATCAAACTATTTATTTTGCTAAGAAGATGAAATCAATCAACAAATAACATATAAACAACAATAGCTCCCCACTCAGCCATCCCTTCCAACGTTCAAGGGCTATTTTCTATTTATACTCATAACCACATATATATCATTTGCGTTGTTGTTAGCATTAATACAATCTTAGGGCGAATCATCAAAATAACTTCCTATCCATACATCTAGGGATGCACTTGCACCCAATCCCTCAACCATTTAAAATGAGTTAACTTCTGCTGTTAACAAGAGATACAAATGAAGTGACATGTTAATATGCTTTGGCATCATAAATTATGGAAGCTAGTACCAAATGACATATAAGCATATACTAGGGCTAAATTTTATGCCTTAAACATGATTTACCAGAGCTCAAAATCAAGCATCACACAATCAACCTTTGAATCATACACATCTTAAGCACAGGAATTCAGAGCCATTCCAAAGCAGTAATCATGGGTTTACCCACATAAAAGATTACAATGAAGAACATCAACATACTCACAGATTCTCCCTTTCCCCAAAAGCTACATCACCATCTAATTCAAAATATAAACATTAGCCGATCTAAAACTTTATGCATTAGATAAATAACCATGGCAGCAATTGCAAACCCCTTCTCTGTTTCTAAGCATAAAATGGATTAGCCTCATGGTAAACTCGCTCTCTCATTATAAATACAAAAATAGTAGCATTCATTCTAGTGTATGCAAAATGCTAGCTCAACCACCTAAGCATATACCACTCTGATCAACACATATAGGTTCAATATCGACACAAGAGATTAGAGTCAATAGGAATCCATATACATCAAGAAGTCAATAGCCCCAACACAAAATTGCAATACGGTGATTCTTATTCTCACAAATTTTAACCATATAATCATATTTACCCTAATGAACAAGAGCACATATGTAACATACAATCACAAGTACTAGGGCCGAGCATGTGAAGCATTTCTTAAACACCTTAACTACAACAATGCATCCATAAGCTAGACCCCACCTCCACTTACCACAAGAAGGAGAGGAAGGAGGAGGAAGTGCCACTGTGGGGGAGGGACGGCACTGCCTTAGAAGGAGCCGGGGCCTGCCTGCCGCAGGACAGGCTCGACGCCGGCCAGCAGGAGGGAGCCAGAGCTGCGCCAGCAGGGGGAGGCCAGGAAAGCCAGGTGCCGGCTGGCCGACCTCACTCAGCACTGCTTGCTGGCTGGGCTTGCTGGTCGCTTTGCCGGAGGTGGAGCGCTGCTGACAGGAGGGAGCAGCGCGGGCCGAGGTGGCGCCTGGCACGAGCCGGCTTAGCCTTGCGCCAAAGTGAGGGGAGAGCAATGCGCCTGAGGGGAGCGCCAGGGAGAAACGCAGCCTGGGAGAAGGCTAGAGGAGATCGCCAGAGGAGAGAGAGCAAAGAGGTTCGGAGCAAAGACCGCCTGGGAATCGCCAGGAGGAGAAGAGATGAGCATCGAGGGGAAGAGTGAGGCGCAGGGAGGAGAGGGCGGCCGAGAGGGGATGCAGGAAAAAGGATGGCTAGGGTTTTAGTGATTAATCCCCCATGGGCCGACTCTCTCTACCAGCCCAAAGCGACTCAAAAATTAAATGAAGTATTACGAAATGACTTTTTCCGCCAGTATGTAAATTCAGAGTCGCCTTATAAATATAAGGCTTGGTGCATAAAGAGGCTTTCACAAGATTGCTCTCACCGCCCTTCATCTTCTCGAGTTCAGATATTTTCGCATCATTTTCCACTGCTAGGGTTAACCGCCGCTGCATTCCCTAATCTCGCGCTGCTGCTAAACCTTTCCAAAGATGTCTTCTTCTTCCTCCTCCCAAAGTGCTCCCGCGAAGCCCTCACCCAAGGATTGGGCTGTTTCAATAACAACGGAGGAGCGCTTAAAGGGGTTAGTCACTTCTGGAGTTTTTCCTCCTTTGGCGATGATCTGCGTGTGACCAGCCGCAGGTGAATCCGTCCCCACTCCTCAACCTGATGAGATTGTGGTTTTTGAACCTTTTTCCAGTGCGGGTTTGGCCTCCCCAGCAGCGCTTTCTTTCGTGGCCTTCTCCATTTCTACCAAATTGAATTGATTAACATGAATCCTAACTCCATTCTCCAAATTTCCATCTTTGTGCATTTGTGTGAGGTGTTTCTTGGAATTGCATACAAGATCTTAGCCTTTTCCACCACCTATTTCTTCTCAAACCTTACCCCAGCAAGAATGCTCCTAAGGTGGTTGGAGGTGGCGGCTTCCAATTGCGCGACGGGATGAAGAAGGCTTACTTCTCAATCCCCTTCAAAACCTCCAACAAAGGCCGCATCAGAGTGGTTCCCACTGCTCCAATCTCGGTCCTTTCTTCCTCCCTCGACCTGCCTCGCCAAGATTCTCAACCTCTTGGGTTACGCCTCCTCCAAGTTGCGATATGGACCAAGTGGAGGATCTCCTGAAGCTGATCAATGGCCTGAAGGAGATGGGCTTGACTGGGGTTGATATTGCTGTCAACTTCTCTCGACTCCGAGTGTAGCCTCTCAAGGAGAAGATCCACCTGGGATTTGAGCACACCGGGTTGGATGATCCCACTCGCGAGGTGCCTAAAGCCATTCCTAGAGAGGTACTGGTCGATCGGATGAACAACCTCTTCGTCCCAGGCACCACGATCCTGCTCAAGGGTCGCCCGAAGCCTTTTTGCGCAAAGCGCCCCCTCCTGTGGTGAGCATTTTTGCATTTGCTAGTTTCTGATTGCTAACCTTTGATTGTGTGCTGATTGGGTCTGCGCTTTGCCACCTTCCTTAGGACTGGATTGCCTTCTTCTCAGACGCTCCCATTCCCACACTCCCCGGCACCAAGGCGCTAAGCGAAAGCAGTATGCCGGCCCTTCTGCTGAAGGGTCGGGTGCCGAGAGGGGAAAGAAGCCAAGGTCGGAGGCGGTTTCAACGCCTTCGCGCCCGATCGGGGGAATTACCATTAAGGAGCCCCCAAGACCAAGATGGCTTAAACCGCATCTCATGTGATGCCTCCAAGGCCCAGTGCAGGAGCCAGCATCGAAAGGAAAAGCCTAATGGGAGGTTCAAGAACCGCCTGCCACCAAAGCTCGGGCGATCAAAGATCCTCAGAGCTCATTGCCGGCATGATCAGCTCCTCCTCGTCCCAAGTCTAGTGCGGTTTGATGTTCCCTGTGGTTCTCCGCCGGAGTATCCAAGGTCAAGATAAGGAAGTCCAACAGATTTGCTTCCCTATCGACTCTTTCTCTTGACTTGCTGAATTGTATTCTGACATCTTATTTCCATAGGGTGCCATCAGACAATGTTCCTGTGGATGCTCTAACCGAATCGGTTCAGGAGGGTGAATCCGGTGCCGCCATGGTAACGGAGAAGACGGCCCCGCAGGCTTCCACCACGCCTGGGGTTGCCGAAACGACCGCAGATCGGGCTGAGATGACCTCGCCGACCGTTGCCAGCCCCAGTGTTGCCGCCAAGACTCTAGGATCCGAGCTGTCTTTGCCTTCGCCGAGCATTCCGCCCGAGCTGACTTTGGGGCCAATGGCCCAGGAGCTTGCTGTCAGCGTCTTCCCTCCAGCAGAGGAAATTGCCCGAGAGCCACAACCCCTTCTCCCTGCCCTCAAGCTCTGCTGCGCCTTGTTTTTCACGGTGACGATGGCGAATGGAAGGCTTTTGGCGATAAAGATGAGAAGCAGGTGCAGAAGGAACTTTACGAGCACACCATCGAGTGTGCTCGGCTGATCCGGGTAAGTTATGAGTCCCTTGTTTTTCGTTTCCAACAAGTTGCGCATCTCCATTGATCTTCTTCTTGTAATTTTCAGGTCCTGGGAGATTGCTCTGAAAAATGGGGCGCCCTTTTCCGAGAGGTACTCCCGAGACTCAAGCTACGGAAGGCTTATGAAGCCGAACTCAAGCGGGTCCGCGCCGAAGGCAGGGCTGATCTCGAGCAAGCCAGGAACGAGGGTGCGGCTGAACGGCAAAAGCTCTTGGCCCGAGTTCGGGCTTTGGAAGAGGAGAGATCGAGCATGGAGAGCTCCCATCAATGTAAGTGTCCCTTCAATTGCCTCGTTGCCGTACTTCGTTGCTTGTTCTCTGACTTTTCCTTCCCCGCCCCAAATTTAGGATTTAACCTCACAGCCTTCAAGAGGAGCTTACATGCCTCAAGGGCGAAAGACAAGGCGCCTGGAGGAGTCTCGAGCTCTCCTCCCTGACCAACTCCTGAGAAGCCGTGAGGGAGCTGGAAGTATGCCCCAACTCGTCTTCACCTTTCTTCACATCTGTAGTGCCTTCGGTGACGATCCGACTTACTTGCAAAATACCGGAAAGAGGCGCATGCTCGATTTTGCGTCCTTGACGAGAGGGTCGAGTCGACAGAGGCATCATGTGCCAGATACCAAGAAGCTTCCAAGGCAATGGTGAGATTTCTATACCCAAAAGAGGCCGGATCGAGCAATGAGGATGACATCATTCTTCGGCTGACAGAGGGGCCCGACAGGCTCTAGGCCCACATCTGGGAGACAGCGACCACAAGTGCTAGCCAGTCTCTGGCAATCGTGAAGTCCTTGTATCCCCGAGTAGATCTTGAGGCTATCAAGGAGGGCTTTGCTGGCACCGTCGAGGATGATCAAGTTGCTGCCCTCTTTGAGGAAGTCAAGGACATGTCTACCTCTTTAGTAGAGAACTTAGACTTGAGTCTTGTGTGACGCGGATGTGAACTTTTGCCATAATTAATCCATTATGCCTCGAAGTATTAATTTTTGGCCATAATTGCTTTGCGGCTTCCGTTCTTCTTTTTTTTTGAATTAGGGCTTGCCCTATCCGCATCTGGCTCGATTTCCTACGCCAGTGTGACTTCAAAACCGTTTTGGCTTCCCGCGCCAGTACGGCATCGAAACCGTTTCACCTTTGTATGCCTATTCGTCTTCTGATCCGCTTCGCCTATAAAGGGGCGTCACCGCTACGGGAGCGATCGCCCACCTTTGAATCTTCACCGACGAGCTTGAGTCTTTTCGGCACACTTGCGATGGCGTCTTCCTCCCGCCTCCACCGCTCACGAGCCGAGCCGCCTACGCCTCCACCATGGACTAGTCTTCAACTTTGGAGACGATGCTCTGGGCGGACTATGACCTTGCCCTGGCTGAGGTCGCCGAGCAAGAGGTCAGCCGCACCATGATGTTGCCATTGCCGCCTCTAACCTAGGTCATCCCAAATATCGCCGGTTAAAGCCGACGCCATCGTCGCGACCCTGGGACGGGCGCGCCGAGCTTAGGGTTTGCTGCCTTAGTATCACATGTAAAATTTAGATAATGTAATAGACATATTTGTTAGGACATAATGTTCGATCATATATATATGCAATGTTAAAATCATTTGCCCTTTTTCCTCCGCCGATATTTTGATTTTGTCCGAGCGGTTCATCTCCTTTCGTTTAAGCACTCTACCCGACTAGTCTAGCCCTCGAGCGTCGGGAGTCAGCTCATGGCTTTTTATCTCAGACACGCCTTTCCGAGTGACTAGAGTTCGCAATTCATGGGGTCAGAGTTTCACTATTTGAAGTTAGCGCACTCGGACTCAGTCGCAATCGTTAGGAGAAAGAAGCAAAAAACAACTCAGAGAATAGGTTGCGCATGTACAACACTATTAGGTGTAGCCCCCGACTTACTGCTTAATTGAGTATCAATTGAGTAGCAAGTGAAGAAGAAATTTTATTTATAATAACCATGATTAGTGTACAAAATTCAAGAGTAAAAGCGATGTAGCTGCTCTATGTTTCATGTATTGCCGATAACCACGCCGTCTTCACGCTTAAGTCTGTAAATCCCTGGGCGCGTCACCTCATCGACGATGTAGGGGCCTTCCCAACTTGGGGAGATTTTATGCTCGCTTTTCTGATTCCTTCTCAGGACCAGATCTTCTTTGGAGAAAGCGCGGCCTCGAACATTCCGATTGTGATAGTGACGCAGGCCCTGGAGATACCTAGCCGACTAGATTGCCGCGATGTCTCTGGCCTCCTCCAATCGGTCGAGATCTTCCGTCCGGTTTTCCTCCGACTCGGCTTCCTTGTAGTTCCGAACCCACGGGGATCCGAATGCCAACTCGGTCGGCAAGACCGCTTCTGAGCCATAGACCAGGAAAAAGTGACTGCACGGTTGCCCTGCTAGGGGTAGTTCTCAGCCCCCAAAGTACCGAAGGCAATTCTTTTACCCAACACATAGCGTATGGCTTGAGACGATCGAAGATCCTTACTTTTAGCCCTTGCAGCACCATGCCATTGGCTCGCTCAACCTGCCCATTACTCCGGGAATGTGCCACGGAAGCAAAGCATATTTTGATGCCGAGCTCGTCGCACCAATCTTGAAATTCTTTGCCCCGGAACTGCATGCCATTGTCAGTGATAATTCTATTCGGCACACCAAACCTGACCACGATTTCCTGGAAGAATTCTTTGGCCTTGGCCGCCATGATCGTGGCGACGGGCCTAGCCTCAATCCACTTCAAAAATTTATCGATGGCGACGAAGAGATGAGTGAAACCACCTTGAGCCTTCTTCAGGGGTCCAACCATGTCGAGCCCCCAGACTGCGAATGGCCAGCTGATCGGGATGGTCTGCAACTCCTGCGCTGGCATGTGTATCTGCCGAGTGAAGAACTGACAACCTTTACAGGTGCAAACGATGTCTTTCGCATCTGATACAGCAGTTAGCCAGAAGAAGCCTTGACGATAAGCTTTGCCTACTAGGGTGCTTGACGCTGCATGATGTCTGCAAATTCCCGAGTGTATTTCTTCGAGAAGATTCCTCCCTTCTTGCTTTGATATGCAGTGCCTTATGACTTCGGAGGCACTCTTTCGAAAGAGTTCCTCGCCAACCACCACGTAACTTTTGCTTCGGCGCGTGACGCGCTCTGCTTGCATGCGATCCTCGGGGAGCTCGTCTTTCAACAGATAATTCAAAAACGGAGTTATCCAGTTAGGGTTGATGACTAAAACTTTCGCCTCGTCTGGCTTTTCCTCTGGCTTGCACAATTCCTACTGTTGGCTTATCGTGGGTTTGTGGAGCTCTTTGACGAATACGCCAGCCGGGACTGTCGCTCGACTGGAGCCTAGTCTTGCGAGCTCGTCTGCACTTCGTTATCTCAGTGGAGCATGTGGGTGAGCTCCAGCCCGTCAAAGTTGTTCTCCAGCTTGCGCACTTCTTGGCAGTACACCGCCATGTTATCGCCGACGCACGACCAGTTCTTCTGCACTTGATTAATCGCTAGCTGGGAGTCCCTGCGAACCGTCAATCATCGGATACTGAGCGATATGGCGATACGAAGCCCGTAGATGAGCGCCTCATACTCGGCGGCGTTATTTGATGCCAGGAAGTGGATTTGTAGGATGTACTTCAGCCGATCTCCTATTGGAGAGATGAGCACTACGCCAGCCCCCTTGCCGCTAAGCATGAGGGAACCATCAAAGTACATTGTCCAGTACTCGAGCTCCTCAGCAGTTCTACCCACTCGGCGGAGAAGTCGATGAGCACTTGAGACTTGATGATGGTTCGCGGCTTGAAACAGATCTCGAAGGCTCCAAGCTCGACTGCCCACTTCGCGATCCTCCCAATGACTTCCCGATTGTGAAGTATGTCCCCAATCGGGAAAGAAGTAACCACTGAAATCGAATGCTCATGGAAATAGTGCTTAAGCTTGCGAGATGTAAGTAGTACGGCGTACAATAGCTTCTGCACTTGAGGATATCGTACCTTAGACTCGCCTAATATCTCGCTGACGAAATAAACTAGGCGCTGAACATTCTGCAAATGTCCTGCCTCCTCCCGCTTATTAACGACAGGCTACCGACTACATGAGTCATTGCCGCTATGTAGAGCAAAAGGGTTCTTCTAAGCTGGTGAGACCAATACCCATGCAGGTGGTCGAATTCCTTAAGATCCTCGAAGCTCACGCGCTTTGGGGATCCACCGAAGTTGCCTCGCTTTCAAGAGCTTGAAAAATGGCATCCCCCGCGATCCTAAGTGGGAAATGAATCTGCCAAGTGCCACCATACATCCTGTGAGTTTCTGGATGTTTTTTTGACAAGTCGGGGGTTTCATCTTCAGGATGGTGTTGATCTTTCCCGTGTTTGCTCTCGACATTATGTATGCAACACGATAAACCGAGTAGCTTCCTAAGGGACTCAGAGACGCATTTTTTCGGAGTTGAGCTTCATCTTGTAAGCCCCCAGGCTTTCAAATGTTTCAGCCAAATCAGATATGAGATCCTCCTTCACGCGAGATTTGACAACGACATCATCCACGTCTGCTTCCACGTTACATCCAAGCTGAGAGTGAAAACACCGCTGTATCGCGCGCTGATAGGTTGCACCAGCGTTTTTCAATCCAAACGGCATTGTGACATAGCAGAAAGCTCCGAATGGGGTGATGAATGAGGTCTTGATGCAGTCTTCCTCTTTCAACCTGATCTGGTGATATCCCGAGTAGGCATCTAGAAAACTCAAGAGCTCACACCGAGCGGTCGAATCCACCACCTGGCCAATGCAAGGCAATCCGAATGGATCTTTTGGACATGCCTTATTGAGATTGGTATAATCAACACACATACGCCAACTTTTATTCTTTTTGCGAACAAGAACTGGGTTCACTAATCAATCGGGATGATACACTTCTTTTATAAACCCTGCGGCTAAAAACTTAGTGATTTCTTCCCTGATAGCATCACGACGATCTTACACGAACCGTCGGAGCCACTGCTTGACCGGCTTTGCCTTCTCGTCGACGTTGAGGGAGTGCTCGATCACTTCCCTAGGGACACCGGGCATATCTGATGGCTTCCAAGAAAAAATGTCCCGGTTTGCCCAAGGAAAGTGACGAGCTGCCTTTCCTATTTGTGATCAAGCCTCGCCCCAATCGGGGCCGTTAATGAAGTTGACGGGTCGAGTATCACCTTCTTGACTCTCTCATCGGTTTCATGCTTTGTTTGGCTCGCTTCTTAGCCGACATCTCTTCGCTCCGCGGAGCATAGCCGCTTAGATGGATCTTTCTCCCGGCCACCGCCGCTCGCTTCACCATCTCGCATTTTCCTCGTCACACACGAAGGACCGCTGACATCCCCATGACCAGATAATGCCCTTCGCCCCGTGATCTTCGTGGCAAGGTAAGTATAATGAGGCACAACCATGAATTTGGCTAGGTCTGCCTTCCCAAGATGGCATGGTATGCCGACGAAATCAAATTTCTTCAAAATTAAGGTATTCCGTCCGTAGTTGTCCTGGTCCCTAACGGATCGTAGGGTGATTCGCCCGAGTGGCACCGCCGAGGTCCTGTGGATTACTCCGAAAGCGGCGATCCACGCTCACCGGAGTGAGGGATCTTCATATCATCGAAGGTCTTGGAGAAAATAACATTGAGTTCACTCCCTCCGTCGACCAGCACCCTCTTGAGCCTGACGCTGCGAATAACAGGATCGAGTACCAGAGGATATCTACGTGGGTAAGGAACTTGGTCAGGATGATCTGAGTAGTTGAATGTGATTGGGATCTCGGACCACCTCAGGTATTGGGGGGTTGCCGGTGTGACTGCGTTGATCTCCCGAGAGGTAAGTTTCTGCTTCCGCTTAGACTCATACGTTGTCGAGCCCCCGAATATGAGTTGAGCTCGCGTTTGGTCGTCTGGTATTCGCCTCCATCATCTTCGGGTGGGTCTTGCTTCTTGCTAGCCTCTCCTTTATCTTGGCCCGCTCGCTTGTTGCTTTCTTCACAACCTTTTGAGAGTAAAGGCCCTGGCGGCATGCTTCCTTGGGATGAAAAAGGACAGATCAAGGCCCATTACCTTGTCATAGTCATCCGTCCAGGGTGCTCGAGATCGGCCGCGCTCAGCCACAGCGACCAACTCCTTGCCCTTCCGCTTCCGGTCCTTCTGCTTGGATGATTTGGCGTGATCCCTTCTATCCTTCTATCGCAAACGATCTTCTTGGCATTCGGCCATGGCATCTGAGGCCGTGGCATAGCAATCTGCTAGGGCGAACATCTCTTTTACCATAGATGGCGACTTCTGGGACATCTTCTTGATCAAGTCGGCATCGCAGACGCCCTTCTGGAACACCGCTATCACGACTGCTTCAGAGACATCCCGAATGGTGTTCTTTTTCTGCATGAAGCGCCTGATGAACTCCCGAAGAGACTCATCCTTCTTCTGATGGAGCTGGTACAAATCCCATGGGGTCCCGGGCCTCTCGTAAGTGCCTTGGAAGTTAGCGATGAACTGATCACAAAGATCTCCTCAGGAATCTATCGAGTTCTCTGGAAGCCCTGTGAGCCAAGCTTGAGCTGATGGGGTAAGCGTGACTGGCAAGTAGTTTGCCATCACATTGTGGTCACCTCTGGCTGCCTTGATAGCGAGAGAATAGACTTGTAGTCAAGCTTCTGGGTCCCTCTCCCCATTGAATTTGGTAATGCCTTTAGGATTGAAACCTTTGGGCCAGACCACTCGGTGGAGCCGGGGAGTGAAAGCACGAACACCATCAATGGGCCCGTCGCCAAGACAGTGTGGAGATCGTTGAGGTGGCATTCTGAGTTGGTAGCCCTCGCCGCCGCCTGACATCGGCGGTGTAGATCCTCGGGTCGCCCCGCCATCACGGCCGATGCCAAATGCTCAGAAGTCGCCTTCACGCCGGTATGCTCATCATCTTCTCGTTCACGTCGCCTAGCGTTAAGTTCTAAGCAAAGATCTTGACCGATGTTCGACGAAGCGCCCTCGCCCCAAGCCTGGCTATTTGCCGCGACATGGGCCGATCAGGCGATTGTTGCTTGCGGCGGGTGGCCGCTGGCGCAAGAGCATGCCTTCTCCGCCGTTCTTTCGTTATGTTGAATCGCCGCCGCTACTATGGCTTTAACTTGGGCTACAATCGTGGCAACAATCGGGCCGGGACCGAGCATTGGTCCCAGAGTGTCGAAAGCGCCGCCTTTGAGGCAACAATATTCTCGAGGGGTATGGAAACCGATTGGTTCCCATTCGCTCGCAGGATGTCCTCACGACATTGCGCCCCGGTTTGGAGAACTTTGCTCACGCCTCCGGGCTTCACGCCGAAGGTGCTTTTGCTCGCAGATCCGCGGCATCCTTCGCCGCTGACTCAACCGATGGTCTTCAATCACGAAGATGCCACGAAGCCTTGGCAGCTTCCTACACCGCTTGGATCAAGAACAAGGAGACTGCTGCCGCATTATACGCCAGGGTACCTTTCCACCGTGATAAAGCATACCCACGTGGTGGCTCGCACGGCGGGCGATCACGCCACGGCCAGCGTTATCCACGGGCGCCTGGCGAAGCGTGGGCGAAAGCACGCTCGCCGCCTTTACGGGCGGCTCGCACTGGCGGCGATCACGGGCTCGCGGCCAGCGGTCGGCCCACGGGCGCCTGGCGAAGTGTGGGCGAAAGCACGCCTTTACCGCCTTAAATAGCCTACCACGGTGGCTCGCACGGACGGCGATGACGGTCACGGCCAGCGCCGGCCTCCACGTGGGCGCCTGGCAGCAGTGGGCGAAGACGCCTTTACCGCCGCCAGGCCACGCGGGCTCGGCATCGGGCGGGCGATCACGGCTCGCCGCCAGCGCGCCGTCCACGGGCGCCGGGCGCAGCGTGGGCGAAAGCACGCTTTACCGCCGGCCGCCACCACGGGCGGTTCGGCACCCGGGCGGCGATCACGTTCGCGGCCAGCGCCAGCCCACGGGCGCTTCCGGCGAAGCGGCTAAGGCACGCACGCTCGCCGGGCGCCCCCACGTGGCGGTGGCGAGTAGTTGGCGACGACGCTCGCCGCTTCGCCAAGAAGGCAAAAAGGTGGAGCGCGCGGGTTTCGCCGAAGGTTTTTCCACTACCGCATCGCGTCGAACGGGCAGTTCGCCATAGCAAAGCTTATCGGGCCAGGGGTTTTCGCGACAAGCCCATTCCTTCGACGCCTCACCTACTGTCGCAGGGGTCCTATCCGCGGACCGGCAAAGGCACGCCAGAAGCATTTAATGAGGCCGGAGGAACGGGAAAGACAGAAGGAGTAATAAATGTATAAGGATCAAGATGATGACTCTCCCTTTACCTACTCCCCGTTAGCCCTGCCTATATAAGGGCCTCCTGCTGTATGGGAAAAGGGGACGCATTCGAGAGAAAAGAGCTTGTAACCCAAGAGCTTTGTACTAGCTTCACGACTCTCTAAACAATCCAACAGAAGTAAGGCTATTACCCGAGGCAAAGGGGCCCAACTCGGGTAAAAATCTCTTGTTCATCCGTAGAGCTCATGGACGCGAATCCTCCGCAGAGTCCTCGGCTTTCGCCTTCTAGGTTTTAGCCGCCAAGACGCCTCCTTCCAACAAAACTCGTCCAAGATCGCTCGTCGCGGGCGAATACGCCGGCTGTGGGCGCGCTGTAGGGGCTAGTGGTTGGCTTTTTCCGCTAACTCCTCGCAGATTTCGGCGTCATGATGAAGCCGCCGAGCATCAAAGATGGCGGATCTCGCCAGACATCGCGGGCGAAGCGACGACCAAGGCGCCTGCCATCGCTACGCCGAGGAACCGCTTGTTTCGCTTCGCAAGATAGAGGCGCGGCGCCGCCATTTCGCGAAGCAGTGGGAGCAGCCTCGCGGCGCCGCAGCCGCTATGGAGATGGCTACTCGCCGTAACTTGCACGCCGCCGTTTTTCTCGACCACCTCCCGGAGTTCGCAGAGATTTCGCCACTCCGCGGGTCTGGGGCATTGCCGCCTCGTGATGCGCCCAACTCCGTAGGGGTTTCACCGCCAGTACTAATCGCACTGATGCCTGGCGCGTCAAGTAGGCACTTCAGTTTCCAAATTTGGGCGCATGATAAAGGCTCCTGGCCGTGGGGGCCTGGTCCTGCATGGGGCGCCAAGAATCTCGTCCCGCTCATCAAGGAACCGTGGGGACCTCCGCTCACCTTGATGAGAGCTACGCCACGCATGCGGTGATGACCTCCGGTCGTCGCCGCACCACTCCTGACTCAAGAGCGCCGACATGGTAAGTGTGGCGGCCGACAATGAGAGCCCTCCTCGTGGTTTCATCCCCGGACCGGAGGAGGTCCGCCTTCGTTTCTACGACGAGCCGCTCAAGGCCCCATGCACGGCTCTCCCGGACCGGCTTTTGATGAGCAGCCCGGCCTCTACGCGTCGAATGCCAGTGTTTTCCCCGGCGGGGCCAGTACAGGGTTCTGGCTGGAGCGGGTTTCGCCCTACGCCATAGAAAAATATGACGGCACCACCAACCCGGAGGAATTCTCCAAATCTACACGACGATGGTGCGGCAAATGGGCGGATCTGGAAAAGGTCATGGCCAACTACCTCCGACGCCTTGACGGGTTCTCGCCTGGCCTCGTCAGTAAATCTCCCCGAGGGCTCTGCACTCGTGGGAAGGTTGTGCGACATCTTTGTCACTAATTTTCGTGGCTTCTTCACAAGCAGCCCGGTGGAGGATGACCTCCACGCCTCGGAGCAAGAGAAGGGGAGTCGCCATGATTTCATCCGGGCGGTTCCGCCATCGCCGCAACACCATCCCCCACATCTCCGGAAAGCAATCCGCCATCATCGCCAGGGGCGACGCGATCAAGAAGATGAAGGAGAAGATGGCCACCGCATTCATTAGCTCCACCTCCGAAGTTTCTCTCGCACATAAGTGTGCGCGGCTACGGAGGCGAAGGCCAGCGCTGCCCCGCGGGGGGCTAAGGCAAGGATGAGGCCGGACTCGAGGGTTCCGACTGCAGTAAGAAGGCGCGAAGCGCGAGGCGGGAGGCTGGCAGTGTCCCGGCCGAAGCGACGACGAAGAAGACCCGCGCCAGAGCGCAACCGCCGCGATCGGGCGTGATGATCGCCAAGCGAAGGCGCGACGACCGCCGTGACTAGCAGAACGACGCCGGATCGGCGCGATGATCACGGGCGGTCTCGGGAACGACCGCCGCGATCAAAAGGAGGGCGAGCCCTATCGCCTAATACATAAAACCAATACCTATGACCACGGACAACTGCCGGTCGTGGGTGATGGTGGAGAAGCGGCTGGCGAGCGCCGCTCGATGATGATCAAGATGAAGATCCCGCCCCATCGGCTTTTCAAAGAAAGCGGATCACACTGTGGCGCATATCCATGGTGGTTCATCCACCATTTTTCCAACGCCGCCATAAGCGGCCGTGAAGGGAGGTGTGCGCCATGGGGCCGAGCTCAGTGGGGGTCGTCCGACATTGAAATGGTCGGAGCAAACGATCACCTTCAGCCGGGCCGACCACCCTGAGGGCACCCCCAACCTAGGGCATCTCCCGATCGTGGTAGCACCCACGGTCCGGAATGTACGGTCGGGTGCTAATGGACGGAGGCAGCTCCATCAACCTCCCCGTCTGCCGGCATTCATGGTGCCGCAGATCCCGCGGACAGATCTGCGCTACCGACCGCCGTTCTTCTGGTAGCCCCGTGATGCGGGCTTGTTCCTTGGGTCAAATTTGCCTCCCCGCCACTTTCGGGAGAAGGATAACTACCGCACCGAGATGGTGGATTTCGAGGTCGCCGATTTCGACCTCCCGTATAACGCCCGCCACGAATCCGGCGCTGGTCAAGTTCATGGCGGCTACCCACTATGCTTACATGGTGGTGAAGATGCTCTTGGGCCTAGCGCCCCATCGTCATCAACGTGATAGGTCGGAGGTCTCAAGGCTGCCACAAGGTGCTTGGGATCTCGCCGGTGCCACTTAAGGCCGGCCGCACCGACGCCACTTCCTGGAGCCCTCAGCCCGGACAGGAGCTTCACGGCGGCCCGCCGTGAGGTAAAGGTGGTCGCCTGACTGGGGGCGAGCCCCAGAAGATCATCAACATTGGCGCCAACCTCGCGCCAAATAGGAAGACGCGGCATTCGCCACCTTCCTCGACCAAACGCAGATGTGTTCGCTTAGCAACCGTCCGACATGACTGGGTCCTTAGGGAGGTGATCGAGCACCGACAGCAACGCCTCGAGGCGCGTCCGGCCCCAGAAGGTCCGGGGCAGCGCCGAGCGCCAAGAAGCCATTCGGAGGAGGTAGAAAAAGCTGCTGAGCGGGATCGTCAGGAAGTCTTCATCCCGAGTGGCTTGCCAACCCGAGTGCTCGCTCAAGAAGTCCAACAGAAGTGGCGATGTGTCGACTTCACCGAGCCTCAACAAGGCCTCGCCAAGGATCCATATCCTCGCCATGGTCGATCTCATTGTTGACTCCACGCCGGATGCGGCTAGCGTCAAGCTTCAGGACGCTGCACTGGGTACCACCGTATTAGCATGGCACTTGAAGATGAAGAGAAGATCGCTTTTGTAACCCCTATGGGAGTCTCTTTGTTATGTAAGGATGGCTTTTGGTTTAAAGAATGCTTTGGTTCCACTTACCAACGTGCCATGCATTACTTTCCGCCCCAGATAGGGCGTAAATCTAGAAGTATACGTTGATGATTTAGTCGTGAAAGTTAAGAGGAGTGAAGAATCGATTCAAGACCGGAGGAGACCTTTGCCAACCTCCCAAAGAATTGCCCGGCTCAATCCAGAGAAATGCGTGTTCGCGTGTGCCCTCGGCAAGTTTGGGTTTCTGGTGTCCACTGGCATCGAGGCCAATCTAACAAGATAGCGCCATCGAGCACATGAAGCCGCCTCAGGCGACTCAAGCAAGTTCGAGTGCTCGGCCGGGTCGCTTTGGCCTCCTGAGGGCGATTCATTGCCCGCTTGGGAGAACGGCTTCTGCCTCTGTTCAAGTTGTTAAAGAAGACTAACCATTTTGAATGGACGAGAGGAAGCTCGAAGGCATTTGAAGACTGAAGCGAGATTCTCTCCTCTCCCGGTCTTGGTTTCTGCCACGTGAGGTGAGCCTTCAGATATCGCTGCCACCCCAGAGGTGGTAAGCTTGTTGTTGGTTGGAGAGGAAGGCGTCCGAAGCGGTTTACTACATCGAAGGTATTACATGAAGCGTAAACTCGATCCTCAAGCTCAAGATCTTCAGATGCGGTCTGGTTGCGCCCGAAAGTCTGCGGCACTATTTTGAGGCTTAGAGATCACCATCGTCACTGACCTACCCTTTAGGAAATCCTCCACAATCGTGAAGCAAGAAGGCCGCATTGCTAAATGGTCGGTGGAGCCGGGGAATTCAACATCAAATTCGTGCCGCGACCGCTATCAAGAGTCAAAAGTTGGCGGAGTTAAATGCCGAGTGGACTCCGCCACTCGGGTGAAAAAGCACCGTGCCTTCCGGGCGCTATTCTTCGATGGGTCCTGATCAGCCGAAGCGCTGGGCCGGGTTGTCCTAGTCTCCCGACCGGTGACACCCTCCAAGATGCGTGGTCGCCCTCGAATTCAAGGCCACCAACAACATTCTTTGAATATGAAGGTCTGCTTTGCGCGGCTGCATCGCTCGGCGTTGGGCATCGCGTCTCCAAGTCAAGGGAGACTCCCTGCTGGTCATTAATCAAGCGCGGAAGGAGTTCCAATGCTCCGACCCCACCATGGCGGTGTACCTGGCGGAGGTCCGAAGGATGGAGCGTCATTTTGAAGGTCTGGGGTATATTCATGTCCCTCGGCGTGACAACCACCTTGCGGACGGGCTTTCCTAGCTTGCGTCCTCAAGGGCTCCGGTTCCGGTCGGGGTCTTCGAAGAAAGACTATCGCGACCGTCCATCACAGCCCGCGGTTCAGGTGGGGATGATGGTGTATTTGTCATGACCCCGGTCCAAGTGGGGGCGACAGCAAAGGTCTGTCGCATGTCTCCGGCTCGAGTGGGGAAAGCGGTGCCTGCTATCCCACCTCCAATTCAGGAGGGAGGAAGCGGCGTGCCGCCTGTGTCCAGTCGGGGAGGAAAGAGCGGCCGAGGCTTTTGAGGCGGCAAAAGCTCGCTTCGGCCAGAGTACCCAGCGAAAGCGAGTGGTTGCCACCCTTGGGCAGAAGATCGATGGATGGACCCTATCCGGCCTTCTGCGTGACCAAGTGATCCCCGACGATGATGCCTCACCGAGAAGATTGCACGAAGGCCAAGTGCTATACTACGGTAGGTGGGGACCTATATCGCCAGAGCTGAAACGGAGTTCTCTTGAAGTGCATCACTTTCGGGAAGAGGGAGCACCGCTCTCGATATCCATGGAGGCGCAAAGGGAGCCATATGTCGCCGAACTCTAGTCGGCAAGAAGTTTCGCCAAGGATTTTATTGGCCTACCGCCCTCCGGGATGCTTACGAAGCTGGTGAGGATGTCTGGCTTGTCGGTTCTTCGAGCAAACCCACCGAGCCCAGCTCTGCGAGACCATTCCACTCTCTGGCCGTTCGCTGGTGCAGGGCTGCCGATATCTGGGTCCGTTCGCAAGCCACGGGGCTTCACCCACCTCTTTGTCGCCATCGACAAGTTCACCAAGTGGGTCGGCCGCGGGCGTCTGCGCCATCACGGCATTGCCGCCGTTAAGTTCATGCGCGGGATCTTCACCCGCTGGAGTCGCCAATCGCATCATCACCGGCTAACGGCACCCAGTTCACCAAGTAGCGGCTTTCGAATTGCTGTGGAAGAAATGGGCACCAAGGTATGTTTAACCGGTGGCCCATCCCATGAGTAATGGTCAGCGAGCAGCGCCAATCTGCGCTGTCTTGAAGGGCTTCAAGACAAAGGCGTTTGATCGACTCACTGGCGGGGTGCAAGATGGGCGGAAGAACTCCCCTGTTGTCTTTGGTCGCCCGCCACCACGCCCACCGCCGTCTTGACCGCGAGACACCCTTCTTTTTTGGTGTATGGCGCCGGCCGTTCTCCCCTCATTTGTCGCGCCGCTCTTCGTAGCGTCTCGCTTTCAATGAAGAAGACCAAGAAGATCTCGACGAGAAGAGGTTAACCTCTGGAGGAAGTCTTGAGGATCGATCGCCGCTTTGCGCGTCGCCGTTATCAGCAAAGCCTCGAGGCGATACCACGCCACCCGGTCTCGAGAGAACATTTTGGGTGAGACTGTCTTCGGCGCAGATTGACGCATGCCGGATTACATAAAATTGTCTCCGGATGGGAGGGCCCTTCAAGGTGGTCTCGATATCTCGGTCCGGGCGGTCCGGTTAGCCCATGAGGGCGGCGAGGAGCTTGCGAACTCCTACAACATTGAGCTCTGCGAAAGTTCTATCCTTAAGGGAATTGTAGGGTACCAGCTGGCTTGCTCGGTCGGAGGCAGTCGTCCCTCTTCCAGCTGGTCGGTCAGCTGTCATGATCAAGAAGGTCGCTTGCAGAAAGCTTTTTGCTTCACCTTTCTTGCTCCTCTTTGTTGTGCTTTGAGTGGCAATTATCGCATGTATGTCGCTGGTTACTGCGGCGCTTGCTAATTCCTTCGCGGAAATTCATGGCGATCCTCGGCGTCAGGTACCACTTAGCCCGGCGGGAGGCAGGTTGGGTACGGTGCTCAGACGCTGCTCAACACCTCGGGTTAGCTCTCTCAAGCACTGGTCGTCACCATGAAAGCACCGTCTTACTGATGCCACCCTCGTAAAACCCATTGCTTTGGCACACGTGCCATGCCGATTTCTGGCGGTTCAAGGACTTAGAATCCAAACAAGGCGAGCCAGACACTTCATGCAGGATTTAGAATGTTTTGGGCTTACCTTGCGTATGCCCTTCCGGATGTTTACTCACCTTCCTAGAGTCATCAGACGTCGCAGGGTAAGCATAAAAGTGTTGGCTTACTTTCACGAAGAAACCCTGCGATCTTCACGCGATCGCCCGATGGCTTAGAAATTTGCTCGCCTGCCCCAAGCCGCCGCCTAACGCTCAAGGTGCTCGCCACCTGTGTGGCCGGGTCGCCTCCGCCGAAGGTTTGGTCGCCTGCTGGCTTGGCTCGCCGCCCTAAAGGCCCCAAGTCGCCGCCAGCGCCTCAAGGTCTTCGCCTCGGCGCCAGTGGTGGTCGCCCGCGGCCGAAAGGTCGGGTCACCCGTGGCTTGAAATTGCTCGCTGCCAGCGCACTAAATTGCCGCCCAGCTACTCAGGTCCTTATCCGCGGCATATAAAGCAAGATAAGCGCCTATACCGTGATTTTTGGCCATTTCCACGATCGATCCTAAGATGGGTCAAGCTACGCTGTGGTTGTCGCAAGTGTTGGAAACCGGACTCCTTATGATGAAAGAAGAAGATGTCTTTGAAGTGTTAACGTCCGGCGAGGCAAGTCGTCGGAGTGTCGGTTAAACCAGGCGCTTCCTTGCGGCTCAGACGCCAAGTTGGGTTAGCTCGTGAAGCACCGCTGTCGTCGCCGCTGAGTGTTGCTGGCCTAAGGGCACTTAGAAAACTTCTCGTCTCGCCACGCTACGCCGCGGGTACATTTTCGGGCGATCATCAGGGTCTGAGTTCCGGAAGGCCGAAACTTGCGATAATCTCGTGCAGAAACTTGACGTTGGGGCCTTGTTGTGTCCTGCGTTCCTTGTTCGACTTAAGGCCATTTTCCGCCTACGTTTTATGTGGTCCGCGTAATGTATGCTTGCGATCGCGGCGGACACATGAATCATTTGGCGTGGCTTAGAAACGCTACCCTAATTTAGGCGTTTTAAAAGCGTTTTGTCTAAGTCGAATGACGCCATCTAGCAAGCAAATGTAGCTAATTCAATCAAGCAAAAATAGCAAACGCATGAATAACGATTAAACATCTAACATTCATCCAAAAGTTGTCCAAGGTTTTTACCGACGCAGTTCATCGGCGTAAACAAAAAAAGAGAAATGAAGAAAGTCGCGCGCTTCACTCCTCGCCCCGCGAAGTCAAGTTCATAAATCGGCGCCACCTTCGATGCCTGGGGAGTGGAGACATCCATCGGCCGCTTCCACCGCAAAGATCTCGACCACGCAGTCGGCAGCCGCACCAGCGCCTCACGCCGAAAGCCGCTTTGCTTCTGCCTTCTTTCGACGCTGCTCGCCACCGCCGCCATGGGATCAAAGGCGACGTCGCGGCCGGGCGAATAGTTAGCGTAGGTCGCGCTATGATCGCGACTGGCGCCCTTCCGCGGGCGAGCGAAGCGGCTAGGGCGGCAGGGAGTCTCGTAGCGCCTCCGCGGCACTGGTTGGTCGCGTGAGCAAATTGAAGCGCCGAGTCCTCCAGGGCACGCTCGGCGTCACCTAAGGGTTCGAGCACCTCTTGGTGCGCTGAACGCACTTCTTCAACATGATCGCGAGGTTGCGCCGCAACCGAAGGATTCAAGTTCCGAGGTCTTCGCCGCCGCCTCGGCCGCTCTCCTTCGCCTGTGTCTCGGCCCATTCCGCCTTCTTTGCATTATGCTCGTGTTGGCCCTCTCGCGCCAGCTCATGCCGCCGCCTCTCTCGCTCCGCTCTTCGCCGCCACCGAGGCAGCTGTTGGAGCGCTGAGCCCCATGCACGAGACGGCGGCAAGAACGGTGCCTAGTGCAGCGCGCATGTCGCTTACTCCGAGTGAGAGTTCGGCAAGCTGGCCGTGAGGCAAGCGGCGGCGCGAGGGCGAGACCTCAGCCGCGCCGGTGCCGGAGTATCTTCGCCCTTGCGGCGGTGGAGGCGGAGGCGCCGAAAGAGGCCTCCGCTGTCTCGGTGGGCGCCGGGTGTTGACACCCTCGGTGCTCGAGGGTCCGCCTGGTGGCGCCTCAAGCTCTGCGGCCGTTAGGAGCGTGAGGCCACCTGCTGAGCGGTGGCCCTGGCTCCCATGGTCGGTTGTCGGGCGCCACACTGTCGGGCCGGGAGGAGAAGGCGGTTGGTAAAGGCCCGAGCGGTGTTGGGAAGGCGGCGCCGAGGTGAAATCGCCGCGGGGCATCCTCATGCCTCCGTCCCTTGAGGGGTATACCACCACCGGCCGGGCGGTGGCGGTGCTTTGTCCGGGTCTGACCCTCTTAGGTCCGGAGCCCGTGGTGTCAAGAATGAATGGCTTGCTGTTCGCGTCGATCGCTGGCGGCAGCATCGCCCTCGATCACCGGCCAGGCGGCGAGGTGGGATCACGGCCGCCTGTGGAGTCCATCGGCGGAGCGACCGACGACCAGCAGCGCTCGCGTGCTCCTGTGTCGGCGAAGCGTCCGTCCGCGAAAAGGCGTGCTGCTTGAACAAACAAGAACATCGGTAGCTGCAAGCCACCGCCCAGTTTGGCTCGAATTGCCCTCACCGTCGCGAAGAAAGGGAAAAAGATGGCGGTCGGTTGGTGGGAAGCCGCAGGAAAAACATGTGCTTAAAGAAAACTAGAAGAAGACAAGGACTTACGGTAAGACCGCGGCGCTGTCGGTCGTTGTCGCCTGTATCGCCATGAAGGCCGGACGCGACCGGCTGAAGAGGGCTGATCCTCCGGCTGTGTAGTCGAGCTACCGATTGCTCCGTTGATCCGGCCCCGCACCGCCGACGGGCGGGCAAGATTAGGCTGAGCTCTGCCGTCTCTTCGACCCGCGAGCTCCAGCTCTCGATATGCGTCGCGCTTTCGGCACCCCCAGTATGTCGATTCGCCATTATCCCGATGTACAAACTAATCACGCGCCATGTCCTCCGGGGCTTGACTGTGGTTGAAGGGAATGTGAAGTGAGGCCATCCCGGTCCGGCGGAAATAGCAACTCCCTACTACTTGCCACATTGGTGGCGCGCAGAATGAAGAAATGGCGGAAGAGAGGAAGGTTCTAAGATCACCCCATGAACATTTCACGTAGGTGTGCGAAGATGGCGAGGAAGATGATAGAGTTGGGGGTGAGATGAAGATGATGGATTTCACAGAAGTGGAGGACGGTGAGAAAAATTCGAAAAAGGGTGGAAGAAGGCCCGCCATCATGGCCTGTGTGTGCGGGGCGATCTCGCTTGAGAGGCACACGGGCGCAAGGGATCCCTTGGCCGATATCGGAAGGTGCCTTCCGTAGCGATGATCCCCATCCGATTCACGGCGGTGGCGTCAACAAGAGAGGCCGGAATGGGGTTCACCATGGTGGATCAAGAAGACGAAGAGCTTTGGGAAAAAAGGCGAAAAGAACAAGAAAGCAAAAGTGCGCAAGAAAATGTATATGGAAATCGCCGTACAGATGCATCTATATATGCGTATTCCCACGCTGGCGGTTCGAAAAGGAAATTATGCGCCGCTTTCGCCCTAAGGAAAATCGCAGGATATGCGAGGAACCGGCGGTCGCACCCTCATGAGTAGTAGCCCCGCCCAAGAGCGCGCTAAGCATTAAGTGCATTATGAAGGTTCTAAAAGAGTCTTAGGCTCGCGCTCTAGGACGAAGCCCGGCTACTGCGATGTACTATACGCTAGGGTACCCTCCACCGCATAAAGCAGACCACGTGGTGGCTCGGCAACCGGCGGCGATCACGCTCACGGCCAGCGGCGTCAATCCACGTGGCGCCCGGCGAGCGGTGGGCGAAAGACGCCGCCGCCGGCGCCAGCTACGTGGCGGCTCAGCATCGGCGGCAATCACGGCCGCCGGCCGGCGTCTGGTTCCACGGGCGCCTGGCGAAAGGTGTGGGCGAAGACGCCCTACCGCCCGGCGCCACCACGTGGCGGCTTTCGGCAACGGGCGGCGATCACGACGCCGAGCCCACGTGGCGGTGGCGAGTAGTTGGCGAGACGCCTCGCCGCGCCCGCCGCCAAGGCAAAAGGTGGAGCGCGGTGGCCGCCTCGAAGGCTCCTTCCACTACTGCATCGGTCGAATGGCAGTGCTCGCCATAGCAGCTTATCGAGCCAGTAAGGGTTTACTGCGACAAGCCCATTCCTCGACGCCTCACCTACCCGTCGCAAAGGGGTCCCATCCCGGACCGGGCAAAGGCACGCAGAAGCATTTAATGAGGCCGAGGAACGGACAAAGACAGCACAGGAAGGAGTAATAAATGTATAAGGATAAGCATGATGACCTCCCTTTTACCTACTCCCGTTAGCCTGGCCTATATAAGGGCCTCCGGTTGCATGGGAAAAGGGGACGGGCATTCGAGAGAAAAGAGCTTGTAACCCAAGAGCTTTGTACTAGCTTCACGCACTCTCTAAACAATCCAGCAGGAAGTAAGGCTATTACCCGAGGCAAAGGGGGCCTGAACCTGGGTAAAAAATCTCTTGTTCATCCGTAGTTCATGGACGCCGGAATCCTCCGCGTAGGAGTCCCTGGGGCTTTCTCCCTCTAGGTTTAGCCAGCCGCGAAGACGCCCTCCTTCTGAACAAAACCCGGTCCGCATCCTCCGGGCCTGTCGGGCGGAATACGCCTACAGAGACAGACTAAACTGATCTTCGAATCCGAGTGGCTTGCTGTTGATGTTGCCCACCACTCGGGTCTTGTCTTTGATCAGACCTTTTCCGTGTCCGGGTCGAGGAGCAGATCCCCGGCGTAATGCCCGAGAGCAGATGGTCGTGGCTTTCCCCGACCTGAGTGGTTGTTCGGTCGAAGGAGTAATGGCATCGCTCCCAAATTAGATCTGGTCCGAATCCGAAAGGGTGAGCCTACCGAGATCATCGGCGACAAAGTCCAGGCTCCCGAAGCGGAAGGCCTGGGTGGGCGCGAAGGTGACAACAACTCCGCTGAGGATTGCCATCGAGTTCGACGAGATTGATCCTAATGCAGCCCCTACATGGCGCGCCAACCGTTGACGTTTGTTGTCGGCAATAATGAAAACGGGGCTAAGCGTTGGACCCAAACTCGATGGTAGCACAAGACGCAGGAATTATACAGGTTCGGGCTCTCGCGGAGGAGATTACACCCTAGTCCTGTGCTCTATGTTTTCTGTGTGTCTAGCTTATTCCTGGTGATTTTCTAATGATGATGTTACCCTACCCCCTTTATATAGTAGAGGGGTGCGGTTACAAAAGAGAGTCCTGATCGGTTACAAGGTGAAGATCGTATCTCTTTCCTTATCCGTTGAATATGATAACGGTCAGAATTATAATCGTATCCTACCTAAACAAGACCGGTTGCTATCTTTGGGGTTCCCTTGTCACACATATTGAAAGCAGCCCAGGTGGTATCCATCTTCATTCTACCAGTCCGCCCCACCCTCTCCTGGATGATCCATTCAGCCTGCTTTATAGATACCCAGGGTCCATGTACTCCACAATCGGTTATCACCTAATAGAGATATAGTGTTATCTGTATCTGTTTCAAGGTTGGAACCGACTAAAAACACCTATTATCTCTATCGATTTCGAGCTGGATACCGATAGAGATAATTAGGAATCTATATCATTTCATGATTAGAACCGACCACTACAAGAAAAGTGATTATCTGTGACAAAAACGTCGTGACGTTGTCAACTTTTGTCATGAAAAATCTATTTTCTGTGACGACTTGCTTATGTTCGTCATTAATTCTATCAGGTGTCGTCGCGCCATGTACTTTTGTGACGAAACATAAAATTTCGTCATGAAACCATAACACAAATTGTCATAGAAAATGAATAGTTATTTGTCTTGAACTGACGTCAAACATATGTCTGTATTGTGACGATATGCTTTTTCAAAAAAGGACTCCGTAGTTTGTATATTCGCGAACGGGTCCTCGGTGGGTAGTTTTGCAAAAAGAACCCTATGGTTTCGTATATTCGCAAACGGGTCCTCCAGCTTTTTTTCAAGAAAAACCAATGAACCAAATTTCACACAGAGCGACGTAGCGCGAGATCCTATCTAGTCTAATAACAGCCTGGCATATTGGGCAGTGCCGGCACGATCTATTCCGTGTCATGACTGGCCGTACCCATAGTACTGGCCGCGGACCCCGCCCAAGGCCATTTGGCCATCTCTCCATGACTCCATTTGCTTGCCTATTGCCACAATGCCACCCCAAATCTCTTCCACGCCTTTCTAACCGAAACCCTAGAACAGCTCCACCGAGCTCTCGAATAACCCCTACCGCCTTTATGAACTAAATCGAACCGGAGGCTAACGAGCGGCAATGCAAGCCTCACCCATGGATCCGAGATTGCGGGCGGCACGCGCTACTCTTCGACGACGATGCGATGGCGGAGTTAAATCAACTCCGGTGGCTCCTCGTCCCCTAGGCCTCGCTGGCGCGCCGACCACCTCCTCGACCGCCACGACGTCCACCACCTCCTCGACTGCCCCCTCGGCCCCCGCCGTCAGACTCCATGACCTCCTCTCTGCCCTCCCCGACGGTGTCTCCGAGGCCGAGATAGATCAGCGGCGCGCCTCGACCTCCCGGCGACGACGGCCACTGGCGAGGGTCCCCGAGATGCGTCCCCCTGTATCTATTCTCCTTTGGACCTGCCACTACTCTCTGAGCTATGAACTTTTTTTGCTATTTCTTGTGTAATTGGACGATGTGAGCTCAAATCGCAATGTTTAAGCATTTTAAGAGGGATCGAGGAATCTCACGATAAAACTACCAAGAGTGTAGAAGCCGAGACCAACTAGTTTTTTGGGGTCTCTATTTGGTATCTATTTTGGGATGCGATGGAATGAATTATACTGTATGAGCTCAAATTAGAGCGGTTTAAAATCTAAGTTCGAGTGAAGGTACTATACACTATAATGTTGAGATCGGTGCACACAAATCTGTGGAATGTTAAGAATTAAGATAACTTGGTGATCTCTTGATATTGTTTTGGTGTGAATTATGTGTTTTGATTACCAACTTGGACTTGGTTTGAATTTAATTGAGGCTTTGTTTGGATGGGTCGAATTCCCACCATTCCGCACCCATCCAAATGCAGCCTCAATAAGATTCAAAGTTAGTCCAGGAAATGGGTTGGAATCCCATTGTTCTAAGCCCATCCAAACAAATCCTGATGGTTGAATTGTCGAATGAATTTGTAGTATTGCTCTCATAGATGACCTAGAAATGATGAATCTGTTGTGTCGTATCTTATTTTAGTTCACTATGTCAAACATAGCTCCGGATGGATCTCAATTGTTTGAAACTTTTTTTGTTAGTAGCCAAGTTAAGATTTTATGTGCCGAAAGAGTGCAGTAGCTCTTTTTTCTAGCGTGCAAATTAGCAAAGGGAATTACAAAATATACAGTTCTATCTAACGAGAGTAACACTGACACATGTAGCAAAGCAAGCAGTGCTAATTGTGTTTCTTATGTTGTTTAAAATCTGGACCGTGCATGTGCTTGTGTGTCGTAGGCCAGCGAATGGTGTTCGCCGCTTTGACGACTGCTTTACCACTATTGCCGCTCACCTTCATACCATTTTCACAGATAAGTGTCTACTCCTCTACCTATCTATTACTGCTGCATGATTCGGTACGGAATTTGAGCCACCAGATGAACGTATGTATTTATTGGTTGTAGAATGGACTAGATGAGCGTCCAATATTTATTCAGCCTTTCTGTGGCCAATGCGATGGAAGCATATGACTGCAATTTTGACATTTCAAAAAATTTTCCTCGTGCACTGGCCCAAATCCTCCTTGTCTAGCCTTTTTGCTGAAGTTATTTTTTTTGCTTCTTTTCAGCTTGTTTGTAGGAGGACTGTGGTCAAGATCCCAAAGAACTCCTTTAAATGAGTCATCCTCTTGCATCATCTTTGCTATTATTTTTTGATGATGAGAATGGATAGCCAGATGAACCCATCCTCGCACACTCCGCCGGTGTGGTGTCTCCTTGCTTGTCAGCCCGCCCCAATAAAGAGGTCAGGTATTTTATTTTGTTGTTGGACCAGTTTTAGATTGTGTTGGACCAGTTTTAGGCCGGCTATGTTTGTAGTCACTATACTTTATCTTATGTGGTATACAAAATTATGCTTTTAGCCCAGTCTTCCACTGTGCTCTACCACTGAACATGATTTTACATTGTTTCTGCTCATGGGATATTACAACGTAACAATTGTAAAGCATTTTTACTCTTATCTGTTAAACAGGCAAAAGTAATGCTGCTACATTGATGTGTACCTTTAACAAACTACGGTAGCTCGCATGACTATAATTACTTCATTTAATCATTAATCCTAGAAACCTGAGTTAAGTTATTCTTACGAAATAAGCTAAGACATTCGAAAGTAATTTCGGATCACATTCAGTCATAAGGATCTATAACTTGCGATCATATATATTTGAAATATACATTTCTCTTAGCATGTGATCTGTGTATACATTTCAGATTAGGCAATGATGCATACATTTATTTAAGTACTTTAGTGACTCTAGAACCAGTCTGATGCCTTATGCTATTTTGTTTGGCCACAAAGGAATGCAAAACGCTCTATTGAGTTGTCTATCATTCCGCATTCTATCCAAGCTAGGCCTAAGTATTATTAGAGATCATTCCCTTCCATCTGGCCAACACAGATATCAATATTTTTTTCGTGATTCTGTCATGTAGAAAACTTCAATCGCCAAGTGTCATTAAGTCGTATTAATGCATGAGCAGACTCAAGTGGAGCACATTACCAAGGAACTAAATTCTAGAGCTTTAAAAATAGAAGGAAATGAAGGTTCAATGTCTACTGCATAGGGGTTTAATTATGATGGTACAGACAATCCTAAAGAGGATGAGGTATTCCTGCCTCCTCTTTTGGCATTTCCTATTATCTATGTATTCTTGACCCGGCTGTTACATCAGATTGTTGTGCACATAGTCCATATATATCTACTGAGATAAAGGCCTAGGAACTTTGGTTTATATGTTCTTAGAAGAACGAAGGTACATCTAGATTATTTATGATGCCATACTTAGCTAGGATCTCGCTAGAGATTGATATTCATGGGCTATATACATATCTTCATGATTAGGTAGAGAGTGGTCTCAAGTGATTTATGCCAATCTTTTATGTGCTCTTCATACTACGATATGAGAATTGCATCCATGTGCTTAACTATGAACCTAAGTTTGATTATTGACTAGTACCATTCGAACTTTTTATGTATGAATTTTTATTTCGTCATTGGGTGGATTGAAATAGTAATGACACTGGATATATTCAGTTTTAGGATTAATCTATAATCTCTTAATAGATCTTCTAGTTTATTTGTGACATTATGTTTTTAATGAATAAGATTGACTTTCTTTTACTGCTAGAGAGAGGTAAAGTACTCAAACTAAAGATGAGTACCTTTTTGTCTTGAGGGAGGATGGAGTGTGGCAACTAGTCGAGGATGGGCAGAGAATGGGTAAAGAATGGGCAGAGGAAGAAAATGGAGATAGCTGGCTGCTTGAGTGAAGGTCGGTTCAAGAACCGACAGCATGATCTTGATTTCCTTTTTAGACCATTAGTTTAAGCTAAAGCTCATTTGTAATATATTCTGTACTTAAGATGTGTCTTGGATGCTTATGAGAATGCGTGAGTTTGGCATTACTGACTATTAGTATTATCTGTATTGTGTTGACATGGCGTATATAAGTGTATATGCACAATGCTTGGATTTGTGTGAATATATTCTTATGTATGTGCTTGATCTTGTGTCCATATATATATATGCTAGTAGTTGTGTACACTGGAGAACCCTAGCTATTGACGTGGCACTGGAGTGTTCAATGACGAAAATGTATGTCCACGTGGCAATAATCTGTGACGAACAATTTCGTCATAAATAAAATGGTCAACACTCATTTTTGGCCGACCGGGGTGTTCTTTTATGACGAATTCGACATTTTTCATGACGTTTTGGGTACAATTAATGACGGTTATATTCGTTATAGAAGTGACCTCTTTGCTGACGGAAATGTAATTCGTCACAGAAAAGTTGATTTTTTATGACGAAAATAAGTAATTCGTCATTGAAAACTTTCTATGACAAGTTAAATTTCATCATAAATTCGTCATAAAAAACCTTGCAATGACGATTTCGGGACTAATGATGACGTGTTTGGACCGTCATTAAAAATCACTTTTCTTGTAGTGGACAGAGAAGTCCTTATAATTTTTATCGATTCTTAATGTAAAACTGATAGAGATTAGTGAATTATCTCTGTCAATTCTATGCTCGGAAATGATAGAGATTACACGATAAATCCCAGGTATCATCTTCAGAGTATATTCACATTCATAGTATATTAACACTCATAGACTGACAAATTCACAGTATATTCACATTTACAGTGTACTCACAGATCAACAAATTCACAGTATATTCACATTCACTGTATTGTTCACAGTATGAAACTCAATAATAAATCAGTAGCAGAATCCTCTAACATAACTCTCTTCAGGTAGACGTCCCAACTTCCCAGTAGAAAGCTCTTTGCCCTAAGTAATTACATCTAGAGTATCACGAGATTTTTACACTAAATATACTAAATGCAGAAATCAATGGCACATTCCTCTAGCAGCCTTTTCCTTGCAAAACTTCTTGGCACAAGAGTAGTCTTTAGATCGTTTTTATAGCCAACTTTTGCTTCAAGTATTTCCTACTATATTACAAGGATATAATAAACTAGTTAAAATATTAACAAGCAAACATTGAGAAACAACATTATTTGATAGATCAAGACAAGAAGATCTTAGGTTTTTCACATCTGCCATCATATGCACCATAGCTTCTGCAATAGAGGTTTTCTAGTTCTCCTTGTAGTTTCATAGCATCGGCACAGTGCCGATTTGTTTGACATTATAATTTATTGGCTTTCAGTCATATCTCTTAATCCCTACAATAGTAATTATTTTGTTATGAAAATAGACTATCTTAGTATATTATCAATTACCACATTGAATTAAATACTAGAAAATTTTATAAAGTCAACTTTGGCTTCTTCCAACTCTGTGTTCTCCCTGCACTTCTTAATGATGAGTATATGGTTAAGAGATTCAATATTTTGCGATTTGTTAGTTATGTCTTTCAGTTTTTTGTTTTATCTCATAAATTTTTTTTTTAACTCAGACTTTCCTTTCAATTGTTCTATCTTCCCTCAAATTTTGTTTAGCATCCAACAACTTTTCTATGTCATCTGTCTTGTTTGTAGACTCTATTTTATATATGATACTTGACAATATCAAAGTAAATACACTCACACAATCAGGGTAATTAAGCATATACATGACAATTAACATTAATAGAAGCATACAACTAGTAACCAAGCTCAAGTTGATTTGAAGGAGTTCTCAGATGTCGAGTTGCCTTAGAAAGACATCCTCGCCACTAAGGACAAGATATTAGACTGATTTTTGACAATCTTATCTTTAAAAATAGATTTATTAGTTGATAGTTTATAAAACCTAATCAATTGGACCAAGATATTTTTAAGAGAATCAATACTCAAGAATGCTTACTGAAACTACAATAGTAAAGACTACAAAAGTATGTAAACAGATGCTACCAGCGATAGTTCAAATGCTAAAATATCCAACAATACCATGAACAAAACAATAACAACCAAGCACAAGTATAACGGTAAGAACAATGAGCATGAATATATATCTAGTAACACTTAACATATGATATCAATTAAACTAATCAAGTATTACAAGATGTAAAGGATTAATCAATGTTGTCACAAACAGTCTAACCAGCCCAACTCCTCATCAAACAATGCCTCCCCACATGCAAGATCCCCAAGACAAATAAATTGTTTAGCCCTGTGCAATAACAGTAAAGAAATTAATTATAAAAGATGATTATACTCACAAATTAAAGCACCAACTGAAAAGTCAGTGGTGCTAACATTGCTCAGGGAGGAGGCGACGACGACATGCTCTGGGGAGGAGAGGGCGATGACGTGCTTGGGGGAGGAGACAACGGTGATATGCTCGGGGAGGCGTCGATGGCGTGCTCAGGGGAGGCGACGACGTGCTCTAGGAGGAGGAGGCAACGACGAGTTCGAGGAAGGAGATGACAGCGATGTGCTCGGGGAGGCCGTGATGATGTGCTTGGGAGAGGAGACGACAGCAACATGCTCGGGGAGGCAGATGGGCAATGCGAGGGAGGGGAGGTAGATGGGCGACGTGCTCAGGGAGGCAGATGGATGACACCGGAGGGGAGGCGAGGGGTGATGCAAATGCAGAGGAGTAAACTCCTTTTTTTATAGAACAGAGGGGAAGCCAAGAGATCAAGTGCGAGGTGGACGCCCCGGCTTTTGGTATTTGAATGGATTGGGAGGAGAAGGCGAGAAGTCAAGCGCAGGAAGAGAAACTAAGAGGTCATACACTATCATGATCGGTTTTAACTTAGAACCGATCGTGATGACAATTGTGTCATCATTATCGGTTCCGATACCTTCTGATGTCTGACCGATAGTGGTGTTTTGTGTCATATTTCTCAATCACACCGAATTATATATCACTATTGGTTAATTTTTTCTAAAAAATAGGAACCGACTCAAATGAATAAATAATATTGTATTATTCTGCACTAGTTTGTGGACTCAACACGCGTGTGCGCATGTGTGGGGTGGGTTCCTCCGTGTACACCCTTAATAATAACAAAAATGTCAAGGTTGTAGAGTTAATGGAGTCTAAACATGAGAGGGAAGTGTTGAAACTATCAGCAATGCTCGATGCTAGGTTATTGCCATAAGCAACCACATAATCACACACAACTTTATATTTCACAAACAAACCAGACAATCAGAGCATTACGCAATACATATATGTGCTTCTTAGAAGCATACATGATATGGGTAAGTAGCACATATGATGCGACGAGTACAAACTTAAAGCAGGGTACTTGACCATATTAGGCCCATTGCTACGTATTGATTTATGCTTAGCTATTTATAATTCCGTCGTATCGTCGATCAACAGGGCCTGTTCAAGGCTTGTAGCCGAGAATCTAGACGAAGGAGAAGGACGTGGGGACGATGTTGACGATGTTGCCGAGGAGACCTGCGAGGATCTGGACGATTAGGCCAATCAGGCTGCCGAGGCCAGAGCTACCGCTGTCCGCGCCGACGAGCTGCAGCGGCGCTGTCAGCGTCCCGGTGGCGTCGGCCAGGGACACGTTGCAAGCGGCCAGCGGGGTGATCACGTCCAGATTGCACTGGTTGCGAAGCATGGGTTGGAGCATACCCATGGTGACCGGGCCCAGATTGATCAAGAACGCTCCGCTGCCGTCCGTCGTCGCGCCGGTCACCACCTTGCCGTCGCACACCATCTTCACGTCGGCGTCTGTCCGGAGCAAACACAAGCAAACCATTAGATACGGCCGGAGATCAGGTGCATTGACTAAGAAGCATTCAGGCAAGAATTAAATAGGTCCCTACTGGGGAACACCGGGACCGCCGCCACGTTGATGGATTTCCCGGTGCTGCATGGCACTACGCCGGTGAGGAGGGCCAAGGGACCCGAGCCCGCCGCCTCCGCACCGTGCGGGGCGAAGCCGACGAGGAGGAGGAGGAGAGCAACGGGGAGAAGGCTCTTGGTCGACGCCATTGCTATCAAAGCACTGTATGTTTCTTTGATCCTCGATCGCTCTGGGCTCTACACGAGTTAGAGATGCGCTGCTGAGTGCGGTAGCTCATGCTGCTGCATGGATCCTCTATTTATAGCCGTGCGAGGAGGCCAAGTTGCCGCGGTTTTTTACTACTAGGTAGCTGCAACACCTCGTCACGTCCAAAAGTACATTTATTTTTCCGATTTAATCGATTAGATTAGCTAGTATTTATTTCTACTATCTATGATATACTATCAAGTATAATACACTATAAAATTTCTCTAAAATTAGGCTATCTCTGTTTTCGAATACATATCATTATACAATTTCGAGATGACTTTTATTATTTTTTTCTTTTATACCCTCTCTTCTTTAACTATTTTCAATGTCATTTACTATCTTAGACTAGAGTAAGACATATAATTTAAAAATATAATGAAGAGAAGTAATATAATTTTATATATATATCTTGATGGAAGTGTAAAAACTTATAATAATACTTATTTAGAAACGGAGAGAGTGGCCGTCAAGATCTAGATACACACTGTGCGCATGCTTGCAGTGTTCGAACGGCGCACGCATGCCGTCCGCGTCAGGCACATGCATGCAAAAATCAACTTGGCCCAAATGTATGGTCCATGCAAGAATAATCTCGAACAATTGACGGGCACTGTATGGATGGAGTAGTAGCTAGTAGATGCCAAGCTAGAGATTTCTGAACGGTGTATTATGTGAGGTGCGAGTTCGCTTATTATTGGTAAATTAATGATGATAAATCGAGGTCGATTAGTCGGGTCATGGAGCTACGTAGGGGCTTAGCTAGGGTGGTCCGTGCGTGTGGCGATCCATTTCGCGGCGTGCTCGATGCATGCCTGTAGAAATAGTTTTAGTTTTGGTTCACGTGCCTAACAGTGCCAAGAAGACGAGAGAAGCTACAGCAATGTCCTTGTCGGATTTGTGCTTCCTTGCAATGACCATGGCCAGTATGAGTAGAGGTGGGCACTCAGACCGGGCTTTTTTGGACCGATCCGAGGTACAGCGGGCACGATACAGTCTGAATCCAATTCGACATGAAGTGGGCTGTGCCAGGTCAACATGACACTATCGCACGGGTCGTGCTGGGCCCGAGAATCAGACATAATAGGCGGCACAGCCCGGCACGATACTGTAGCACAGGCCATGTCAGGTCCGATAGAAGGTCACCGACCCATAAAACGTGAGCTTTATGGACGTACCCAACAGCATGAATGTCACCTCCGCCGCTGACACCTAAGAGAGATAGGCCAGCTCTCTCTCTCTCTCTCTCACCCGTCTCTACCAATTTCTCCCTCACTCATCTGTCTCTCTCAATCTTGATTGACTCTCTTCCTCACTCTCTTGTTGCCCTCTCTCTCGTTCGTGTTCAGCACATCCCACTCATTCTAAGAATAAATAAATTTTAGTTCTTTTTTCTATAATATTTGTGTCCACTGTCTTAACTCCATATGTCTCTAGTTCCTTTCTTCTCATCACTATAGTGCAAATGGGTTTAGCCTGGGTCGGCACGGCACGAAGCTCAAATGGGCCGTGTTTCGACTCACCGAAGATGAGCCGGGTTGGCACGGCCCTGCACGGCGGGTACGACGGGCCGTCGCGGCACGGCACGGTTCAGGCACAAAACACGATGGGCCCGTGCCGGACCGGTCCGGCATGACGCCCACCTCTAAGTATAACCATATTCAGTATGTGCGTTCTTTCGTCTGTGCCTTTGTCGGATTTTCTTTTTAGATGGTGTGTGAGACCAGCTGGCTAGTTCCTGCAGCATTCTTCACGCATCATCATGATCACACTACTACAGAATGATACAACACTATCTCTTTATGTGGGTTGGTTTTCAACTTTCCAGAAAAAAAAACCGATTGTGATAAATAATTTGGCGTGGATGAACGTATCACAATCAATTCTAATTTAAAAATTGATAGTGATATATAACACATCACAATCGGTTCCGAGAAACCGATACTAATACTAAACACATCATAATCGGTTCCGAACTCAAAACTGATTGTAATGTTTTTTATTACCATCGGTTTTGTTTGAAGCGATGTTAATACTAAACATATCACAATTGATTCCTAACTCAAAACCGATTGTAATATTTTTTGGAATGAAAGCTCTAGATTGCTAAAATGTCAAGGAGATCAAAAAGATCAAAAATTATATGAAGGAATGCTCAGGAAATGCTTATATAGCCATCTGCACAGTATAGCTGTTACACCTGCCACAGGAACTGTTGGAACGTGTTAGACTATCAAAACAACCTACACACATTTGCAACAGATTTAGGAAGATTAGGCTTCAATATTAGTTCTTTATACTCTGGACCGATATTGTTGAAAAGAGCATTTGCGCCGGACTGAAATAGTTTGGTCTGTCGTACATAGGATTTGATCGAAATTTGGTCCGGCAGAAGGATGAGTACTTGAACATATGCACTGGGCCAAAAAATCTGGTCCACCGAAGATAGAGATAAAAGAGGTTTGTATCAATGAATTTTTTGAAAGAATAGGTTTAGTTCAATCGAGAAGAATACATTTGTGCCGGACTAAATTTTGTGTTAGCGGAAGACGGTCCGGTGTGAATAGTGTACGCTCGGTTTAACTTTCATTCAAAGAGTTTGTCAACAACAGACTTATAAAGGCATGGTCTGGTGAAGATATGGCTTGCACCGGACTGAATTTCTGAGAGTATGAGGTTAGTCCGTCGTGAATGGGGTGCGCTCGGTTTGATGTTTATCAAAGAAGATTTTAGCACCAAACAAAGAAGAAATGGTCCGGCGTGGACTTTAATTTTGCGCTGGATGGATTTTTAGAGCAAACAAGGATGGTCCGACAAGGATGGAATTTCTAGTAAGATTATACCGGACTTAATGGAAGAAGCAAAGATATTTGGATCCGGCGAGAACACATATTATCTAATCAGGAAAGATTGATTTTAGTGGGGAAAACCTTTAGAAAGAATTTGACTCCAAGCGGTCTATCTATTCTTAGCTCATGAACCAAACTAGAACTTAAGTATAATCCCCCTTTATAGTACGGCCATTCTAAAAACTATCCTAGCTACTTAGTTTGAATCATCTCCCAAGCCAAAACTAGTAACAAGGATCCTTAATCTTGACCTTTTTCTTTATGCCTCCTTGGATACCCGATCAGTGAACTTCTTACTTAGTAATCATTGACTTAATCATCAACACCAAAACCAAATTAACTCTAAAATAAACAATTAGGAGCCTAGATGCTATCAATTTCCCCCTTTTTGGTGATTGATAACAACATACCTTTTCTTAAGTCAATGATACTTTAATTAATCTGCAAAACAGAGTTAGCTTGACAGAATATGTGCAGTATTTGTAGAAAGACTAGCTTGACAGAATATGTGCAATATTTATAGAAAGACACAAGCAATAACTCTATGCTCCCCCTAAATATGTGTAAGATAGTAAACAAGGTAGAAACTTTAAGAATACATACAGACTCTTTTTCAACTAAAAAAGCATTAAGACATAATATATTGAGTATTGATACCAGAGTAGAGTATTAACATCAGAACATCCAAGACATATGTCTAGTTTTAGGCACTTCCCCCTTAAACTACAGGACCCTGCAGGAACCTATTGCTACAAGACATTACAGGACATCTCCCCCTTTGGCATCAATTGCCAAAAAGGACACTACTTGCGCTTGAAGAAAGTCCTCTTGAGTCGACTGAAGGCTAAGTTTTTTTCCTAGAGGAGACATGATCTTCATCTCATCATTAGACTCCTCTTGAACTTGAGAACTAGGCACTGGGGCCATAGCTTGGTCATGCCAACTTGGGTAGTCTAGATCACCAGGCTGGAGAGATCAACTGTGGAAATCACTTTGCAGCTTGTTTAAGGACTCGTTGATAGCAAATGTAGAAGTAGTTATCTCGCATAACTCATCAAAAGTGCTTCTTTGAAAATTATGTTAACAGTCCTCAAGAGCCTTGTGTGCGTGACGTGTCAAAGTGTTCTTCCAGATTTTCTCCAATCCAATCAAGAGAAGTTTGGTTTCTTTAAAGCCATGGTCGACACAGCTAACAAGTTCCTTTTTAGTCTGATCTATCTTTAAATTCATATCATAGAGTCTGTCTTTGAAGAGATTTTGATTGGTCTTAACTTCCCCAATCCAGTTCCTCAAATTCCATTGATTGCTTCTGATTTGATCAAACCTTGTAAAAGTTTCATTTCTGAACTCAGTTTGCTCTTCATATTGCTTTCTCGTCATCTCTTGAACTTGCTCTTGATACTGCTGCATTGACTTCATATACTGATCATGCCTCAGAGCAACCAATTTTTGACCCTCTTCATATCTAGTTTGGAATCCTCTTTGATCAGCATAGTACTGTTACTCATATGACTGAAACCACGGTGGCTGAGTGTCAAATAAGCTTTGCTACCCTGGAAAAGTGTCTTGAGCAGCATGTTCAGGATGTGCTTCAGGTGGAGGTGGAGGATAAGAAATTAGCCCGTATAACCGGCCTGGCCACAGTTAATTCACAAAAGAAAAACCGTAAATTTAATATGAGTGCATGCTTAATTCATGAATGATTCCCTTTAAACCTTTGAATATGATTTGTATTCTTTGGCACTATTTCGGAGAGTCTGTAGGTTTTGTATAAGCTATCTTTTGGCTCTCTAGCTGAAAAATAGCTTTAGCCGATGGATGTAGCTTTTTCTGAGAGGTTATGTACTTTTGCACCAATTGGTTGCGTTTGTGGTCTATGCTATAGCTTCCAGGGATTCGAGATGTGGTGTCATCGGGATGCAGGTTGCTAAATATTATGGTCTGAGATCTCTTCATCGGTATGGATGGAGATATATTTAGTAATAGGCTATGTGTGGATTGAGAACTTATATTTTATTTTTCCTATGACTTGTTGCAACTATTTTATTTCTCTTTTGATAGCAGTTTAGCTGCAATTGTGTAATAATTGTTTAGCCGTGTGCATCTCAAGATGCAAAGACTGGGAGTTAAAATCTTCCATTATCTTAAAAAAAATTAGCAGTCTGGCTTTTTGTTGGGTTGGCTAGGCTACTTCATTTGTTGGGTTTTGGAAGCAAGTTTATGTGTTGATTTAGCATAAATATGGTTGATTTTATTCATTTTGTAGAAATATTGATGAAACGACTTAAATTGTATTCAGGTACAAACAATTGAGCAACATTTTGTAACGTTGATGTATCCTTCATTTTTTATTAATCTTAACAATGAAAATGACAATATGTATCTACTTAACTATGGAATTTTAGTACTTTTTTACTTAGCAATTAATAATAATGAAAAACGAATTAGAAGGCAAATATCACCCGTTGTTTATAAGCAAGCGTTATCATCTCATAAGAATACAACTGTCGGCGTACTTTACGCCAGGGTACCCTCTCCGCCGCAGATAAGTAAGACCACGTGGCGACTGGCGGTGGTGGGCGATCGAGCCCCACTCGCCGTGTAGCCCACGTGGCGACCGGGCGAAGCAGGGCGATCAGCCTTAATCGCCAGCGAGCGCCAAGTGGTGGCTGCGTGAGCAGTGGGCGTCAGCCACCGCTCACGGGCGTTAGCCTACGTGGCGGTTTAGCGGCGGTGGGCGTCGAGCCAGTTCGCCGCACGCACAGCCTACATGGCGGCTCGGCGGCGGTGGGCGATCGAGCCTGCCGTGGCGGCGGCCCGTGGCACCGGGCGAGCAGTGGGTGATCGGCTTGGCCAAGCGGAGTACCTAGGGAAAGGCTTGGACAAGCGGAGTACCCGGGCGATCACCACGTGATCGCCACACTTGGCCGGGAAGGGCAGTGGATGGATCCTATCCTAGCCTTCCTGCGAGACCAAGTGATCCCCGACGATGATGCGTCAGCTGAGAAAATTGCACGCAAGGTCAAGTGCTATACTCTGGTAGGTGGGGACCTATACCGCCGGAGTAGAAACGGAATTCTACTGAAGTGCATCACTCGGGAAGAGGGGAGCAACCTGCTCTCTGATATCTATGGAGGCATGTGCGAGAGCCATATATCCGCCCGGACTCTTGTTGACAAAGCGTCCCGCCAAGAATTTTATTGGCCTCATCGCTTCTAGGATGCTTATGAAGTGGTGAAAATGCGAAGCATGCCAGCTCTTCGCTAGGCAAATCCACCGACCAACCCAAGCTCTGCAAACCATCCCGCTCTTTTGGCCGTTCGCGGTCTGGGGGCTGGATATTCTGGGCCCGTTCTCACAGGCCACATGGGGCTTCACCCATCTTTTCGTCGCCATCGACAAGTTTACTAAGTGGGTTGAAGCCGAAGCAGTGCGTGCCATCACAGCCTCCGCTGCTATCAAGTTTATTCATGGAATCTTCACCCGCTTTAGAGTCGTCAATCGTATCATCACCGACAACGGCCTTCCTGGAGTTTTGTGATGAGATGGGCACCAAGGTGTGCTTTGCTTCGGTGGCCTCAAGATTAGAGCTTTCGATCGGCTCCTGGCGGGGCGCGGTGGACGAAGAACTCCCTACCGTGTTGTGGTCGCCAACCACACCCCACGGGCGGCGGTGAAACACCTTTCTTCCCGGTCTCGGCGCGAAGTCGTCCTTCCATCCGAAGCCGCCGCCGGCTCTCCACGCGTCTCGGCATTTAGCGAGGAAGGACAAGAAGATCGCCACGGAGAAGAAGTCAACCTTCGAGGAGGTGCGAATCGACGGCCTTGGCGCGCGCCAAGACCAAACAAAGTCTCGGGTAGTACCACGCCACCGGGTCCATGAGAGAACACTGGCGCATGGGCGACTGGTCTTCTTGCAAAATCAGACGCATGCCGGGCTCCACAAACTGTCTCCCCGGTAGGAAGGCCCCTTTAAGGTGGTCTTAGTATCTCGACCCGGGGCGGTCTGGTTGGCCACTGAGGGCGACCAAGAGCTGGCCAACTCCTACAATGTAGAGTTGTTGCGAAAGTTTTATCCATAAGAACTGTAAGTACCTGGTAGTTTGCTCTGATCAGCTGTATGAGCGGGCTCTCCCCTGGCTGATCGACGACTGCTGGTGGTCAGTAAAGTTGTTTGCCTTAAAAGCTTTCACTCTATTCTCCCTACTTGTGCCCTGGTGGGTAATATTTCGCGTGGGTGTCATGGGTACCGACGGTTTGGCCGCTCCTTGTCGATATGCGGTAACACTCGACGTTCGTGTCGGGCAGGGATGGGTGACTAGGGGGCGAGTTTGGCACGGTGCTCAGACGTGGCTCGTACACCTCGGGTTGGCTCCGCGAAGCACCGCTGGCTATCACCGCGAGCACCGCTAGCCTAATACCACTCCTGGGAACCTGCTGCCTTGCCGCAAACACCGTGGGTTGATTCCGAATCACAAGGGCTTAAGCTCCAAGGGAGGGACCATGACAACCCCACGCGGGGACTTACATTCTCTAATATATTTCTTGCATGCCCCGCGTAACGTCTACTTGTGCTTTCAGCAGCTACGCGCAATCGCAGATGAAGTGCTGGAGCACTGGCCTAATTTAAACATTCAAGGTCGCATCACGGTGAGCCTGGGGCTGGTCGCCCGAAGGCGTGCGACCGAGATAAGTTGCTTGCACTGAGTGTCATCAACCTGCCCTTGACATTTACGCCTTGTTGGATTAGGTTGTGCATGGTTGTCATGGGCACCGGTAACCTGACGGCTCCTTGTTGATAAAAGGAGGTACCCTGCGTTTGCGTCATGCGAGGACGGGCGACCAGGAGCGCGAGTGTGGCACGGTGCTCAAACGCGGCTAGCACACCTCGGGTTGGCTCCATGAAGCACCGCTGACTGTCACCGCGAGCACCGCTGGCCCAATACCACTCCTGGGAACCTGCTGCCTTGCCGCACGACGCTACGGTCAAGCTCCAAGAGATCACAAGGATATAAGTTCTAAAAGGGCGCGAGCTAGTGACAACCTTGCGCAAGGACTTAGAATATTTGTCTGCATCCTGCTTGTATTGAGAAACGTTTATTCGCGTTTGCAGCAACTGCATGCGATCACCGGAGGAGCGCCGGTTACCGACCAAACCTAAATATTCGGTTCGTGATCGCAGTGAAGGTCAATGATCGCCTGCAACTAAGTCAAGCAAACGCAATCAAGCAAACACGCACAGGTAGAACCCAAAGATGCTAATTGCATTGTGATTACTAAGATTGTTCTTGCATACAGAAAAGCGAAACAAGAAAAAGAAGAAATGAAGAAAACAAGGGAGGCGGCTCAGGCCATCAGTTGTCGTTGGCAACTTGGATGTGCCCATCATCCTCCTCGACTTCCGGCTCTGCTGCCGCCGCATCAAGGTCCGGGTCCTCCACCGTCATCAGGCCGGTGACATGCTCTCGCGGACCACAAGACGCTGCGCTACCGGGCCTCGTCTCTCAATCTTTGTCCACGACGGCCATTGGGTTGAAGGAAGCATCGCGGCTAGCGTAGCACGCCAGCACGAACGTCGTGGTGGCCACCGAGACGTGCCCCCCTTCCTTGGTGGAGCGGGCGGCCAAGGCGGCGGGTAGGCCGGAGAGCGCCCTAGCAACTCAAGTAATGCAGTATGCATACTGCATCGCTGTAGGCTCGAGTGGCTCACGGAGATCCATTCCCAGCGGCTCCAAGGCCCTCGCCATGCGCCGGTAGGTTGGTCGGAGCATGACAGCGAGGTTATCTAGCACGCGACATTGCTCCTTCACCGCCTGCCTCTGCGCCATCTCGGCCTCCTGCGCCCGGGCGAGCAGGGCTGCCCCAGTTGCCCTCTCCTTGGCCAGCAGCGCCTCCCCCTTCTCCCTCTCCCGCGCCAGCTCATCGCGTAGTGTTGCCATCTGCTGCGACATTTGAACTTCGCGCTGGGTGGCTGCCGTAAGGAGGGCACTCGCGGAGGCGTGTGCTTCGCCAAGCTCAGCAAGAAGCGCACCTAAGCTGGAGTCGTGGGCGGCGTGGACGCATCGGGCGGGGTGAAGCGAAATCTTTGGCGGCGACGTCCGCCGGCCGCCGAGGCACTGGTTGCTCCTAGCGAAGTCCCCAAGCGTCTGTTGGCGCTGCGGATGTATCTATAAACGCAGAGCATCTTGGCGGGTCGCTTGGAGGCGATTTGAAGCTAAAGGAGGCCACCGGAAGCGTGAAACGCCAGTGGCGGTGGCAAGAATGAGTCGGGCGCCGGCGGAGGTGGCGCTTAGTGCGATAAGTGCCGCAGAGTCGACGCCGTTGGCCGGGCGCCGAGGAGTTTGCATATTGCTGGGGTTGACGCTGCAATGGTTGGCGTCGTTGAAACTGGCGCCGGAGCAGTGGCAGCGGATGTCGTCGCCCCCGGTGAAGATGCCACTGCTCCTAGCACGCTCTGGTGAGCGGCGGAGCTGGTGGCAGCAGGAGTGTGGTCCTCGGTGCGGGGCCACTTGGGGTCCGCACCCGAGGCATCCGGAGCACATAGCCGCTTGCCTGCGCTCCGATCATCGGCTAGGGCCTGGGCCCTGATCACCAAGGGACCGCGGGCCGGCAGCGCAGAAAGACCCGTGGAGTCCATCACCGGGAACATCCTGATGATCCGCAGGGGCCCCACGGATTCCAAATCGCAGAGCGGTCGGGCTCCAACGGGGAAGTCCGGAATGCTCGCCGTTGGCGGGAGCAGTCTGGACAGCCATTTTGAAATGGCAGGGCCGTTCAGGTTTCCTGCGTCTGATGGAAAAAAGGAGACCAGAATGTTGGTTGCTGGCGACCATAAAAGGAGATATGTGTTCATGAGAAGAGTAAAGAACTTACAGCCTGGGTGCGTGCGGGTCCTATCGTTGTCCCCTGTATACTGCCATGCAGGACGGACACGACGACGAAGGGGGCTGATCCTCCGAGCTACGAAGTCCCGGGCAACCAGCGCCCCGATCAAGCCTGCTTCTCGCAGACGGCTGATGCGAGCCGCCATCACCAGGAGCTCTGTCATCTCCTCAACGGGCGAGTTCCAGTTCTCGCAGGCCTCCGCCTACACGCAGGGCACCCTGAGGAGGTCGACCCCGCTGTCGTCGTCGATGTACAACCAGTCACTCCACCACGACTTCCAGTTGGACTTCGGCTGAAGGGGAATGTAGCTGGGAGCCAGCCCGTCGCGGAGACAGAAATGGCAGCTCCCCACGATCCCGGCGTCGGTGGTGCTGCGGAGGATGTAGAAGAGCGGAAGAGTGGGAGATTGGGCATTACCCCTACAAACATCTCACAGAGGTATGTAAAGGTGGAAAGAATGAGAATGAAATTGGGAGTGAGATGAAGATGATGGATTTCATAAAAATGGAGAACGGTGAGGAAAAATTCAGAAAATGGCGGCACCAGGCTTGCCAGGAGTCCCCAGGCGAAGATGACGATCTCCCCCGGTTCGCACCGTGGCATGAGGGTTCCACGGCGAAGGTGGAAGGAACCCTCGGGCGCCATCTTGGAGAGCGTCTCCACCCTATCCTGATCAACAGTAGAAGAAAGAAAAGGTTGCGCCATGGAAGCAGAAGCAAGGTCTTTAGGCAAGAAAGACGAAAGGGCAAAGAGCAAGGCGTGCAGAAATCAGAAAGCGTGAACTGCTGGTCAGGGGTGCGTATATCTATAGGCCCCTCGCGCAAACGGTTCGTGAAAAGGCAAAAGGTGGGCGACGTTTCGGGTCCCAAGAAAAATCGACGGAAGTGGGGAGGACCAAGACGGTTGCATACTCCGAAGTGGTGGGCCCATCTAGGAACGCACCGACATTAAATGAGGCCAAAAAGAAACTGACGCGCGTTCCAGGACGGACCCGGGGGCTACTATCGACGTACTTTACGCCAGGGTACCCTCTTCGCCGCAGATAAGTAAGACCACGTGGCAACCTGGCGAGCTGGTGGGCAATCAGGCCCCACTCGCCCGGCGTGTAGCCCACGTGGCAGTCTGGCGAGTAGGTGGGCGATCAGGCCTCACTCGTCAGGCGAGCGGCCCAAGTGGCGGCCTAGCGAGCAGGTGGGCGTCGAGCCCGCCGCCGGCGTCGCTCCCTAAGCGCTTTGGCGGCGAGTGTGGGCGTCGAGCCACTGCCGGCGCCGCCCTACGTGGCGGCTTTGGCGGCGTGGGCGTCACGCCTCGCCGCCGGCTCCGTGGCGGCTTTGGTGAGCAGTGGGCGATTCGCCCGCCACGGGCGCGCGTGGACGGCCGGCATGCAAGTGGGTGATCGCCCGCTCACCGGCGCCGCCTACGTGGCGGCTTTGGCGAGCAGATGAGCGATCGAGTTCGCCACGGGCGCGGCCCGTGGCGGCCTCGGCGGTGGCGGCCAAATGAATGAGAAGGAAGCTTCGCCTCAAAGTCTCCTTTCCCTGACGTGCTGTGTCAGGGCTATTGATTGCGAGGAATTCTACGGTCGACACGACGATGGCCCATCCCTCTGACGCCTCACACCTAACCCATCGCAGGAATGTTGCATCCCGGGCGGACCGGGCGAAGCCATACAACGACATTAAATGGGGTTTGAAGGACAAGGCTACAGTGATGGGTGTAATAAATGAGTCGTAGTTCAGTATGATAAGACCTCAGTGATAGGTATAATTAATGAGTCATAGGTCAGTATGACGCTACCTTCTCACCTGCCCGAGCCAGCCCAGTCTATATAAGGGAGCTTTGGTGCATGAAGAAGGGGGCCGGTCGACCAAGAGAGAAAAAAGAGAAGAAGAACAAACGAAAAGAGCCATTGTAACCGCCTCCATATTTTCTGAACAAAGATCTAGCAGGACATAGGGCTGTTACCCATACTGGGGGCCTGAACCTGGATATATCGCTGTGTTTTATGATTTGTTGATCCCCTGGATCCTTCGCGTGAGAGCCATTAGGGTTTCTGACCGTGAAGACGCCCTTTACCGAACCATAACCTCCATCCTCGGAGGACCCCCTGTCCGTTGACGGGGTCATGTCCGGCGAAATACGCTGACAACAACTAATCCATTGATTGTCAAAATGCAGCTAGCATTCAGAAGGTATAGGTGATGAAGGATGGATCAAAATTTATATGCTCTTATATTGCCTTTTCTAATTGCTTTAAATAAATCCGTGAACACACAGAATTTCCATGAATATACATGATTTCACATACATCCATGAACAGAACATGCAAGAACACAATGATTTCAATTCTTCGGATATGACAAACGTTCATATAACCAATTCTTTGATCAATATGTGAAACTTTAGAAATTTGCAAATAATCCAACAAAATTCAGGAAAAAAAAGAAAAAGACAAAAATCTTAGACCTAGCCAGGCTGCCACCTTGCCTAGCCCACCACTATCGCTAGGTTGCTGCTTCTACGAAGCAATGCTGACGTGTTGCCCTCGCCACCATCGTTGCTAACCAGATCTATAGAGCAGACGATGCGGCAGCCATCGGGATGGAGGGATGCAATGGCTTCGGTGGTGGCGGCGATACAAAAGGGGATGGTAGGGATTTGGTGACACCTTCTGGGAGAGGGTTAGCGTCGGAGTAGGGCACTAGCGTCCAGAAGGAGGAGATTTGGACAGAGAGAGACAAGTTCTCACCGCCATGCCTCCCCTTGCACTAGGCCATTGCCACCCTCAATGGCGTGTTGTCCCTACCGCTGGGCCGTCGTTAGCTTCACCGTCACCTAGCCGCCCATCCTTTAGATCTGGAAAGAGGGGGAGCAAACCTCCTAGCCGTTTGTGGTGTCATCGACAAGGGAGAGGCGGGCGGAGGAGTTGGGGCTAGCGAAGGAAGACAAAGGTGTGAGTGGCCTGGGGGAACCAATTGGGGGCAGTAGTTCCAAACGCTTCTACAGCGATGATTGGATAGCGTTGGGAGGGGGATGGAGGAGGGTGGCAGTGGCAAATGGGCGATTGCGGGAGGGGCGATGGTAACACCCTAGGGTGAAAGGAAATGGGAGTCAAAAGACAGAGAGAACGAGAGCCAAGAGAGGATGACAAAATGACGAAAAAAGGGGATGTGAATGTTTTTTATGCAGTGGTATTTGTTGGGTAATTTCCACCAATTTTTATTGTCAATATGACAACTTCAACCCATGAAAAGCTAGGAAAGTATCTTTCTTTAGCTTTAGGCTTTTAGTACATTCTCTTAATCTTAAAAGCCATCTTTTGGTTGATCCCCAAAGTTGATTAGAAGCTAGTCAGCTTGAGCCCCACCATATTCCATGTACTTATTTATAGTGTCATACATATCAGTGCACGATTATTCTATGGCGACCATATGTGGTAGGTAATATTGTTCTCAGTTCTTATGCATGCATGGTTGAGCTGCCTTGATTTCAATGGATAAGAGTCAAGATAAAGATTGTTAAATATGGTAATTATATATAGTTTTTAGATTTAAAACTGTATGCTATAATGAGTCCTAGATAAATCCTAATATAATTAGGATTCCTACTTTCTTTCGAGGTATGATTACTACTTGCTTCGGAAGAAAACTAGGAGCCTATATAAACCTAAGGGATGGTTATAAAGAACCCAAATAACCAAACAGTCACAAACTAATAAACTAACTCATCCAAAGTAAGAGGTGTACAAGAGCTTTATAGGTTAGGATATTCTTTAGCACTAGATTTTTGTATATGGTAAGGATCTAAAGTCCTAAAAGATTCGAAAAGTTATGAAAGAGCAATAATCTCTTATACTTTTTTTTAGGTTGTGCTTAACAAATTTGCTGTCAGCTTCGCCAAATATCTTCTCTCGTCGTGTTGCTTCAACGTCGTTATTTTGATTCTTTAATAAGATTTATTTTCTTCATTTTTGAGATCGTATATGTTTGTACTATATCTCACAAAACTCTGATCAGGACTTAGAGATCGCTAGCCTAAGGAGGGGTGAAATACAACTATCAAAGCATATAGTGGAACTGTGCACAAGCAGCTACCTAGCCCAGGTGGCTCAGCTCGATAGCATTCCAAATGTACGGAGTAATACAGAAAAGTTCAAGCAAACACCTTCTACTACTTGAGATGATACATCAAGCAAAATTACACATACCCCACCCCATCCCTTGCTTGACATTACAACCTGCAAGCACATATGATCCCCATCCTCCACACACCGTCCATTCGACATAGTAGTAGAGGAAACACGAACGCGACGCGACGACGAGCTGCGGGCTGCAGAGCAAGCTCCACGCAGCCCGGAGCTGACCTATGGACATTATACTTACACAGCACACCACCACCAAACATGCCTGCACGTAGTAGACAGAGAGCACTACACATGCTTTACTGGCATCTACATTATATCACAGGAGAGGTAAGAGAGCCAGATCAACTTCTCTCCATTTCCCTCTAGATCGATATGACTTCTGCTCTGCCTTGTATGAAGTAGATGCTGGCCAAGGAGCAAAAAGGAGTGTGAGCACGCCTGGGGCTCACACTCCAAACGGGGCAGGGTGGCTGGTCGTCCCAGGTGTTGCCCTCTGGTATGCATCTGACGATGATTTCCTTCTGAAGCGGCCACCTGGTGAATTCAGTCCCTCAAGGTTAGGCAAGATACAATTAACACCTGACGACGATGATGTTTGTTAGTATATAGAATGTACATGTGCGACACATCTAGCGAGCGAAATCTAACTGCACTACTGGAGATCCGTGTTAGCTTTCACACGAAAGAGTGTCACATACGAGCTCGCTACTCGCCAATCCCAAAGAGTGGATGAACATGCATAAAAGGCGAGTTGAAGAAATAAATTTCCAATAAGAATCTACCAAAACACGGTGCAGTTGTTTCTCGAATGATGTACACACCCGGCCCCCACCATCCCCTGTCTAATTTGTGCTACTGCTACTTAATATTTAAAGAAAGATGCTTCAATAAATTGTGCTGCAAGCAAACAAAAAGCATCTAGATCCATATCAAAAGATCGGAGCCACTAGAATCTAGATCAATAACAAAGTATCTGCGTCAAGAAATCAACACAGATAAACATTAATGTTTAGATTGTCATAAGCAAAACCCTAATCAAAGCATACGACACTGACATATGCTGATATGCATCTGGTCAATTAAGTCCATCCATGGTACACAGTGGAGTCATTTGGTTATCGGATATATTCGGGTATATCATGTCACCACTCACCACGATATAACTTCCTTATAAAATTGATGGATTTGGTGCCCTTTGAGATGGTGTTATTGGGTCGCTACTGGCAGCCTTCCCCATCAAAATCATCCACATAATTTCAACTTGCTTCAATTAGGCCCAACACACCTAACGACAGCTTCTCATCTACACGACACGAATTAACAACCACCCTCCATACATACTACTAGATAAAGGAGGTCCACACGTAATACAGATCAAACGTATCTATTTTAATTTTAATGCTTTAATTTAATAAACAGAAAGGCATAGTCATTTTCCATTTGAAGGCTACCGCACAGAAACAGCTACGCAGATAGTTATGTTTATCCGATGGCTGCTGCATTTCTAGACACAAGTGATAACTTATCGAATAATTAATACGATGATATCCATCCATGAATGAATCCACGATAGGGACCTGATAGCTAGGGCACCCACCCGAGGCGGAAATGTCTGAAACGCCCCTGCCCCCCATCTAGACGCTTCCGAACTCCCGGACAAAACCCACGTATACGAAAGCTACTCCCGTCACACAAGAGGACGCGGCGACCACGAAATGACCAAACTGCCCCTACCAAAAAGTTGGGACATGGAGGAAGGCTGGGGTTTCCGGGAACTCACCGGCGGCGGCGAACGGCGAGATGGGCGGCGTGGACCCGGCCGGCGAGGCCGGCGGCGTGCTGGCCGCGCTCCTCGGCGACGCCGGGCACCCCGCCGGCCGCTTGATCATGATGCTGCGCGTCACCCTCACCGGCACCTCCTCGCCGGCGGCCGGCGTCGTCGGCGGGACAACCGTCACCGCGTCCCCAGCCGCATCTGCACGACCCAACAACGAGTCAGATCGAAGGAAACAAGCGTACGGCAACGTTAAAACACGTTATTTCTAGGGAGCGGCGGCGGCCACCGTTGATCTTGACGGCGGCGGGGCGGGCGGCGTGCTTGCGGAGGCGGCCGAGGCCGGTGTCGGGGCGGGGCCCCGCGACGGTGTCGTCCCACAGCTTGTCGAGGAGGCCCATCCCTCGCCGTCCCCAATTACCAGACAGCCACTGAGCCAGACAGATACATCCAATACAACGGACAATCGCAGGCCGAACTATCCGGATCCTGAGAGAGAAGGAGAGTGGAAGCGAGGCGGGCAGGGGCTTATTTATAGAGCAGCTAGGCGTTGGCAGGTGGGGACCCTCACCCGTGAACCCGGTCCATGCAGTCCAGTGCGGATGCAGGTCTGCCCGAGGTGAGGTGGCGCCTTGTAGAGGAGGCAAGCGATGGCGTGGCGCGGTTCGGGCCTCGGGAGTGGATAAGATCGCTGGGGATGCGCACGTGGAGTGGCCCACGTAAAAGCCACTCCCGTCGCGCCAGCTGGCTATTTCCTGAACGACCACGTCACGTGACATAGCCCCACGTTGCCCATCCCGTAACAAAGAGCCGTACGATTGGATCCATGCGATGCGGCTCAAAATCCTCTTCGTCGTTTTGTGTCCTAGAGTTCACCGCGCCATTAAAAACAAGCGACGTATCCTATAGTATGGATTTGATTTTAGATCCGTGGGTTTCAAATTTGGCATCGTTTGGGTTCGCGTCAAGTAATAAAAGTAATAAAAATTAAAAAAATTGTAGATTCTTCATAGATTTTTGCATCCTACCTATGTATGAAATTTCATGATCAAATTCATTATATATCGAGAGTTACAAAACAAATGAATTGATTGACAAGTTTAAACTCGGATATATAATGAATTTGAACCTGCAATTTTATACATAGGTAAACAATCTATGAAGTACATCTACAATTTTTTTTAGAATTTTTATGAATTTTGTTTTTGGTGTGTGCGTGAAGTGTATACCATACTGTGCTGGAGGATATGTTGCCTTAAAAAGCGACCTTTTAGCGTTGAGGTGCAATCGAAGTTCAAATATTGTTGGATTATATTAATGTGTAGATGAATATGAATCTATTTTTTATTAGTTTGTGTTATATATTAGGTATCTTTTGTATAGAAAGATCAATTTAATAAAGAAAGAGAATTTTGCTCCTAATTTGTGTGTACTCATATTTTTGTTCGTGCGATCTCGTTAGCGTGTTGTTGATTGATCGCGGGTAAACGACTACGTTTTATGATATATTATCAGTACGATGTTCTACCAAGGCCAATCGAGATCGTCTACCTGCATCGATCTACACGGCATCGAAATCATTTGGCTACAAAGCGATAAAATCTACTACGAGCCCTATGTAAGTTTGAGCTATATAAATGGATTACATCTTTGTAATTTTGATCCTGCAGATCATCGCATCATAATCACAACATTTTGATCCGAGGCGCCTCGTCTTTTGTGCGCCTGAAACAACAATGCTCCGTGCCTTAGGGCAGTTCCAACCCTCCATCTCAGCTAGTGTCCATAGAATTAATTCTGCCGCCAACTAAGCAAAAATCGATGTGGCATAGGAATTAAGGAAGGAGAGAAGGAAAAACGAAGAAAGCAAGTGTCTCATGCAAGAAACTGGGTCGACGCGGGTACCAAGACACAAGAAACTACAAAATATGTATTGGACATTTCTGCGCGCTGACCAAGACGTGTTTATGGTGCATGCATTGGTTTATTGCTCCCTCTCTCCTTTAGACACTACTCATGGAAACCATGGGTTGGGAAACTATGTGTTGGTTTCTTGTTTTCTCTCTCGTCTAGACACTCCTTATGGAAACCATGGGTTGGGACTGCCCTTATGCCCAAAGGGCAAGAGTCGGCGTCGCTATCCGCATGCCTGACGGCCACAAGCCCTATAAGCCGTGCAACTTTGGCAATGATGACTCCTCTAGCTCAGCGCTTTGTCGATGTGGCTCCTAACAACGGCCTTTTCGCACAAGATGGCAATGGCCCCATGCCTAGCTCCGGCGACCATGCCCCCAAGTGGTGAATTCAACGACGCGAAAAAGAAATTGGCAGCACACACCGCGGCGGTGGTGCCCACGGCACGCCCGCGCGGCAACAACCGCGATGGTGAAGGCAACGCTATCTGAGACCTGCTCCCCCACATGAAGAAGGAAAAAGCGGCTGCTAGAGGAGGAAACCCTAGCCGCCCTCTTTTATTGGGCCAAATGGGTCGCACCGGGCCGTTGTCACCCTAGTGGGCCCAATAGGCTGTACGACCCAATGACCATATGGCATGTCCGAATTTCCAAAAAATCAAAATTAAAATTAAAAGGGAATTTTACAGTTAAACCCTTGGAATTTCTAGTAATTTTGAAAATAGGTATTAAATTCTAAAAATTAACGATAAATCCTAGAAATTAGATTATCTAGGTATATGAACTTCAGTAAATTGGTAACTTTGATATTTATCACACAATGGAAGTTCCATAGCCCTGGGTTTATTTTTCTAGAATTATCCCATGACTAATTTGTACTAGAATTCATTTTTCTATTACTTGGTAATTGTGAAAATTGCTTGGTAATTAACAAAAAAATACAAAAAATACCAAAAAAAACTTTTGGAAAAATATAGATGACAAATTGATAGCGTCATACCACTAGACTCATTTTTTACTTAGCATTATCCCATATTAATATGTGCTGTAATTTAATTTTTATGTTATTTTATAATTCCAAAAATTGCTAAATTATTAACAGAAAGTTATGGGAAATGATAGAAAAATTCTAGAAAATTCTATATAGCACTTTGAAAGCCCCTGTATCTCTGGATTTGTTTTCTTGGCACAATTCCATATTAATATATATTGAAATTTATTTTTCTATTACTTGCTAATTCTAAAAATTGCTGAATAATTAGCAGAAAACAATGAAAATTGCTAGAAAAATTTAGATAATTATCTACTAAATAGATATAGACCAAGCTTTACTAATTGAGGAGTGAGCATGCAATATATTGATTTTACCCTAGTACAAGTCTTTTTACATAAATAGAAATAGGATATGTCGGATATTGCAAAGAGGGAATTTATCGAGCTTGTCTTAAATGGCAACAATTATCTTACCTGGGCAATGAATACTAAGATTAATCTGACAGCTCGATCTTTTGTAGCTGATGTTTTCCCAGTCTAAAGCTGGTACCACTGCTCTTCCTAAAGCCGCCTGGTGTACGGCTTTGCACTTCTTGAGGCAACGTCTTCATACGGACCTGAAGGTCGAATATTTAATGGAAAAGAACTAGCGGGTACTTTTGAATTCCCTGAAGGAAAAATATCACCAGCAAAGATCCATCCAACTACCAAAAGTATAGCATGAATGGATCCTCCTGCGCTTTTGGATTTTTAAGGTTGTGGCAGCATATAATTCTACCATAAACAAGCTTGTCACTGAACTAATATTCTGTAACCAGAAACTTACTGATATTGAAATGATTGACAAAATATTATGCATCATCCACCCCAATCTGAGGACACTACTGTAGGAGTATCATTATGCCAAATATCAGAAGTACTCCAAACTTATATGCATTTTGCTAGAAACAGAAAAGCGTGACGAACTCCTACTAAAGAATCATCACATACTTCCTAATGGAAGTTATATAATGCCCAAAGCACATGTAAATAATCAATAGGCTAGCAATAGCCGAGGCCATGGAAAAGGCCAAAAAGGCATAAAGAGGATAAATGGAAGAATGACATGTAAGGCAAGGGAAAAGGAAAGCCATAATGGAAAAGTAAAGGTAAAGGGGGCTTCCAGAAGCAAGATTCAACTAAATAAGGCTACAAAGCCTAAATAACTCTGTTTTAGGTATGGATGCACTGATCATTGGTTGTGCAACTATCACATCCCAAGCATGTGGTAGATCTTAACATGCAATCCACTGAAAAAGTTAATAAGACATAAGGAGACAATGTTGAGTCATACTTCACCGTTCAACCTGTTGTTGACACGGATGTTGAAAAGTGTGGTAATATGATTTTTGAAATTATTGAGTTCAAGGAGTCTCCAGGAAGACACTGCGACTTATATGGGGACTTGGATTAATCTCCTAAGTATTCCTTAACTTTGCTAGTAGATGTCACATATTCTTTATAAGTTTTTTATCAATTTAGCTCTAGTTCCTGAATGAACATTTGGTCTACGCTCTGTTGAGCGATTATCATTTAAAATTGAATAAATAGCTATTTTCTAGACATTTGATTAATTGTGCTATGTTTGTTCTACATTCTACAATTTGTTCCTGATGCAACAATTGTTTGATTGTTAAATCATACATTTAGTATAGAACAAAGTATAATTCAATGGCGAAGGAGGAAATCTGTCTATAAGACATTGTACCACACTAAGTGAACTAAAAATATTATGACTATCGTCAGAAGCGATGCTCTCATAGTTGGCACTGAAAGAATACCATATTATACCCTGAGTCCAGTCGTACTCTCTTATGTTTTAAAGACATTGATCTAAATCATTTCTATATGGAGACAGAGAATGAGGATGGTACAGAATACCTACTCATGACTAATTTTAATAAGTGTAATAAATGTGTGGTTGAAAAACTTCCTTCCTTCTCCTCCGGATTATACTATGCACGTATAAAACCTGACGTTTGTGTTGTGATGAAACTCAAAAATATTTAAGATCTGGCAGATCAACTAGGTTATCCTAAGTTGAATATTATGAAAAGAATAATCATAATTTTGTTGACCATAGCATAAAGACTTTCTTAGACCTGAAGATTTCTTTTGCCTTAGTTGTGCTAAAAGGAAAGCTCATACTTAGATCTTCTTACCTAAAGGTTGGGGAAGAATCACTGAATTTTTTGGAGAAAAATCAAGGTGATATTTGTGGACCCATTCATTGATCGAGAGTGTGAGACCTAATCTAGAGGCAGGAACCTCCATGTGTATACCGTACTAGTCCCTCGATCAGTAGCTAGTACACACATGTTTACAACATTAGCATCACAACCACACAGGATATTTATAACCTGTGACGAAAATTAATTATACAGAGCATCATACAATACCAAGCATTAACAGAAAAATACAGCGGAAAAATGGCAACGTAAAGAACCATATGCCGAGTGGTATGCCCACTACCCATAGGCATCTGACTGGGCAAACTCCTAGAAGAAATAGTCATCAAAACTCCCGTGGCCTACACGATGGAAAGAGTCGTCCGGCACTTCGAAGGCTTCTTTTTCTGAGACAGTGTAAATAGCAAGATTGAGTACATTGGTACTCAGCAAGACTTGATAGTGGTTCACAAATGCATATAAGTAAGCATGCATGCTTAAACAAAGAAAGGTTCTAGTTATTTTGCAGTTGCATAAAAGAATGTAAATCATATGCTCGTAATAGATTGCAAACCGAATTTTGTAAAACTGTTAAGCATTTTGAGTAATCATAAGCACGTAAGTAAGTTCCACCACACAGTCATTCCGACTGCGAACCCATAAGTGTCGTTCCTTTGACAAGAAAGCGATGGTTACTAAAAACAGTTCAGAAACCAAAACCATTTTAGAAAATATCAAAGTCTAGCATTGGAATGACATCGCCAAGTGCCCATGACCGCGGGCGCGGCTAATCGATTAGATTTATACTCTGCAGAGGTGTACAGCTTCACCCACAAGGAATGATCCACCTTTTTAATAGGCGCCATTTCGACACACGCCTCCTAAGGTGTGCCGGCAAGGCGATCATACATAACCGTTACATTATTTAGACATGACTTCGATCCAGCCCGGGATGTTAACCCTCGCCGTAGAAGCAGAAACACACACAAAAGTCGTGGATCCACTTTCACACACCCAACACAACGTTTCTGAACACGGCAGGGCGTACACCGTTGCATTAGCAAGTAGTGACCCCGTCAACCAAACCTAACCGGAATGCCTGTGCAAGCTCCTGCCTTCCCAAAAAAGCAAAGCCAAGCCTAAATAACTTAATAGGTTAAGGCTACCCCATAAATAGCCCTCGTGGTTGCACGGAAATCTTGGATCAATAGCGTCCCATTGCTCGGTCCTTAATCCGACACGGGCGACACTTCACCCTACACTACGTGCAATTCCCTTTGCACAACCGGCTATATTTGGGGTTTTTATCAAACTACCAGCAACCTTTTCCAAATAATAGTTATTCAGTGAAACAGTTTGGAAACGAACCAATTTGATTTAAGCATTGGCTAAGCAGATATAATAAGCTAATGATTATACCCATAATGACATTAATTATGTCTAAACCATACTTAAGGTTACAAGGTTCACATTACCATATAGATTAAAGGAAATCCATATTGCACAGGGATAACTACTGTTCTACCCAAAATAGCAGTTTTTACAGAGAATTACTCGCATGCATAATACAGTTGCAAAAACAACATATCGTAAGTAAATTATTGGGATCAACATGATCAAGGAGGTGCTTGCCTTGCTTTTCACTGTCAAGGTCAAAGTCTGGATCTGCAGCAGGACCTTCCTTCTCTTCTACGGGACATCGGTGTCTACGTCAGAAGAAGAGAATAAATAGAAATCAACAAGCGCAACAAAAGGGGCAAAAGAAAACGGATAGCAAAATAAACAAAGATTCTTCACAAAGAACAGGGTTGCTCTTTTATGGATTTATTTATCTTATTTTATGAATTCAAGATGTAAAAATTGGTTAAGATTAATTAGATATGATCATTTTAGGCTTAAGGTGAATTCTTACTTTTAATTAGGATTCAGATTCAAAGCAACATTTAATTAAGCTTTTAGTTATAAAAGGCTAACCTATTAATTTAGGGCATACATGCATATGTAAGCATATATGCAGACAAAAGCATATATACCTACAAGCGCATAATACACCTTTTCCTTATTGCACTTATCTGATTATTACTTCTTAAGATAAATTTTGATATTCTTTTTAAGCATGCCAAGCCCATTATTTTGCACTACCCATATACATGAAGTTTATTTATCCAAATTCAGATTTTCCATTTATAGGCCATATTCATTTCACCTTGACTGCCTACCTATTTAGTAGATGAAGCAAAACAATTCTAAACACAAATGTTTTTACAGATTTTAACTCATCTCAGAGTGGAGATTTTAATAAAATTTATTTTTATTAATTTTGACTGCAAGTGAAATAACCGTTTTTGTAATGTATTAAGCCTTTCTTAAGTGCTTGATTTTCTAAAAATTACACAGTGACTCTTTTTGAAATATTTTTGCATGATTAGGTTTATTATAATTTCAGAAGCACATAAGCATTTATTTTATAATTTTATAAGTTACATTTTTCATATATGCAATAATGCCCATTATAGTGTGTTTAATTCTTTTTATATTTTTATAATTGTTTTATGACTCAAAAATTAATTATTTTTGCAGATTTGAATTCAACTTGGTCTTATCATCATATTAATATTTATTTTATTATTTTATGACTTATTGTCCACTAATTTAATATAAAGACCATAATGGGGCTATGAACAAATTTAAATTCCTAAAATTCTTCGTGATCCATCAATTAAATATTTTGTATATTCTGAATAATTCTGACTTTAGATGAATTTAGGATTTTGTTTCGTTCAATTTGGGTTAAGGATGCAGAAGATATAACCAATGGAATTTGGCTCGGTTTACAAAATCATAAAATACGCCTTTGCAATTAAGAAAACACCTTTTACCTTTAAACTGGAATCCCTTGTTCTAGCTGACAAAGAGACCCATGGCAAATGACCAAAAACAGGCGGAGTTGGAGGGGCCGCCCTTGAGAAGGGGCGTGGTTGGCCGTGAGCGGGGAATAGCAAGAGGAGGTCAAGGCGTATCTACTGGTGGAACTGATTCAAGCGGAAAGGCCCTAAGGTGAGTCACCACTGAGGAAGGGCGGCGGTGGAAATGGCAATGCGCCGAAGATGAAGACGAACGCGAGTCGGCTTGAATGGGTAAGGGAATAAGTATCAGCGAGTTATTTTCATCCCATTTTGCTGGTTAGCTGAGGTGGAGACGGACGGAGAAGCTCAGCCACCGAGTGACCGGAGCTGAGGAAGGAGGTCTTATTGTGTGTGAGCTTTCACATGGAGAAGGTTGAATTATTTTGGGGGCTTTTGATCCTTATGAGCTGTAGATGCTAAGGCTCAGAGGAATTTGGGTTTGGTTGTTTGTGTTACAAGAATCGCAATTGGCTTTTGAGCTATGAGGTGCTCGGCAATGGCGAAAAGGAGTGAGCTCCGGGCGTGCTGACTGGGGGAGAGCAAGGAGAAGTAGAGGGGGATGAGTGCGCGGCTCAAGTGAACACTAGGCGCTACTTATAGGCAAGCAAAAGGGAAGCGCCAGTGTTGAATGCGCGCGCGGACGATGGCTGTGCAAGGCGGCGATTAATGGCGATGGCATGGCTCAGGTACGGCGCGGCGTGATCGGAGGTCTTCGTGGCAGCAATCGGTGGCTTGGGCGGTGCTGCAAGGACACGGAGTGGTTGGGCGAAATCATGTGGCCGTTTACCGTCGGGCTGGTGATTCGACATAGCGGCAGGTGAAGAAGAAGAGGATGGGGAGGAAGAACTGAGGCTGACTGGTGGGGACCGGGCCCACTGGTAGTGCGGGTGAGACTCGGGCTTTCTTGCGTCAATGAATGGGCCAGCACAACTCGGGGGTCCACTTGTCAGTGAGAAAGTGAAGACCAGATATTTTTGGCTGGGAAGGTCTCGACAGTGTTTGCATTAATTTGGCTGTCATTCACCGCAAGATTTTTTTAGACTTTTTGAAACAAGTTCTCTGGTGATGAATGACTCCCATAAAAATTTTGAGATCGAAATACCCTCTGGTTATTTTATAAAAATTCTGACACTGTGCATTGCTCAGAATTCTAATTCGGGTTTTCATTTATTTAAGAGTTTAAATGGAACAATTTATTTTTGATAATTTTTATAAGGATTATTATTGGGATAAATATGATTAAAAAAATATCAAGTCATTATCTTGCTTTTTTTTAATTAAAATTATGACATTCCATTTTGTTGATTTTTTCTGTTTCTTTTTTGGAATTTTTAAAGGACTTATTTGACATGATCATTTTCTGATATTTTTACCGAGAGTAGGTATTGCCTTAAGGTCACAATGGAAATTTTATCAGGTTGAGATTGCATCTACAGGATTTTCATTAAATCTAACTTTGCACTGCTTCTAGTCAAAATGAGGGTCTTTTCAATTAAATCTCTCATTCCTGTTGATAGAAAATTTATTTCTTAGTAAAAATAATTCATCTGGAGGCTTAGAGCTCTGTTGGTAATTTTTCTAGATTTTTACTTTTACCATTTCATCTTTCTTCATTTCTTATTCTCTTATCTTTGTTTATGTGACTATTTATTCAACACAAAAATCCAAGGAAAATCCAAATAAAATGCATAATGCCAAGAAAAATCAGGAAAACAATCACATTTAAAATTTTGTATTTGCATTTGTACTGTTCAAAATTCCAGGATGTTGCACGGGCTCTATCAGATGTTTTATGGTACTTATAGATGCTTCTACTATATGGTTCTATGTATATCTCTTATATACTAGGAGCCATGTTTTTGTCAAAATTAATTGCCCAGATTATTAAGAGCCTCCTTTCTAGAAGAAAGGATCAAGTCTATTCAAATGGACAATTGTCGGGGATTGGATGATTTCCATAGACCATTATGCCCCGGTAGCTTGCTTCCGGCCGACCATGCGTGCCCTTAGATGGTGTCCCCAAGGAAGATCTCCGGATGAGCCAGCTGGTGGGTCCACTCCGGCCAAGCTTAAGCTCGTTTCCGAGCATGTGCCACAATTCTCCGAGCATGCTTGCTCGGATGTGCGTGATGATCGGTCAGAGTTTAGTAAAAATCCCAAGCATGTCCAACAAGTCGTGCTCAGCCCATAAAGACAACGTGACAGTAATTACACTGTGGTTAAAGACCGTTACGCCATGATCTGAGTCCATCATGTACATGATGCAACAGGCGAAAATCAAGGGTGTGGTTGCAGTCACGTTCAAGCGCAGTAATGGCGCGTTATTCGGCTGTAGTTGCTCCAATCGCCTATAAATATTCCCACAGTAGATCAGAGAAAGAAGAGAGAGATACGAAAAGCATACAGAGACATACTCGCAAGCTTTCCTGTAAGAACTCAAGCAATAGTAAGATCACTGGACGTAGGGTTGTTATCTTGATCATAAGAGACCCGAACCAGTATAAAATTCCTTGTCCACTGTCCTTTCGAGCATCGCATCTTATCAGCATTCTTTGAACGTAATCCCTTTACGAGAAAGGGGCCTTGGTCGATCTCTCAATCAACAAGTAAGCTCGACGAAAAACCCGTTTTCCAAACGTCGACAACAATGTTAGCGAGTTAACCTCAAAGCATTTAATGATTATTGTATGGCTCTAGAAATTAATGTGGAACATTTCAAAATGTCCTTGCAAAGTCATTAATTAAAGGAATAAAAATTTATTGCCTAGCCACTCTTACAGAATAGAAGGCTACCCACCAGCTGTTGGGGCCATGCAGTATCTGCATGCTGTAATATTAATTTAATTTAGACCAACTGGACATTATGAAATTTTAAGTATTTCTTATCGTCAAAAATTTAGCTGTGTTGTATACGTGCCAATCTCTCTACCACAACTAGAATCTATGACTGGGGATTTATACACGGCTCGGTACACTGATTATCCTAAGGATATTTTTTCAGCATTAGGGAAGATAAGTACCACATTAAAGAATACCAAGTCCTTAGATCCGCACACTAAAGAGACCGAACTTGAAGTTCGAAGGATAATAAATCTGCAACAAATAAGTCAATAATCTGCCAAATGCCTTCACTGATCATAAGGGAGTAAAAAGATCTCATATACCTACAGTATATGCACCTGAAAGAGAACCCACTTTTGAATCTCATGTAAAAAGAGGGGGAGGCCTCTAAGTACATGGGACTCAATTCCATGGAGACGTTCGCAGAAGTAGAGAACTAAACAAATGAGGATACTACCCATGACAGTAGAAGAAGTTCAACCTGATATTGAGAAAATCCCTGAAGTGAACCATCTAGAAGATGGTAACATCCCTAAAGTGAAATATCTTGAAGATTATAACACCAGCATATATTTGCGCACACAATCTAACACTGGAAAGTTGGAACACCTAGACTCCATCGTTGTGGGAAATCACGAGGAGCTAGAAGAAATTAATAAAGAGATATCCCTAAAGTATGTGGGAGAATTGTATAAAAGAAAGACTGCATTTGTTGACATATATTTAGCCTCTAAAATTGCTAAAAGATGGATTCAAAACCAAAATCCATGGCAGAGTACCAAAAGCATTCAGATAGGGTCAAATAAAAATAAGCAATTGAGGTAACGCTCACTTAAAAAGCGGAAAGTTTTTGGTCCCGTTGACCGAATACCTGAAGTGTTCCCTATAGGATCAAAATGGGTTTTCATCCTGAAGAAAAATAAAAATAACTAGGTGGCGAGATATAAAACGAGGATTGTAGCACAAGGGTTCACGCAGAGACCCGCATTGATTATGATGAAACCTATTCTCTTGTAATGAGTGGAATAACGTTTTGAAATTTAATATTAATGGCAGCAAGCTTAAACTTATCAATGCAGTTGATGAATGTAGTGACCGTATATTTATATGGGTCACTGGATACTGATATGAGAATCCCTGAAAGAGTAAAAATTCTGGATCCTAGTAATTGCAACATGTATAGTGTTCAACTGCAGAGATTGTTATACGGATTAAAACAGTCGGGGAGAATGTGGTACAACCGACTTAGTGAGTTCCTCCTCAAGAAAGGATACTCCAACAATGATGATTGCCCCTGTGTGTTTATAAAGAAATTCCTAAATGGATTATATATCATCTCAGTATATGTCGATGATCTAAATATCATTGAAACCACAGAGGAGATAAGAGAAGCAAGTGCTTACCTCACGACGGAGTTTGAGATGAAAGATTCGGGTAAAACTAAATATTGCTTAGGCCTGCAGCTAGAGCATTTCCCAGAAGGATTTTTTGTACACCAGTTTATCTATACTAAGAAGGTATTAGAAAGATTTAATATGGATAAATCTCATCCTTTAAAGACCTCATGGTTGTGAGATCTCTTGAAGCGGATAAAGATCCTTTCAGGCTAAGGATGGAAAATAAGGAAGTTTTAGGACCTGAAGCCCCATACTTAAGCACCATTGAAGCACTTATGATTCTTAAAAATTGCACAAAGCCTGATATTGCATTCGCAGTAAATTTGCTAGTAAGACTCAATATAGCTCTAACCAGAAGATATTGGGCTGGTGTCAAGACTTTACTTAGATACTTTCGAGATACTTAAGATCTTGGATTATTTCTCCAAAAAACCAAGACTTAACCATGGTGGGTTATATAGATGTTGGCTAGCTGTCTGATCCCCACAATGCCAAATCTCAGAATGGTACAGACGTTTCTTGGCGGTCTTTAATTAGACAATGGTAGCTATTTTTACCAACCACTCATAGATTATAGCTTTATATGAAGCCTGACGTGAGAGTTCGGCTAAGACGGGTGATTAACCATATCCAGAAGTCATGTGATCTTAATACCATCGGTACTCCCACGATTATCTATGAAGATAATGTTGCTTGTGTTGCACAAATGCAAATGTGTTATATTAAAAGCAGTACCATGAAGCATATTGCTTCTAAACTTTTCTATCCTCACAAACTCTAGAAGAAGGGTGAGGTCAAAATACTACAAACTAAGTCATGTAAAAATCTAACAGATTTGTTTATTAAGTTTTTGCTAAAATCTACTTTTCAAAAATGTGTTAATGGCGTTGGAATGATACGACTTAGAGATATGCAAAATTCAAGGGAGTAAATCCGAACCATAACCCATTGCAAGATCCTAAAGATCCTACTTTAAATTTTGAAGATTATAAATTGTACTCTTTTTCCTTTAGTAAGTTTTCCTTAAGTTTTCTTATATGAAGGTTTTTAGTGAGACAACTAGTGTAATACAGAGTGCAAGTGCAATGTACTTTTTTCTTCGTCCTTTTTTCCATTGGGTTTTTGGGAGGAGTTTTTAACGAGACATGTGTATTACACAATATTCACCCAAGTGGAGTGTTAAGATAGAGGTGGACTTGAAGTCCAAATATTGTTGGACTCTATCTATGTGTGGACAAATTCGAATCTATCTTCTGTTGGTTTGTGCTATATATTGGGCACTCCTTGTACAAAAAGATCAATTTAATAAAGGGAGAGAACTTTGCCCTATTTTATGTGCGCTCCCACTTTTGTTCATGCGATCTCGTTGGTGTGTTGTTGATTGATCGCGGATGAACAACTACGTTTTACAATATTTATAGCGGAGCCATGAATCAAGAATTTTTTTCCACACCAGGAAAAGCGATATTTATTACACCGAGTAATGCTAAAACACGTTCTTGTTACAGCAATTCCAATGATTGTGTTCATTGAAATATTGCAACTGCTATTTATAAGGCCATTCACAGTGCATAGTTTCATTTCTAAGTTTCCAAGAGTGCCACATCAGCTTTTGTCTAGGTAACCGTGTATCCCAGGTTTCATCTAGATGAAATTTTTTCACCTCCCATGAAACTCTCTCTATCTCTTTCTTCGTAATTACCTTGACATGTCACCAAACATGATGATGTGTTACGTCATTTAATGAGAATGAAATTCAGTTGAAACTCCCACTGGGAATAACCTTATGTCGTGGCAGTGTGAAAGGTTACTAACATGCAATTATATTACAAATCATACTTATTGTCTTCGGCTTTTTTTTCAAGGATCTATTTGCAATGTAGGATATAGTTTAATTAATTCTTACTGAAATCTTAGAGGAAAATTCTGTGTAATGGTCATACGGACTCCAATATCATCGCATATATTCACATCCATTGTGAATCCCTCTCTAAACAAGATCGGCCAAATGCAGACAAGCACGTTTCAACCTTAGCAGGGTACAGTGGCTATCTAACGTGCAAATACAAGAAAGCAAGAGAGGCACCAACCCCTTTTCTTTACCAAGTCCCAACCTTCTTAAGTGGGAAAATTGGAAAAATGCCACAGTAACCGTACCAGTTTGAGAAATGACACTACAATGGTCAGGCTTCGACAAATACTAGAGATTCTAAAATGGTACTGGTGACGATTGTAGTGACATTGACATTCTTAAATTGGTGACTGCCGTAGAATTTACTATCCAATTATCCCTTTTTAAAGTAGTAACCAAATAAAAGTACAACTCTGGCAACAACTTAAATCCAGAACTTATGCGCTAATTATTGTGCCCTTTCGGTGTCTTCTTGTCAATTACTACTAATGCACAATAGTGGGTTGCTTTTGTGAGATTTGGACTTTGATGAAGTAGAGTTTTGGATTGCAATTTGACGCAGAAATACTTTGCCAATCGCCAGTACCTGCTATTTCTCGTTCTCAGATAGATGACTTGTTAAGATATAGTCAAAATTTAGAACCCTTGGCCACTACTGAAAATATACACAAAAAATTAAAACATTGATCACTACTAGTAATATGCACACAAGTATTTCATGACAATAAATCATGTTAAATAAAGAGCTGCACATTTTGTCACAGACAAGGGGAAAAAAAGAGAGCAGGCCAGGCCTACTGCCAAGCCTTCAAGTTGTGCTCACGGAGGACTTTGTTTTTCTTCTTCGTCTTCTTCTGAAGTTATTTTGCCCCTGCATATTCCTTTTTCACTTTTGCCCTCTATTGATGTTAAAAATGTGACGAAGTATTGATCGGCCTAAACACATGAGAAAGTTGGGTTCAAATAGTTCAAGGTGTGCCAGCCAGGGGCGGAGCTAAGCCTCGGACCACCCGGGCTTAGGCCCGAGGCCTAGCAACAAAACCCCACTAATGCGCAAAGGCCTGGCCCATGTAAATTGCGAGATTTGTGGCCTGCAATGGTCTGGGCTTGAGGCTTCGGACCTGGCCCATGTAAACAGTCAGGACTTGAAACGGTCATGCACACAATTAATTCTAGCAATTCACCCCCTAATCGTGTGCTGGATTTCACCTTCTTCACGCCCAGCTTCTGTCGTAGATCAATGAACTTTACGTGACCAAGCGCCTTTGTCAAAATATCCACGAGCTGATCGCTTGTGTTGATGTGCTCCACATCCACCTTGCCATTATCGACACATTCATGAATATAATGAAATTTTGTGTCGATGTGCTTACTACGACCATGATGAACCAGATTCTTGCATAATGCGATTGCTGATTTGTTGTCCACTAGTAGCTTGACCTTCTTTGGTTCTTGCCCCGTCAAGTCCCCTAGAAGCCAACTTAACCAAACACCTTGACATGCTGTCATCGCCGCTGCGATGTACTCCGCTTCACAGGATGAGAGCACAACAATCTTTTGCTTTTGCGACGCCCAAGTGATTAGGCTCGCACCAAAGAAGAAAGCCATCCCTGTGGTACTCTTGCGGTCGTCGATGTCACCGGCCAGGTCACTATCACTGAAACCCATCAATTCAGGCTCCATCTCATCACTTTTCTTATAGCAACAACCATAGCCAGTCGTGCCTTTCACATATCTCAATATGTGTTTTATAGCAACCATGTGCTGCATGGTGGGCACTTCCATGAATCTACTCATGATGCCCACTGCATACGCAATGTCTGGTCTCGTGTTCACCAAGTATCGCAAGCTCCCAACAATGTTGCGATACTCGGAGGGATTAATAGCTTCCCCACCATATTTTTTGCTTAGCTTCAGCTTGTTTTCCATGCCTGCCAGCTCAAGTATCTTATTTGCATAGCTATTTTGGCACAATGTGATTTCACCCGCAGCCTGTTGCACCTCAATCCCCAAGTAATAACTTAGGAGACCGAGGTCGCTCATACTAAAGAGCTTCATCATCTGGGACTTGAACTCGATGATGTCATCAATGTTTGAACCGGTGATGATCAAGTCATCAACGTACACCCTAACTAGCAGAAATGATCCACCTTTTACTCTCATGTACACTGCATGCTCCATAGGGCTACGCTCAAAACTGAGCGATACCAAGGAGCTGTCCAGCTTGAAGTTCTAGGCCCGCGGTGCTTGTCGCAGACCGTACAACGCCTTGTGCAACTTGAGCACCATGTGCTCCTTCTTATTGATGAAGCTAGGAGGTTGGTGCACGTACACCTCCTCAACTAGATCACCATTCAAGAATGCCAATTTGACATCCATATGGTGAATTTCCCAACCTCCATGTGCTGCCAGTGCGATGATAAGTCGCACCGTGTCAATCCTTGCAACTGGCGTGAAGACTTCATCAAAATCCACCCCCTACTATTGAGCATAATCTTTAGCCACCAAGCAAGTTTTGTGCTTCACAATGTTACCTTTGGGGTCTTTTTTGACTTTGAACACCCATTTGAGCCCGATGGCTCTATGCCCGTCAAGCAATTTGGCGAGCTCCCATGTGTTGCTGCCATGGATGGAGTTCATCTCCTCCATGGCACTCTTCTAGCATGACTCCTTAAGCGCTTCTTCAACGCTTGCAAGCTCCTCCAAACCTAGCAGGCAAAGCCCACTATCCTCAATGTTGTGGATGGATGTCGTGTCGTAGATGTTCGTCATCCTCCGATACCGATTCAGCTCACCCCTCGAGTTGGGTGTCGCATCAGGAGGTGGTGTAGCCAACTCTACACTAGGTGGTGCAGCTCTTGACGTCATGGGTGTCCTTGGTCCCGCCTCCTGCGGTGCCACAGGAATGGCATTCCCACCGCCTGCGGTGCCACGAGAATGGCATAATCCACCGTGAACGTGCCAACAATGTTAAGATCAGTGAGATCTGACTGCCATGGCCACGATTTGTCCTCCTCGAATATGATATCACGTGTCACATGCAGCTTCTTTGCCTTCGGATCATAGACGCGATAGACTTTGGAGCCATCCTCGTAGCCGAGGAAGATCATCGGCGTGGATCTGTCATCCAGCTTGGTGACGCGGGGGCCAACCTTCTTGACGTGTGTTACACATCCCAACGTGCGGAAGTAGTTCACCTTGGGCTTCCTCTTGTACCAAGCCTCATACGGCGTTATGCCGTTGGGACACCGCGTTAGTGCCCCGTTGAGGATGTGTACAGCGATCTTCACTGCCTCACCCCAAAACTCTGGTGGCATGCTCTTGCTTTTTAGCAAGCTGCGTGCCATCTCCACGACTGTCTGGTTCCTCCTCTCGACAACACCGTTCTGCTGTGGTGAGTAGGGGGCGGTAGTGTACTGCTTAATCCCATGATCATCACAGTAATCATCGTACTCGGTGGAGTTGAACTCCCCTCCTCGATCTGTATGGAATGCCTTGAACTTCAAGTCAAGCTTGTTCTCCACCATGGCTTTGATCTTCTTGAAGAACTTGAAAGCCTCATCCTTGTTCTTGAGTACCTCCAACCACATATATCTGCTATGATCATCAACAATAAGCAAAAAATAGCGATTACCTCCTGGTGTAAATGGAGAGATCAGCCCACAGAGATCACCGTGCACTAGCTCCAACCCACGCTCAGCACGATATGACGTGGCCTGAGGGAATGAAGCGCGGTGTTGTTTGGCAAGTGCACAACCGTTGCAGAGCTGCTGCACGTGGTCGATGACCAGAATACCTTCCACCATTTTCTTAAGGCCCAACTCCCACAACGAGCAAAAATTGAGGTGACCGTAGCGCCCATGCCACAGCCACATAGCCTCGTTCACCTTCGCTAGTAGGCATGCAGGTGTAACCAGGTTCAGTGTCAAGGTGTACAGTCTATTCCTAGACCGCTGCACCCGTGCCAGCAACTGATGCTTACAATCGAAGATGCAAAACTTGCCATCCTCAATGACAACCTTGCAGCCGCTCTCGTCGAGCTGGTCAAGGCTGAAGATGTTGCTCTGGAGCTGAGGTATGTAGTACACCTCGGTGAGCACCTTGTGCTCCTGGATCTTGCACTGGAACATCACGACACCCTTGCCGCAAATCTCAACCATCGAGCCATCTCCGAATTTCATCGTTCCTCACACCGACTCATCAAGCGATGTGAGCATCGACTTGCAGCTAGTCATGTGATTACTGGCGTCTGTGTCCAAGTACCACACACCGTCGTTGGCTTCCACTGAGATTACCTTCTCCTCATTGAGGAATACCATTTGTGGTGCAACATTTGCAACCTGTATAAGATCGCAGCTCTCTACCATTGGTAAAGCCGGTTCGTCTTCTTGTGCCTACGTTAGGTTCACCTCCTCTTTGCACTCACAACGTGGTTTGCGACACTCCCTTGCGAAGTGCCCAAACTTGTCACAGTTGTAGCACTTGACTTTGGACATGTCACGGCCACCACCGGAAGTAGCAGCATTTTTTCGTTGCCACGCCTACGGCTTTGCTGCTTCTTCTTCTGGCCGCCGCCAGAAGAGCTTTCGCCTTGCTCCTTTTGCTTCATGCGCGCACGCCACTCCTCTTTGGTGAGAAGTAGACAGTTGCACATACTACCTGAGCCACCGGCATCATCAAGCTCATACCGTTCCTCCACGGACTTGAGCCGACCAGTGAGCTTCTCCACAGTCAATGTCATGAGGTCGACCAATTGTTCAATCGATATGGCCACCTGCATGTATTTGGATGGCACAACACAAAGGAACTTCTTGACCACCACCTCTTCGGGCAACTCGACGCCCAAAATGTGGATGTTGTTTACGAGACCAGTAAGGCGATTGCAAAGTCCTCCACCGTCTTGGTGTTCTTCATGCAAATTGCCTCGAACTCTCGACGTAGCGCTGCACACGTGCCCCGCGCACACGTGCGACACCAATGCGCATCATGCGCACGGTCTCCCAAGCCTCCCTTGCACTATCCTTGGTTGCCAAGGTTGCCAACATCTTCGATGGCACCGCTTGGTGGATGGCCGCCAATGCCATTTGATCAACCCGATAATCTGTATTACCGAGCTCGACGGCCTCCCAGACTCCCTGAGCCTGCAAGTTGACTCTCATCAAGAGAGCCCACTCGTTGTAGTTTGTGTTTGTGAGCGTGGGGTAATGCATCGTCAGCCCCGCCTCCCTCACATGTGGCACCACCTGCGGCACCGCCACCGGTGGCACCACCACCGGCTGATCGCCGTTGTCGTTGGCTCCCTGTCCATTGGTATCATTGGCGGTACGATTGGCGTCTTCCGACATGGTTCTGATACCACTTGTTGGATCGACATGAAGAAAACGCCGTCGAACGAACACACACAGACACTTGGAAATTCACAAGCACAAACACAATTGGAGCACAAGAGACAAAATAAATTTTTGTGCCCCTCAAGTCATAGCTTTTCTTCTTTGTTTCACTCTTATTTATAGACTAACAAATACACAATTAAACACTAGTAACTTATGCATGAAACACTAGTAACTTATCCAGAAAAATAAATACATGGGCACGCATGCAACGGTCACGACACTAATGCATACTAATGCATGAAACGGTAATGCATACTAATACTCATGCACACTAATGGCTTATACATGAAACAGTCAGGACTTGAAACGGTCATGCACACGATTAATTCTAGTAGTTGCGAGTCAGTTTGCTTGCCTTTGTACGCATTAGAGAATAAATTGAAGTTATCCTTTGAGTTGGTCTCGATGTGGTGCTAATTTATGTGCATGTTCTATCTTTTGAGTAAACTGTTGTGCAGGCATTTTAGGACGAGGACGTGCCTTCGGAAGAAGGCGAGGATATGGAGGAAGATGATGACGGCGGGGATGAGGATGAGGAGAAGCAGATAAGAATACTCCAAGAGACGACCGGAATGCCCAGAGAAGCGTTTGATGGTAATTTTTATCTTTGGGACTTATTGGCTAGTTGGATGTGAGATTTTTAGATATAATGCATAGAAATTCAATTTTTCGTCGATGGCTCAATGCTAGATTGCTTGAAAAGTTTGCTCTTATTTGGTTATAGTCTCTAGCTCCTGAATAACGGTGTAGCTTTTTTGAACAAATAATGCATACTGTAGCTAGGTCTCTGAAAAATGTAGTGCCTTTCGTCTTTCTCTGGAAATTCTAAAGCTTATGATGAAAATTCAATTGATTTGTGCCGTCCTTTGTCCAAAATGTGATTTTTTTGGGGTGTCAAACAGGGTGTAAGAAGAAGAAACAACCACTGGTGGCCCGGAGATACCTTTGCAGCCTGGAGATGGAGATGGTCCTATCACAATTGATGATCTTCTGGATAATATCATTATCGAGCGGGGTTTACAAAACCATTTTGAGCGCAATTTCACTCCCGTGATCTGGGTTTTTCGAAAAACCGCGTGAAAACCGCAAAAAAATGAACGGTTTGCAATTTCAAACCATTTTGAATCCTGGTCAAACTCGCACGAGAAAACCGCAGTTTTTGACTAAAACCGCTCGATTTTTAGAAAAACCGAAGCGGTTTTTAGGTAAATCATAAAACTAAAACCGCTCGGTTTGGGTAAAAAATCGAGTGGTTTTGACGAAAAACCAAGCGGTTTCAGCTAAAAACCGCAAAAAATAAGAGGAAAACCAGCAAAAACTGGGAAAATGGGGAAAATCACCAAAAATAGGGAAAAAAGTAAAAATATCTTGAAAAATTTGTAAAAATACTGGGAAGGCTAAATTTTAGTAAAAATATAATAAATATATAAATAGGGTATGTGAAGATATGAAAAAACTCAGAATAATTTCTCCTAAATTTGAAAAAAATTCGACATGACCTTTGCTATATTTTAGACATTTTGAAGTTGTAAATTATACATTTGACAATAATATGTGAATAAATAATCTTTCATTGCAATATTACAATCACACAAGTGCAAAAATAGGCATTTACATAACCACATAGCAAAATCATGTGTAATTTCATTACCATTCAATTGTCAACACTATTTATGTTATAATACCTTTCAATTAAAGTTGTGGAGTAGACATAGCTTCGTCATTCTTGTACTGTCACAAAAATGCCATGTTCGACCTACATGAACGGAATATCAGTACAAAATTTCACTTGCAATGAAATTGAACATACAATTAAAACAAAATTTCGGCATGACCTTTGCTACATTGTAGACATTCTAAAGGTTTAAAGTAGGTATTGAGGCTCTAGCAATAATATGTGAACAAATAACCTTTCATTTCGATAACAACCACATATCAATCCAATAAGTGCAAAAAATAGGCATTGAAATATCAATACCATTTACATTTAGATACCTTCCATTTGATGTTGTAAGGTCGGCATATTTTCATCGCCGTTCCCACACAAATGCCATGTTGGACCTGTATGGACGCTATGTTAGTATAATATCAAGTTGCAATGAAATGAAATATGCAAATGAAGCATTACCTTCGGGGCTACGGCTAGTATTGTTGCGTGAATACTTGGTTGGCCGTGTTGTATTCCTTGGTGGACATCAAGGCCAATCCTCGTGTAGCTAGCAACTCCACCTTGTAATCGTGCCAGCTTTATCCCATCCATATACTTATCATTTGCCATTGTTGATACAATATGGCATAAAACTCAGGGTCGCGCCACTCGTAGACCCATTGCGTGGGAGGTTGTGCATGAGCATTAGGGATGGCGTAGTCATAACTGCTATATGAGCTATAGCTCCCTTGCGTCTCAGCGACACCATAAGAACTATAGCTGTCCTGTGGTGCACAGCTATCCTGTGGTGCTTGTGCAGCCTTTCCCTTTCCCTTCCCCTTAACAGTTGTCCTTTGTGATTGAGGAGCACCATGATCTCTATCTTGTGTCGCATGAGTGAACTGCGACTCCCCTATGAATTCGATGGGCTGAGGCTAATCTGATTGCTGCGTGGTAGGTCTAGGGGTATTTTTATCGCCATCGCCATCGGAGTCTGTCTTGGAGCTGCTATCATTATACTCTTGGTATGTTGGGCTCCAACGATCTCCCTCCTCAATAGAGTCATCACTCCTTACATAACGGGTTTCACCTACAGAGGAAGCACTTCTTTTTGTTGTATCCCTTCTCGGGACTGATTGGTGCTTCCTCTTCCCTGTATGAGTGTCCTCGACTGTTTTTTCTGCCCATTCGGAGATGGTTGTAGCCCCCGTATCCTTTCTTAGCTTAGTAGGATGAACCGGATCTTTGATAAGCTGTGATGGAAGAGGGGTGTCACTCTCTGTATCCTCCTCATCAAGTAATGGTTCATCATTGGATCTTCTTTTCTCCATCCACTGTCTGTCGGATCGGGTTTGTGTCATCACATATTGTTAACTCCATAAGCCGCTGGAATGGATTGTCTTCATATGAACGCTTTTGAATTTCTGCAACTTGAATTCGAAGACGAAGGTTGTAGTTAACGTACACCAGCTTATGTAGCTTCTTGTATGACAGGCGATTGTGGACTTTTGTGTGGATGAAGGCAAATGTACTCCAGTTATGCTCACAACCGCTAGAAGACCCGCATTGCGACATGAGGTGTACGACAAACCGTTGAAGGGTGGGTGTGTCCGATCCGAACACATCCCACCAATGTGTTGCAAATTAATGAACAAAATAGTTAGTACTGATGAGATTACCATTACATTTGACACGGTGCAAGAAGGTATACTAGGGGATGTTTTGCCATCCAGTGCCATCTTCGCAGCTAGAGGTGTTGAGAACAATCCAAACTTCCTTTTGAACATATCGGCGTCATGAAGAGCTCGCGGCATTTTTAGTATCATCAACAAGTGCTTCGAACGCATCCCAGAGATTTGGCAAGAAGGTGTTGGTCGTTAAAATGGCGAGACAAATCCATGGGTTTAAAGCGGCGGTGATGATGTGAAACGAAGCATGTCAGTGCAAGTACATTATATATGTACAACTGCAATGTAATATGTTATAGAAAAGAATATATTACCAGCATTCATATAAGTGTCGCGCGTTAAGTCATCCACTTGTTGATCCACCACATGCATGTACATGTCTCTTATTGATGGAGACTCATGGAACAAACTGTCATACTCCTACCGCACTATGGTGTACCGTAGGATCGTCTTGCTCAATGTGGGCACTCTATCCTGATCAGTGAATCGCAAGAAGGCGTACAATGGTTCCACCAACTTCACAACAGATCGAAAATTATCCCACCATTCCAAACTTGAGAGGCAGCCATACACGTATCTCCCCACGATGGTATCAAGAAAGCGAGAGTGTAGAAATTCTTCGGCAACTATCTATTGCATGAACTTGTCCTTGCGACGAAGGAAACTGTCCAAAAACATATAGTTAGTGCCGAACCGAGTTGCATTCTACTTGACCAACTCGCCTCCAATATACTTTTTCATCATAGCATGTATCTTGGAACGGTTGTATATCCATCGAGAGATTTTCCTTGCACTCTCGATGACCGCGGTGTGATCTGGGAAATCTCCGATCTCCTTCAGCATCAAATTGATGGTGTGGGCCACACAAGGCTGCCACACTATGTTACGGTGCTGCCGTGCGATGAGTTTGCACGTCTTCTTGTAGTTCGCACCATTTTTCGTCATAATCTGCACCACATTTCTCGGACCCACCTCGTTGACTACGGAATCTATTTCCTGCGTGACCAAACAAAACAAAGTACGACAGTTACATTGTGAGTACGTTAATTCAACTTCAGAAGAGTACAAACAAAACCAGTTACCTTTCTCAAGTACGAGGCATCCTGAGAGACACCGGTGGCATCGACGGATTTGTGGAAGAACATTGTGTCATTACAGTAAATCATGAAGTTTATTATACTCATGCGTGTCGGCCCTATCCAAGAATCACACATGATTGTTACTCCGTATGTAGGCCATTCCTTCATGAACTTTGCGAAGCTTTTCTTAATTTCTTCTTCATTGGCATCTAAATATTTTCTATCTATATCTCGTCCACTCGGGGACGGAATATCCTCGCTTGCAAATGAAACACAAATGTTAGCTATGAATCGCTGTACAATTGGACGAATATTTGAAATCTCACTTACTGTATTTTTGTGTTCTCGTATGACGCTAACAAAATACGGACTATATGCTTTCCACCCTGGGATACCAGCAGACAGAAACCTTCTATGTCCACAGATGGGTGTCAATCCTTGGTTGTACCAGGGCACGGGCTGAATTAATGTTGTAATCTCCCTCCACCGGCGGTCTTTCTCGACGCGATGAACTGCGAAACAACCTGGACAACAGACCACGATCATCTCCAGCTCCCTTGGAGGAGCTACTGCCACCACTGTGCTCGTACCTCCCACCTGCCCCGCTTCTAAATTCTGCCTCCGCCCTAGAGGCAGCCATGGCATGCTGCAGTTGGGCCTCCTCATCAGCATCACCCGTGTACTCTGAATATACGCTATGCCTCGGTGGGGAATCTCTAGTTGCTGTTGCTTCTTTTCTCATCATCTCATCTCTCCTTTCCTTCCTCTTATCCTTCATCCTGTCCAGCTCACGCTGAAAGTACTCGCGAATGTCCGCTGGAACTTTACTACAATGGACAACACCCGTACCACGTCCTGCCAAGTGCTGCTTGAATCGTGTCGCACCACCTCCTTTCTTCTCTTTGAGACAATACTTGCATCGAAATCCAGCACCCATCTTCTCGCCGTGCTCTCACACCACGTCGACATTTGCCATCTGTTAAAACAACACAATAAAACTTAGTTTGCAATGTGAATAAGCTAAACATTTGTTATACAGTGGTGCAAATAAAATGTTAGCACAGGTGATTTATCACAAAAGGCTACAAATCCCTCGCTCAACAATTCCATATATAATCATCATACAAGTACAGCATACTTCTATACCATCTACAGAGCTCCAAGCATACTACTATATATGATCATCATACAAGTACAACATACTTCTATGCCATCTACCATCATAGAAATACAACATACTTCTATACCATCTACAAATCCCTCGCCCAACAATTGCATATATGATCATCATACAAGTACATACTTCCTAAAAATCAATATCATTTTTCATGATAGCATGCAAATTTGTAATATGCGACAACCAAAATTAGAGAGGGAAATATTTGGGATGGTTCTATACTTGATAGACAATTTGATGCAAAGAATGATGACATAAATATTAACTCATATGTTCTACTCAATTATTTTTGCTTTATGCCCTCTGTGATCCACATCACCAAGTATATATATTAGTATTTGGGCACAAACTATGACACGTCCTAGATTGATTAGCTCATTAGCATAGCGTGCACTATGCTTCCACTACTTGATACACTGATACCAATAGAAATCGCACCACATACTTCAACCGGTAATTACACATGTTAGCTAATAATACATGGACAGCACATTAACTGAAACTAAGTCATACAAAATTCGTGTAAACTACTAAACTTGCTCTTGTGCATTAACTGAAACTAAGTCATACAACTAAACCACAATATATTAGCTTAATCAATGAACACTCAGTAACTACCAGCCTACCACAGGAAGATAGAAAGCACAATATATTAGCCTAATCAATGAACAAATTTAGTCACTAGTAATGCCTACACATTGAACAACATAGATCAATTAGTATAGCACAAAAACCAATTGAAAATCGTGCTAAACCGAGCGATTTTCGCTCTTACCTCGAAAACCGAACTTCTCGTGAAAAACCGAAGAAACCAATCGGTTTTGTTGCCAAACCGCTCGGTTTTCCGTCTCGTAGTGGCCGGATCCCATCGGACGCCGCTCGTTCGGCTGGAGGATGAATGGGGAAAGTGTATGGACCAATGATTGCGACAAGCTTCGTTTGGATCAGCACTTGGTTCGGCTGGAGGTTTTGTTGTGCCGAAATGGGCGGGCATTTGCGTGGGCAGAGATGGGTTTGGCGACAGTAAGCCAGATTAGGCAGGGCTTTAGCCTGGTAAGCCGCCACTTTTTTTTATTTTTTCAATTTTGAACAATTCAAATGGCTCAAAAAGTTATGTAAAATTTGTTTTTTCATAAAAATTTTTATACCAGAGGTCATAGAACAATTAATACTAATTTTATAATTTTTTTGGTTAAATTTTTGTAAATTTTTTGAAATTCCGCACGGTTCCTTTTACCGAACCATCTCGGTAAGGGCAGTTTTCACGGTTTTTGCGTGAAAAAACGTGAAAAGTTGAACCCTGATCCAGGGTAAGCTTGGGTATAGCAATCTCCGTAAGAGGCTTCAGTAACAGGAGAAAGAGCCGGTGGTTTTGCAGCCCCCACTTACAAAAGTGGAGAGGAAGAAGCTGGAGCGTGGTGTGAGCAATCCATGAAGGAGGTCATCAAGTGGGAGCCGTTAGTGAAGAGGAACCGGGAGGCCCCACTACGCTCTACTTTGAAAATGATGTCGACTTAGGTGTCAGCACTGTTGGGGCAATTGCTAGCGAATTTAAAACAAGGACTGAGTTTGAGACAAAGATGGTTGAGATTATCCACAGCACAGAAATGATGGGAGCACACCAGAATGATGGTGCCAAAATCTTGGAACTTAACAAGGTATATGAATATGACTTCGTTTTACTTCATTAGTTCAATTAAACTTAACAAGGTGCTTTATGAGTTCCAATGCCTTTCTTATTTTGCTAATTGGGCATGTTGACTGATTATATTGTAATTTTTAAACTTAGGATGCTTTGCTAAATAAGTTCATGAATTTATGTAGATTGATGTGGAAGATGTGAGAAAGCGTCAAAATCATCTTGCTAAAATGTGCAGCCTTCTATTTCGTCATGAGATGAAAGCAAAATGTGTGAAGAAGATAAAATCCAGGACATATCACTGGATGTTGAAGGAGGACAAATTGAAGTCAAGATCGAGACTCTTGAGGCGATCCCGGTTGCCAAAGATTATGCTATGAAACAAGAATTTAAATGTGCAGAGGTAATTCACAGTTCATTTATTTCTCATTTTTGGAGAATTATCTCGTATATCTCCCCAGTAACCTTGCTAATTTAACAACTGTTTGCAGGAACGGTTGACATTGAAGCACAAGAATACTTCGAATTGGGCAAAGCGAATTTTGAGGCATGGATTGTCTGTTCAAGACGAAGGCACTCGAGCTGCTATTGCTGCACAACTCCAACAATATGCCCTTCTTACTAAAAAAATGAATTCCATAAAAGATGATTCTAGCAGCAGTGATGAAAGTTTTGATGATGATGATGATGAAGACGACAAGCTCAGCAGCAAAGCTTCTGAACAGAGGGAAAGAAAAGATTCTTAAAGTTCTTGAAGAAGATAATGAAATACCAAAATTTGGAGTTTTTTCGTTGCCTTTCATGGTGCGCTTTCATTACATTCTCTTTGCGCATTTGTTTAGGAAAAGTAATTTTGCCAACATTGCTGCAATTCTGCCACCCCATCTTCACATTTTGCTGCTTATCTACAGGAGCATGCTATGAACAAGCACGAGGAAGCAACTTATGACGAAGCACAACTAGGTCTTGAAGAATATGATGAATCCTTGAAGAAATTCGAGGATGATAACACCAAAGAGAATGGGGATTCAATGAAGGTGACAAGTAAAAGAACTTTTGGGCCTGTCAAAAATACACATGAAGAGACAAATAAGAGGCCAAAAATTGATTATACTGATAAGGACAATGACAGTGAGTAGACTTCCACTCTGCTCAACATTTAGACAACAATGAAGTGAATAAGAAGATGATGTCCAACTTGGGACTGCACTGGTCAACTATGATCCATATAATGATTTGTTCAAGGTAAGATGTTCTGACCTCTAACTTGTTGTGCCATGTGATTTTTATTGTAGAAATCTGATGTATAATCCGTACATTATGTAGAGCATTGATGATATTATAAAAAAATCCAGGCCTAAAGACAACTTTTGAAGTTGGAATGTTAGTTGATAATTCATGGAAAAAGGTACTTAGGGTGTGTTTGGTAGGGATTCAGCTTCTCCAGATTCGTGAATCTGGTGAAGCTGAAAATTCTACCTTCACCAGATTCGTGAAGTTGAAGCTGTGAGTATATTACGAGTATTTAGATAGATCATCTTATTTACATTTTAGACCAAAAATATAAACTTAATTCACTTTATTTTAGCCTACAAGTTTTAGATTTCAAGTGAAGCTAGAATCTGGAGCTCTACCAAACAGGCCCTTATACTTGCACCTCATGTTGGTAGCTCTATTCCTTGTCTTTCTTTTCCATCTCTTCATCTCTTGTTTTTCACTAGGTGAAGAGTAGCAAAGGAAATGACAGTAGCAATGTCAATGGCAATACCAATAAATCCAAAGCGCAGATCACTTCTGTTGTAGACACAAATCCCAAGATTTGTCTTTTGTATGGTCTCTGATTCCTAATCTACTTGATTACTCATTCTCATTGTATTTTATTTTGTTTTTTTAGCAACCAGATCACAATTCTGATTCAGATTATGAGGAAGAGATGTTTGAGGGTTTCTTGACCAGCTCTGATACAAAAGAAAAATATGAACTTCCTTCGCAAGCTGATCTTATACGCCAGGCTTTTGCTGGTGATGATGTTGAAGCTGAGTTCGCGAAGGACAAAATGGATGTTTTGAATCAAGAGAACCCTGAACCTGAAAAACCTGCTCTTGTTCCTGGTTGGGGACAGTGGACTCAGATCCAACAGCAAAAAGTAATTCCTTCATGGATGGTGAAAGAACATGAAGATGCCAAAAGGAAGAGGGAAGAAGCCTTGAAGAGGAGGGAGGATGAAAAGCTAAAGCACGTTATTATTTCTGAACATGTTGATAAGAAGGTAAAGTTTTTGCCTTGTCATATAGCACTTTTTTTTTACTGAGATGTTGCTTGAACTCTTGTTACTAAGCAATTATTTTGAGCACTTTGCTCTTTGCAGGCTAGAAAGCTTTTAGCAAGGAATCTTCCTTTCCCATACACCTCGAAGGATGTGCACGTCCAGAGCATACGTATGCCTATTGGACCTGATTTCAACCCAGCGATATCAGTGTCCGCTTTTAATCGACCTGCGGTTATTGCATAGCTGATGCATGGAACTGTTAAATCTACTTTGGAAGTTATTGGTCTTGCCTTGGCGGATCGGACCATTCTATGCACTGTACTGCAAGTACAGTGAAATTCCATTTCTTATACGTATGCAAGTAGGTTGTTTGTTTATGCTATCCGTTTTAGATGATTTTTTTGTTTTGTACTCCCTCCGTTCTGATTTAGAAGGCGTTTAATTTCTTTCATGACATTTCATTTCATAGGGCGCAGTTTCTTTTTCCTTGCAATCTTTCCCGAGTTGCCCTCCATGTAGCGATTCATTTTCTTGCATTTTCCCGAGTCACACGGCATTTTCCCGAGTCATACGGCTAATAAAGAAGGGAAGTAATGCAGCATGCAGTGATTCCTTGCCCACAATTAGCGATACGTGACCTCCAAAACCATGCAGTAAACACAACGTCCTTTTCTTCTCCAGGAGCACAACGGAACGGCGATGGACTGCGGCGTGATGGGAGCAGTGGGCGGTGGCGCGCTAGACACGACAGGCCATGGTGAGGATGATGCGCCGGCCATGGGAGAGCGAAGGCGGCAAGAAATGAAGCGCCGGTGATGGGACGAAGCGGCCGTGGCGACAACTCCGTGGGCGCGGCAACCATCGGCACGGCGGTCGTCAGGGAGCACGATGCATCGTGCGATCGTTGTGGGCTTGAAGAGTCCTGCACTCGTTGCCTGCGAACTAAACCGTGCTCTCGTTGTCAACGTGTTCACAGCAACTACAATGTGACAGCGTACATATACGGATTTGAAAATTTTGATTGCCGCGTAATGCTTCCCGACGAAGAATCGCTTCAAAACTGGCGTATCGTCGACATCGTGGACCAAGTCCCAGACTCCGTCGACATCCATGGCTTCCAGGACTCCCTCGCCGGTGACGTCGACATCATCCCGTATTCCCTCACCACCGACGACATCATTGAGGACTCCCTCGTGGCTTCCAGGACTCCCTCGCCACCGACGACATCGTTGAGGACTCCCTTGACGATGACATGACCAAGTGTGTAGTATTCTGAATTCAGCAAATGTAGTATTCTAAACTCAGAACATGATACTTCAAAGCTTGTTGTTTCTCTGTTTCAGTACTGCAGTGAGTTGAAACTTCATTGTTGCTTCAATACCGAACCTTCCTGTTTCTTTTGCCGTAAGATCACCTGTTGCTTACTTCTTCACATAGCGTTCAGAGCAAGACTTTAGCACTATGTTCTAGCGACAAAACAACAAAAATGCAAACAGATACGATGACTCCAGAACAGAGCAAAATTGAAGGGATTTTGTGGTGCTCAACTCTTGCACCTTTTCTGGTTTTATTCCACATATTTAAAGACTCAATATTACAATTATCCGACTCAATTTGCAGCAATGACTTCGATTCTACTTCAAACTCAGAAATAATGATGGACCCGGTTACTGAAACAAAAACTAAATGACCAAGGCAAAACAAACAAGTTTAGCTAACAAAGTGATTTTCTTTGCCACTATCATCAACGTATTACTCTCTAATTTGCTAATTTCTAGACATTCCATGCAAGTGTTCAGTAAGTTGCAACATTCTTGCTTACCAAAGATTCATGTTCAATGAGTAAAGTCTAAATAAGTTCAATGAGTAACATGCATTACAAGAACCATTAAAAGCCTAATTGAGGTACTGAATTGCTTCGTTTACACTTTGTAGATCACACTGCAACCGAATGGGTAGAACGCCATTCCTCTCAAGTGATTGCTTCTTCATGTGTGGAATAGCGTAGTGTTGCCCTCCTTTTAAGCGCAGAATCTCTTTCATGCATGACTGGTGGGTGAGGAAAATGCGGTTGCTCTTATCAACCGGATAGTCCTCAAATGCTTGGAGTACCTTAGAGACGATGTCTTCCACACAAGTTGGTGAGGTCTTTTGAAACATGGCTTGAAGCGTTGCAAAAAAACCAAGGTCTAATACATTAAGATCGGGAGAGTTGGGTGGCTGGCACATCAACCTAATGTCAAAACCATCAGATGCTGCTGCATGACAAAACTCGGCATCATCGGTTGCAATATGCGTCTTAGCATTATCCTGTTGTATGAATATGGGGGTACCATGTTCCTCCATTGGCCACTTATCCTTGATGGCGGGCAAAACCTTGTTTACAATGTAGTCACGGCTAATATCCTTGGTTACCGACGGCAAAACCTTGGTCACCAATGTACCTGCTGGTCTGTTAACGCTTCTCCTTTTAGCTGGCTCTACAAAAGTGAATGGAAATATACCAATCTTCTCAGAGAATGTCACGTTACCATCCCCGTCAAACCTAGGTCTCGCAATTGCTGCAAGAAACATCACCTTCTCTATGAAATTCTTGCTCTGGGTGGTTCTTTTTGGTTCATCCTCATCTGGCGCCAAATAGTAGTTTTGACTTTGGCGCGTGCGATAGAACCACTTCTCGTCTATGTACACAATGTTGTACATTCCTTGAAAAGTTGGTTCTTGTGGCAAGCTAGCTGGATCTAGCATCGACAAACAGAAATGAACTCTTGCTTTCTTGTTTTCTTCGATCAACGTAAACTTGATCGCGTTTGTGTACCTCCTGAGCTTCCCTTCCTTCAGCCGCCTAAACAATGTGGTCCTGGATATATGCAATTCATTGGATAGATCTTTCAGAGTTGTTCTTTTACGCAACGGCACTGCTTTAATGGTTTCTGGATCCAATTCTACTCTTTTACGACCACAGTTCTTTGCCTTCATGCACAAGGCTGCATTTACCCCACCTCCCTGTTGTTCGTTGCGCCATATGCATTGAACAACTCTCAAAGGCACACCTGTTTCGTTGGAAACACTCTTAGTCACTCCATGTTTCAAAATGCCTAAAGATGTTCTCTCCAAAATCATTGCATAAATGGCTCGTCGCTCTTCGCCAGTGTATTGCTTTCTTCTTATAACATGGACATCGTGATCTAAAAATGTATCGGAAAAAAGTTTTAGGCATAGATACACAACTGTTCTAACTTGACGTAGGAACATGATGATGAACCAACTATTCTTACTTGTGTTGTGACCATGTTTGAGTGTTCGTCAGAGTGTCATCACTAGCTCGACCGCAATATGTTCAAGATGGTCACCGCAGTAGTTGACATCGGTAGCGTTCGGCGTCCCTGGTGTCACCGCGATCGGCGTCTTCGCATCAACGTGTACGGTGTTCCCGGTGTCAGCGTGAACATCGACCCCAGCCAGAGCTTGCTTCACTGCAGCGTGCTCTATGTCCCCGCCGTCGACATGTTGCGCGACTGCCTGCTGATCGATGTCCCCATCAGCAACAAATCCTGCAAGAAAAATGAAAATAGTGAGTATTGAGCACATCAACAGGGATATTGAACAAAATACCATGGATAAGAACCATACCGTCCTCAATATCATCATCCCAATTAAGTGGTATGTTGAGATCAAAATCCTCCATCTTGTGCACGTCAGAGTGAAGCATATGAATTACTGAGTACTCTTCTCCATTTTATAGAACTTCCAAAATTCAAAATTTCCATTCGCGACGTACAAAATTTTCGTCTATCTTGTGCAAGACGTCAAGAACAAACGCGGAGCCGAGAGCGCGACTGAAGCTCGATTGATTGCATGGCGGCGTGAAGCGCTAACACCGGACTTGCTATCGCGAAAAAAGGAAAGGCGTTGTGAAGCAAGCTTGATTGCATGGCGTGCATGCACTTCCCGCATCTTCCGAGGGGCAATTTGGAAAGAAATTAAACGCCTTGGTATCCGTGAGAGAAATTAAATGCCTTCTAAATTGGAACGGAGGGAGTAAATATTAACATTGTTGACTGAGAATGGTAAATAGTGATATTTGACGATTAATACTCCATCTTGACGATAAGACTTTTATTCCAGGATACTAAGGCATTCTAGTTTGGAAATATATGTACAATGTCTTCCAGTCTTAGGGCCTAATCTTCTAATAGTGACCAATACATTGACTGAATGTTATTCATTTATACTGCGCCAGTTGTTTAAAATACAATTCTACAGTTCTACTTACTGTTTTATATCCCATATTTCAGATTGTAAAGAAGCCTGGTGTTATTATTAATTTAAAAAAAATACGAGGAGGTTGATCCACGTGAGAAGCCTGATGAGCCTATAAGGGTCATTCAGAGAGTTGCCCCAAACCCAAAAGCAAAAAAAAAAAACCCTTGCGAAACAAGCTAAGGGGCCAACTTCACATAAGAGTATTGTTGCAATACACACTCATACAGTAGTTTCATGTGGTGAGAAGTGAGAGCATAACAATTAACAAGTTCTGAGCTAGTTTTTCTGGCCACAATCAGTTTAAAACAACACATGGAGAAGTATATAAGGATTCTTCTCACAGTGAAAAATGAGGTACAGTTTCAGTTTGGCTCTTGGAAGTTGAGATTTGGGCCCCATTGTTCATAGTTCATACGCCTGTGTTTCATTCAAGATTTAAGATTACGCACTAGCTGTTCCTGCAGATCAGAAGTATTGTTTTCTAATTTGTAGCTCATCGACAAGTGGTATTGATCCTCAGGGTGGGCATTCGGTTTTTTTCGATTTAATCGGTTTGGTTTTTTCGGTTTTAAAATAATTCAGTTTTTAAAAACTGAGAACCAAATTTCTCGGACAAAAATAAAAAATCGAACCAAATTAACCGAAATATTTTGGTTCGGTTATTTCAGTAAATATAAATAATACTAGGTAGATTAGATTTAGTCATTTTCATATTACAACACAGAGTATGTATAAACCCACACAATATTCATATATCATTACAATATAAGCATAATAGAACATATGAATATACTAAACATATGCATAAATGTATTATAACATGAGAATTGTTTAGTGGCTTTAGAAATAATTATAAAAGTGGTATTGTACATGGGCTATTCGGTTTTTTTAGTTTTTCAAAACGAAAAACCGAACCAAATATCGAAAACCGAATTATACCAAAATAAAAACCGAAAAAACCGAAATAATCAATTAATTCGGTTCAGTTTGGTAATTCGGTTTCGGTTTAAAATTGCCTACCCATTGATCCTTACGCCTTTTCAGTTGCTAATGGATGCATTGCGTACTGGGGTCGATGGGTCCCATCTTTCAGTCAGTAATAAAATGGGACGATCTGTACGTGCAAATAACCGTTCTCGTCAGGAAGATTGGCTATCTGATGACGGTGATGAGCCTCTTTTTTTTCTTTTTTCTTTAGGCTGGACAAAGGAGAATACAAAGATGGCCAACTCTCTGACAAAGCATTGAGTGCGATGTGTCTGCGCGTGTGTGTGTTTTCCTTTGCAGACAAAATTTTCACCACACAGCACTAATCATTTATTAAAAAATGTGGGAGGATAAAATGTTGAGATTTTTTGTAGCTCGACGTTTAATTTAGCTTGGAAAAATATTGTCCCTCCAATTCGACACTCACAGCGCGATGTTTAATTAGCTTGAAAAAAAAAACATTTGGTTCCTACCCACGCGCAAGAATGAAAAAAAAATACAAATAGAACATTTCAATTCCATCAGGGAAAACTCGTGACTATATCATAAAAAAATCTTTAAAAACCATCCTATACAAAATATTATGTAACTTGCATTACTTGGACCTTGTTTAGAACCGTGGAATTGTACTAATTCCCCGAAATTACTGTGGAACTACCACGTTCCAAGGCATGCCCCTCAATGGTTAACATATTTACCATACATGACTTCCAAAACAATAGCAAGTACAGCCATCGAACCATCAACGTTGTCAAATCAGAGTTTTAACTGACAATCAAGTCAAATTTAGTTTTATTATCTATGTAAATGGGTATAAAACCCCCTCCCCTCTCTTTTTTAAGAGAATAAATCATTGGCTGTTAGTACAGAAAACATATTTTTTTGTCATTAAAAAACTCACATCGTGAAAAAGGGGTTGGTGCGGTGACAAAATAGCGAAATCTGGTAAAACACAGACGGCCTGTTTGGCATCGTCGGGGAATGGGAATAAGCAGCGAATTAGCGAGACTTCAATTCCCAGGAGCGAGGAATTGAATTCCTACGTTTAAGTTATAAACTCCCATTCCCATCTCTAATTCCCACCAACCAATCAAAAGATTTTATAACCCATCTCTCTCAATTCCCATTCCCTGTTATCAATTCCCTCCAACCAAACAGGCCAAGAGAGGAGGAAACAGGGGAAGGTGGTGGAGAATTTTAGACCCCCCACCAACCCACCACCTCTGTTCACTCATCCATACCAAATCACCAACTCTACCACTCTCCAGCATCTCACCAACCGCCGCCGCCTCGCCATCCATGGCCGCCTCCTCCGACTCCGACTCCGCCGCCCACCCGCGCGACGACCCCAGCATCCCCTTCGCCTCCTTCTCCCTCTCCCTCCGCACGCCGACCGCCCCGGCCACCGCCACCACCCTCGCTTCCATCCCCTCCACCATCCACCTCCCCACCCAAATCTCCACCCTCGCCGTCTGCCTCCACCCCTCCGCCTCCGCCGCGGCCTCCCCCTCCTCCCGCCGCCCTGGCCGCCTCAACGCCGCCGCATCCTCCCTCCTCTCCCCGTTCCCTGCCTCCACGCCGCACCTCTCCCGCTCCTTCCCCTCCGGCGTCCCCGCTGCCGCGGGCCGCCGACGCACGCTTGTCTGGTTCCGCGCGGACCTTCGCCTTCATGACCACGAGCCCCTCCACGCCGCCGCTGGGGCGTCGTCCTCCCTCCTCCCCGTCTTCGTATTCGACCCCCGCGACTTCGGCAAGTCCCCCTCGGGCTTCGACCGCACCGGCCCTTATCGCGCCAACTTCCTACTGGATTCCGTCGCCGACCTGCGCCGGAGCCTCCGCACGCGCGGCGGCGACCTGTTGGTGCGGGTGGGGAGGCCCGAGGTGGTGATCCCCGAGGTTGCGCGGGCGGCCGGCGCTGAGGTCGTGTACGCGCACGGGGAGGTTTCACGGGACGAACGCCGCGCTGAGGAGAGGGTGAGCAAGGCCATGGAGAAGGAGGGCATCGAGGTCAAGTACTTTTGGGGCAGCACGCTGTACCACTTGGACGACCTGCCCTTCCGGATCAAGGACATGCCGTCGAACTATGGCGGATTCAGGGAGGCCGTGAAGGGGTTGGAGGTCAGGAAGGTGTTGGACGCTCCCGAGGAGGTCAAGTGCGTGCCCATGAAGAATGTGCTCGAGCCTGGCGAGATCCCCACGCTTGCTGAGCTTGGTCTCACTGCGCCACAGGCAATGGCACAGGTGAGTCGGCTTTCAGAGATAGAATCTTGCTTGTGTTGCACATTTAGAAAGCTAAATTTTAGCATCTTGCCAATGCTCCAAGACATTTAAGTCCATGCTCACCCTTTTTGTGTGGCAAAATTTTGATGGAATTCGTTACTTTTCGGTAAGTTGTACAAGTATATGCGGATGGGAGAAGCTAATTATAGCATGCTTGTGTGCCATTAACCATTTAGCTTGTCAATTGTTGTGAAGGATCCCATTCTTAGGCATTTCCGTTGGTGGGTTGGATCAATGGATCTTTGATGGTCAGGAAAGGAAATTGGGTAAGGTTGGTCGCTTCGTTCATTTAGTTTGGTATGGCCTAATTATTGCCTGTTGGCCATATTGTGAAGGTAGTGCTAGAGCTTACTCGGTCAATTTACCCAATTTTACACGGGCATGACTCATGAGGTAAGATTTAGTTAGCACTATGGGACAAAGCGGGCAGGCAAGTCTTTTCTTTTTTCTTTTTTTTTTTTTGGTGCGTAGTAGTAATGTAAAATGATAAAAAAAGGAGTACTATATGGCAATAAGTACTGTGTCAGTAAAATGTACATTATCCCACTTGTTCTGCAATCAGATTGTTTAGCATTGTCGTGCCTTCTTGTGCATTAGCTTGTTTTGTCTTTCACCTTTGTGACATTCCAGAACAATGTACTATTTTGGAACATTTGAAATGAGTCGCACCAGATGCTTATGCTCTTGCTTTGGTCTTATACTTCCCCATCGTCTCATTGATTTAAGGACACCTTGAACCTGTAATTTGAGGCCTGTTATGAATTTTATGTGTAGAATGTGGACACTAGACAGTGCCATCAATGCTGAAATGAAATGATGCGTTGTAGATGGTTTTGTATGTGTAGAATGTGGACACTGGACAATGACATCAATGATAGGATCATTTTGCTACAACTCATATCCTTGTATAATGATTGTGCAACTTGCATGATAATATATTTTTTTATTTTAGTTATACTATACCATGTTCGTATGCTCCTGTCACCTGTACCCTACACCCTTCCGATTCAGCATGTCCATCCTACTGTATGCTACGTGTGCCCCAATTAAAAAGTCTAATTTGTTCATTTAGGACTCAAAACCTGCTGTTGGCTCTACTCTCATTGGTGGTGAGGCAGAAGCTCTGGAGAGACTGAAGAAGTTTGCTGCAGAATGCTGCATGCAGCCAAACAAAGCAGACAAAGACAATACTCGTGATAGCATATATGGTGCTAATTTCTCCTGCAAAATTTCTCCATGGCTTGCTACGGGGTGCCTCTCTCCACGCTTCATGTATGAGGAGTTAAAGAAGCATACTACTAGGTATGTGAAGTTGTTGAACTGTATAGGGAAGAGGAACAATCTTAGGCTCGTCGTTATGTTAGTGTTTCATCTACTTTTGTACATAATTGGCAATTTCCCTCTCCTTCCAGAGCAATTCCATCTGGGTCAGCACCCAGGAAAGGTGATGGCACATCTGATGCTGGGACAAATTGGTTAATGTTTGAATTGCTATGGAGAGATTTCTTCAGGTACCTATTGCTTATAAACTGTATGTAAGGTGATATTATGATGCTTCTGCGACTCCCATGTTATCTGCTGAAATATCTTGTATGTCTTATGTAATCTGAAGTTTGATTGTTTCACCAAGGAGAAGATAATTGATACTAGACCAAATTTTTAGCATTGATGCTTGTCCTTAAAATGTTAACTCCCGCCGTCCAAGTTTATAGGGTGTATTTCCTCTTGGCAAATAAACCAAAGAGATATTAAGAATGAATAGACTACCCCTAATTATTATCTCTAAGCACTATATTTAATGCATGTATGTAGAGAATATCAAGTAAATCTGGATATTTATTAAGGGTATAAAGGGAACATCGCACTAATTTTTTGCATTGGAACACGAAATACAACCATTCAAGAAATGTGCCCTATAAACTTGGATGGAGTATTGCACATACCATTAAGATGCAATGCAGATGCGCAGCTACTTTAATCTTCAATGCGTAAACACTAGCTAGTTACCACTGCTATATGATGCAACTGATGACCCAGTAACTGACGAATGACATATCTTAGGTTCATCACGAAGAAGTACAGTTCTGCACAGGAGGCCTCCGAAGTTGTGCCTGCCACTGGTTGCACCCCTGCGGTTGCCTGATCATATGAACATAGTTAGCCAAGCTGGCTGGCAGCTGCTGTATTTTTCCCTTCCTTTTGACCAGCTTATGCAAACTTTCAATGGTGTGTGATTTTTTGCCCAATAAATGTTGCTAGTGAAAGAGATGCCCTGAGTTACCTGTTCCTTCATTTTGGACCAAATTGATCTCACAAGAGATCATTGTATCTGTCGACGTTCCTGAAAAGACTATTCAATGGTATTGTGAGCAACCCTGAATAATTTGTTCGGTTTCTTTCCTGACTCAAGAGAACACTCACTCTGCTTAGACTTGACATAGTGATAATTACTGTTTAATGCATATAGCTAGTGTTTGTTTTGATAAGTCACTCCATATGTTATGTGGAGGTGATTTTTTCCCCATCAGTTTGATCCAACTCTAGAGTAGACAGACCAGTGTGACTGAGGCAGCCAGAAAGCAACTGATAACGCACTGATCAGCTTTCGGTTCAGACGGCAGGCCGCAGGAGCCTGAAAGGCTGCACAGCGTGTTCTTGGTCGAGACTACGGCAACAGCTCGACCGAGGAACAGCTGCAGGAGGCGTCTTCGTTATAAAGTTTTGTGAGACAGCCACGAGCAATCACGAGCACAGCGTTGCCCCCGTGGATCCAAATGATCCTATGTCAACTGTTTCTTCAATATGCCATATAGGATTAATGATTACATGGAAAGAAGGTTAAAGAAAAGAGAGAAATAGAAGGTATTTTTTGGATGAGAAACAGTTCAGGTACACAAATCAAAGGAAGAAAAAAAATGCATTGATAAGAGAGGGGTTGTTCCAGATATGATATCTATATGCTTGTGCCAACATACAAAGGGTTGAAAGGATAATATCTAATACTATTTATTGATGATGAAGATGTTTTTAGATATGATTATAAAACCATGCATTGAGAGTGCCCTAAGGGTTCAGAATTGTCCGCAAGCAGCAGCGTATTTATACTATCACAACGAGGGTTCACAAAATTGATGCTCTGTTGCATGTCCAGTTTGATGGACACTAGTAATCAGCACTGAACCAATCATACCGCAGAGAGAACACAAGAAGCACAATCTCTGACGAACTACAAAAGCGAGAGACAACAATTCTTCAACTTGATTATCTAAGCATCACATCGAAGTTCACCATACTTAAAAACAGAGGCAGATAATTTAAACATCAAAGCTCCATAGGCAGAGATAATTTAAACACCAAAGCTCAGCTGCTCAAAGACTACCGCATAGGTACTCCAACGAGTTTGTTCAAAAGTTCACAAGACACAAAACAAAGGCAGCGCATCTAATCTTCCTCCTCACCCTCGTTCTCAGCAATGTTGAAGTACCGGAGCTCGTAGACATTGCGGTCCTTGTTGGATGCAATCACCCGGAGCCAGTCACGCACATTGTGCTTCTTCAGGTACTTCTTGGTCAAGTACTTCAGGTACCTGAGAACAGACCAGCAATATTTCAGATTAAAGCAAACAAAAGAACCTGATCTGCAATATAGAAAAGCAACACAATTCATGCATGCAACCTATATAAAATGCAACTTGTCGAGCAAAGGACCTAGCGTTAAATTGATGCAGTTCAACATCAACTAAGTATGAGTAAAGTAGGGATTAGAGAGCTAAAATAAAGGCTTGTCCAGACCACAGCCCCGCTTAGGGGGGGCTCAAACAAGAAATCAGTCAAGACGTTCTCACAATAGGCAACAAGTATTGGCTAAGAATCTGTTATAAAAAACTATATCGCTGGCATGAATCTGACACAATTGGACTGCCCCAAGCATAAACATTCATCAATCGACCAGAGAGAGAGAGAGAGAGAAATAGTAATACAACAACAGCCCCACATAAGTTGGTTATATGGTAATTTAGCATCCTACTTCCATTTCATGTAAACTTAAAACAGGAGCTGAAAGAATCTTGACTTCCATGTCAAGCTAAGTTTAAACAGAGAGGACTGCTCCTCGAAAACAAGCATAACCAAGAACAAGGTTTCCATGGTATAACAGTGCGAAAATTGCAAGTCTGCAAAGCGAAGTATTACTACAACACTTGTATCAATTTCCAATATTAAAACGCACGTGAGGATACATATCATGCTAACGTCTCTACGCTGTACAAAAACTATGCATTCCTTACTCCGTGTCCCCAAAATGCCTCAATCGCTGCACATAACTCGATACTGAAGCACCAATGGAACCGAATACCTAATAGCGCCGCCACGCCAAGCACGACCAGCTGACCACATAGCGCGCGCACAAGAACACGCACAGATCGACCCAACCGCTCTAGGCTTCAAGAATTGCTACAGGAGGACCACATCTAGGAGCAAGGTAAGATTGGATATGGGGGAAAGCAAGCGGGCGTGTGCGCGTATACCTCTTGGAGAAGGGGCCCTCGGAGGTTACGGTGACCTTGGTCTTGTCGCGGGAGACGGTGACGGAATCGCCGAGGTTGCCGGCCTTGCCCCCGGCGACCTTGATGCGCTCCTGCAGGAACTTCTCGAGCGACGCGATTTCCATGATCTTGTCGTCGACAGGCTTGGTGCAGTCGATGACGAAGGTGACCGAACCCTTCTTCTTGCCGCCCGCGCCGCCCTTCGCCGCCGCCGCAACGCCGCGCGCCATCTCTATCTCTCGCACGCCTCGCTTGCCCTTCGGAGCCTGCTTCGGTGTTGGCGGCTGTGCGGAGACGATACTAGGGTTTTGAGGAGGCGGGGGAGGTGGCTATAAATATTAGGGTTGGGCGGATCGAACGGTTCAGGTTGTTCGGTTGAGGCCCAGTAGATGCAGTCTCCTTTTCTGCGGGTTTTTTTTTATACACTCACGCTCACATGCACTCGAGACACACATATAAGCATGTGTGTCTCCTATACGCGTTAACGAATTTTTATTTTTGAAGATTTTATCTTCTTCGGAGTAGGGAATATAGAGAACGCACATGCACATATTACCATTTTTTTTCTAGTATGAGACTATGTTGCATGATCTAAAGGGAACTCCCTAGGAGTCAGGTCTCAGGCCATCCGGACTTAGGTCTGAGATCTGACAATAAAACCCTGTTAATGTAAAATGGCCTGGTCCATTGTAAATCGTGAGATTTGTGAACTACAGTGGTCTGGACCCAAGGCTTCAAACCCGGCTAGCTCCACCCCTGCTCGCTACTACGAGTTTGCCCAGAGTCCACACTGCTAGTCCACAGAAAGTTGGGCAACACCAACGCTTCAGCATCACTAGCCATGTGTCTGTGCGATGTAACGGAAACTCAATTTGCGATAAAAAATTATTTAAAAGGAGCACTAATCTTTTTCTGAATAATAATATTCATCCTGAATGTACAATGGTTAAATGTTTAAATCAATTCATCGAAGCATACAAATTCCAAGCACCTATTTACAAACTCAAGCTTAAAATTATCTTTAATTTCACAAATGTAAATAATAATATCACAACACTTGGGATTGTAAATTTGTAACGCCATAATTCGACATCGATCGATCGACCGAAAGAGACATCACCTGTTACTCCAAGGGTGCAAAAACATTGAAGAGATAGGCGTCATCCGTATGTGGCTGCCACCATTAGCGGCGTGTATGGTTCGTACCCCTTGCTCCAGCCATACTATAGCCCTACCCCATCAACCAGCTCCACCGCCTCCTCGCCGCCCCCCGCGAGCGCCTCCTTCAACCTATTGACATCATCCACCGCAATGAGCTTCAGCAGCGTCGCCAGCCTATCTCGCCGCCCACCACTGGTGGTCTGCCCCTGTGCTGTATCGACGAGATCAGGAAGGTCGCCTATTACCTCCGCTCAACGGATAATCTCAACACATCTGCAGGAGAGGCAAGAAACGGTGGGGTTATATAGATTCAGTAACCGAAGAGATATTTATGGAATCCAGATTAAGAAATCATCGAATAAGAAAAGCAACAAAAAGGAAAGAGGTGAAAAGAGATCTAACTCTATGAATTGGAGCTATGTTTCCTTCGGAAGGGAATCAATCAATCTAATTCAAAAAACACCAGAAGCAATCGCTGCGATTCGAATGCCAGATCAATGAGAGAAAGAAAAGTAATAAATGACTCATGCATATTCATTTACCTCTCCGCGACGGGATGATCCAATCCAATCTACCGGGATGGCCACTGCCCGCTTTCCACTCAGTCATACGGGTGCACATATATCCGAATGAGGATGAAGAACGAACGTATCACCACCAACTTCTAATTAGAATTAGGAGTATTGTAACTGTTGGAACAACATTTTTTATGCCGAACCAGAGGCAAAAGATGATTTTAGGGGCAGAAACTGAAGTACTGAAATTCTGAACTTCGAATACTTCAACAAGTAAACTCTGAATTGCTGAAACACTCGGTTCTTCCCTGCACATGAGGAATAAACCTACACGACACATCGAACAAACTGAACTCTGAATTCGAGCCCTCTCCATCAGATCCTATCTGCCTTCAGTCCCTTGCTGTTAACATTTGCTGTTGTCATGGCTTCACGGCATGGTCGTCGACTTGATCCATGGGTGCATGTAGTCGATCCCAAAAAATTTTTGGCAACGTCAGCAAATTCTAGTGGAACGTGATCGACCACACGACATGGTGTTGCACACGGGTGGCGAGATGCTTTGATGTCCGGTCACGCAGCAAGGTCGTGTACGGGCAAAAAGATGTTTACATTATCGATGACCGGTGGGTTTTAAAGTTTTTACATTATGGGAGGATGTAACCTGTTATCTTTATTTTTATTTATTTTTCAAGAGGACGACTATACTATTTTGAGTCGATTCGAATGGTATAGTATTCAACTATCTAATCTAATTGTAGCTACTATTCTCACCTAGTCCTCTCTCCTGCTCCCTTTCTTTTTTCCTCACCTCCTGCCTCCCTCTTTAGTCGTCCCTACCGTCGCAGCTCTATGAGCCTCCTCTGGCTCCCCTCCCTCGCTGGCCACTCCGTCTAATCTAATATTCTCTTGGTTCAGGCTTGACCATCCCGCCTGATGACACCGCTCACCACCCTTTACTATCACCTATGGCCCGCCGCCACCCAGTGTTGGGCCATTACCACCCTGACCTCTCTCTACAACCAGAGGGGGTGCGGTTGTGGCATCGAAATAGCTCTAGTTGCGACCGCATCGTTGTTGGTTCCTCCTCTAGCACCGCTGCCCCTACCGAACGCATCACCTGCTCGCACAGCACAAAGATCCTTAGTCATTGGGCCTGCTCACCATGCTCCCCCACGTCTGCCACAAGTGTGCTGACCAAGCTCGCCAGTATGGTGGTTCTTTTCCTCTTGCAATGTTCCTCACACGCTCGGTGTATAAGAAAATCCACCGCAAGGGGGAGAGAGAGTTTGTGCACCGCAACAAAGGAGATATGCTTTGGATAAAATCAAGCCAAACGAGTGGATGGGAATGAATTTGTTTAGGTGCTTTGGATTGAAACAACTCCGAAACGTTATATCGTTCTTTAGTATTTCTGTTTTTTCAATATGATTTCTTTATTTTTTTTCCCATTGCTCGTAGCTTTTTAGGCTCCTTTTGGGACAACTTCTGTTTAAAAGAAAATCGGATTATTTACTCAACAAGAGAATTTTAGACAGTTTCTCCCACCAATTAAAAGCTACCATTTACGTAGAATCAGAATCCGGATGCCAGCTGATTCTCGCTAATTCTAGCCGATTCTTACTAATTTTCGCCGGCCCGGTCCTCCACCTCCACATACAGTCGGTCCGATCTGATTCTCCCACAATCAGAAGTAGCTTCTCCCATAATCCAGAAACAATACAATCAGAAACTGTCCATTTCTCTAGCTTCTTCTGACTTGTTTTTTTCCTAGTTTTATATTCTTTTTTACTCTCTATTGACCTTTTCTTTCTTTTTTTTGACAGAGATATATCTAAAGCCATGTTTGTTTCGGCTTAGACTTTTTGGTTTAAAACTAACTTTTTTGCTTAACGAGCTTTTAAGCTGTTGCTTTTAAGCCAAGAAATGTTGTTTGGCATCCTGACTTTTTGAGAGGTTGGATGGTATAGCTTATTGCTGAAAAGTTTGAAATACCTTTTAAGATTGTAAGGACTTTTCTTATATACTGATTTATCTAATACAAATGTTTCATATTTTTTTCACCGAATATCGTATTGAAAAATATAGATTAATCTTCAGATCAAACTTCATTTTGAGCATAATTATTTATCAACTTGAAACTCTTACTACATGGCAATTTTGAACTAGTATCAGACTGAAAATAGCATAACAATTATGACCTCTTGTCAAACTAAATAAAAACATATATTGAGGGGCTCGATGAGGTGGATATGGTCGCCTTTTGCCGCGCCAGATCCAGCTGCCTCCACCCGCCTCCCGCCCTTCCACCCTCAGGTCCAGCCGCCTCCACCCGCCGTGCTAGACCGGATCCGTTCAGCTCCACTTAAGCCACGTCCGGACCCTGTAGCCTCCCACCGCTCCAAGCTCATGTTTGGTTGCCTCAACCCGCGTCGCGCTGGATTTGGGTCGGTGGAGGAGGAAGGTGGCTAGGGACGGTGGAGAAGGGAGGAGGTCGGGGACGACAAAGACCGGAGCGGCGGAGGGAGAAGGCATGTCGCACAGGAGAGAGAGAAGACGAGGAGAAATGAGGAGATGGGAGAAGGATTTTTGAGTTTATATGTAATGGCATTTTGTGGGTAATTTTGGAGACTTTTAGTGGCAAAGAATTATTTCATCCGAAAAGACATCTCTCGCCTGGTTTTTGTCTTATAGTTATATGGAGGTTTTAGGGTTTTTTTAAGCCCAACTTAAAAATTAGTCGTTTATTTCGGCTTTGACATTTTTGTTTTTAAGCCGGTAAAAAAACCGAAACAAACAAGACCTAAATAGGAGTCGTTGTCGACATGCATAACCATGTTTGTAGACTTATAATTTTAAAGATCCCATCAGATATAGTTGTATTATTTAATTGGAATTACATATAAGATCTTTTTTACTTCTTTTTCATGATTAAATAGGTTATAATACTCCAACTGCTGAAATTTAATTGTACTTAACGCCCACAAGATTGGGGTCCAGATGTTTTTTTAATGAGAATTTCTAGTATATTTATCTATTTTTTAATAATATCCAGTGGTTGAATGGTTGTGATTTATATGTAATTATGGTCCACCATTTGAGTGCCTGATGTTTCTAAATTTTCTTAGATTTTTATTGAATTTCTACATTTTTTTCTTAGAGCTGTTGACCAAACTTTTAATATATAATAATAAATCTATTTTGAGCTGGGCCGAGAACATCGCTATTCGGCCCTGAATTTCGGGCGAACTCAGCAACAACCCGTCATCTCGGCCTGTCAACACTAGCCCCACGAAGCTAAAACCCTAAAAGCCCGAACCCAAGCGACACACACATCGGCGTCGCCTCGCTCCCTCCCGTCTCCGAACGCAGCTGCTGTTCCAAGAACCCTAACCATGGCGAGGTTCCGCAACGTGAGCTCTCTCTCTCTCTCTCTCTCTCTCTGTTGACTTCCTTGCACAGCCTCGTCTGCTTGTTTTTTGTTCGATTTGACTGACCCGTCTGGTTCTTGCCGGAGCAGAAGACGAACGGGGGGCGCCGCGGCGGCGGCGGCGGCGGCAAGGTCAAGGGCAAATGGAAAATGCCGGCGTCTTTGGCGCGGAAGCAGCAGGCCGCCATGGCGAACGTGGATCAGGTCACCGGCGCCAAGATCCCCAAGAGCTTCGTCTTCTCCCGCGGGAAGCTCCCCTCCACGCTCCGCCACCTCCAGCAGGACCTCCGCAAGCTCATGCTCCCCTACACCGCCCTTAATCTGAAGGTCTCTCCCTATCCTGAGCCCCTCCGTCACAGCCCCAATCCATGAGTAAATTCGTTTCTTGGCATGCTCATGAACCGCAATTTTGAAACATTCGACAGGAGAAGAAGCGGAACAACCTCAAGGACTTCGTCAACGTTGCCGGCCCATTGGGTGTGACGCATTTCTTCATCCTTTCTAACCCAAAGAGCTTGCCGCACTTGCGCTTCGCGAAGGCACCGCAGGGCCCGACCTACACCTTTCAGATAGAGGAGTACGCTCTCGCAGCAGACATTGCAAACTCCCAGCAGCGGCCGAGGTGCCCCTCAGAGATATTCAAGAACTCACCTCTGGTACATACCACGGTGCTGTATTTTTTAAATTAGGATAGTTATGATTAGGATATTGCTACCTGGTAGCTTACCTTTGTGTGCAAATTTATGGGTTTGACAGGTTGTACTCAGCGGCTTTGTTGGTCTTGGCGAGCCTTTCAAGAGTTTGGTTACCTTCTTTCGGTATATGGTCCCTGTTATTGATCCAGACACTGTAAGTATCAAGCAATGACTTCATGATGGAACTTAGTGTCTTATTTTGGCATATTAAAATGACATTGCATTTTACATGGTAGGTTAAGCTGGCAACCTGTCAAAGGATTCTGTTGTTACAATACGACAAAGAGAAGGAGGTTATCGATTTCCGGCATTACTCCATCAAGCTCCAACCTGTTGGGGTCAGTCGCAAGATTAGAAAGCTCATGCAGAACAATCAAGTGCCAGACCTAAGGGACCTTAAAGATGTTAGTGATTATGTGACAAAGTAAGAACTGATTTATCTTCTGTACACTGCATTGTAAGGACATATTGCTAAGCATGTGGTAGATTTGCTAACGTATTTGATTCGTACGAGTATAGTCTTGCTTTGCTTACAAGCATTAATCCTATGTTGTTAAATCAGTTGCCATATGCCATCAAGAATAAGAAAATTGTTGTTAAGTGATAAGCGATAAAACAAATACAGATTCAAACTTGAAGGGAAACCTTCTATGCTTTCAAAAAAAGGAAGCTCCAACAGCTGCATTGCCGAATGGATGGCTTGGACCTAACACTCAGGAACTATGTAGAAATGACAGCATTTGTGAGAGGTTGAACTTGTCCTTTGAGCAATTTTACAGTTTGGAAGACATTCCTATGCTTGAAATAATTGGAAGCTTCCCATGAAGTTCATATCAGCATGTTTGATTGTTCTCTTAAACATGTATCCCCATCTCAAGTCTTCCAAGTCCACTGTTCAACATTGGATGACTAACCTTGTGTGTTCCCCCCTCGTATTTTTATTTTGAGATTTGATGTTTAAGAATGAAGGATGAGCTATTTAACAAGTTTGTTATCCATTGTTTTTGGATTCAAAATTGAAACCAACAAACTGGAACTAGTTAACTTGCACTTGGTCCTGTTCATTACAACTCGATAGTTTGTTACTTGAGATTATATGAGTGACGATCCATACATTATTGCCTTATGTTGTCCTTTTTATAAGTATTATACCAATGCCCATTGTTCCTTAGATCTTGTTTTGTATAACACACCCTTTTATTTACCTTTTTTCCATTTGCCAGAGCTGGATATGGATCAGAGAGTGAAGCAGATGATGAAGCAGCAACTGTAAGTTTAGCAAGTGATGTAGACAAATTGAACCGGGCATCAAGAAAAAGTGCTGTAAGACTCCAGGAGATTGGACCAAGGATGACTATGCGCCTAGTTAAAGTTGAATCTGGGCTATGTTCAGGAGATGTCCTATACCCTCAATCTGGTGAGCTTGCTTCGATACTGTGGTAACTTCTACTGCTTTTACTATGGCTGAATTTCTATGTTTCATACTGCAGAGGGAAAAGGTGTGGGAAAGAAGGGAAAAGAAGTGGAGGGAGAGACAGAAGGTCCGAAAGCTGAGGGCATGATTGAGCCGGAGGATGGGCCTGATGATGAGCTGGAGGGTGGCTCTGAGGATGATTCAGACGAGGAAGAGTAATTTAGTTGTGCATGAGAAAGCACTGACCATGCCAATGCTGTCCTGCAACGACATAAAACTGAGCTCGGTTCAGCCTTCAGAAAACATACGGATACAGCACATGCAAGGACAATCCTGGATCTGCTTCATTTGGTTAAATGACAGGTTATTAGTGCTGTATCATGATATATTCATCTCAATTTTGTGATGTGGGGTGCAAATTAAGTAGTAGATGCAAATTTTCAAAAGAGTTGAACATTGATTTGTGAATGATCTCGTGGGATGTGACTCGGGGTTTTTGTGTTGGAGACTTCTAAAACAAAAGACATCCTCAAACTTGAAAAGTGTATTCGGCGAAATTCCAATTGCTGGAATGATTCCCTACTAGTCTAGTACAAATCTTGCTCGTGTCAGTTTCTCCAAATAAGCAAAGTATTAGGCACTGTTAAGCTTTCCTTCGCGGCCACCTTTCAGCTTTTCGATCTTTCTTCTGTAGCTGAACTTATGATTCTGTATTCTGAGATGCTGATTCTGTATTCTGAGATGCTGAGAATTCCCGCGAGACTGTTTGTAATATCCCCTTCTTCTACCAGCTTACCCTCTTGTCTCTCTCTTTTTTTTATCTTTTTGAGGAAAATTGTTTTGAGATCCTCTGCCGTGCTACCTGGGGGATCTGGAATGGGAGCACAGCAAGGCACAAGCAGAATTCAGCAGGAAACGGATCGTCTGCTGTTATAATGTCTGCCGTTGGGTCACTGATGTGTGGGCCCCGCGCGCGTCGGGCCCACGTGTCAGTGACCCAACGGCAGATATTATAACGGCAGTGAATCTGCATGCAATTCAGCAAGCCTGCTCAGTTATGTAGTTGCGCACTGAACTCGGATACGTGAGCGTAAAATTGGCACTGTTGTTGTCAGTGGATGTCTGGATTTCGAAACCTTTTCCAACGATGTGAAAATGGATCTCAGTCTGAGCTATAATGGCTAGAAAAACATCGTCACACATGGTTAGCTCTCTCTCTTTGCTGACGAGTGTTACCTGTGATTATCTCCATATAAACTGCACCGTTTAAAACAACATGCAACAGTCAGAAACCCCTACTTGCAGTGCTAATCAGTTAACCTCCAATTAGCAGGCGGGTTGACTCAGGTGAGATCACCTTATGAATGTGGTATCGCGATCAGTCCGTAGTAGAGTAAGGTCAGTTTGGGGGAGTTGTGTTTTAACTTTGCTTTAGTTTTGGATCAAAAGCTTTCCCAAACAACATGGCTACAAACAGTGGCGGAGCCAGAAACTTTCAAAGAGGGGGGCTCTGCATGTCTGCGTGAAAACGTGACTGCGGCGAGACAAAACCATCATAGCATGAAAAACAACCTGTTATGACGTCGCTACAAATAACCAATCATATATATATATAGGAAAATGATTTCATACTCCTGGGTGTATGTACTCCCACATCTAATATACCGTTTAAATGATGTTATTATACCTCTTTATCCTTTTGAGTATACTCTAATACTTATTATAAGATACTCCAAAGTAAGTTCAATGAAAAATTTCATTAAAATCCACCTTTTATAGCATAATTTGTTTACATATTCCTTATACATATGGAAAAGGGTATGTAGCAAAAAAAATAAAGGGTCTGATGAAATTTTTTTAATCATGTTGTATTGGAATATCTTAGAATTATTATTGAAGTATACCGAAAGTGATAAAGGAGTATAAAGTGTTTATTTAAGTGGTATATTAGAGGTGGGAGTATGTACTCCCGAGAGTACGGAAAAGGCTTCCTATATATATATATATATATATATATATATATATATATATAGGAAAATAGTTTCATACTATATAGGAAATGTATGTATGTTCACCTCTAATATACCGCTTAAATGATGTTGTTATACCTCTTTATCCTACGAGTATACTCTAATATCGATTATAAGATACTCCAAAGTGAGTTCCATGAAAAATTTCATTAAAATCCACTTTTATAGCATAATTTGTTTACATATTCCTTATACATATGGAAAAGGGTATGTAGCAAAAAAATAAAGGGTCTGATGAATTTTTTTATCCTATTGTATTGGAGCATCTTAGAATTATTATTGGAGTATACTGAAAGTGATAAAGGAGTATAAAGCATTTATTTAAGTGGTATACTAGAGGTGGGAGTATGTACTCCCGGGAGTACGGAAAAGGCTTCCTATATATATATATATATAGAGAGAGAGAGAGAGAGAAAAGCTATTGTGCTATCAAGAGCACAACCTAATAATGCTCTTGACTTTTAACCGTAGGATGTAGGCACCCAACGGTCGATCCAGGCGCCCTCCCACTCGATGAAACGGCATTGCCTCACCCTCGTCCCCATCGCGCCTGTTTCTCGACGCCCCACGCAAGAAACCCTTGGCGGTGTCGAGAGGCATCGATTGGCGCGCACCTCAAGCGTGGGGACGAGCGAGCGAGGACGCCGAGTGGATCATACGTGACGGCGGGCAAATGATCGAGCTACCCATCCTCGCGTCGACAACCATCTGGAAGGATCGAGGCCTCATCATCCATGTAGTGCTGAGAAAAGCTAATTCGCCGGTGAACCTGCTTACTTTTTCTCTGCTTTGCGATTTTGCTTCCTTATCAATTGAGACAAATTATCTCTCTTGGTAGTATGAAAAGACAGGACTAAGGCTTTTATATGCTAATGATCATTGGTTATTATGGTTCGTTTGCTATTATACTAACTCTTTTGATAGCTAAAGCAGGTTTTTTACAGGCGCAGGTGAAATTTGTCAAATTAAACAACAAATAAGTTGTTGAATTAGCTGGTAACATTTACTTTGATTGTTAACCTGGTAAGGTAGTACTATCTGTCTGGCCTAGCCATAGCTCATAGGTTTATGAGACTGCTAAGCAATTAGCATATACAAGCTAAAATTCATGAAAGATGACTTATGGAACTTGAAAACCTGCTTCCACTTAACAATTTTTTCATGCCTTATGTAGTAAGTTTACTTGGTTATAAGCTCTCGACTAGCTTATGTACTTAGAAGAGGCAAGTGTAAGTGAAGCAAATCTACGCTTTCAATCTTTACGCCTATATTGTGGTTCTTCATTTCTTAGTTTGGTTTAAACATATTTTTGCAATCGCCCACTTAGCTTTTGTTACTTGTTGCAACATAGGTGACTAACGACATCATGCGTGCTATTTACTTGGAGGATTTCGGATTTTTTTCTGGATAGCAATTTAGAGTGAGATCCTCCACCTAATGTGGAACATTTCTTAACTCGTCACAAATTGCTTGAACGAAATAATTTGCAGAGAGCCCTGACACCAAATTGCGCCACAAAATTCAATGGAGAACTGTTGTATTTTTGTCATGTGATCAAGCAACGAAACCAAAGAAGTTGTAAAGTCATGCTTTTGAGCATCCTTTTGTAATTCTTGGTTGGTAAATTGAATTTGTTATCATGTAGACGAGGCTTTGTATTCTTACTACAAAAACATTCTAAGTGGAAGTATAGTTCAGACTTGTAACTCGTAGCCATATGAAAGGGCTCAAATTTCAAGAAGATGAAAGTTCAGATCCATGGCTCTTATGTTGAACAAGGTCGAATGAAATGCTACAGGAGTTTAAGCAGTACTTGCATCATCATCTCTGTACAGATCAATATCTTCAGATCCATCATCCAAACCGTGTCTTCGATTCTTGCGGGCTATTCTCTTCTCCTTTTTTCCCTATCCTTTCAAGTTCCTTTGCTGGAAAAACCTAACAAAGTGTAAGTAACAATTCAAGAAAAAAAATGAAATGTCAACATGCAAGTTAGTATGCAATACGGGCAAGTTCTAGCATTGTGCCCTCCTCTTGCTGCCACAAATGCCACATGTTCGTGGTTTCTTTGCATCCGAGCGCGGTTCAAGGTGGCTTAAATCTCGTGGTTTCTTTCTCTTTCCTTGCATTGAGATATTGGTGGATCTAAAATCTTTTGAGAATCTCTGATTGCACATGTGCCAATCTCACATGTTTGGGTCTCTTCATGAATAGGCAGCCCTTCCATTTATACTCGCGACATCTAATATTTCCGAAATTGTCTAAAAGCATCACTAGACTTTGATGCCATTTTCAGTAATTTCATCACCCTAGGCTTGAGTGTAGCAAACCTAATTTCTTCTTGCTCTTGAGTACCCCGTAACTCCATACTCCTCTCCAATTTTGATCTTTTCACGCTTGAATTAGCATCTTTGCACCACCGCTTTCATTATATATCTAGTAGGTAGATAAAACATATGTACATGATGCATGACCTTAATGGCATGTGAACAAAGCAAACCCTCAAACTCATAACCTTTGCAACTACAAGAAACTAACTCCTCTGATTTGTTGATCTGTACCATGTAGGTTTCTGGAACCATTTTTTCAATCATTGGATGGTAATTAATGGTCACCTCATACATGGCTTCCTTTTCAATCTCTCTAATTTGTCCAAGCCGAATTTTTAAAATTTTCTTGAACACTCGAACATTTTGGTTGTGTAGAACTGAGATGCATCTCTCTCAATTCGATGTAGTGACGAAAAACTTGGTACAACATTGAGACAAGCAATATCCTCATCACTTTCTTTTTGCCAAATACCATCTATCATCTTCTCAACATGTAAGACAAGTTCATACATAGATGTATGGTTGTTGGTCCACAATTTCAAGGCAGAATTGGCACTTTCACTTCTTTGGGATGTTGACATATTAGCAAAAAATACACCTCTAAAGAATGCTGGAACCCACTCGGACCGCTTTTCATACATAACTTTCAAGTGCCGATTATTCACTAAACCATAATTTCGAATCATGGCTGTCCAGCCCTCCTCAAATTCGGATACTGTGATGCTACGGTTTATAACTCGCTTCAACTCATCTTCAAAACCCGGCTTCATGTTATAAAGGACTCCCAAATGATCCCTTGCTTTTCTCATCACATGCCATTGGCAGCATCGATGTATTGTGTTATGAAAGACCTCTTTGATAACAATTCTCATCGCGGGATCTTAATCGGTGATAATGGCTTTTGGTTCCTTCCCATACATGGCTTTTAACCAAGTTTGGAACAACCATACAAACCCTGCTTTGTCCTCCGACCTTAGCATTGCAATCCCAAATATAATAGACATTCGATGATGATTCACACCAATGAAAGGTGCAAGAGGCATGCTGTACCTAAAATTAGCATAAAAAATACTTAATGAAGAATTCTATCGATCTAAAATCAGCAAAGAAAGAACATTGATCATATTTTGTAACAATACCTATTTGTTTGATAGGTCGTCGAAAGTGACAACATCTCCAAATTCTTGGAATGCTCTTCTTGCTCGACCATCAACCCAAAGCAAATTCTTTAAATGACCACTTCCATCCACGTCAACATCATAAAAAACTGGGATCTTCTTCTTTTTTCTTTTGAAAATGCACCAATGTAGCTTCTACATCCATACCAAGAAGTTTTCGTTTTTCACATGCTATCTCATTGCTCACATCCTTCTTTTTGAATCTCAGATTTTTTACCACCATGCCTAACACCCAAGTACTCATGTATTTTGTGATCTCAATATTTTGAGCACGCAAATCTTTATAACTTCCTTATCCTCATCTCCCATGTACCTATGGGAGCGAGGTTCCTTTTTTTGGAAGGAGAGGTGACCATTGGATGGTTATGATCATCTTCAAAAACACTTATTTTCCAAACTCCATCTTCCGCCTTGATACACATGCGTGCCTTTGTACTGCTTCGAGTAGTCGCACCTTGTTTTTCGTGGGTTTTATGACCAAAGACAGTTCTCCATTGAATTTTGTATGCTGTTGGTATTTCTTGAATAGCTCGCCTCGAGCAAAACCACCTCTCGAATGTGACATCCCCGATTTGATTTGTAGTGACTTGCTTTGCGAACACTAAAGCCCATTCGAAAAGCATAGTCATTGTAGAAAATTTTTGCATCATCTTTTGATAAAAATTCCTTGCCCACAAAGGGAACAAATTCTAAGTGTGCATGAGGATCAGCTTCATCTCCAAGTTGTTGTGTGCCAACGTTCAATTCTTCTGTGACAATTTCATCAATAGCCTCCATGCTAGTTGCTGCACAAACAGAAGAGGAGAAATTTTACCAGCTAATTCAACAACTTATTTGTTGTTTAATTTGACAAATTTACCAGCGACAGTAAAAAACTACTTTAGCTATCAAAAGAGTTAGTATATTAGCAAATGAACCATATTAACCAATGATCATTACAGAAGAGGAGAAATCCTAAGAACAGATTGTATTTGCTATTGTTATTCAGACAACGCACAACGCGATCCACTTAATGACTTGAGCTATCATTAGAATAAGAAGAAACAGCAGCTCAATTGTTATGTACACACTAAGTTGACGAGTAAGCTTTGACAAGAGACACGATTGTTTCAGGTACTTTTCCCTTCTACGTTTAGCATTGTGGTCCTCTTGGAGAAGCTTTTCAATTTTTGCATTGCTTTGCCCGCTAGTAATGAGAGTAGATAAATAAGTGTAGGGATGAAGTGTACAGAAATGTGAAATTTTCTCAACAAAATAAAAGATTATATCTCTAGCTACAACATCTCTAACTACGACAAAACATGCATGCATCATCGAACCATAAACAAAAATGTTGGAACTGCAAACGGATCTGATCTTAGATGCCCTAATAAAAGCCTTCCGTCCCTGTCTTTTCATACTACCAAGAGAGAGATAATTTGTCTCAATTGATAAGGAAGCAAAATCGCAGCGAGAAAAAAGTAAGGTGTTCACCGGCGAATTAGCTTTTCTCAGCACTACATGGATGATGAGGCCTCGATCCTTCCAGATGGTTGTCGACGCGAGGATGGGTAGCTCGATCACTGCCCGGCCGTGCGTATGATCCACGGGCAGCGTCCTCGCTCGCTCGTCCCCACGGCTTGAGGTGCGCATCGCCAATCGATGCCTCTCGACACCGCCAAGGGTTTCTTCGCGTGGGGCGTCGAGGAAACAAAGCCGCGATGGGGACGGTGTGAGGCGCCTGTTTCATCGAGGGAGGGCGCGACAGATCTCGACGTTGGGTGCCTACATCCTACTACGTTAAAAAGTCAAGAGCATTATTAGGTCTGTACTCTTGAGAGCACAATAGCTTTTCTCTCTCTCTCTATATATATATATATATGGCAACATATCTAGTGCTAAAGGTGATTTCATGCTAATATGCTAAAATCTAACTCGGACCCGTGGATCAAGTTTTGAAGGTTGAGATTTAACTAACCAGCTATGTGTAAAAGCATTTATGACAATGGGTTGTTTGCCACCTCGAATGTGAAAGCATTAATTGAGTGAGTTGTTTGACCTTCACCTCAGAGATCTCAACCTTCAAAACTTGATCCAAGGGTCCAAATTAGATTTTAGTATATTAGCACTGAAATCACCTTTAGCACTAGATATGTTGCATATATATATATATATATATATATATATATATATATATATATATATATATATATATAGCCTCAAGAAAACAAGGTTGTTGCAGGCCAAAATTGAAGACCTTCTTCACATAGAAAGAGATGCAGAGTTGGAATTCACTCAGGAAGAGTTGAATGCCACCTCATTAATAGATAGTAAGTCGAAGCAGCTGCTCAAGCCAGTCGAGTACTTGGTGACACATGGTCAGGCACAATAAGAGCAGTGCGACACCATTTGCAATCTAAGTGTTATAAGTAGTTCAATTGGTTAGAGTGCTTTATTTTTTATTATGTTGTTAGCCGGGTTAGTTATTACAAATATGATTTGTGAGAGGAGTGATGTTTGTTAACAGAGTTTTTTTGCTGGGCATCTGGCTGGGTGGGGTCGGGTGGGCTCCAGCCCCACCTAGCCCCACCAGCAGCTCCGCCTTTGGCTACAAAGCAGCTGTGAAGCTAAACAACAACAGAATCACCCTAAAAAACTACAGCTGCTGAGGAGGAGTTTTTCAACTGTGGCTTCGTTTGACCACCTCTCATCTCGGTCGCTCTGCCTTTCGACCTCCGCCTCGCCGCCTCCACATCACATCCCCACTCGGACGTCGTTGTACTTTGCTATGTTGTTACATTATCACTCAGTTGGCCCCTAAAGGCTACAGTCACAATAGCTAGTTTGTCAAACAGTATAATAAGAAAAACTACAGTCGTCAACTATAGTTGTCTTACAGCCTAGCAAACCAAAAACAGTTTTTCAGTCCAAACAGACCCTAAGACTAATAGCTGTAACCTGCAGCAAAAGGAACAGTCCGTTTGATCTTCGACTAGCCTGGGATCACGTGGACGAAGCTGAGAGAACCTCTGATGATCGTCATGCCGCTGCACTGCTGCAGTGCAGCCACGCAGGGGAGACAACAAGACACGTATAATGACCCCTCTCGCGCGTTTTAGATCCGAATTGCCTCCCCATTTTTCTACCATGTTAGGGTGTCGGCTCTCACAGGTGAGATCATGCCCCCACTCGTGCTTGTGCAGACAATGAGTGGGTATCTGAAGCGTTTCTGAACTTGAACTGTCTAAAGAAATTCAGTGGAACTTTCGGGATGCATTGCATACAAATGCGTGCAATCAAGCTCTGATCCCCTGGATGAACCGAACATATAAAATCCAATAATTAAACCGAAGTGCCCAGGGAGAACCTCCTAATATGGACGCTTTACATGATCACTGGCAAATGGATGCAGATTACCATTCGATCGGCAAGCACAAAATTTCACGCTTTAACGCCTTGGTAGTTTGTATCTCGATGGGCCAACTTGTCGGTCTCATTGGATACACATCACGATGATCTTCAAGCATTTTAGTCATTCATACGTAATTACGATGATCTGTGTTTTATTTGTAGAGAGGTACAGGCTGCTGCCTAGGGTAGCCATTTGGCTTACAACCCATGTATCATAGGATCAACATGTTGGAAAAATTAAAGTAAAAAATAAGACAAATAGTCCGTCCAACCTACGGTTAGTGCATAGATGGCCCAAAGAGCTGTTTATCGGCCTCAATCGGAATGAATAGCATATTTGCCCTTTACTTCTTCTTTTCAAAAATAGCTTTTTTATTTTTTTTAAAAATATCCTCCACACTACCACCAGCGGCAGTGTAATTGTCACAGAATAAGGGTGCAGAAATGCAATTTTCACAGAACAGGTACTCGAAAAATGCAATTTCCGCGGGATAAAGGTGCGGCATTTGGATTTTCTACAGCAAGGGCATACGGGAATTGGATTTGCTATTGTATGGTGGCTCAGCAAATTCTACACTCCCCTGTACGGAATAGAGCTATTCCTTAAAAAAATTCTATGGAGACTAGTTCTGTAAAAAAAGTTTAGGGACTAGAATAGTAAACAATTCTCTCAATTCTTACTCTATAATCAACTGATGAACCCTATTTGATTTGAAATTAGAGATTACCAAAGTAAATTTCACGAACGGCAATCTGAGCTGCCCCACCAACCGTCACTGCACGTGGGCCCATCCCATGGAGCCCACTGGCTGTGACCCTCCTCTCGTTGTGCCTCACATGCCTGTCTCGCCGAGTCGCTGGTTCATCATTTCGCACTCCCACCCATGCGCGCTCTAAAAGCTTCGCAGTAGTACTAGACAGTAGACACCACCACCCAAGAAAGATCTCTCACTCGCGACTTGCAAGCTAGCGCGCGGCGAGCGATGGTGGGGGCTGCGGACGAGTACCAATACAGGGGCCCGCGCGGGGGCGCCGCACGGGCTGCTGCTGGCGGTGGTGGTGGGGCTAGTGGTGACGGGCCCGCTCTTCCTGGGCGACGGCGGCGAGGCGCTCACGGACGCCGTCGTCGAGGTGCTCAGCCCCGTTGGCCTGCTCCTTCTCCCCGTGGGCCTCCTCCTCCTCATCCGCCTCCTCTCCGATCACAGGCGCGCGCCACGCCGCTGACGTCTTCGCCTCGGCGGCTCCCCGACGCCGCCCACAGCATCGGCGGTTTCATCGGCGCCGCCTCATGCTGATCCTCATCCTCGCGCTACTCTACTACCGGTCCTCGCTCTTCGGCAACGGCGGCGGTGACGAGGAGTAAGAGGGTGTTTAGGACAGCTCCAGCTCCACCAAAATCTGTGGAGTTGGTGGAGCAAGGTATTTCTAGCTTCAGAAATTTGTGGAGCTGGAGCTATGGGTACATTAAGAGTGTTTAGGTAGATCATCTTGTTTACATTTTAGACTAAAAATATAAACTTAATTCACTTTATTTTAGCCTATAAGTTTCAGCTCTGAGTTAGAGCTGGGATCTAGAGCTCTTCCAAACAAAGCCTAAGTAGACTAGGACCGATATCTTGAGTTGCCCGGTTGCCCCTACTTATGAGGGGTTGTTTTGTAATTTGAGATCTATGAGCAGGCTTGGCTGTAAAAGAGCTTGTGTAAATTAATTACAGTACCACTCGCTGTTTCTTTCGATTAGGCCATTCCCAATGTATAGTTTCATTTCCCAGTTTCTAAGAGTGCCACATCAGTTTTTATCTAGATAACCGTGTATCTCAGATTTCATCTAGATGAAACTCTTTCACCTCACATGAAACTCTCTCTATCTCTCTCTTCGTAATTACCTTGCCATATCACCAAACATGATGATGTGTCATATCATTTAATGAGAATGAAACTCAGTTGAAACCCCCACTGGGAATGGCCTTAGAGCAAAGCTAATAAGAGAGCCAACTGCAGGCTTTATCTTATTGCCATATCATATACAGTCAACCTAACAACCCACCTATATAATAGTTAGCCATACATACATACAAAGCCATTAATACTTGGCCCACATTCATCCACTCATTCTCTCACCTAGTTTCTTAGAGCCGTGGCAGAATTTGTGCAACAGAGATCTGACAGCTCGCTCTCCTCTCTCCTCCAACTCACCATAAATCTGATGTGGCAATCTTTATAGCCTGCTTATCTCATCTTATTATACTTGCTCTTATGATCTTGCTCTGTGGAAGGCTGAAACTTCTGGACTGCATCGGTCCATGTGCTTTTACTCTTGCGCTTCTTCTTGTCGGTGATTTCACTTTTACTCCGCCAATTACCCTACCTCAATAAAGTTAGCTCACTTAATGAAGGTAGCTGTTTACTTTGTCTCTTATCTATGTTATCTAGAGTAATCGTTAATATCAGTTTCTACAATAGCTATCTCTAAAAATTAGCTTTAGATGTTGTGTATTAATTACCTCTTCTCTCTTGTACATAACTAATCTATTTATATTCCTGTACAGTGCTTAGTACTAAATAAGAGTCAACTCTCTTCTCTCTTTTTTTCTCACTCTTCCACATAGAACAAAACTGACGTGGATATACTAAGAGTAACCTGAGATAGTCTTATTATACATGCTCTAAAAGTGAGCCGGAGTGGATGAAATTGATGAATCATGAACCTGTTCTAAAATTTGTGTTCAATTCAATCTTTTACAGTAAGGCTGAAGTAAAATTGCTACTAAAGTAATTTGGGATTGACCGCAGCGATCCGATAGTGCCACACTACCACTACATAGTCGTGTATCGTCTGCTATTCGCAGGCTCACGGCTGTTCGGGATAGCTTTTAATCATAGAGATTCTTGATTATAGCCAATTATCTGGAGAAGTAGTTATCTAAAGAATATGTTGTTTAGAGAATCTTCCTATTTGGTAATCCAGATTATAGCTAACTTTAGTAAGACTTTGACCTGGCGGAGGACCGGGTTGGCCAAGGCAGAGGCTTGTGCAATGGGCGAGGAGGAGGGCGGCAACAGTGTAGGAGGAGGTGGGCAGGGCGGAGCAGGAGGAGGACGGCAGCGGTGTAGGAAGAGGAGGACGGCTTCGACGGAGGAGGCGGGCGAAGGACGGCGGAGGCGTAGGAGGAGGAGGAGGACGGCTTCGGGCAGAGAGGCGACGGGCGGACGACAGTGGCCAGAGGGGCGACGGGTGGAGGACGATAGGGGAGGGGTGTCGACCGGAGGGGCGGCTAGCAGAGGATAACGGGGCGGAGGAGCATCGGGCACGGAGGGAGCAGCGCGCATGGTTGTGGAGAATTGATGAAAATCGGGTCACCGCCTGCTTCTGATTTTATGTTAGTTTGTCAATTCTAATTGTGAGAGAAACTGTTCAGAATCCTGTCATTCAGCAAATAATCCACCTTTTTTAGGCAGAAGCTGTCCATAAGCTATCTCGAGCAGGGTCATAGCATGCTTTGTGCTACATTTAATGCGCATGGGTGTAGCTGTTTTATGTTGTACTTTGTTCATCAATTTGGTAAGGTGATGGTTGCACGTACTCTAGGACTATAAGAGCAAGTACAATAATAAAGCCGACTACTTCCTTAATCTTTTATCCATGTCATTTAAAGTAAGCAATAGAGTTAGCTTGTATAATAACCATCTCTAAAAATTGTTTCTAAATACTGTGCAATAACTATCTCTTATCTCTTGCACATAACTAATCTATCTTGTTTCCCGTACCATACTGGCTCTTTCCTAAGAATCGGCTCTCTTCTATCTTATCTTTTTTTACTCTTTCAAAAAGGACAAAACTAATATGTACAGACTAAGAATAAGCTAAGACAGTCTTATTGTACATACCTTAAAAGTAAGTTTTAACCATTCTCCCTCTTTTCATTGTACTTATCTACAATCTACTATGCACGTATATAAGGCATCAATAAATCTAAGCAATATTTAATAAAAATAATTATACATGCTTTTATTAAATGACAAACCAAAATCATTTAACCTCTTCTAGAGCATTTAGGTAGGACTAGAGAAAGAAAAAAAACTACTCCCACCATTCAAGTTTATAAGTCCACAAATATAAGGTGAATTTCATAGTCTAAGACAAAATTAGCGTGATGTTCCCTGCATACCCTAGTAAATATCCATCTTTACCTCATATTCTCTGCATACATCATGCATGCATTGGATATAGTGCTTAGTTATAATAATTAGGGATAATCTAGCTACTTTTACTATCTTCTTAGTCTGTATGCCAAAAAAATAAGTCTTATAAACTAGGACAGAGGGAGTACAATTTAGGTTCCTCGATGAATAAATATATCAAAACAAAGACAAGGCTATAAAATATATAGCGAAATGGAGGGCGCGATATATATACTTATCTTTAAAGCCGGGAGGATTCAGAAGCAACCAGGACGCCACGTCATTCATTTTTCGGAAAAGCCCCTGCCAAAATCGAAAATCGTGAACGGGTCCTTCTGCGGTAAATTATAAATCGCGAACGGGTCCTTCTACCGATTATTTTACAAAAAAGACCCCGTAGTTCGGTTCTTTCAGCCCGGGAGTTTTAAAAAAATTTAAAATCACGAACAGGTCCTTTCACCGGTAATTTTGCGAAAAGGACCCCGTGGTTTCAGCAGATTCGCCATGGCGCCAGATTTTTCAAATTTTAAGATTTAAAAATATTAGGATCACGAGCGGGTCCTTCTACCGGTTATTTTTTGAAAAAACGCCGGTTCTTTCGACCCAAAAGATTTAAAAGATTTTGGGCTAACGCCAAATCACCAACGACGCGGCGTAGCGTGTTATTATACCTAGTTATACTAATGGAGCGATATATTATACTGGATGGAGACTTCGTGTTGATTGTTGCTAACTTTGTATTTCCTTTAATTTGAACTCTCACCGTTTCATCGACCCTTGTGCCTTGTGACGTGCGGTGTGGATAGGGGTGCAAATGGCTTGGATATGGTCAGATATCGCTCTTTTCGCATTATAAATCATGTTTTTTTTATCAAAGTCAGAGTTAGATGTGGATAGTATCAGATATGAATACGGTGTGGATAATATGATATACTGATTCGAAACGAATACGGAACAGAGTCGATACGCTACCGGATATTTTTTGTTGGATATCATGCGAAGATAGATACCGCATAAAGTACACATATAGAAATATTTAATCAACCATATAAGTTTGAATACAACAAAACTATTGCAATTTAACGAGTTATTTTATCTCATTTAGACATACACATACAAGACTCAACAATGACACAATGAATCTCAATAATTAAGAGAAAAAATAGGCAAGAACACTCGGACTAGGTGATCAATTAATCTCTTTTATGTGCCAAATTACTGTTACGAACACTAAGATTAAAGATTATAACAAAAGGACATAGACGGATCATCCAAAGTCCGAAAGATCATAGGAGGGAGGAGGAGCAAAGAATCCATAGATCAAATCGATCGGATCGTTTTGGGGAGTTTCTTTGTGCCAGGCTCACCAACGGATCTCCATGTAGGGGCTGAAGCAGCCATCCGGTCCACACCGGTGGCTACAGGCGTACGCCGTGCGCGTGGGAGGATTCCGTGCCAACTCCAGACGCAGCCCGACCGCATAGACGTGGGAGGACATGCTCGCCGACGATTCCTGCACCGCCATCACCATCAAGATCTACACCGCACCGACTGAACGCTTTCTCCTCCGTGACCATTGCCTCTTATCTCGCCCCATGGGGTCCCCTGTCATGTTCGCCATTGGCGTCTACCACCCCTCTGGCTGCGTCCACAGCCTCCTCAATGTGGCTGCTAGCCTCGTCGCCGCACCGCCTTCTCCGGCCACCTCCCATGCCCTCTGTCTCTCCCCCACCATCTTGCTCAGCGGCCTCCCCCTACAGTCTCCCTCAGTGGCCTCTCTACAGTGCCCATCTCAAGCCACATGCTCCGCGTCGTCAACCATGTGCTCCCAACATCTCCATCATCTCCTAAGATGCTTACGCCCAAGAAGCAGTAAGTTTTGGTGAAGCCGAGCAATAAAGGGGTGGAGAACCAGCCAGTTGCAGAGAACCCTCGACCATGGCGGGAGCGGTGTCACAGGGCTCCCCAGAGCCAGTGATTGGAAGTCCAGCATGCTCAGCGATAGCAACTCCTTGCACAGCGAGAAACCCCGCAGAGAGAATCGATTTTCAGATTTTCAAATATCGGAATTAATATATTTGAAAATATCCGAAAATTATTTCAGAATATCCCAAGCTGACGGATAGTATTCTCCCAAATTCAATGTCGAATCCGAATCAAAATATCCCAATCCGACAACTATCCAACTCGATGAGCCAGATCTGATCCAAAGGTATCCGGTCAGTCGGTCGGTCGGCAAATATCGGATCCGATTGCATCCCTAGGCGTGGATGTGTATGATGCAAAGAGGATGGAGCATTGGAGCCATCTTTCTGGAGACACATGAACAAGTATATGTACAGATAAAATAAACACGTAAAAATAACACATGGTGTACAAAAAGGGAAAATTTTGTTTACGTAACTTAAAATATGTGTAATATCATTTTTGCCATCTAAGCACTGCTCAGTTTGTTTTTAGCATCTTCCGTCTGTGTGTATTTCATTTGAACACGGAGAAATATGCAAAATACTAGAAAGGGACCACTTCTGAACAAAAAAAATACAAAATAGAAAAATAGGAAATTTGAAAAAAAAGAGAAAATACAGAAAAATTAAGGGACCATTTTGAACAAAAAAATTTAAAATTTCACAAAAGTTTTACATAATTTTTTTCCTAATGACTTGTGTCCAGACGTCTGAAATTTTTGGATACACTGCAACATTTTATTTATACGTGTGCAACAGTTCTCACCAACACATGCAATATTTTCCTTCGACAAAAAGTGAAATTCACTATAGTAAACGGATGTTGCAAGCGTTCACAAAAAATGTTGCATGCGTTGAAAAAAATATTGCACACGAGAAAAAAATGTTGCTAGAGGTGTCCGATGGGATGAATAGTGATCGGACGTCCGAGCGCTAGTATCTCCTATTTTTAGCAATGTTCCATAATAGTTGAGGAAGATTAAAATGTTTACTCAATGTAATTTTTTTTTAAAAAAAATCCTAGAGTAACTTCAAAAAAAGTTGTTCAAAATTTATAATTAAAAATATCTATGTTTTTAAAATATTTTCCTAATATTTTATGGTAATTTTTTTCCATATTTATCGATGGCCAAACCTGTTGACATGACTGACAAGAAAATAAAAGGAGCGGCAAAACAAAATACGCATTGAAAGAAGAATGATAAAAATGAAACAGACATGAAACAAATTTTCCCATTACAAAGCGTATTCTCTGTCGATTCGCATCAATTCGGTTCTCTAGGCCGTGGCGTTTGGTGCACCCAATATTGGTGTTTCGATAATCGGATTCATGGCTTCTGTTTGGACATCAAAGCTAAAATCCAAAAAGGTTTTTAAGAAAATAGCAAATAGAGTTTACAAATTTGAAAAAAAATTCACAGAAATTTCTTAATATATTATGAATTTAATAAAATTATTTTCAACTAAACACTAGTTTTTTATTTTTACACAGAAATTAGTTTTTAATTTTTGGAAGTAGGAAAGCCTTTTTGAAATACAAAAATTCATAGAAAATACCAAAAATAGAAATAATTATTAGAAAATATAGAAAATTGAATTATTCTTTGAAATTCACAATATCTAATAATATTTTTAAATTTAATTTTTTAATTATCTTAAAGAAAAAATTCTAGAATGTTATATGCCGCCATCGGATCTTGGTATGCATGCGAGAATATGCTTCCACTTGCCTACGTGAATACCTGGTAGACTTTTGCAAAACATAAAAAAAAATATTTGATACTTTTGCAACTTTGTTGTACTACATGATAAAATAACCTGTTAAATTATGAAAATCATGTTGAGTGTTGAACTTATATGGTTGATTAATCTCTGTTTTATGTATGCTATACGTGGTATCTGTTTTCGTAGGATATTCAACAAACAATTTTTGGTACCGTATCGATTCTACTCTGTATTCGCTTCGAATTCATGACCGATATCATCCACATTGCATTAGTATTCGGTACTATACGTATCTGATAAAAAATATTATTTATAATACAAAATAAACGATATTCGATCAATTCTAGCCAATTGTACCCTAACGATAGTATTTCGCTCCATTCAAGCGCAGTAAAGACAAACTGCCGACAGCCAGCGCTTGATCTCTGTTGATCAGTGCATGTTGGTGGTGCAGGCGCAACCATGTCGCTGCCAAGAGAAAAATATCACCTGTCGTTATGGCAGTGGGCAAAACTGCCCTTGCATGTGGGCTCCACATGCTGTGGGCCCCACGTGCAGGGGCAATACTACCCTCTACCGTAACGGCAGAGGATGCGCGTCCGTTGCCAAGATACTGGTGCTGATGAGTGATGGGCGGTGTGGCTAGGGTTGAAGTGATCATTAATTCATTCATGACGTGTGCACAAAGTTGGAACTTGTGCTGTTGTACAGTATGCTAGTTAGGGCCCATGCGGCCCTGCCCTTAGGCCCATCCAGTAGAGATGGAAAACCCTCCGGGGGCCGGTCAGCCCATCACGTCCCGACGTTCGGTCCAACCAAATCGTACAAAACCTTAGATTTTTTTATTTAATGTTTATTTTAAATCTTTTTTAAAAAATAATCAAGGGAAAAAATATTACGAAAATGGGTTCCCGTCACCCGGATATAGGGCGATCGCCTCATATTCGGGCGATAGGGACCTTGTCGTAAAAAACACCATAAAAATACCCTATATTACGAAACACGTATGGTAATAATCGTATGGTGTTGATAGCATCTAGGCCCGCTAAGTTCTTTATTCAGTATTAATGTTATGGTTTTGGTGTTGATGACTAAGTTCATAATTTCTAAGCTATGAAGAATATTAAGTGGAGCATCAGGAAGTCTACTGAAATGACAAGGTTAATGTCTCTTGTTACTAGTTTTTTGGCTTGGAAGGTGATTCAAGCCAAGTAACTAGGGTTATTTTAGTTTGATCGTACTATAAAGGGGGACTGTGCACAAGCTAATTAATTGGTTCACAAGGATAAGACCATCTAGACTGCTTGGAGTTAGAAATTGTTTTGTCTTTCTGATTCTAAGTGTTTCCCCTCTTCCCGGACTAAAACTTCATTTCTTATTCCTTAAGTCCGAAGCAACCTTAGTTAGAAGCCTTCTTTCGCCGGACCAATCCTATTCAGTCCGGCGCTAAAAGACTTTCACCCTAATCGAGTGTTTCCCTTTCACGCCGGACCGATTTCCACCTTCTCTTTCTTTAGTCCGGCGCAGTTGTAATTCTCTCGGTTAGTGCTTCCTTGTCCCAAAAAGTCTGAAGATAAAACCTTGTAAAATCTCATTCGTGGCGGATCAAATTTATCAGTTCGAGATACTTGATAATATTCTCAAATCTTCGCCGACTGTATTTTTCAGTCCGTGGTGAAAGTTTTTCTTATATGAGAAGTAAACCGAGCGCACACCATTCATGCCAGACCAAAATTCCTAAACTCAAAATTCTCAGTCCGACGAAAAAGCGTTTCTCTCGGTAAAAGCTTTTTGTATTAGTTGAAAAATCTATTAGCATACTATCCTTGAAATACATCTACGACGGACCAAATTACTCGGTTCGGTGCAAGTGTATATCTCTCTTTACTTTGGCGGACCAAATCTTTCATTCTTCCCACGTATGACGGACCAAAATTTTTGGTCCGGCATAAATAGCCAAAATTGGTCCGGGGTATATAGGATCAGTATCGCTAGGTTATTTTTCTATGTCCGTGGCAAACATGTTAAGCTGAATTTTGATACTCTGACACGTTGCAACGGTCACAGTGGTAGGTGTAACGGCTATTTTCTGTCCAAATGCCTATATAAGCATTTCCTGAACCATCTACCTATAACTTTTTGATCTCCTTGACATCTTATCATCCTTTGAGTATTCATTCCTTCAAGGAGACTGAGTTTCACTCTAAACTCTTAAAAACTTCACTTTCTTAAGTTTTTAGCTTCAAGCTTAAGTCTAGTTGTGCTATTGCGAGTGAACCAAGAGACAGGGCTTTTGCAGGGTCTATTACTCTTGGATCTTAGTGATTTTAGATGGCTTGAAGGCTGTGAAGGTGCGACCTATCCAAAGGTGTTTATGGAAGGCCACCTTGTTGTGAGAGGTTTGGAACTCACCTCACCGGAGTGGTGAAAGAGTTACCCCGAGTGGAGATCAAAGCTACTGCGCTAGCTTTGGTGGAGCTATACTTCGAGAGAAATGCTCTAACGTGAAGTAGGAGAGTGGCTCCGAACCACGGGATAAATTCCTGTCTCTTTTGTGCTATTCCTTACTGTTGAATTACTTTTAGTTGCTATTACTTCTGTGTTTTTTCATTCTGCTATCTTACTGTGTTTAGCTATCCTCTTAAGAAAGCATTATATCTTGAAACTAAGTAGTTAAAATTTGTAAAAGTTGCCTATTCACCCCGCTCTAGGCCAACTTGATCCTTCAGGTGTTTTTTACAGCCAGGTCCCTATCGCTCGAATATGGGGCGATTGTAAGTTCAACCTTCATTAGTTATGGTTTTGGTGTTAATGACAAATCTAATCTTGTGTTAATGACAAATCCAATATTGAGTTTATCCCCTAATGCGATTTTGTTATTAATGACAAATCTTATATCGAGACTAACTTGTTTATTTAGAATATCTTTGATTAGTCTCATCGCATTGAAAATGGAAAACCCAAGGTATGTTTGCATATTCATTCTAGTATTAGTTGCATACTTTGGAGTCAAGTTAAAATATGAATGTCCCCGTTATATTAACCACAAAATGTGCATTATGTTTCTCAATCCATATATTACATGGATGCACATATTTAGGGAGTTTGTAGTTTAACTTGAAAGTCTCTTTGTATTGATCAATTCGCTATTGACACATATAAGGATCAAGACAAAGAAACTAAATCCTTGAGTATATGTTTGAATTGCCTAGTTATAAATATACTCATGGTAATATAGGATATACTCCAATATGATCAAATTGGATATGTGCATATTATGTCCAAGTCAATTATATCTATGCACATATACATGTGGAGTGTATTCTATAGTTGATGATTTAGAGTAATGATCATTTCCATACAATTTACATATAATGGATCATTACTTTCCATCAACACGAGTATATGAAAACTTGTGTAGTTAATATATACTCATATCAATTTAAATGATAATTTAAATTGAGTTCATTTGTCTTGCTAATCATTAAGGAACATTTCATCATGTGTTGATGGGGTTCCGTGATTATGTGAGGACAAATGAATAACTCTTAAGTATAATAAAGCATGAGTTGCATTATTGTACTTAAGACACATTAAATCATTTCAATTGATTTAGGTTGTGCTCAATTGATCTAGAGGCATCCATTATGTGTTAATGGAGTGCAGAAGATAATTGAGACAACCATGCATCTTGGACTAACTATTTTATGAGTTGTGATTGAGTTAGGTCCAAAGATGGATGAGATGATGAGAACGGGACAAGGACGGCATCATGAGTTGATGGGCGTCAAGAATGGATCCCGAAGTGGAGTCAAGTGGATATCCCGGGGGAATATCAAAGTGATGATCATAAAGACCCCAAAGGGGATTGCTTGCACGCGGCGGCGAAGGTAACTAGATAGGCTAAGGACTCTGTAGTCTTTGAGTCTAAGGTTTTATCGCCGCTATTAAGAGGGTCGCCTTTTGTTTGAGCTTCATCATGTGTTGGTGATCTCATTCCGCGTTCACTCGAGCTCAAACCATTTGGATTTGGTTTTTGCATATGGGTTAACCATTTGGCATGTGTTGCGAATGGGTTAAACTTATGCTTGGTTGCATTTGGTTTTCGCATAATGCTTTGATTTGCATGTGTTGCAAGAAGTGATAAGCTAGTGCGTTGGCTTTTTGTGTGAAGTTCACTATTGCATGTGTTGCATTAGTTGAAGCTTCATGTTTTGGTTTATAAAACAATCTTTCTTAAAACCGTGTGTTTGCTTGGAGCTAAGTTTTGCATGTGTTGCAAAAGGAGAGAGCTCAAGCATGATTTGATGTTTGTGTGTTTGTATGGAGCTAGAGGCTTGCATGTGTTGCGAGTAAAGAGCTCATACTTGAGATTTGGTTTTGGTGTTAGTTCGATTTGGTGTTGCATGGAACTAGAGAATTGCATGTGTTGCAATTAGAGAGTTCATGCATCTTGATTTGATGTTGCTTGGAGCTAGACTTTTGCATGTGTTGCAAAGAGTAGTGCTCAAGCATGAAATGTGTTTATTGCGTTATTTGCAAGTTCGTTGTGCGAATAAACTGAGGTTTATGAGTCCGGAATTCCGAGAGCATGTGAGTGGGGCTTGCAACGGGTGTTGGCAAGTTGACCGGGTCTTGTGTTGACCTTCACATGGCTAGGGGATTAATCTCATAAACTCGAGTTTGATTTGCTTAATACGTTTTGCAAATAGTCTTTGAGTTGATTGCGAAATGCGTTTTTGCAATTTGGTTGAAATTCTTTGAGCATGAGCTAAGTTGGTGCAAATGTGTTTTGCACGTGTATATGATCATGTGTTGATCATCCTTGAGGCTCAAAGAGTGGGTTTTGGTTTTTGGAGAAATGGATTTGAAAGTAGAATTCTGGTTTTCTCTCGAGGTAAGAAGATCAAGATGGAGGTGCGATAGTACCGCTATTTGCATTCACCGCAATATTGTTATGTAGCTTTTCTCCAAGGCGTGTGTTTTCTGGTGGTGCTTGGTAAGCACTACCGCCATGTGGGGAGCCGGTAGGTCAAAGTCATTTCACTGCCCTCAGAGGGCGGTAGAGTACTGAATATATCCGCGTCTTAATCGCTGGAGGTGGGGCGGTACTACCGGCCCTATGAGGGCGGTAGTACCGGCCTTCGCTGATTTCTGCCCGTTTTAGCCCCCAACGGCTAGTTTTCTTGTGGGGGGCTATATATACCCTCTTGGGGGGCTTAGGGCTAGAGTTGCTGGCTTGGTTGAGGTTTTGGGTGAGGTGTTGCATGTGTTGCACACTCCCATTTGATTCTTGAGCTTAAGAGTGAGCTAATTGCATGTGTTGCAATTAGGAGTGGTTTGAGTGAGCTCTTGTGCATGTGTTGCACTTGAGTGAGGTCCTTGTGCATGTGTTGCACTTGGTGATCGCCGGAGAGCATTTGTTGTGCCCGGTGAGGTTCAAGCAAGGAGCGGCTTATTACTCTTGGAGGTTGCCGACTCCTAGGCACGGCGTGGGCGCCATGCGCGGGAGCTCTCGAGGTGTGGGAGGCCCCGGCAAGTTTGTGAAGGTTCGGGTTGAGCCTACGCGCAAGCGTGAAAAACCACGACTAGTGGAAAGAGGCGGGTGCTCGAGCGGGAGCCGGTCCAAGTGTGGGCTTGCCTCAACGTGGACTAGGGACCAAGCAAGTCTCCGAACACCACGGAAAAATATCGCTTTGTCTCTTGTCTCTTTACATTCAAGTATTTACCTTTTGCATATTAATCAATTGCTTGATTGTAGAATTGCTTAGTATTAATTGTTTGATCAATTTAGCAATTCTAGTTTAGAGACATAATTTAGTTAGTGCACTAGTGAGCCTAGTTGATTTAGGCTTTAATTGTCAAAACCTATTTATCGCCTCCGCATATATCTTTGATTAGGTTTTGACTTAGGGAATATTAGAGCTAATTGTTTAGTGAGCGATCGAATTTCATAAAACGCCTATTCACCCCCTCTAGGCGCATCCTCGACTTCACACGATCGCCCCATATCCGGGCGACGGGAGCCCATTTTGGCAAAAACAATTTGTTGATTATTTTTAAAAAAAGATTTAAAATAAATATTAAATTAAAAAATTCCAAAACCTTATCCTGCCTTGCCACTTGGCACGACTGTAACCCTCCACGTCAGACAAGCGTACTGACCTGGAACCCGTACCCTCTCCTCCTTTCCTACCCAATCTATGTATCTTTCTCCCAGGCCCAAGCCGCCAGCTCTTACCCTCACGTTCTGATAAAAAGCCTTATAATTAATATATAGATTTGTTTTAGCAATCTAAAATGGTTTAAAATTTTTGAAAATTTTACAGAAGGGTGATAAGGAAATGCTTAATATCATATAAAAATTTGAATCATGATCACACTCTAGTGAATTTATAAAATTTTTACAAGACACGGTACCATTTATGTTCTTTCTCTTTTGATTTTTGAAATATAATATAACAAATGAAGTTCAATACTTACATAGATTTGATTGACCAAACAAAAAGTTAAAATTTTTTGAAAATTTATATAATGATACTGAGGTAATTATTAATCTCTCATAAAAATTTTATATCATAATCATGCTTGAATTTTTTAAAAAATTCGATAAGGTTATCGTCCCAATTATATTCAAACTATTTTTGATTTTTAAAGATAACAAATGAAGTGAAGTTAAATTATTTTTAAAATTTTTATGTATGATCCTACAATACTAAAAATAGTATCATAAATTTTTCAGATCATTATCAAGTTTGTACAATTTTATAAAAATCTAACAATGTTTCTGCCAAAATTTTAAAATGTCTAAAAAATCGGTTTTTCAATAAATTTTCATAGAAGATGACTTTTTTAAGGGTTATTGGACCAAATCCGATCAAATCTACCCATAAAAGTTTTAAAACCGGTCAAAATATGAAATTTTGCCCAAAAAAATGAAATCACTGTAGCAATTTAAAATTTCTTTTATCTAGATGGTAATTTGGATTTTGTGGTGACCAAATTCACGGAAATTTGTATCCCTACCTACGCACCCCTGAGAAATACACAAGACCCCCACGCACAAAATGTAAGGATAGAGGTCCAGGGGCATAGCCAGCGGAGCTCTGTTAGCTAAGAAACCTGTTCAGTCATTAGATCTTAAATACCTATTTAGTATTAGGGCCTGCTTGGGAGCCTTGAATTTTTTTACAAGTGTAAATATCTTACACTATTTGTGGGCACAAAAAAACCACTTGAATACATCCGAATTTATTTTCCCTTGTAAAAACTTAGAATTTTGTTTGGGTATTCCTGTTGTAAATATTCACTGCTGCTAATGACTTACTTTACAGGCTAAATAGAGCATAGCACATTTGGCAGGTAAATGAAAACATCTCGTTGCTCATCATGAAAATCACATCTCTTACTCTTGCACATTCGATTGAATAAGCAGAGCATAACACAGTTGCTCGTCATGAAAATCACACATGAACCAAGTACATAACAAGTCATGAAAATCACACGGTTGAGCGATCGAATAAGCAGAGCACACATGAACCAAGTACATAATAGAATGTGTTCCTAAAAAACTTATTCAACCAAAATGAACTTCAGTTGATAAATGCAAGAACTACATGTTTGAACTTTAGCTCCTCAGTTGATAAACATATTCAGCCAATATGAACTACATAATTGAACTACCGCACTTTGTGTGCTAGTAGCGTTGAAACTCATTTAATGGCTATTTTCACTGCATTTAATGTGCTAGTTCGACCATTGGAGGAGGTTTGGTACTATCGGGTTTTGCACACTGGTAGTACTGGGCTTCCTTTTTTATGATTTTTGGTTTCAACGGTTGGAATTGTGGATGGAGGTTATAAGGGCTGCTTGTTTGTTTTTCCGATTCGGATTCGCCCTAAAAGCGAATTAGAAACAAACAACTGATTCTAGAATCGATTCTCACAATCCACCCACCCATATACACTAGAATCCACAATCCACTTCATATGTGCTTTTGGATTCTAGCTTTTAGAGAATCAGCTTCTCTACAACCACAATCTAGAATCAGCTTTTAGAGAATCCAAAACTGAAACAAACAGGCCCTAAATACCCCTACACCTACAGCAAGGGCACTTCTTGGATATTCATTGCACATTAGTTGAGCCCTTTATAGCTTTCACTCATCCCTTGAGTATTCAATTCACATTTTGATTGAGATAGGTGCATTTAAGTGTAAAATTCATTATGGAGCTATTTAGACACTTGACCATCCTCAAGCAAGCATCATCCACTTTATTCTCTTGAAGGTTGCCGCCTCCTAGACGGCTTGAAAGTGTGAGAACTGGTGATTTCCTCAAAGAAACTTGCGAGGAGGCCAGGTGGATTGTGAAGGCCGGAGCTCACCTACGTGGTGCGAGGTAGAGCTACCCCTAGTGATCGAGAGAGACTCATTTGTGTAAGGAGCCGGTTTGATTTGTTTAAGCTTCCTCAACGTGAATTAGGGAAGACAACAAGTCTCTAAGACTATAGGATAAAATTCTTATATCCATCTTTTGTGGTTTGCTTTCTTGTAGTTAAATTTGAGTAATTTACTTTCCTAATGTATCTAGCTTTAATCATCTCTTTAGGATTATTGAATTGTTAGACATGGTTGGTGCACTTAGTGAAATCTAGATGATTTAGACTTTAATTGTTAAAATTCTTGATTCTAGTATTATTTGTTTATTTAGGGCAATTAGAGCCAAAGAATTTAAAAAACCTGCTATTCACCCCTCTAGTCAGTTACCCTTGATCCTACACTGATCCTCAATAAATCGCTTAGTAAGCGCTGATTTTTGCTCCGTGATCTTGATTTTCACTAGGGTTTTGGTTTCCTATGGTGCAGATCTAAAATCGACCGATATTTAGCGATTTTTCATTCAATATTCTTCAATAATCGCTCGATATGCTTCGATAATCTCTATCAACCACTGGAGATGAAGAACACATGTGGCTATGTCAATTTTGACTTGAATCGGGTGACATTTCAGTGAAATCCATTGATAATTGACTAATGCCGAGTGGTAATCCACAGTTGTGTTGGGTTGTAAGGTTGGATTATGTGGAGGTTGACACGTTTGGGACTAGCTAAGTATGTTGTTCCTATTGTGATGTTAGCTAAAAATTCTTGTTGTGATGTAGTACATGGAGGTTGCTTGTTGTGAAGTTAGGTAACTATGTTTGACTGCCTGGCAATAATTATTTTTTTTATTACATGAAGTAAACCTAGAATGTTTAGGTAGATGGGTTTTGCTTGTGACATCAAATGCTTGTTCATTTTTTGTTAGATGTAGTAAACCTAGGATGGCTGTGACGAAAAATTGCTTCTGACACGATGTGCACCGATTTTATTTTTGTAATGTAAACTGCACATATGCTGACTTCTTGTTGTTATGTATTAGCAGATGGTAGATCAGGGCGACGTTGTGTGAGAGGATGGTGATAAGATAGAGACCGGATTTTAACACAAGTACTGTCACCAAGAGAAGAAAGGAGGCGGTTCAGCCCGACTAAAGCACCACTTAGTGGGGCGCGGTACAAATGTCGTCCATTGTAGTTTAGTTCCTAAGGATGTTCGTGAGTATTTTCAACGTGACCTAGACAAGATTATGGATAAGAGGAAGGGAATGAGAGACGAGAGGTTCACAAAGGAAGAAGCAGCTGCGGATAGGGATGAAAACGGAACAAAAACGGTCGATAAATGGCCCTTCCATTTTTGTTTCTATATTTTTTACCGGTAACAAAAACGAAATCAGAAACTTCGAAAACGGATATGAAAAGGAAAGCGGAAAATTCCACAAAAACATAGTACATGATCTATTCAAACGTACCAACTTTGAATGAAACCTATATGAGTACATATAGCACCACGCCGCAGGTGTGTGACAATTTCAACCTTCAACATAAGATATTATAAAAAAATGTATTATAAGCAGCAGAAGCATCAAAAGTAAGGTTGGAACAAAACACACATGAAAGTTCAAGCTCCATTAATTTGGTTTTAGTGTTATTGACAAATCTAATATTGAGACTAACTCTTTTGATAATCATATATTGATTAGTCTCAATTGTTAATTAATGACAAATCTTTTTATGAGACTAACTCTTTTGTTGAGCTTAATTCTTATTAGTCTCTTTTGGATGAAAAAGATGGAAATATCAAAGGTATGCATTCGAGCTCATGTTATATATCTTGTTGCATTCCTTGGATGCAGTACCCATGATTATATTAATAAATCCAAATGTGAGACTAACTCTTTTATTGAGTATATCTTTGTTTAGTCTCATCTCATTGAAAAATGGAAAACCCGAGGTATGCACTCATATTCATTTTATGATATCTTAATGCATATTTTGGATTCAAGATTAAATGATGAAATCTACCATTATTCAGATCTCAAGATGTGCATAATATTTTCAATTCCATATTTACATAGATGCACATATCTAGGGGGAGTTCGTCATTTAACTTGAAGGTTTCATTGTATTGATCTATTCTTTATTGACACATATAAGGATCAAGACATTAAAACTAATTCTTGAGTATATATTTGAATTGCCTAGTTATAGTATACTCATGATAATATAGGATAAGCTCCAATGTAATCAAAATTGAATATGTGCGTATTGTCTCCAAGTCAATTATATCTATGCACATATACATGTGGGGTTTATTCTATAGTTGATGGCTTAGAGTAATGGTCATTTCCATATAGTCCACACATTATGGATCATTACTTTTCATCAACATGAGTATATAAAAACTTGTGCAGTTAATATATACTCATATCAATTTAAATGAAAATTTAAATTGAGGTCGGTTGTCTTTTAATCAACAAAGGATATCTCATCATGTGTTGATAGTGTTCTTTTGGATTGATTAAAGATAATCGATAGTTCTTGAGTATAACGAAGCATTAGTTGTATCGGTGTACTCAAGACACATTTATATCATTTAATTTGATTTGGGTTGTGCTCAATCGATATTAGAGGCTTCCATTATGCGTTAATGGAGTGAATATATGATTGAGACAACCATGTATCTTGGACTAACTATTCTTATGAGTTGTGAATGAGATAGGTTAAGTCTAAATGGTTGAGATATATAAGAAAATGGGACAATGACGCATCAAGTGAAGATAAACGTTAAGATCCCGAAGATAAGAAGAGAAGAAATTCATCAAGAAAGGATGGATAAAGAAGAGAAGAAGGCTGACGATCCTGGGGAGATGCAAAAGGATCAAAGATCTTAAAAGCCCCAAAGGGGATCGCGTGCGACAGCGAAGGTATAACTAGATAGGCTAAGGACTTCCTAATCTTTGAGTCTAGTTTTTATCGCCGTACTATTAAGAGGGGTCGAGTTTTCTAGTTTGAGCTTCATCATGTGTTGGTGAGCTCAACCCGCGTTTCACTCAAGCTCAACCCGTTTGGTTTTTGCATGAAGCTAACCATTTAGCATGTGTTGCAAATGGGAGAAGCCTATGTTTCGGTTTTTCGCATAACGCTTTGATTTGCATGTGTTGTAAGTGGGATAAGCGTATGCGTTGGCTTTTACATGAAGTTTGTATTTTGCATGTGTTGCGAATATTGAATTCATGCTTGGTGCTCGCATGAGCTATGTACTTGCATGTGTTGCAAAGAAAATAGCTCATGCTTGTTTTAATTCAATTTCTTATTTGAAGTAATTACTTGGAGCTAAGTTTTGCATGTGTTGCAAAAGAAGAGGGCTCAAGCAATTTGTGTTTATGGGGTATGCATGGAGCTAAGATTTGCATGTATTGCAAATAGTGAGCTCATGCATTTAAGTTTGTTTGGTTTTGCTTGGAGCTAGGTTTGCATGTGTTGCAAAATGAGGATGCTCAAACAAGTTGGATTTGGAGTTTACGTATGGTTCTTTAAAGCATGTGAATAGTATTTACAAATGTGTTTTGCAAATTGTTTTGATCATGAGTTGATCATCACATGGCTCAAGTTTTAATCTTGTTGACCCTTGCTAACTTGTAGTTATGCTTTTGATCAAGTCTATGTGAGGGATTTTGAGAAAATCAAAGTTAGACTTGAATGACTAAATTAGAGTCTTTGTTTTTGTGATTTTGGAAAATATCTATAGTTGCTTAAATCTTGAAAATGAGTGAAGATTGTAGCCCTCGTGATAAGCTTCGCATAGAGTCCAAGATCACATAAATCGGAGTTCGAGTAAAAAGTTATGAGCGTTTTAGTGGCTGTAGTAGCGGCAGTACCGCAAAAGCGGCACTACCGCCCGTGGGGGCCGGTAGTGCCACACAAGTCGGCACTACCGCTCAATTTTGTGGTAGTTATTTGCCAGAGGAGGTTCTTTTGAGTTTTTAGGCCGGTACTACCGCTCCTCATGGTCGGTAGTGCCGGGGGTACTATAGCAACGGCTAGTTTCAGCACTTTTAATGTCTGTTTTGCCCCCCAATGGCTAGTTTTCTTTGTGAGGCTATAAAAGGAGGTCTTGGGGGGCATTTGCTGGTTGTTGAAGCTTTCATTTGTGTATTGGCTCTTGTGTGAGTATTTGGGAGGTTAATTGCATGTGTTGCATTCCCTCAAGTTGATTTTGAGCTAAGAGAGACTAATTGCATGTGTTACAATTAGAAGTGGGTTGAAAGTCTCTTGTGCATGTGTTGCACTTGAGGAGTAGCTTAGGTGCATGTGTTGCACTAGGTGATCTCCGGAAGCGCATGTGTTGCGCTAGGTGAAGCTCGAGTGGAGACTCGGCTTATTACTCTTGAAGATTGCCGCCTCCTAAATGGCGTAGAGCATCGTGCGCTGGAGCTCTCAAAGGAATTGTGAGAAGCCCCGACGAGTTTGTGAAGGTTCGAGTTGAGCCTACCCGAAGCGGTGAAAAACTCCCACTAGTGGAATTGAGGCGGGTGCTCATTGTGGAGCCGGTCCAAGAATTGGGCTTGCCTCAACGTGGACTAGAGGAGTTCGGCAAGTCTCCGAACACCACGGTAAAAAGTATTGTGTCTCTTGTGCTTTCATTGTATTCGTTATTTATATTCAAGTAATTTATATTCATAGAATTAAATTGATTGATTACTTGTCCTTAGGATTGCAATTTATTGTTAGAGACATAATTAGCTAGTGCACATAGTGAGCCTAGAGATTTTAGGCTTTGATTGTCAAAACCTTAGTTTATCGCTTTTGCATTAATTGTTGTTGAGGTTTTGGCATAAGAGTAATTTTGGTAGTTGATAACTCAATCAACTCCTAAGGAAGCCAGAAGTGTAGCTTTACTTTCACCACCATATGTGACAACAACTTTGTTGCCTGGTAGTTTTGCGAGCTAGTGAAGTGACAAGAAAATATTCAGAACACTGAATTTATAATTTGGCTGACCAAATATGAGGTCAAAACCATGTCGCATATGACAAAGAAAACAACATTATTGACGACGCATTTTAAATCTGACAGATGGGTGCCTAGCTTGTAGCCTGGCTGAAGTGAACATAGGTATGATATCCTACTTTGTCTAGCTTGTAGCCTAGTTTGACAGATGGGTGGCCTACTCGAAGTGAATGTCCCCAGTATATATGTCCTAGTTTGGCTAGCTTGCAGCCTGGTTCCTACATACACCTACTAATCTACCTAGGGATGGCAATTCTACCCATTTACCCGCATGCCCGTGGGTAAATACCCGAATAGAGGTGGGTATGGGGTCTTTTTTTTTACCCGCAGGTATAGAAATGGGACTAATTCTTTACCCACCGGGTAAACGTGTACGGTATAGGTAAGCTATACCCGTACCCATTATACTCGTTTACCCGTGAAATACATTGACAAGTGGTATACAAAAGCTACTAGCGCTAATTACCAAGGATGGTGATTTTTAGACTTTTTATTCTTTCGATATCTTTTTCAATGCTGGGTCAATGTGTTTGTCTTTAGATGGTGCAAATGTTCCTTAATGACTTGGATCTTATATGTTCTGAAAACTACAAGTGCTCTATTGCACTTTACTCTTCTAGTCTTTTGTGTCATTACCGATCTATGATAATAATGTTACCAGATTATGCCTCTGAAGTTTGTTCATTTTTCTTTTCCTTACTAGTATCAGACTATCAGTACCAGTCTCTTATTATATCACCAACCAAGTAAGGCAACAAGTTGACTAGTTAGTTTCTTATACAACGCAATAACTTATTAAGGCTATTGTTCTATGTTTTGCTTCTGAGAAGAAATATGATTTGCATAATAAAGATAACCCTTGATATATTTTACTCCTGTAATTATACTTTGGCGGTAACAGGTATACCATGGCGACGGTACCATGGCGGCGGGTATGGGGATGTTCACACCATGGTTTCATGGTATACCATGGGGAATCTGGTGGTCGCGGCACGGTATGGGCGAGGATTACCCGTGCTCTACAGCCCGATTGCCATCCCTAAATCTACCTGACATGGAAATGGCATTTACTTTGAGCTCACACGTTTGACCGGTCGGAGTCATGAGAGCGCAAGCATATGGGTGGGCACGCACGTGGCCAGAGCACGGAAACACTGTGCTGAGCACAGTCTATCAGAATTTTCAGTTTTGATTATACGAGATTTTTGTTTCGTTTCTGTTTCCGATGGAACTAGCTTCCCCATTTCTGTTTTTGTTTTCGACAAAATTTTTTTGTTTCTATTTCTATATCAATATTTTTTGTTTTCATTTTCAAAAAAGGCTTTCGTTTCTGTTTTTCTCTGGAACGGTTGGAAACTTTTCGTTCCGTTTTCAACCCCAGCTGCAGATTTCTCGTAGAGAAGAAATTCATATGCAGAGTACATGGGTAATGTTGATGAGAAGGAGCAACTCTAGTATGCCATGGTTGCCTCGAGGGTAGAGGCAGAATTTATCAGTCAGCCAGGTGGCAGGTACAAACACGGTGGTGGTAGTGGCACCTCTAGGGGGGCTAGAGGAGGGGCGATAGTGTGTTACTGAGGATGTTTTCGAGTTCCTTGCAATAGGAAAGACAGGCTGTTGGGGGTTACAACCTTGGTTTGGCCGTGGCACTGTGCAAAACAATGATTGACACTAGAAAGTGGACACAGAAGAGTAGGAATGCCAAAATTTTCCACACGACTAGTATCATAGAGAGGAAAGTAGACAATCCCTACTTTGTTAGGCCATTAGGGAAACTCAAAAATAGGATAAGTGAGTTTTTAAATTTTTCTCTAGCTGTACACTGATTAATAGCTCATATTTTCGTCCTATATTTTATTTGCAGGCGAGGGTGTCCCGTCTCCGACTGGGAGACATAGATAACAAATATTTATACACAACGAAGCAGACATACGGGAGAAGTTGGCAAGGTTCAAGTTGGATTGGCCTACGTACGGTGTAACAATCATATGCGATTCTTGGACTGAATAGACATGCATGAGTAACATCAACTTCATGATATACTACAATATCACCATATTCTTCTACAAGTCCATGGATGCGACGGGCCTAACTCAGAATGCCTCATACTTGCGCAAGGTACATGCTTTCATTGCTCCTCTTATGAAATCTATTTGAGGTACACATCATGTAATGGGGGTTTTACATTTTGTTTGTTGACACAAGAAATTGCCTCAGTAGTCGATGTTGTAGGTTCAACGAATATTGTACAGATTGTCACGGACAATGTTGTCTACTACAAGAAGGCATATAGACTCATCACACGAGAACACCACACCATCGTATGGTAGTCTTGTGTGGCCCACACGATTAATTTGATGCTAAAGCGGATTGGAGAGTTTTCTGACCATGCCTCTGTTATTGAGAGTGCAAAGTGACTCTCTCTATGGCTATACAACCATTTGAAGCATCATGTTATGATGAAGAAGCATATTGGGGCGAGTTGGTCAAGTGAAATGCTACTTGTTTCAGAACAAACTATATGTTTTTAGAGAGTTTCCTTTGTCACAAGAACACGTCTTACAATAGATGGCATCAAAGAAATTTCTATCATCGCGGTTTGTTAGTACCACAGAGGGGAGTTCATGTAATCCTGCCACTCGAGCTTAAATTAGTGGGACAACTTTCGATTGGTTGTTAGATCCGTAGAACCGTTGTATGACTTCTTGCGCTTCGTCAATCAAGGTAGGGTGCCTACGTTAAGCGAGGTGTTACTGCGGTACAACAAAATACGATAAAAATATGATAGCTTGTTCCATAACTCTCTAGACACATTCGACTTATACATGAACGCCGTGAACCCAAGAATAGGCGACCTAATGCAAAATACTTACATGAACGACAGTAATACATTATTCTCTTGCACATAATATCTTATTTTTTATATACGTTACATACTTGTACTGACATGTTTCCTTCACTTTGTGCAGCTGCCGCCTTGAACCCCCAGACACACTACGTGTACGGCACAACCAACACCTTTTTGCCATATCTCCGGGATACTTTTTCAAGCGCTCGCTTATGGTACTAATAGTACCATGGACGCTCTTCATGCGGCCAATTTGTACAAAAAGAGAGTTGAACATTCACGAGTGCTCTACCTAAGCGAATGGCAGATGATTCCAAAACAACCCCTTGTGTTTTCCTTATGTCATCTTAAACATAATGCCACTCTTGTACTTGAACCTCATACTTACTATTCTCTTCATTAACCTGTAGTACATTGGTGGGGTCACGCTCCAAAAGTTTGCTCAACGGTTCATTTTGGATTGCGCTTCTTCTAGTGGATGCGAGCGCAATTGAAGCACATTTGCCTTCATTTATACTAAAATTCGCAACCGCTTGTCCTACAATAAATTCCATAAGTTGGTGTATATTAACTACAATCTGTGACATAGAATTCAAGCTGAAGAAAGTCGAAGGTCCGCAGCTGAAGATGATCCATTCCAACGTCTTATGGAACTTACATTGTGTAACACTGAAAATCCAATCCGATAGTGGATGAAGAAAAGGAGGTCCAATGCTAACCTCTTATTTGATGGGGATGACACTGAGAGTGACACCCCCTCCCATCACACCTTGTGATAAACCTGGTTAACCATACTGTGTTATGAAAGAATACTGGGGCTGCAAGCATTCACAAATAGGCAGATAAGACATTGGATAATAATCACATGGGAAGGAGGAAGCACAAAGCAGTTGCGATGAGGGAGCAAGCAAAAAGGGGAGCTCCCTTGAAACTAGGGATGTCAATCGGGTGGGTACATCTGGGTATGGCTACCTCAAATCCACCACTTGAACCCGAACACGTGCCTCCCACCCGAACCCATTAAGCTTCACAGGTATAGATCTGTGTTCACATCCGAACCCGATGGTACCTAATACCTAATGGATGTCCATGGGTAGTATATTATGTACATTATCGTAGGATACCCATTGGGTAATTATGTCATAGAATACCCATTGGAACTTATTGGGTAACTACGACCCACATGTCATAGGATACCAATTGGGTATCTATGGTCCATATGTCATAGGGTACTTATTGAAGCTCATAGGATACCCATTAGATACGTATGGCCCGCATATCTTAGGATGTCTATTGGGTATCCATGGGTACAAATTAGCACTCACGTCCATCCTATGATATTATCGGGTACCCAAACCCGAAAAACCATAGACCTAAAGTGTTATCCGTACTCGTCTTTATTAGGTTGGGTACTCGTGGGTACCTAAACCTATGGTTAAAACTGTCATTCCTACTCGAAAGAAAGGGGAAGCTTCCTATAGAGGAGGAACATTATGTATGGAGTGATGACTGAACTAATAGGACTCCTGGGGATCATCGGAGCCTGTCGTACTAAGAGTTTAATGACAGTAGCTTCAAGACGGACATCGATGGTGGTGACTCTAGTGATGGTGCCTCCATCCCTGGCTCTTCTTGCTCATAAGGACATCGTCTCATAGAATTTATAGGGGAGTCCCAGTTCACTCATACCACACATGACAAAGACAATGGCGCTTCACAGTCACAGATAATGACTACTGCAGGCAAGGAAAGAGATCATCGACATGGCATGACGCACCACAGGATAACTCCAACTCGTTCAGCATCGTCGAGATGCAAGAGAGTTATGACTCATATGGCCAATACAATTACACCATCCTGGATGCTTGTGCACAACCTCTCACACAATGGGTATATGAGTGGCAAGACCCTAGTTTTATGCTATATTGTACCAACAGTGGCAAACGATTAGCCCATGGATGCCAAAGTTGGCACGAATATAAGACAGAGTTGCTAGCTACACGAGGATTGTTGATGTCCACAGAGGACTACAACATGGTCAATCAAGTATACAACCAACAATATTACTCGTAGCCCCAAAGATAATGTTTCATTTTATTGCAATTCGATTTTTTACTAACATAACATTCATGTAAGTCCAACATGGCATATGTGTGATAATGAAAGGACGACAAAGTTATGCCAACTGTGAATATTCATTTTAGTGAGAAATATTGCTTGCAAATGTCATATGCCATAGTATTAAAATTAATGTTATTGAAATGTGGATTTGTTGGATTGATTTGTGAATGATATTGAAATGAAATGTTATTTGTTGAGATATTATTTCTAAATGGCTACTTCATAATTTCAAATTGTGTAAAATATAGTAAAGGTCATGCCAAATTTTTTTCATAATTGTGCTATTATTATAAAATGTGTACTTTACAACTTGACATTGTCTTAAACTATAGGAAAGGTTATACCGAAATTTTATCGTATTTTTTCATATTCTTTTATGCATTTCTAATATTTTTCTTATTTTTTGGGCCTTATTAGCTTTTTACTAATTTCCACCATTTTTGAAAATTTTCCCATTTTTCCTTTATTTTTTTTGCATTTTCCATTTAGTTGCCGATATTCCCTGAAAATCGTTCGATAATCATTGAAAATTGGTCAATTATTGACCTTATTGTCCGATTATCGAATTTTTTTGGCCTGGTTTGACTGAAGTTTCAAATCGGTTTGACTTTGCAAACCATTCGATTCTTTTATAATCGGTCGATAATCGGCAAAAATCAATACCGGCATATCTCCTATTTTTAATCCTAAATTGATATTGCTAACCTCCATTCACAGAGGAAGCAAAGCTAAGCGTTTAGCTGCATGCCCTTCATACAACACCAAGTTGCCAACAAGGCTACAAGCGACAACACAGTAGCAACACATATAAATCTCTACTGTTTTTTTTCCCTTTTGCTTCTATGTATTATTATTTAACTCTTTATTTAGGCCCCGTTTGGTACGGTTCCAGATTCTAGTAGAAACGAAAACGGTTCCGGATTCTTGGTAGAAACGTTTCAGGTAGAATCAGAATCCGAGGAACGGGTTGCTAGCCGATTCGACCACAACGTGTAAAAATCGAAACGATTCACTTTGAAACGTTCCGAGTCCTAATCCGTTTGGTTGGATTTATTTCAGATTCTAGGAAAACAGTCCGGTTCCAAGTTGCCAAACGGGGCCTTACTTTAAAATTTATATAACTTGTATTAGGAGAATGATGCATAGAAGCGCTGTTCTATAATGATGGAGCCCACTAGCGAGGATCACCGTGGACTCGAGCCGTCGGTAGGACACGCACGAATCTGGAAGCAACAAAGTCCACCCTAGAAGTAGGGGTGGAAATCGAGCCAAGTTCTCATTTTTTCGAGTTTTTTCCAAAATTGACATAGTTTAATTTAATATCATTTTATCTATAATTTAGATGCATTTTTAAAATCGAGCCAACGAGTCGAATCAAAACAAAATCTAATTTCATTCAAAATTAACTCATTTCAATATTTAACCAATAAAAAGTATAATTAGAGCAATTTTAAACCGCCAACGAGCCTCACCACCACCGAGTGTTTTTTTTCCAGCCGTGTGAAAAGTGCGCCCAAACCGTAAATACGGCCCACGCTCTGGTCCTCGTCATTTTCTTTTTGGGGTCCACCGCGACCGAGCGACCCCGAAGCCAAACCCTAGCCCCAGCTCCCCTCCTTCCATCCAATCCACAGCGCTTTCCGGTAAGAAATTTTCGTCCAATCTTCTCTCGTGTGGTTCGTGCCCCCCGCATCGTGCTATTTCACTCAAATTTTTTTTTTGTGGTGGGGGGCGGGATTTGCCCCCTTTTCTTCCGGTATGGATTGGGGAGATGCGGGGGCGATTTGCCTCTCTCCCCTTTTTTTTTGGCTGCGTTGTTTGGAGGATCTGATTGGCGCTTCTTTGTTTGGTAGGTTTCAGTGGGGGGAAGATGAGCAGGCGCTGGAGCAGGACGATCTATGTTGGGAACCTCCCCGGCGACATCCGGGAGAGGGAGGTGGAAGATCTGTTCTACAAGGTCGGGAACTTATTTGCTTGTATAATCTGTAAAAATGAGGAAGCTGCGTTACGGCTATCTCTTCGCGTTCGTTAGACTCAATCCCGTGGCGTGGTTACCCTGCATATCTTAGATGTCTTGCTTCTAAAGAATTTAAGTCTTGTGTGAATTATGCTATTTAATGGGCTGCATTAAGGTGATAATATAGTACAATTGTCAAAAAAAAAAAACAGAGAAGGTTACTGATTTGAAAACCATGGTGCCTCTGGCATTCACCTAGTTGTTTTTCTACTGCTTTCTTGAATCTCAAGCCAAGATATATTGTTTTTTTGGGTATGATTTTGTGTAGGGTCTAATATTATCGACCTTGCTCTGTTCATTTAGTATGGCCGTATTGTGGATATTGACTTGAAGATCCCTCCGAGGCCGCCTGGTTATGCTTTTGTTGAGGTAATACACTCCCTAATTTTTTGGATATGCTTATGGCCTGTTTAGTTTGGGGGATCTCGATTCGTATCCTTATGAACTATATCACCAAAAACTCCCCTCATCCAAATTCCCCCTTTGTTTTGTTTTGTTCTTGAATAAGGCCTTTCTATTGCTAAATACTTTGGGTCACAAACTGCTAATGTAAGCTATTATGCTAACTTTGTAGTTTGAAGATCCTCGTGATGCTGAAGATGCAGTTGCTGGACGGGACGGCTACAACTTTGACGGAAACCGTCTAAGGGTAATCACATTACATATTTGATAACTTCTTTACGTCCATTGTCTTTGATTTGTCTGTCTAATGGCCACTTTTATGTGCAGGTGGAACCTGCTCATCGTGGGAGAGGTGGTTCCTCCAATGACCGTTCAAGCAGCTTTGGTGGTGGAGGACGCCGTGGTGTGTCCAGGCACTCAGAATACCGTGGTATGGTTTTTATCAACATTGAGAATTTATTTTTAGTGTTCAATTCTTGGCATGCATGTTTAATCATTTGCAACATCGCACAGTTCTGGTTACGGGCTGCCTTCTTCTGCATCATGGCAGGATTTAAAGGTTTGTCTGCAAGCACTTCTTTTCTTGATGTTTTTGCTGTAAAATGGATTTATTTCCTTTGAGGAACAGTAACACTTATCTGAGCAATTTCTGTTCAGGATCATATGCGAAGGGCTGGTGATGTTTGTTTCTCAGAAGTGTATCGTGAAGGCAGTGGTAAGCTGTATTTTGAGCCACATCTTCAACTTTTAGTTGTCATCTCTGCAATATCCATCATATACCTCTAAAGAAGCGCACGCGCGCGCGCACACACACACAAAACAGGCGCACATGCATATATTTGCCGTAATCCCAATTTCATGGCCGAAGTAGCAGCTCCAAGTCTCCAAACTCAACCTTCAACTTACATCCAATCATTTATCTATACCCACAAGAATACCACATGAGGTTTATGAATAACTAAGCCAATCCCAAGCAAAATTCTTATAACCAGCTAACCCATTCAATTAGTAGTCCTTCAAAATCTTTTTGTTTTGTTGTTCTGGGATTCCGACAATCAGTTTAATGATATCAAGTCCAACAAACTACTCTTTTTACGTGGTTTTCCTATATACCTGAAATATTCCACAAAAAAGATACCCTTCATTGCTATCCATTGTTATCAAGTTGCACGATTACTCTCAAAGTCGGCCTGGTAGCATGATTGGAGGACCTCGACTCGACTAGTTGCATAGTCGGGTGTCTTGGAATCCATGTCGACGACTAATTGCGATTAGTCGGGCGACTTAGCCTGTTGACTTGGCACCATGGAGAAGAGGTGAAGGGGGGAAGGGGAGGGCCGAGGAGGAAGGTAGTACTAGGTAGTAGGTAGTTGTAGCAGCAGGCAGTAGTTGGTAGTCGGTAGTAGCAGCAGCAGCAAGTAGTAGTAGTGGGAGAAAGTAGAAGCAACCAGCAAGTAGTAGTGGACTAGTTGTGACTAATCAGCAAGTCAGCAGCATAGCGATTCAACTCGACTTTACGACTTAATAACTCTACTGCTGCTAGTCGCGACTAATCAGCTAGTCAGCAGCATGGTGACTCGATTTGACTTTATGACTTAATAACTATGTTGTTATCAATTCTTGGACCAAAATTTGCTGGTCCCTTTAGCTCCTGTTATGGTATATTCCATACTATCGTAGTTTATTCTCTAGTCGTGAAGCATTTATTTCACTCTTTTGGTTGGTGTGTCATTCTTACTTTCCTTTAGCAATGTGGTACGTGTGCAAAGCTACCTTAAGCAATAAAGCCAATAATTCTTCCTTTAGTTTCTTAGTCACAAGATCTTATGTTTTATTTTGGTACAGGCACCATAGGGATTGTGGACTACACAAGTTATGATGATATGAAATATGCTGTAAGTCCATATTTCAATACATTCGCTTGTATCTTCTTGATTTTGCTAGTCTATAAGTATGAAGCATTACATTCTACAGCGTTTTCTGATGCACTTTTTAATCCGTATGCCATTCTAAAGTACCTGATTTTTCATTATATCGCAATCTATTACTATTATCTCTAGCTCCTTAGTTTAGTCCTAGTACTGTGTTTCTGATGCTTTAAAACACCCCCGTCTGTTGAACACTATTTGTAGATCAAGAAACTGAATGAATCTGAATTCAAGAACGCCTTTTCCCGAGGTGTTATAAGGGTAAACACCGCTGCTTGTTTCTGGTTCAGTCCTTGCAATCAGTTTATGTGGTTAACCGTGCATACACACCTTATTCTCTGCAGGTGAAGGAATATGATGGCAAGCGTGGCCGCTCCTATTCACGTAGCCGAAGCCCAAGTCGTAGCCGCAGCAAAAGCAGGAGCCTAAGGTCTGTTTACCATATTCTGATGTCTTTGGGTAACCTTGTTGATAACTAATTTGTATTGAATATGCTATGCAGCAAATCTCCCAGGGATCGCCGATCAGTATCTAGATCCCGATCAAGGTCTGTTTCTTCCCGTTCACGGTCAGCATCAAAAGGACGTTCTCCATCAAGGTAACATACATCAACCTAATTAAATTTTCAATCCTCAAGTTAGATAATACTTTCAGGAGCACAGCATATGTACGTGTTTGAAGAATATGTGACTTAATCTGCCTAGTTTTGTATCATAATTCCTATTGTGTTGGCCTATTCGCAAAGAAGTCTGTTGTGGTAATTTGAAAAAAAGGTAATCAATATATGATCTTCTAAATAAATCTTCATTGCCCTGAGTGGAGAGTTGTTGACTGTTTCAGTACTATGGATAGTTATTTGTTATCCAATCATTCTGTAGTAACTGCTGCGCTGTTCTTTTGTTTTACCATATGGGCATAGTCAATTATGTTTTATTAACTTAGTTTTGTTCCCAAACATATATCTGATAATGTTGGCATGATATACTATCTGATTTCTTGGGAATTTCCTTCTAAAATGCTCAGATTCTGTTATGAACAATATGAATTGCTTAGTCTCTTGTGTTTTTTTGAAGACTCGATTATCTCTTATTTTATCTGGGATTGTGCGGCGATCTGGGGTTTGCGCATTAGGATTTTGAGGATGGGATTTGCTCAGTTTGCTACAATTCTGTTGGTTGTATGAGGTATGCTCACTTATTGAGAGCTTCTATGGAAAGATAAACTCATCCAATTTTTGACCTAATGTACTGTAACTGATTACCATCAGAGCTTGGGCATAGCGCATTGTTTGGAATTCTGGACATAAGAGCATTAAGGAATAAGGATTTGACGATATGGATTATGATGGTACAGTGACTAGGAATGTGCTTGGAGTTCAATGCTTGAGGAATGAGTTTTCTTCCTACCTCAGGCACGCTTCACACGGTTGTTGTAGCTTGCATGCTCTAACTGCATTCAATATCACATGTTTGTATTGCTGCATGCTTTGAACTAGCATAATTAAGTGCTTCTATTTTCCATGATCTCCTTTCGCTTTGATTCGGTTAGTCCAATGCCAAGCGAAGCGTCGAGGCTTTTGGAATCAAGCTGTTAAAGTTGCATTTTGGATATTGAATTCAGTTGTTTGTGGAACATTTTGCAGATCACCAGCAAGATCCAAATCCCCAAATGGTTCTGTAAGTTTCGTTTGTCATATTAAAACACATTTTTTTTTGTTTTACTTATTTTGTTGCTGCCCAAATGTTTCTACCCAGCCAGCAAATGGTGAAGCAGGTAGCACCAAGAAACGGAGCCCATCTCGCTCACGGTCTCCTGATGTAAGATAATATTCCTTCTCCACATTTCCTAGCTGTTGAATGATACCTGGTTTCGCTGACACTAATTTAATCACATTTTCAGGCGAGATCTGAATAGAACTGCTGTGGACCTGTGGTGATGCTGATAGAGGCGTGAGCTTCTCATGCTGGATATGTGTTATCCTCGATGTTGTTTTGAGTACTATCGAAATGTTAGGAACTGTGCAATGAGGTTTTCGCATAATATTAACATTATGAACTTGTATTGATGAAAGCGTCAGCTTAAGGATTATTATGGTGTAGCCTGCAGCCAGGCTTGTTGCCCTCGACTATCACTGTTTTGTTAAATGCTACTGTGTGGATTATGTTGACTGAAGTTCATGTTGGATGTTTCTGGATTTCCGTGCAATTTTTTTTTCTTGGGACAATTCACTGCATCTGTTATACTTCACACTAGCTGCTTCTCATCAAGCTTCCAATATGCTTGTTTGACAGCGGAAGCAGCCACCTTTGTTTTGATTCGATTCGACTTTCACCTTACAGTGCTAGCTGAAGGTATTATGAGTAGATGATGTCAGGTATATATGTTTGTGATGTTTCCTGTTTGGCCACTTGCATCAGATAATTCGAGGGCTCCGATGTGGTCATACATGCAAATCTAGCATTGGCTTTGGCAGCCTTGTATGTTTTTTGCTGGTCGTCGATGGTTTCCTGTGGTTTTATCCAACGACAACGTGGTTTTTGGCAATTCTATCATCAAGTTGTATGTAGGGCGTATGTGGTTGCATATTTTGTGCTCGTGAATAGGATAACCAACTTCTGTTAGTGTACTGTAGCTCATGTGCAGAAAAATGTACGCTGCAAGGAACTTGATTGGAATTAGAACAATAAGAGCATAGTCGATCTGGACCGATGGTATTGACATAGGTGGATGTAACAGTCGCAACTTGGCTTAGATTCCGAAACTTAGAACTACTGGATCAAGCAAACAATGTACACGTACGTATGGAGAAACACATCCATGTACATTGGCATTGGCGAAGAAGTGCACAAATACATACGGGAACAGAGTAGGCCTGGGTCATCTTCACCACCATCACGATTCACGGGGCATCTCGCGTGGTAGCATGCGGTAGACGCTCACGCTCGCAACTAGAGCCCAGCAAGTTAATTCATAGAGGTTAATTCATAGAGATTACAATTAACCCTACTAGTACAGATTTTTTTTTGAAACGCCTTGCCTCATTTTATCGCAAAGGAATTAAGAGAAAAGAATCGCCTTGCTTTTATTACTCCAAACGCGTGTGATATGCGTACGCCATTCCATTCCCATACCCATGGAGAGAGAGAAGGAAGGCGGAGGAGGGGCGTGAACAAGAAAGAAACTTAGGATGCAGCATTGGTAGTTGCCGGCGAGCTCTCCGCCATGATCGGTAACTTGCGCGGTGGAGTTCAGGGTGGGATGTCTCGTGGTCTGATCGTGTTTGCCCGCATCCGCCTGCGGATGTTTTTGTGGGATGATGTGGCTACCCGCCAAACATTTAAGTGGGACGTGGCACCCATCATCCTGCGCTGCCGTGAGCCATGCAGAAGCTGCGTTGTTATTGGGCCATAAGGCTAAAGGTAACATACCGGGTGGAGCTGCTACAAGTTGGTTTTGCCCTAGTTTCTTATCAAATCAACCAACTTATCATCTTCATGCATGTGCAGCTTCGTCAATGTAATTACTGTGCTGATTTTATCTAAGAAAAAACATTAACAATATGATGATACCGGTTCGAGGTCAGCAGAATAGCAGATAGTGAACGGCGGAAATGGCCCGGATTCCTTTAATTTCAATCCCAGGACGAGCAAGTAGAAACGCTTAGTATGTATGTGCATAATATCTTCCGTATGATCTTGCCGTTTCACCCCTGCGGACTTTTTCCAATGTAAATCGATCAATGGTAGTAACGTATGAAGGCGGCCATGCCATGGAACCTTGATTTATCAGGAACGAAAGCAATCATCATGGAGTGTACGTATGTGTATCATCGGAGAACGCAGCGTAGCCTAAGCTTCGAGCCCACTCGTGTTTCTCGTTTTTTACTAACTTCACACCGAAAACCCCAGCAAAAACCGAAATTTGACGAGCCACTCGCTACGTAGCCCAGCAGCTTCGGAGCCCAACTCGGCAGGTGGATGGCCATTTCTTGTGTCTGGTTAGTAACGCTAGCCATAGCAGTCGATGGCTCAATGCTCCCCGAGAATCCGAGTCGCGACCTCGCGGCCCGCAGCGCACGCCGCCGCCGCCTCCTCGGCGAACCCCGCGCGCTTGCTTGTCAGCGCGGCGCGTCCTTCTCGGCTTTCGCTTTCACCGTGCGCGTTTTGCACTTCCCCGTTGAACGTTCTTCCACCCGTAACTCCGTTAGGAGAGACCATCAGAACGATTGAACGAAGACCAGACGCCCCCGATTCGTGGAGTCGAGAGCTCCGGGACTCCTGCCCAGCTGGGGCCCACCACCTGCCGGCCTACGCACGGCACCACCGCTTCTTTTATTTCCGCCCACCAAATGGCAAGCCAGTCCGGATTTTGCCTCCTCGTCGTCTTTTTTTCTTCCTCTGGATTTAGGCCGCTACTGGAGCGGTACGTGATATCTACCTTCTACCATAGTTTGGTGTTAATGATAGCGTGGTAGCTTAGATGAGCCTACTTAGACATCAATTATTGCGCTATCGGACCGTGGCAGAACCTCCTGCCACGCTGTTGGGACGTGGCAGGTCACATGCTGTGCTATTCGGCTAGAGCAAATCGTCTTGCGACTTTGTTAGGATATCCTTGTGTGCCTTTACTAGGATATCCTCATGTGCTCATACCTACTACTATGATAACACCAACCTACTGTGATATCATACTATATCAAAAGACATTTGGAAGCAAAAATACAAATACATATGTTCGAAAGTTAATTCCGCAATAAAAATAAGCCAGGGCATAAAGTCCAAAGCTTCCCAGTCCACACCTCCTGCTTTGATGGCTCTACTACACGACGGCACGCGGGCCATCCCCGCGAGTACAAAACAACGACAAGGTGCACAAAAGCACAAGAGTGAAAGTGAAATGACGCGAAATGTTGTAGCGAGAGAGCTTTTTTTTAAAAAAAGAAAATAAGAGAAATAAAAAGGTGCTGCCGTCGTCATCGAAAATGGGCAATTCCGATAAAAAAAAACCGGCGCATAAAGACCAAGGCTCCCCCAGTCCACCGCCGCCTGGTCGTGCCACTTAGGATGATGGCCCCACGCGTCGTCTGCACTGACAGGCGGGCCATCCCCGCGAGTACAAACAGCGGCGGAGGCGCACAAGAATCCCGTCCTTCTCCGCGGCGCCCACACCCATAGTCCGAGGCAAACCCAGATTTCTTCGAACAAAAGAAAACTGAAATTAAACACACACCGAACAAGAAAAAAACGTCTCGTTGAAGCGAAAGCCGAGGCAAGGACTCTTCTTCCCTGTACCCTAGGGCCGAGGCGTGATATGCTCGCCCCCTCCGACTCGAAAGGTAGGCGCCTTCTCCTCGCCCCGCTGCGGTTTCCGAGCCGATTCGCTCGCTGCTCGATCCGTCGGAGGTGGTTGATTTGATGGATGCGCTTGCTGATGCTTTTTCTTAGAAAAAATTGGTGGGTTTTTTTAGCGGTTTTGTGGTTTGGGGTAGGATGATTTGGGCGGCGGTGAACTGGGGGAGCGAGCAGGTTGTTGCCCTAATCCCTCTAGTTTTCCTCAATGCTGGGTGGTCTGCGCTGTTGTGGTGGGGTAAATCGCGAGCGTGCGGTTAATTCCTGCTTCTACGTGGTGAGATGAATGGATTAATTAGTTCGCGCGAATGTCTGGGCTGTGCTGTGGCTACTAGTATTAGTGGAGCGGTCGCTAAATTGCTAATCGGTTGGAGCTGGGCAGTTGCTCCAGTTATTCCATTAATTTGCGGCTGCTTGCGTCGTTTCCTAATTCTTGATTTGGGTAAATTGGTTGGTGGTTCGGCTGTGGACTGGTTGTTGAGAAGAGTGGTTGTATTCTTATGCTAGTTTGTTGCTGCTGCCTATACTTGGTATCGTACAATGGGCAGTGTGTTCTCTAGTCTTGTGTCGCTCAAGACATCGAGGAGGTAATAGTTCAGCAGGCAGCCATTGGCTTGGTTAGTTTGAATTGAAGGGGTAAGATGTTTTGCTCTTGTCAATGGATAATGACACAATTCTGGGTTCGAATGATGTTTTAAGCTGTATCTTTTAGAAGATTCAGAGCGCGTAGTAAGCGTAGTATAGGGGCTGCAGGGGTTTTCCCCTACGACTGTGTGTTTTGTTTTGCTTGCTGCCCTATGTCTAGACAACACATATTGATTGCAGGGTTTAACTGTCCTTTAGTTTTTGCAAGTGGAACAAAAGAGCCTTCAACTAAAATTTAGCTGTCATAAGTCTTTGTATCAGTGATTGTTCACGCTTTTCTGTCTTGCTACAATGGAAATAATTCCGTTATTCGCAATTTTGTTTTTACCACCTTGAATCTAAATAAGGATTGATTTTTTTCCAGAAATGCTGAATATTGTGTTAATTATGTAATATGAAGATTTTCTTTTTGGAATATTGAGAAGATTTAACAACAGGAAGAAGCTGTTGGTTAGTGGGGTAATTACAGGGTTGTATCTGTGTAATTGTCCAACAATCTTTTCGCGGCCTATTTGTTGCCTTTACTGAATCAAAAGTAGCGTGCTGCTGAGAAATTTATTATTCATTTTTTTGCGAGGAATTTATTATTCGGTATTGCATTTCTTTTTGTGGGTAATGGAGATGTGCATCTGTCAGTCTTTGATTATTTGAAGAGAAGTCCATAACTCATTGCAACAATTATGTTCAGATATTGGGAAACACGCAGTTATGTTGACTTTCATAATGGAATCATCAGGAAAAAAGGCTTTCTGGTGATGTCTTAGATGTTGTTGACAATTTCTTTAGTTGTGTATGTTTCAGGTTCTGTAATTGTATGAGAAACTATATCGGATATTTATTCCTCTAAATTTTATGCTTTCGCTTACCAGAAGTTTTGTCACTCATAAGAGCAAAAAGCATTCTGTGTATCCTAGGATCTTCGTTGTTACTCTTTATAAATTTTAATCACATAACTTTTTAATGTATAGGGAAGGACAAGCATGCTCCACAGAGAAGTGTTGCAGAAGACCAAAGAGAGTTTGAGCGTATTAGAAGCACAAAAGAAGATTTACTCCTCAATTTCTGGATTCTGGAATTGTCTAGCTTGTAGAAGGACAAAGCCAGGAATTTAGCTGAAGGGGACATATCACAAGATTTTTACCCACATTACTGTGTCTGGCAGTATGGCACCCAAAAATGTGATCCGTTTCATTTTGGTGTTGATCCACATGAGCAGTTGTTTGGGTCGATCAGGGAAGATGTTTTATCCTGGCTTTGTTTCAGTGTCAAAGTCATTACCGAGCTGGCCAATTTTGAGTGCAGGAACATCTGTAACTGCTGCACTTGTTCTTTCCTTGTTTCTAATTTTTGAGCATCTCTGCGCATACCATCAACCTGAGGTGCTTTTATAAATTCATTTGATTTAAAATAATATATTTCAGTATGACAGGTTTATACAGTTGTGAGCAGCAATTATACTAAAATTTCAACAATCCATCCTGCTCTTTTCAACCGTGCTACTTTTTAATCCAAATAATTACTTTGTCCATTGCAGGAGCAAAAGTTCTTGATTGGTCTCATTCTGATGGTTCCAGTATATGCTGTTCAATCAGTAAGTAGACCAGCTGCCTTTTGTTTTCTATTCCAGTATTTCTATACAATGAGCTGCTATTGAAATTCTTAAATTAGTTTAGTGCAAATGTCACTATTCTGATACATGGAATGAGCATCTGTACAGCGAATATTTTGGAAAGAAACAACTTATGCTCTGTGCTTGTTATCTTAATATGTTTGTGAATTTTCTCTAAATGTTACTTTGCTTTTCCTCTGTGATCATAATTCATATATTTTGATCATATTGTTACACATCTATGTTATCGTAATTATGCCCTCTTGAGTGTTGGAACTCTAGGAAGTTCAGAATAAGCTTTACATATTTGAACAGTCACCTGGAATTCCATTTTTGAAATACGCTCTTTGAGGATCATTGATATCACTTTCTAATGCGTTTGTTCCCTTCTTATACCTCCTCTTGGCTTTCACTACTTGAATTTGTTGTGTATTGTAACTTCGATTTTGTTTCCTTCAATGCCAATAGGATAACCTTTCTTATTCTTATTCTTATTATTTTTTTTTGCAGTTCTTCTCGTTACTAAATTCGAATGTTGCATTCATCTGTGAACTGATGCGAGACTGTTATGAGGCATTCGCCATGTATTGCTTTGAGAGATATTTGATAGCATGTTTAGGTGGGTATTTGAATTTCTCTAATGGGATTTTTCATAAGTATCTTCTGTTTATCAATAGTTGGAAGTTGCACATATACATTTTTAACTTTTGAGCAATAAATCTTCTTAATCATTACTTGCATAATGTTATGTCTGTCAATATATAGATATGTACCATCACAAAGAGGAATTTAACTGAATTAAGTTTTTAATTGAGATAATATTGTTTTTATGCTTTTCAAATGGTGGAGTTACATACCATCGACTTTCCATCATAAAGAGATATAATTGTAAAAATGTTGATGAAGCACCTTATTCTGTTCCCTGCTTTAATTTGGTCACCGCATAGAACCTGTTTAATTGGAGTGATGATTAATATACCAAAAGTATAGTTTTTTAGCATACAATTCTTTCAGCTTTCCTTATTTATTTTTTTATGATGTATATTTGCCTGAGTTTTTGTCCTTTAAGGTGGGGAGGAAAGTACCATCAGATTCATGGAAGGTCGATTTCAAATCAGTGAGAGTTCTCCTCTGCTAGATGTTGATTATGATTATGGCATTGTGAAGCATCCTTTCCCATTAAACTGGTTTATGAGAAACTGGTACCTTGGTCCTGACTTCTATTATGCTGTGAAGATTGGGATTGTGCAATATGTATGCATTCATGAAGGCAACCTCTGTTTACTTTTTTTGCTGAATCCACGTTAGCTACTCTGATTGAGTATATGCTTTTCTGTAGATGATTCTCAAGCCTATTTGTGCTGTCTTGGCAATTTTCTTGGAACTTCTTGGAATCTATGGAGAAGGAAAATTTGCTTGGAGATATGGGTAGGAGTCATTTCCTTTGCCTGGTGCTTATTTTCCATTGATCTTTTCAACATTTGTTACAAAATTTAAGATACCATTTCTTCCACCAGTGTATATTTCAGTCAATACTCAAGTCATTTGTGCTTAAATTTGTCATGATTCTGCTCTGGCGGATGATCAAAAGATAAGTTTTTGCATTCTCACAGAGTTATCAATCCCTTTGCAGGTACCCATATTTGGCTGTTGTCCTAAATTTCAGCCAGACATGGGCATTGTACTGTCTTATACAGTTTTATACTGCTACCAAGGAGAAGCTGGAACCTATTAAGCCCCTGTCCAAGTTTCTTACTTTCAAATCTATTGTATTTTTGACATGGTGGCAAGGTCTTGCTGTTGCTTTTCTTTTTTCAACTGGACTTTTTAAAGGACATTTGGCACAAAGATTACAAACACGTATCCAGGATTACATAATATGTCTTGAGGTATGTTTTATCCATTACGCTTTCTTCATCCTGTCTACTTTTGGGTTGGTTCACTTGCTTTTACTTCTTATCCAGATGATGCAACAAGTAGTATTTTTTTGCTAGTTTTCCTTGTTTTAGATTACTTCATGCTTGGTTTTCTCAGGAAGTCATTTCTATCCATTATCTAGCGTTACGGACACCTGCAGATTAAGTGCTAAATCTTTTGTCCAATTGTTACATGCTTATGCTTCTCTTGTCCATTCAATGATATAGCTAGTTTCTCTAAGAGTTTATTCTGATAGTATGTACTCTAGTAGTAACATGTTTGTTCCTCCGTAGTTCATATTAGCCTGGGACCCTGGTATTGCCTGGAGCACCATTTGTACATCTTTGCATATTGATGAATGTTTTCACTGTAAATTGTTTCTCCATGTATGTTGTGTGTTTACAGTGTGGATGTTATGGATGTGTAACTTTTGAATCTCCTTTTCATTGTTATTGTTGCACTTGTGTTTGCCATGAATTTTCTTCTGCCACGAATGTATATAAAGTGCGCTTGTTGCACTAGTGAAAGTGTTTGACTTTGTAAACATTTGTATACATTAATTTCTGTTCACAATTGAGGGTATTTTGCCTTGTGCTCAAGGTTGGTAGAATCATGATACGACTATACAAGTCTTAGGGCCTGTTTGTTTTAGCTTTTGATTCTGGATTCTAACCTCAAAAGCAGAATAAAAAACAAACAGATTGATTCTAAAATCCGATTCTCACAATCCAACCCGCTCATATGCACTAGAATCCACAATCCACTTCATATGTGCTTTTGGATTCCAGCTTTTGAGAATCAGCTTTTCTGCAAGCACAATCCAAAATCAACTTTTAGAGAATCCAAAGCTGAAACAAACAGGCTTTTAGAATCCTAAGATTTTACAATCCTAGATTGAGCAGACCAATTCGATCCTAGGTAGGATCGTAATTTGGTAGAATCTTAACACTTTTACGATTCTATTAAAAACAATTATAGGATCATGATCAAAATTTACATATGGTTCTACCCGGCTCTACTTATCCTAGTAATTAAATATTAATACTTAATTGTATATGTCCTTCCAATTGTAAAACTTCACCTTTGATCCTTTCATTTATACTATCATTTGTACAAAAGAAATAAATATCTTTCATTAAATAAAGTTTTTTAAGTACAATTCTAGAAGCATATCACCATTGAAATACATGGTATATTTGGTAGAGAATCAGATAGGATCTTAGACTACGATTCGATCCTACAATACGATGCTATCAAAGCATACCAGATTTGATTCAAGATCTTGATCCTGACAACCTTGCTTGTGCTTGACTAGCATTGGATTCACTGCAGACAACAATCCTACTCTGATCTACAATTTTTGAAGAAAAGGAGTTTTCTGTTTAAGTTGATTCCCACAATAATTTGTTTCCCTTGCATGACAGATGGGGGTGGCTGCAGTGGTTCATTTGAAAGTATTTCCAGCTAAACCTTATAGACGTGGGGAGAGAAGTGTTTCCAATGTTGCTGTCATGTCTGATTACGCATCCCTGGGAGCTCCAGATCCTGAAGAAGAAAGGGAGATTGATAACTTAACAATTATGCAAGCCGCTCGTCCTGCTTCCAGGGAAAGGCGGTTGAGTTTTCCTCAGAGTGTTCGTGATGTTGTGTTAGGAAGTGGTGAAATTGTATGTTTCTGATACTTATCAGTTTTCTGTACCTTCCATATCATTTTTCAGTCCCAGTTTTCACATTTTTTGTGTGTATACCTTTTCAGATGGTTGATGATGTCAAATATACAGTCTCCCATGTTGTGGAGCCTATGGAGCGGAGTTTTTCGAAGATCAATCGGACACTCCATCAAATCTCTGAAAATGTCAAGCAGATTGAGAAGCAAAAGCGGAAGGCCAAGGACGATAGCTATCTCATTCCCCTGGAACCATGGTCAGAGGAATTTTCAGAAGCTCACGATCGTGTTTCGGGTGGTAGTGTTAGTGACAGTGGATTAGCTAGGAAAAGGCACAACAGAAATACGAAAAAGGCATTGTCGTCTCTGAAACCATTCGACTTAAGATTTGGCAGATGGTTCTAGCAATCAGCTAGCTGTGGTGGGTTAATAGATTTTGATTTTGATCAACAAGGAGCTAACCATTACCCAGAAATTTATACATCATAGGACGTAGTGAGGCAAAATAACGACAAAAATAGCGACAATTCTGACAACTAACAGTTCGCAGGAGGATGGCTTCGGAGCTTCAATTTCCATCCCTACTTCCTCTTGTTTATAGCTGACTCTGTTCCTTGTCACTTTCAGGAGGAAGGTTTTACATTTTTTTTTTATGAGAGCGGCCTTGTTTAGTAACCTTGACTTGGCAAAAATATTAAGCTCCGACAACTACTGATGTAACCCTCTCTAAGTTTCTTTGAATTAACATGCATGAAGAGAATTCTATGTGACTGAACATGTTTCAAATCGGTGCAGCGAAATTGAACGGTTCTGTTGTTGGTTTGCTCCTCCATTTTTAAAGAAGAAAAAACATGCTTTTTGAGAACTCACACATTCATGTGTAGTATCACTACATGCTTCACTTTTCTATTGTTGAGTGATGACATCGATCGAATTACTAGCTGAAAGAGAGCAGTTACTATAGCAATGTAAATTTTACACTTCAAAAAGCATGCACGCCTATATCAACGCAACGTTTTTAAAAAGTATTCGTCATGGAAATATTAGCTGCTCTTTTCAGTTCTGATTTGAGACATGGGTTCTTGACTCAGGTGTTGCGGTTTGTGTTAGAAGACAGTGAAACAGGACATTCCTTACAAAATTGTTAGCACAGCAAAAGCTACTATATTGAGATTCTAGCTGGAGGACGTAGCTCAGATGGTAAGACCGCTCGCTTAGCATGCGATAGGATCGGGGATCCATACCCTGCATCTCCAAGATTTTCCATTAACTATACATGATTACAATCAGATGAGCAGCAAAGGCCACCAAAGGTCTTTCTACAAAACTCCAGAGAATCATTACAGAATATTTACGAACATGGCAGACGAAAATTTATAAGGCATGCTAAGACAAAATACCTCTGGACCTAAAGCGAGTCAATAAAAGGAAAATGTCAGTAGTTCAGTACCACTACGACTAACCTTCTAGGTACATTCCTCAAATTGCTCAACTCTACTTAAGATTTTCTTTCCCCCTCCCTTTTCTTTCCTGCCAATCAAATCCCTAAATAAGAAAGCTTTACAGAAATCTGGTAGCATTTACATCATTCAACACCAGCAGCTTCAGGCTTACAGACTGACAACTCTCCAGTTTCTCCAGAATATAAATTTCCTATCCTTGCCAGCAACATCCAAGAATGAACACACGGCATTGGACAATGGACCGATAATGTATATTGATGTAATTTAGTCAACTATCTTACCAAAATGAAAAAGATCTGTATCCATTAGTCAGCCCTCAGTCTTAATATTTCCTTTGCTGTTCTCTTCCGAAAATATTCCATGTTATCCTGCAGTTGAAACACATCTTACACCCCTTTTATACTTAGGACAGATTTTTTTTAATAATACATTTTTATTGAAATTTGAAAATATTCCACGAATTTTTTTTTCAAAAATATACCTCATGTTATCGGGCTGCAGGCCTAAATAGAAAAAAACACATCTTACTTCGAGCGTCGGCGGAGGCGAAAAACACTGTCGCCACGACAACGTTATACTTGACAAGGAGAAAATCGACCGATGGTCGTGCGGCAGTGGAAGCGGGTTCTGTCGCTCGACCAAAGTGCGACAGAGGCGTTTATATGAGCTAGCCTCGCAAGACTGTGCTCATTTGTGCGCCTGGGAGAGAAAAAGAGAGAGAAGGAAGAGGAAGAGGGGAGAGAGGGAAGAGAGAAGGAAGAAGGGAGATTCTGCGCCTTTGTTTGAGGTAAATTTTTGTTGTTTACTTTTCTTAGCGATGAAATTATGATATGTTAGAAATAGTTAGATCTAGAGCATTGTAGCGATAAATAGTGGTAGATTAGAAATAGTTTTAGATGTATGTTACGGATAAATGTAGGTAAATTGATAGGTCCTGACTAGTTCTAGTTTAGAAAATTTAGATATTTTTTACGGATAGGAGTATATCGGTATATATTGAAGGAAATATAGTTCTGAATGAGTATTTTTTAATATATAAGTACATCGATACTGAATGTATATATTGTTAGGAATGAATTTTTACGGATAGGAGTATATCGGTACATATTGATGGAAAGGTAATTTTTTTCTGAGATATAACTACATCGATATGAATTATTAGGAATGTAGATGTTTTTACGGTTAGATATATATTTTACGTACCATGTAGGTATAGTTATGTTACGTCATAGTATTTTGTACGAAAGATAATTAATTAGTGGGTGAATGAATGGATTCGCAGATATGGCGTAACGAGTTCCATTTAGGATTTATTATGGAGATGAGGTTGTAATGCATGGTTTGGAGGTGAGATCTAAGTAACATGCAGTATGTGGATGAAGTTTGAGTAGGCTCGAGGAGCGCACATTTGGTTCCGTGTTGAAATGGTTGTATTATACTTTTCGGATGGAAGAAGACAAGTGTGAGTTGAAGGTATTTTGCCTATGTAGTGTCGCGGCGATACTATTCTTGGGAGTTAGTTGAGCTAAAGGAACCGCATCGTGGAGATCATATGTGAGGGCGAAGCAACGGGGATGGAATCGAGTGCTTTTAGTGCGAGCATATGAGAGGATGTTGCCCCGAAGAGCGCTTGGGCGCCGATAAGTGTAGTCGACCTCAAAATGAGCTCGGCCGGTGACACCGAAATTGGGGATCTAACCATGAGCAACATGTTCAAACAAAGTGGTGAAACGAGTTGGTTCGGAGGATGATGAAAATGTTGGCCAAAAAGCGGGGACCGGTAGAGCGAAGGTGAGCAAATTGAGGAAATAATGACTAGGATGGAAGAGGAAGACCGTGAGTACTGCAGAAGCGAAGAGGACGGCGACGATGAGTCGGATGAGGAAGATGGAGGAGGTGCGGAGCCGCTTGTGCCCGGTAGAGTGGAGCCGTGACAATTTGAAAATATGGTTGTCAATGAAATGAGGAGATGCCTTGGCGATCTGGTGATAATGAGGTTAGGCATAACAGTATGTGCGACAAAGAGGATGTGCGAGGATGCCGTGAAAGATTGGGCTCTATCATTAAGAAGGACTTTCGGGGTTAAGAAATCCACCCCAACCTTTCTGACGTGGTGTGTGAGATCCATGGGTGTCCGTGGAGAGTGCAGCGTACAAGCCAAGTGGGGCACCCATTGGCTATGTTCGAAGGTTGAGCGACATACATGTATGGTGAGAAGCAGTGATGGCTCACGAGAATCATCATCCGGGTATGTCGCGAACATCATGTACGCAGAGATAGTGGAGAACACGAGTTTTGAGCCCCATGCTATTATCAAGCGATCGAGAACAGATATCGATTACACAATTAGCTATGGGAAGGCGTGGAGGCGAAACAAAAGGCATTAGAAATGAGGTTTGGGAAGTTTGAAGACTCGTACCATAACACCTTTCGCCTTTGCTCCAGATTGCATTGAGGGAAGAAATCACAGGACCTACTATGATTATCAAGATTGTCCGTCAATCCGGTGGCCAACTAAAATGCATCTGCGGAGAGTGTTCTTCGCATTCGAGCTTGCATTAAGGCGTTCTATCACTTTATCGTCCATTGTTGTGCGTGGGCGGCACATTCTTAACCGGAAATCTGAGAGGGCAAATCTTGGCAAATTGTGGGCGTTGATGGGAACAACCAGATTCGCTGTTGTCTTTGCCTTCGAGAAAGCGAGAACTACGAGAGTTGGTCGTGGTTCCTCTGAAACACGAAGATCGGGTGGTCAAAACTCGTCGGTTGTGCGTCTTTGCATAGCGAGCATCTTTGGGTTGTAGTGCTATCAACCACCGCAAAGCGAGGGAAGATGAGCCATTAGATGGCGACTTGCGAGTCGGTGGTGCATGAGGCATTTGGGTGCAAACTTCTATAAGCAATTCAAGAACAAGTTCTTGATGAACATGTTCAAAAGACTATGTAACTCCAACCGGAGAGGAAGTTCGAACTCGTGGAAAAATCTTGATGACGACAAGGAAACACAAGGAGCGAACGAACAAGATAGTGCGAGTGGAACACAAGGCGCGTGAGCCTCTTTTCCCCGCTTAGCAGAGGATGAGCCGACTAGCAGGTAAATCGGAGGCAAAGGCCAATCAAATGTTTCTCGATTTGGATCAAGCCTGAGCAAGAAAGAGAAGTGGTCACTTTTATATGACACAAATGGTGCGAGATCACGGTGTGATGACCACTAACTGCGCGTAAGTTTACAACCGGGTAATGCGAGGATGAGGTGTCTGCCGTTGGTAGGAATTGTCGAGGAGTCTTGAGGGTACAACCAAGTACTTTGTGGACGGAGCATGCATTTCTTGAGATAGTAATGAGAGATGAGAAGTTATTGTACTCTTCGATGATCACTAAATACATGGATGAGAAGGCTCGTATATGCCAAACATAGAGCTATCAAAGTTGGTGCCGGACCCGGCTGCGCGAGGTGATCTGCGAGGATAAAGGAAGGCGTGGAACCAACCGGAGGGTTGTCACCCAGAGTGCATCTTCTGGTGAGTGCAAATGCTCGTGCAACAAGCCATACCTTTTGCATAGGCCATGTTCTCATGTTATAGCCGCATGTGCTTTATTTGGAATGCAACTTTGGTACATACCTATCGATTATTACATGAAGGAAAGGGTGATGGCAACTTGGAGCGAGGAGCTTTATGGTTATGGGATTGTGGGTTCTTTCACCACAACTCCTAGTGTTGATGAAAGGTTACGGGTCCCCGATTTTGATGCGAGAAGAGAAGCAGGCGTCGAAGAACAAGGCGTATAAGAAATGACATGGATGAGTCGGTCGGCAAATCGTGAAGAAGCGCTCATTGTGCAACCAACGAGGACATACGTTCAAGAATTGCGGAGCACAAAACGAAGAAGACGAAGAAGGAGATGGTCACCGACGGTGGGGAAGGATCGTCCTCTGCGAGGGGCTACTGCCAGACGACCTCATCGCACTGGATGACAAGCGGTTTACACTATCATATGTCGTATATCAAATTTATATTTCATCGATGTAACGTGTGTTGTCACGAACTCTCCCTTTACCTAGTATTGTAGTGTTGTCTTTATAAATTGTTGTTATGAACTTCTCCGCTTTTTTATGTGCGTGTCTGTTTCAATATATTGTTGTGATGCTTGCGTACTTTTGCGGACTTTTGTGTTCACGTATGTGTTTCGCTCTAACTTTCATTTTTGTAAATTGCGTATGGCTCACCGCCAGGAGATGACGAGTGGCCGTTCGAGTTCTTGGACCCGACGTCGGCCGTAGTCACCGTGCGCTTAGCCACTTCTTGTCCCGGAGAGACGAGAGGGACCTGTCTTGGTGGCGTCCTTCGACCTAGACCAACTTGTGATCTGGGCGCTTCGATCGCGTTGGATCCCGGGTAACATACCGATTTAAATTTGTAAACATGTTTGTTCTAGCACCATGACATCCGCGAAAGACCGATATCAAATACATGTTTATGTTTCTTAGGCTTCAAGCATCGGGTGCTTGCCCTCGCGAGATGGTGGACCTCTGGGACACCGGTTCCGTCTGTTGATCGTCGTTGATCACCGCTGGTGGATCGGTGGAGGCCGAGACGCACACCTTCCATCTCCTGTCGTCGGGAGATGGCGATCACTACGGGGCGTCTCCTACCTCCTCGGCCTCCGATCGCCGGTCTTGTTGTGGTGCCCCAGGCGTCTCCCCGATGGTCTGCGCGATTCTTTGCCTGAGTTCATGGTGTACTACCGCTGCGTGTCTGAGACCTTCGACCACACGCACGGACCGACCTTGAGGTGGCTTATGCGATTTGAGTGCGTAAGTAGCATTTGAACTAAATTGTGTACGTCTTGCTTGAAATAACAAGTGAGCTTTATGTTACGATGTGAAGCGGATCGTCGAGCCGGCGGACGATGAGGCTCGCCGCCACTGGGCGTACCTCCTGTGGCTCTTGGTGACCATGTTCACGGCGTCCCATGGGATAGCGTGTCCACGCGACTGGTGCGATTCACGAGGGAGATCGCGGGCGCACTTTGACGCCGTGCCACAGTACTCGTGGGGCTCGGCGCGTCTTTATCGCGCCACCACCGTGCACTCTGCGTCGGGTGTACGCTCGTTCGCGAGGGCTCGATCTTCGGAGGATGTCCTTCTTTGCCACTGATTGTGGGCATACGAGAGGTTCCAGATCGGTGGCCCGGATCGACCTGCGGCCTCTGGTGGGAGCGCAGTGACGGTGGCGTCGGCGGTCCGACCATGGGCACCATCGGTGCTGCGGCGAATGCGATATTGCAATCACGTGTTCGATACTTTTGTTTAACTTTTTCGAGTACTAACGGTTACGTTCTATCGTGACAACGGCCTAAGCTGGCGCTTTTGTTGTCGCGGGTAGCCTACCGCGATTCGTCATTGCGTTTCGACCACCTCGCCGCGACCGCGTTAGCCGGGGCGCCAGTCGCGGACCTTGAAGGTGCGGCGTCGTGTGACGGGTGGCTCTTATCCACCCTTTGCACACGAGACGCCGCAATCTTGGTTCACCGTCGGTTCCTCGTGTTCGGCGTCCACGTCGAGGGCTCTGTTGTCCATCGTGTGATGAGGCGATTTGGTCTCTGACAGTGTTCCCGATGCACGACGGCGTCCGTGCGATCCCACCGCGTTCCACTCGTAAGTTCCTGTATTGATGTTTTTATAATTGTTCTTGTGTAATGCTATCTAATAACGCTATACTTATTTTTCACCCACGAGCACGCGATGCGAAGGGCGCCTTGAAAGTGCATCTAGGCCCCTAATTGTGTTTTGGATGATTAATGACAAACGATTAAGGGACTAATGGCTTAAGTGAGTATATAAACAGGTGATAGTCCCAAAAGGATCGCATCCACGGACGTTGATGACCCTCAAAAGTGAAAAGAAGACCGACGTCGATTTAGCATAGATTTTTCGTTTAATTGAGTCGACAGGTTTGCCGTACTATTAAGAGGGATGGGATGTAGATGCTCTAGAAATGATCTCTGTGCTCAGATGAACATCTTTTACAAATTTAGATTTGGATGTCACCATGCACGGCACTCACTTTATATTTCAGTTGTGCTGATATTATCGGAATGTCCGATGTTAATATCGGATGGTCCGATGGTATCGGAGTTTCCGGTGTGAGTGCAATTGCTGTTCTTGGAACTCTCGGGAAAAGTCGGACTGTCCGATAGTTGATATCGGAATGTCCGATGTGGTCCCAAAATTTCTCTAAGTCTTTTATCTTGGACCTCTCGGGAAACATCGGAATGTCCGATAGTGTATATCGGAATGTCCGATGTTGTCTGGAAATTTTTCTAAGTCCTTGGGCTGGAACTCTCGGTATTTATCGGATAGTCCGATGTCACATATCGGATAGTCCGATGTGGACTTAGAAAGATATTGAAATTTGTTCTTGAGTTGAAACTCTCTGGAATTATCGGAATGTCCGATGTCCCATATCGGACAGTCCGATATTCACTTAGAATTTTTTGTGTAGTTGCTGAGTTTGGTTGGAAGCTCTCGGGTTTTATCGGAACATCCGATGTGTGTCATCGGACAGTCCGATATGTCCTTTATCTCAAAAGAATTTGAATTTTCAAGTAGAGTTGATCTGGAAGTTTCCACATATCGGATAGTCCGATGTCTGGTATCGGATAGTCCGATGTGGGGTCTGACACAGGGCAAAACGGCTCTTTTTTGTGTCTTGGCTATAAATACCCCACCCTCTCTCTCATTTAAGAGAACGACCAGTACTTTTGAGCATTTACTTCACTCTTGCTATTCCTTTGCTCTATTGCTCTATCTTGTGTTCATCTTTGTGATATTTGTGAGAGATTTGAGCAAGTGGTTCTCTAGTGTCTTGAGTAAAACCGAGAAAGTCCATTTGAGCACTAGGGTGATTTTCAAGAGCGGATCCACACTCCATTTATTACTCTTGGAGATTGAGGTCTCCTAGGCGGCTAGGAGTCACCGGTGAGCTCCGATCTCGTGTGGGAAGCCCGGAGTTTGTGAAGGTTGAATCCACCTCAAGAGAAGGGTTCAAGCAAAAGGAGGTGAGTGCTTTGTGCAACACCTAGAGGAGTAGGGTTGAAAGAGACCCGGCTTTGTACCGCCTCAGCGGAGCGAGGATCTCCTCAAAGATCCGAACCGAGAACAATCACGCATCCTTTGGTTTGTGAGGTTTTCTACTTGTCCGCCCTTTTACTTGGCTCAATCTTTGGGGATTCAAGTATTTAATAGCTACCTGCAGTAGATATTGGTGTGATCTTATGCTCTGGTAGTTGTCTTAGCTCAGAAATTTAATTTGGTAGAAATCTAGCCTTCCAAATTGCTCAGATCTATTTTTTAGGGTTTTTCCTGCTCTGATCGGATTGTCCGACCTCTCATATCGGATAGTCCGATACAAATCGGATAGTCCGATATCAAAGTCGGATAGTCCGATATTTCCGCTGCCAATTAGGTTTTAAATTTTATTACGCCTATTCACCCCCCTCTAGGCGACTTTATCGATCCTTCAAGCTGCGAGCACCCACGAAATGCCTTGCATTATCTTTGCCTTAATTTGAGGTGGGGCGACCCTCGAGGCGTCTCGTCGAGATCGCCCTGACGTCGCGAACGCATCTGCATGCTGCATGAGTGGTACACTCCGGACTTCGTGTGCGTTTGGTATGTGTCGACCCGATCCTCCTGACACGTTCGTGGTGGCGGAACCGTACCCCTCCATATGGACTCGGTTCACGCACGCTTTGGTGCGTTGCGTCATACCTTCGATATAATTTATTGTGCTAACTAATTCGTAATTCATTTTGCTAACTAATCCGTAATTTATTTTGCGGTCGACGTCTTTGCACCATCGGCCTGAGGAGCTTCGCGGCTTATACACTCGGTGACCACCGGAGAGGGCGTGGACGCGAGAGACGTCACCCTTACGTCGGGAGGTTTCGGACGGCTCGACCGCCCTCGGTTGTCGAGTGCGGCCTCCTCTGAATCCGCAGGTGTGCCGCTTAAGCGAAGGCGAGTGCGCCAGTGCGTCTTCGAGGTCCCGCCCATGTCTGCGAGAGGCACGCTCAGTGGCCGGTCAGCTTCGGTGAAATCTTGAAATGCCTTTGTTCAAGTGTTACAATCGCGTATTACAATGCTCAAAACAATTCTTCATTTGGTACAGCCCGCAGTACACTTCTTCACAGCGACGATCTCGACACGCTCGACGACTACGACGGCGACGATGGCGTGCCCGAACCGGAGGACTACGGTGATTACCTCTCCACGGGCGTCTTTGGGGTGGGGCATCATCATCCTGGCCGTCTGGGCGCCACCACCGAAGCAGCCTAGTCGGCGAAGACGAGCGCCCGGCCGACGCGAGCTACTCGGCCGGTCTGCGACGCCTCCGGTAGGCGCGAAGGCCCCGCAGCGCTACTGCGCGATTGGCGTACTCAGCGGGACGGATTCGGAGGGAGGCCTCCCGAAGCGAGGCCGATAGTAGTTTCTTTGATTTTTATTATTGCTACTATGTTATGTACTAAGTGTTTCATTTGAAATATCTTTGCACTTGCATTTGTATTTTTGTAAACTTAATCTTACGTACTTAGTTGTTCCTTTCATCGCCTAGGCGCTTTGTCACACACCTAGCACCTTTACTCATTGGTAGCACTTTTACCGGGAAGACACGACAAGCAGACGCCTTGCTTTTTTCGGTAGCGATGTAACTACTCATTGCTAGCGACTTTACCAAGTCGACACGACAACACACGCAATGACTTTTCGGTAGCGATGTGACTACTCACGCTAGCGACTTTACCGGTCGAGACGACATCACGCCATTAAATGACAACCGCCGCAACACGCCATGAAATGACAACAGCGCAACACGCCATGAAATGACAACCGCAGACACTGCAGCGCAACAGCTGCGGCAGAAGAACGCAATTGTGTGGAGTAACCCCTCACCACCACTATAAAAGCGATCCGGGGTATACATCCAACATAGCCAAACCATAATGTCGTTCTCACAATCGCCTCTTGACAGCGAAGTCATCGGCCGAATATCACGATCCCGATATGCGTCGACGCGATTCTGCGGAGTTGCCCGACCCAAATCATTGCAACCTCTGGCGAAGATGATGTAGTCTACCCATGGAGAGCGGTCGCCATGCTCTCGCTCTTTGTTGTGGCGCACCTACAAGGTAAACCTCTTGGCATCCACAATCTGAGGTAACACTACCATCTCATGCATCGTTCTTTCTTTTCTCGGACAAGGACCGGTGTTGCTTCTTCCAATGGATCGACGGTAGGAACAGCGTGACTACGAATTTCTCTACAAGCCACGACGCCAACCCCGCTTTCGAGAACTTCACGGTGGGAGAGGCCGCCAGGATATGTCCTTTTCTAGATCGACCGAGCTCGGGACCGGTGTGCAAGGGCCAACCAATCGGTGAGTTTCATGCGTCATACTCATGTTAAACTCACAAATTAGTAGTTCTAAATAGTTCATCGCACACGGGAGTTCAAAAGGACACTTGCGAATGTGCTCAAGTCAAAGGAGAAACCTCCTCGGGGCCACCCAAAGCCCGACAACTGCGTACATAGCACGGAGGCGATGGTTGATACATGCCACGGTGATCTAGCGGACCGGAGATTCTCTGGGTGCCTTGGTCGAGGATGAGCGGTCTTTGGTACTTCAAGTGGGTGGACCCGAGGCGTACCACCCACATCTCATGCTTCTGTATGGGATAGCGGGAACAACCCTCTCCGTGGTGCCACTACCGCCGGAAAAGCCAAACCCGAGTACGCCTACGGTGTTATTTAACGACCAAAGCGGGCATCTTGTATTATTGCAGAGGCACGCTTAGGTTGTTCAGGATAAGCCCAACACAAAGCTCTGCACCATATAGTGGAGTGCGAAATAAAGCAGAAAGCAGGCGTCTCGCCAACGGCCAACACAGCGAGAGGTGCGAGGAGGTTCCTCCTCTCGAAGAAGAAGGGACAAGGAAGCGGCCGTAGAGAACGCAGACGCAACAAATCCTTGACGTTACCTGAGACTTAAGCAAGGAACCGGGTGGTATTAACATAGGGGCAGCCGAATCGGGATGACATGCCCATATGGGAGGCGAAATCCACAAAAAAAAAAAAATTTAAATGTTACACACGAGGCGTATGGCATAGGCCACAATCGGCGACAATTGGGAGCAACTGCGGATCCCCATAGAGTTCTTTCATAGTAGGGATTGAGCGGTGTCCGATGACACGTCGCAATATTAGAACGGGCGAGTAATATGCACGAAAATGTCTTACATCATTCATTTTGTGCCGAGATAGGCGAACGATCATTTGTTCCACCATGACGCAAACGTGCTTTCGTTAGTTAGTTAAATCCTTTGTTGTAATGCCCTTGTAATATCATCTAATCTATTGCTTATTTTATCATCGAACTTTCGATGTATGTGCCCTTATATATGTATTGTTTGAATTTTAAAAATTCCTCATATCTTCAAATCATTTGAAATTTTTATGGTAATATCACCGATATATCGGGAACCTCCATAAAAGTTCCAAAATTTTTCGACGTCGTAAAAATTTCCATGGTTTAAATGGCATAAGTGCTTTTTCCGATTTTCGCAACAAAATACCGAGCAACGTCCGGCTATCTCGGCCCATCGTAAGTGGTAGCCGCATTACGTGAAGCCGCCTTGATTTTTTACGTATTTTTGGACCATGTAAAACTTTGTCCGCTGAGACTCACGAAAACCCTAAGTGGCCACGATTCATGCCGTCCGACCGCCTTCGTGCGCGAGTGCCTTTTCGATTTTGGTAACAAAATCTGAACATCCGGCAAATCTCGCAAACCTGAAGTGGTATGCCACGTTGCGTGAAGCCGCCCGTGCTTTTCCCGTCATTTTTCGGCCATATTGGCGGACCTTACGAGGCTACGAAAACCCTAAGTGAAATCGTATCACTAACGAAATAAAATAAATGTTAGATTCATTACGGGACAATAAGTTTTTATTTCTAATTCTTCCCGGTTCAATACATCAATTATGTACAACCAATTTACAATAAAATTGTCAACAAAAATATTAAATACAAAAATTTCAGTATTCATTCTTGCCATACGTTAAATGCGTCTGACAGACTCTTATAACATGTTAAATGCGTGCGACAGTGCCTTCGGCTCCTATCGTTTGACGTCTTGACAGTGCTGCCAGTTACATCAGGACAAGTGTATTTTTCTATTTAACAGAAAAAAAAAATTTATGGAATATTTTGAAATTTGAATAAAAATGTATTATTAAAAAAATTCTAGGACAAGATGTGTAACAGAAATTTATGTGCTGATGTCTAGAACAAGCGAAAACATATCCATTGCTTCCCTCTTAGTCCTAAAAAATTCCCCAAAAAAATGGAGGTGCAGGTATAGCCATGTAAATTTCCAGGATTAAACTCGAATACATTTTTAGGACATAAAAATGATAAACTCTGCATGAATAGTGTTTTCACTGTTCATAGGTAGCCATTTTCGCATCTTCTTGAAATTTTACATGGATATAGAATGTGCCCTCCCCTACATCTCTAATTTTTTGGGGAACTTTTGAAAGCTTTTAGATGTGGGAAGCACCGTAAGAGAACTATAGGATATTTCCCCCAGAAAAAGCATCTTCATACACGCCTTCAACTTACACTCTTTTAAATATAACACAGGCCAAGTCCAAGTTGCTAAGTAGCCAACAGAGTATTCAGTCTGCTCAAATTTGACAGATTTAATTTACTCACCTGACTAAAGGATAAGCTCAATCCTCTGCTGTGGAAATCAATGTACTTGAGCATAAACATACCACAATCCTGCCTGTAACAATAAAAGATGCCTGTGTCAATCAAAATTATTCCTTTGTCCATTGTCATAAATATATGTATGTACTTGAGTTACAAAAAATACTCTGCACATGACCATCCAAAAAAACATGGATTCAAACAAAACACATAGATCGAAAGTTTACTAAATGTTAATATTCAGTAAATTAAGGTGGTGGTTGCACCAATCAAATGTGCACCATAATACTGAATTATACAGGAATTGATCATTAGTATAAACAATACATACTGATTCTGCTGTAAAGGAATATAATCAACTAACTCTTTCCGCCAAGAACTTATGTCAATTTCTTTATTACTCTTGTCCTTCACTTCCTCCGCAATATATGTGGCCTGTACATTGACATACACAAGAAGTACCGTTAAGTTACACTCAATCTATAAGTATGTAACAAATTGAACAAGCCTACCAACATATAATCTAATATTTTCTTGTATTTATGACAGATTGATAGAACCAGGTCCATGAGAATTTCCCAGAGCATAACACATGTACTGAGGTCCATAACCATATAGTTTTTCGCTAATTTTAACATACGAGAATTGGAAGAGGTATACCAAAATCTACGCTTAAATCAAACAGACAGCCTAATATTTGTGTAGTTAACAACCCAACTCAGAAAATCAGAATGCAAAAAATAGTAGTAAATGGGCATTCTATTTTCTGGCTGTTCCAAATGGAATTTTACGCTGGAGGCATCAGTTAAGCTTACCAGTACTCCTGCTACACGTTGATCCAAGCCGCCAATAGAGTCAAGATATTGGAATGTCTTTTCCTTCATGTTTATAATTGCTAAACACCAATGTATATCTTTATGTACAGGGACAAAGATCTGCAAAATAAATTCTGAAGATAAGTTGAGCATGAGAAATAAGCATGTCAAAGAGAAAGGGTAGCAACAACAGAAGAATTAAAGACTGCAACATCCACTTTACCTTATCGCACTCAATGAGCTCATAACCCAACTTCCTGCGGGTAGTCCATCTTTTAACAGATTCGTAGTCATAGCCATTTTTTCCACAAGCAAGCTGAGAAATAATTCAAAAATTCAATAAGGATTAATTAGTTGATGATAAATTTTATCCAAAAATTAAAAACGAAGGCTAAATGCATGATAAAAGATCTGACACAAGTGCATTACGGTGACTAAATAATACCATGCAAGCATTCATGCCTGAAAGTAAGGACAAAGAATATTAACCAATGCTAAAGTGAATGTAACTTGTAATAACTTAAATAAAACAAAGGCCCACAATGTCATTTCCTTGAAACTATTTTGTGTCAGCTAACCAACAAAAGAAAGGAAACAATGAAGCTAGGATAGCTTGAAAAAAAATATATCAAAACATATCTATGGCTGTAAAACCAAAAAAAAAAGGAAACCATGCCGAGCCTGGCAACGCCGAATCGGCTTCGGTGTGCGCGACGTGCCTGAGCTGAATTTTGAGGGAGGTGCCATTTAAGCAAGAGAGGAGGGGGCCGCACCTCAAACCCTAGCACTGATGCTGCCCCTTGCCCTAGCCTAGCACCATCGCCCCATGCGCCGTGTTGCCCATGTGCGTTGCACCGCCGCGGCCACTCCTGTGCCCTGCGGATTGCCGTCCATGGGCCAACGCCTCTGCTCTCACTAGTGCCATCGCTCACAACTGAAGAGAGGTGTTGGATGAAGAGGGAGGAAGGACGGGAAGGGAGGAGGGAAAGGGTTCAACCGAGAAGAAAAAAAGAAGAGGAAGAGGGAAAGGAAGAAAAGGAAGAAGGGGAAAATAAGAGAATGAAAGAGGGAAACAAAAGAGAAGGAAAAAAAAAAAAAAAAAAAAAAAGAAGGAAAAGAAGAAAAGAAGGAAGGAAGAGAAGGCTGCAACCAGGGAGTAGAGAAGCCACCGTTTTCAACGTCTCTGGCAAATCGTCGACTTGTAGGTAAAACCCTAGAATGATGCTCCTCACTAATTATTGTGTCATGTTAGTGCAGATCCATGTAGATGAGCAGTTTTGGAGGGTTGAGTTTTGGTGTCCGGGTTTGTTGAGGTGTCATGTCCAAATTAGGGTCCTGTTTTGGGGTATCTACATTCTGTTTCATAGCCTGGCCATATTATGATAAGTGTAGATAATTGTCTAAAGTTTCTATAGAGTACAAGAACACTGAATTTGGTTGGGGTTAGAAAGTTATGGCTAAGAGAAGGCCGCTATCTAGAAACTTGGTCACTATTGGTTGTGCCATTGGGCTGATTAGGCTAGAAACATGGCTGAATTAAACTATGATCACAGCTAAAGAAAGCTAGATAATTTTCTATAGTTTCCAGAAGTGGTATGGTTTGCTACTTTTGGAATTGTATAAAAACATAAATTAAATTGACAGTTCTGCTTTCCAGTAAAGTAATAGAACAATCTTTGGGATGGAAAACAAGGGTTTAAATGAATTAATCAGAACCTTTGGCCAACTAGAATGTTGTAGGAAATTTTGTGTAGTTTCTACAACATATATGGTTTGCTATGTTAAGGCTCCTCAGCTAAGAGTTATGGTCGTTTGACCAACAGAACAGCGAAGGGGCAGTTGCCCGGCAGAGGGAAGGTTAGGTTCAGGATTGTGCGTAAGAGCGGTATTGTTATGCTTGATATTATGTACTGTTGTGGCATACTATTGAGTTGGGTTATCAACTGTAAGAGGTGTAACTTTGGATTTAGCATCAACCACACGTCACTCCGTCTCATGTGGATAAATAGGCAAGTGCGTAGTAAAACGATAACCGGGTTGTTTGCCCTTGTTGTTTTATGTCTGTAATATACTTACTATGTTGATTTACATGATTACTGTTACTATGATGCCTCTATGGTGATGAATTAAATGATGATGATGAGATATGCTAAATGTTAACAAACCATTGCATTTGCATAATGTACATTCATGATGGAAAGAGGTGACCTATGTGGGCATCTAAGACCTATTTTGTGTGGGCATGAAAGGCTTACTTCAGCGGACGATATCGATGGGTGTGCACTCAACTATACCAGTATAAACTATATGATGTGCCTGTGAGCATGTAGCATAGACTACATTGCACTGCTAAAAAGAACAATGTTAATGAGATAAATGTGATAAATTGTTATGTTATTGTTCTATTATGTATTTGTTGAATTGTACACTCACCCTTGCTTAATTATTGTTTTAGGTGACGAATGAAGATGATATGCATGGGATGGGCGTAGCGTAGTAGACCTTTGTCATGTGCATCATGGAATTTTCAATCACTTTTAGTTACACTTCATTCACCCTTAGAGTTAGTTTACTCTTAGAACTTAATTAGTAAATTCGGGATTAATCGGTGAACAATTATATAATAATAGTTGCGTGGAATTCAGTTATCTCTACTATATAAAGTGAGAGTTTCTTCCCACGTCACTTCAACAAAATTACCCACCTTTGTCACTGCTCTTTAATTACCCACCTTTGCCATTGTTAGTGCTCTTAATTACCCACCTTTGCCACTGCTCTTTAATTACCCACTTTTGCCACTGTTAGTACTCTTTGCAAATAAACTTTTTGTCGCAAATTGAGTTTTCGTTGCAACACACGGACACATGACTAGTTAAATATATGCCAGGGCATCATGATTTAGCTGTCTTGTTTTATCGTGTATGTTAGTTATTAAACCATCGTCATCACCAAAGGTAAAGTTGTTCCCGGGCGTAGGGTTCTAGGCGTTCTCAAGCACATGGTCCCGAGTGTTCCTAAGCGCATAGACTTGGGCATTCTTGGGCACATGGTTCCAAGTTTATTATTGCTCATTACTCTTATTATTATGCCGTTTCTATGAATGTCGTTCATTACCATGAGAATGGTTTAGAGAAGTATTGATGAAATTATTGGTAAAAAGTTGTTAATCTTAGTGGAAAGAGTTTGATGTGGTAGCATTCTAGACACTGGAGTGTTGGGGTGTTACAATAGCCATTTCCAAACAAAGGTCCCAAATCAAGTAATAGCACAACCTACGAAACCCAAGAAGGCAAACAGAGAGCTACTCCATTCACAAATGTTTGTCACCGTGGCATGCATGCAGTGGAACTTACCTGATTTTGACTGCTAATATACATAAAAATATATAGATGATTCAGATCAAAATGATAGCAGTAGATATGCCATAAAAACAACCTAATGTATGTCAAACAAAGGTCCCAAACCAAGTAATAATACAATCTAAGAAATCCAAGAGGGCAATTAGCTAACTACTCCCTCCGTTTACAAACGTATGCCACCATGGTATACATGGTTTCAAAATTTTCTAATTTTAACTACTAAAGAAGTATCTAGATCAGCCACATGAAAGTGATAACAATATATTGGCTTTTAAAAAAAATACATCCATAATATTATAATTTTGTGAGCCTTAGCTAATTATTATAATGATAAGAATTAGCGGCCAAACTCCAAAGGTACACCTTGAAGACTACGCAATTTTGAAAATGACATGCATAAAAAGAGGGGGATCATACCCTAAGTGATACATGTCCATAAATTAATAACAGCACTGTAATATAATATAATATAATATAATATAATATAATACTCTTAGAATGCCGATCACCGTATCTGTATCGCTCATAAGGCCCATTTCAGCAAATCCTAAACCAACACTTGACTAGAAGAAAACCTACATACGAAGTTATGAAGGACAGAAAACTAAAAAAGAGATGTAAATATTTAATATGACATTCTGCATATGCAATATGTGAAAGTGAAAGAAGCATATCAACTAACCTTCTTATAGAAAAATGTATTAAAGAAATGACATCTCAAAAACCTTTTTGGTTCTCTTATTTCCCTCTCCTTTAACAATTCAAGGTACAAATTAATGACCTGCAAGAGAAATCCTTGTCCTCATTACATTGAGTCATCACTGATAAGTAACAACTAATAAGTAAGGTTTTGTTCAGTATATTAAAGATGAATATTTACCTCATCATTTAACCAGCCACCTGGTCTCAAGCACCAGAATTTCTCTCTGTTAACCTCAATGTTCGATGACTCATGCAGCACTAGGACTTCGCTACTGTAAGGAAGCAACAGTGACGGTCAATTGTGTTAACAAGGTATAAAGAAAGCTTCAAATAACACGCAAACAGGGTTGTCAAAAATACCTTAAACCATTACCGTACAGACAGTCATGAACTTCATTTTCCTCTTCGGTAGTGAGGGGTATAAAGAGTTCACGCAGATCCTGGAATAGTAAAAGGTCAACATACATAAACCAACAGTGAGTTAAAACAATGGTTTTTAAAGTGTCGCTTAATCAACACTTAAGTGGTAAGGTGAATAGGTGATCCAGGGGGCTGCACCATGCCATCGCCTTGCCAGAGAAGGGTATGGTGTCCACCTTAGAGCCATGGCATCGCTGAGGCGTCATATGGCATTGTGGGGGCCTAAGGCGGACTCCATATGTGAGCTCAAGAAACGGTGGACCGAGCTGTCGCTGCGCAGCCGGTCACAGAGACAGGAGGGGACGAAGACAAGGTTGGTGGACATGACATGACCCATGCAGGGGACAGCGTTGGCAGCATGGTGATGTGAGAGAGGGATAGGGGCAGCGGTGGCGCAGTCAGCGTGGATGCAGAGGAAGAGTGGATCCGAGGTAAGGGAGCGCTAGGACATGCAAATGGTGCGGCAACAGAGGATGGAGCACGCCAAGAGCTGGACGAGGATCTCAGCGAGCACCTCATTGGGCATGAAAGGAACCAACAGCACTTATGGTTGCATGGCGACCAGGTTGCTGCTGCCGGTGGTGGCATGTCGGCAGGTAGAGCAGATGCCAGCGACAGCGAGGAAGAGGGGGGCGGGTGGGAGCGATGGCGGCAAGGGCCAGGGACACGACGAGGTACCGGGGATTGCAGAAATTGGATTCTAGGGTATGGAGTATGAATCTCGATGCAACCAGAGGTTTTAAAGTGTGATTGGATTTTTGGGCTAGTGATCGAACCCAATAAGTCTTGGGGCGGGCTTTGAGCTTGTATGGATTGAACTAACAGCCCATCCTATGATTTGTCCAGGCCTGCAACAGTTGCAACTAGTAGGTATACATATATCTTTGCACTTCATTTGTAGATTGATTAAAAAAATATGCAAGTGCAGACCCGATGATGGTCCAAACAGTTCTAAGATCTGGTGATGGATCGATCAATGGTAAAACCATATGGTTTTAGTGAAGGGAAACTTAATTGGAAGGAGGATGGGTGCTACATGGGCTCAAGAATTGGCAATATCGAAGTATGCATGGCCTACAAAATTGCTGATTTAATTTGTTGCTATACTAGGTTAGTATGTGTATATGGTGTCGTCTCGCCGTGCATCTTAAGTGCTTTGGCAGTAAAAAGGTGGTGAGTCGCCTCGTCTAGCCTTATCTCTTTAATAACCTTGGCTAAAGCAAATAAGGTTGGCACAGAGCTGCCACCAAGGCAGGTTAATCAAACATGCACTAAAAAGAAAAGGAAAGAACTGAGAGGAGAGGGATATATAAAAGGGGCAAAGGTGATATTGGGTAGGAGAAAGCTGTTGGTTTCTTGTGGATTGGCAGAAAGAAAGGGACAAATGTACAAAAGCTCTTTGGATAAAGCACATACTTTTTCCCCCACTTAAACATTTAAACTCTTACATTCGATGGTGCCTCTTTTAAATTTTGAAGCGGTTAAATTGTAGTTCAACCTAGGAATAAGCATTATTTCAAGGCATTCTTCTTCCTTTTGGACAATTCAAAACATGCCTTTAGGCTGGGCGACACCAGTTTCCTCAAAAGCCTAATGCAAGTCAGGGATCATCAAATATTCAAATTGTCCACTCTTGCAACTTGACACAATTCCGAAACAACTCGCTTAAAACGCTTATGTTCCAGAGCTCTCATTCCATTATCTTCCTATTCACCCAGCATGACAACATCAAACAAGAAAAGTGCTAACAAAACGAGCCTCACCTCCACCCCGAGCTTGTCCAAGCTAGGATCGGACCGTAGAGGCGCCGCCGACTCCAAGGTGGCCTTCCTCGGGTCCCCAGCTCTCCGGCTCACCACCCCGTAGCCTATCTCCACGTCGTCCCTGGTGGTCACCGTGAGATCCCGCGACGCGTCGACCCGCTCCCTGTACACCCCCAGACCGTCGCCCCTGGGCCGCCAGCCCAGAAAGCCGGCGAGGCCGGAGAGGATGCTGCCCATTTCGAACGCGGCGGACCTCGCCTCCAGCGGGGGACCGAAGAAGGGTAAGCGGAAGGCTAAGGGGCGGAAACGGCGGTGGCGCTGCGGGCCGTCGAAGTGGCGGGGGTGGAGGGAGTCGGCGAGGTGGCGCTTGCGGCGGTGGAAGAAGAGGTCCGCGGCGGGGGTCGTGGCAGGGAGGAGAGAGTCAGGGCGATGGGAGGTGGGGGTCAGTAGGGAAGCATGCTTGAAGGGGAAACCCTAGGCTGGGTTCGATGGTTTTACCACGGTAGAGGTTCATGGGGTTTGAGAGCCCGACGCGAGGGGGAAGATGGCCAAGTGCTTCTCGCCACCTCGCAACTTTTAGAAATTGTAAGTAGAAGTCCACGCTTCCTGCCTAGTGGAAAGCAATCACAGAGAATTAGTGCAATTTATACATATTATTAGAGAGTATTAGGGCCTGTTTGGTTCCTACCTAGTATAGCAATGTAGAAGATTTACAAATTAAAAACAAATACTAGAAAATCAATAAATTTTAAAACGAAAATAAAAATTTTAAAAACAAACAATAGTCAAAACCATCGACCTTTGCGCATTGAGGAAAGCAGGATCATCAGTTTTGATGTGTGTTCTAGCATTATCTTGTTGTATGAAGATAGGGGCACTACGTTCTTCTGCAGGCCATATCTCTTTGATTGCTGGTAATAGCTTATTCACAATGTACTCACGACTAGTTTCCTTAGTGACCGATGGTAATACCTTTGTTACCAATGTACCGGCTGGCCTATTCACGCTAGTCCTTTTTGCCGGCTCAACAAAAGTGAATGGAAATATTCCAATCTTTCACGAGAAAGTGACATTGCCCTCTCCATCAAACCTCGGCCTCTTAATTCTTTGCAAGGAACATAACCTTTTCAATGAAATTCTTGCTTTGAGTTGTTCTCTCCGGATTCAGGCTACTTTGGCGCCAAGTAATAGTTTTGATTATTGTTTAAATGCGATAGAACCACTTTTTGTCAATGTACACAATGTTGTACATTGGGAGAAAGGATGGTTCATGTGGCAAGCTAATTGGGTCCAACATAGAGAGACGTAATCTATCCTAGCTCTTACATTACGCTCATTCAATGTAAATTTGATCGCACTTGAGTGTCGTAGTAACTCACCATCTTTCAACCGCTTAAACAATGTGGTCTTCGAAATCACAAATCCAAAAATGAAAATTTTAATCTTTTGAAATTTATATGGCAAGTGTGGTCTAGTTTTGTTCGAAAAAATGTCGAGAACACATAGGTGAAATCGGTTATTGATCGAAGATACTAATCAAAAGATATAGCAAAAATTTAGATGAAAATTGAATTGAAAAACGCCGATATCATGTTGATATCGCTAGTTCTATATTCAAGAGCTTCAGATAGAGTCTTGCCCGCTCATACGGTCGATTTCACGTTTCGATGATACATGAATTTGTTCTCCGAATGAGGAGGAATCTTGCATCACTCATGCGTTTAGCAATCTTTTGAACCATTTATACAACTAGTTTTGTTCTGAGAAAATTCATAAAAAAAAATGTCGAGCTAGGTGAAATCGGTTCATAAAAATCATGATCGCATCTAATAGATGCAAATTTAGATGAAAATTGAATTGCTAAAAAACGCCGATATCATGCTAGAATTCATTACATGCGAATCCAAATTTTGTAGTCAGCTCCGCTCATACGGTCGGGTCGATGTTTGGTAGCGACTCACCTTACACTTTGAGCAACATCATGTGAACCAAACACACGAATAAGGAGAAAATTTCAAAAAGCTAAAAGATTTCATTCTGTATTACCAGCATCTATAGATGCCTAAAAATTTCATGAACTATGCACCATGTGGATCCGTGCTAAAAATTTCGAGACGACTCCGCTTACACTTCTAACATAGAGCTGAGAAAATTCATAGATCCGTGGATCCAATTCAAGAGAGGTTCTAGCTCCACAGATCCGTGGAGCCGAGCTGTGAGTATATTAATAGTGTTTAGATGGATCATATTGTTTACATTTTAGACCAGAAATATAAACTTAATTCACTTTATTTTAACCTACAAGTTTCGGATCTCGGTGAATAAAGTGGATCTGGTCGCATTCTAAACCGACCCTTAGTGTCTTTTGCTGGCTATTAGTAGAAATGATTTTTATGATAACATTGATACACACAAAGGAGAGATAATAGACAGGATGGCAAGAACGGAGATCAACAACAAAGTGATAATGGCATCGTCGACTCAAAATCAAATGTGACAAAAACGAGAGAGAAGATTGTTGTTCCTCAGTTCCTGCCCAACATCTCAAGAACAGGCAGGCACATCTCAACTTCTACACAATAGGAAGCTGAAGCCATCTTTCCGCGTGAGGCTTGTTTAGGGGATTTTGCATTCAAAAATCCTGCACACAACTACCCAACCAATCAAATATCGCACTTTAAAGATCATGTCCAAATTTCAAAAAATAAAAACTACCCAACCAATCAAATATCGCGCTTTAAAGATCCAGTCCAAGAAAACCACGTTAGATCTTGTTTGGATCAAAGGAAAAAATGGAGGAAAAGTGGATGAATGGCGCTCCAAAGGAATTTTTTTGACTTTAGGGGTGTTTGGAACGGAGGTTTGTCTCATTTTCTTTTATTTTGAAAGTTGTGCCTTCCTATGGTTCCGAAGGAAAAGAATAAAAAGGTGAAAGTTTACGGGAAATTTTCCTTTGAAAGTTCCAATTCAATCTCACTTCCCTCTCTTTTCTCTGAAAGTTTACTATAAGTTTTTTTACGAGTTATCACGGAAATTTTCCATAAAACTATAGGTTTTAGAATTTGAAAGTACCAATTCAAGCTCAGCAATCCACCCATTAGGCCTCTCGGATAATTTTGGATCTCGGATAATTTTGATCGTACATTTTATAAAACTATAACTTTTTTTTACAAGTTATCAGGAAACCACATGTTTTAGCTTCTATATCCATGCACGACGATCCGACACCGCCACGAACTCGGCGGACGACTATATACTGCGCACCGAGGCCCAAAATCAAAAAAATTATCATAAAATTATAGGTTTTAGAATTGTTCGTTTCTTATAATACATTTCTTGTGCTTTTTCCATTCCTATGTTTGATTTTCATATGTGGTTTATATCCTCGCTCCGATTAAAAGTTTTTTTGTTGAAAGGCATAGGGAAAACAAATAGGTAATGAAAGCTTTGAATCCACCCATGTTCGTACGAAACATTGGCGAAAGAAAGCAAAGCGATAGGTACACGCAGTGACCTAGAGAAATGCATGAGCGACTGTTCCTTTTTAAAAATCGTGAACTATTGTAAATCGGTACAATTTACTCTACAAAATCATCAATTGAACGAGAAAACCATTTTAAGGAACTTTTTTTAATAATATATTTTTTTCAAAATTTCAAAAATATACCACGGAAAAAAAATACATAAATATACCCTGTCGCCCGTTGGTTTGGCAATCGCCAAACTAATGGGCAACAGGAGGCCACGTCATACGATCAACGCGTTTTACAGTGTTTTTCCGTGGTATATTTTTGAAGTTTTGAAAAAAAATGTATTTTTAAAAAAATAATTCCCATTTTAAGAGGATCCAGCTAGCTCGGTTGGTTAAAGATACGAGGAGTGCGTTTGGCCAATCTGCCTTTGAGCATAGGCACTTGCCAGCCATGTACAAGTGCATGCATGGGGTGTGTGTGGGGGGGAGGGCGTATGCATGCATAAGATATGTGTATTTATAGTTTGACTGTTATTATTTTTTTCTTTAATAAATGCTAATGCTCGGACCAATTTTGTTTTAGACAAAGAAAACCATTTTAACGGAAGAATACGCGGCGGAGCAACTCTCTTTGGGCCACACAGTCACGCTCACGCACTCTGCTCGCTCCTCAGCATCTTGTTGGCCTGGCCCATACACATCAGGTCTCACGTGCCGATCACACCGCCCAACAGTGCCTATAAATATCCCCCGCAAGGGCTTATTCATCCTTTTCCTTCCCCTGCCCGAGCACCGCTAGGGTTTCGCCGCCATGGTAAGTATCCTCCGCCCTCCCCAGATCAGCAATCCCAATTCCCGCATCAGTCCATAAAGAACGCCGAACCCGTGTTCTCCCCTTCTTTTGGGGGAATTTGTTTTGGATTTTTTTCGCTGAAGTTTCCGTGCTGGGATCGCGCTGCAGCCGCAGGGAGACTACATAGAGCTGCACCAGAAGCGCCATGGGCGGCGGCCGGACTTCGAGGAGCGGAAGCGCAAGCGCGAGGCGCGCGAGGTGCACAAGCGCTCGCGGCAGGCCCGGGAGGTGGGTGGGGGTTCCCCCGATTGGAGAATATGTGTTTTCTTTGTTGTTCTTCTTGTGGTGCTTTGGCGGTGGGTTCGTGTGATCGATTCTAGCGTGTTTTGCTGTTTGATGTGGTGGTGGTGCAGCTGCTCGGTGCCAAGGGCAAGAGGTTCGCCAAGAAGCGGTACGCCGAGAAGGCGCAGATGAAGAAGACGTAAGTGCTCTCTGTTTTCCCTTTGTGGTTCTGAGCAGGGACTTGGATGCATGAGAAGTTAACAGTGTTTAACTGCATAGGACCATGACAATTGAATCTTTTGGGCGCCAATTCACAAAACGATATATTCATCAAAACATTGTAATGCTAATATCTGTAATGTCAATTGGTGGTTTTGCATAGGCTTGCCTGATGTATTACAAATCTAATTGCTGGAATCATTGTAACTAATGATTTCTTATATATAGGCTTAGGCTCGTTATCTGCTGAATTCAAAATAGGTGTGTGGGTACGTTTTCGGTTTTGTTTGTGCAATATCTAGGCTAAGGACATAGTTTGTACCACTGTCTAGCTTCCTAGCGACGAGGTGTGGGTGGTAGTATGAAACTGTGAGTGGCATGTTCCTTTAAAAAGATACTGTATTCCATAATGCTGGCTTCGTACTGACACCCTTAGCTACAACTAATTATCTGCAGCCTGAAAATGCACGATGAGTCAACTACTAGGAATAAGGTTGATGATGATGTTCAGGAAGGAGCTCTTCCCCCATATTTACTTGATCGTGATCAGACACAACGTGCCAAAGTAATTGCTTCATCCTTTGTTGTCTTATTTTCTGTATGACTTTTTAAGGAGTTTTCTTCTATGCATTGATCATTGCAAGATACCTGACTGCTGTTGGTTATTGACTTGTAGGTTCTTAGTAACACAATAAAGCAAAAGAGGAAGGAAAAAGCTGGCAAGTGGGATGTTCCTTTGCCAAAGGTAAGTTTTCTAAAGAATACCACTAACTCTTACAAGTATTATCAAGTTAGCCTATGTGAAAGCCTGTACTATGTATTAATGTTATTTAAGAGCTGAAGAGGTAAAGAAAATTCAACGCAAGCATTCAGCAATTTCATCCATCGACTAAAGGCCTGTTTGTTTTTGCTTTTGATTCTGATCCCAAAAGCAGAATTAAAACAAACAGCTCGATTCTAGAATTCAATTCTCACAATCCAGCCCACCCATATACACTAGAATCTACAATCCACTTCATATGTGCTTTTGGATTTTAGCTTTAGAAGAATCAGCTTCTCTACAACCACAATCCAGAATCAGCTTCTAGAGAATCCAAAACAAAAACAAACAGGCCCTAAATATTATTACAATTCATATCTCTTCAGGTCAGACCTGTTGCAGAAGAAGAGATGTTCAAAGTCCTTCGAACTGGCAAACGAAAAAGTAAGTAATCGAGGGCTAATTTTTGTGATAGATGAACTTTGTTCAATGTTTGGAAAAAATATATTGCATGTGGAATGTAAATCATGCCGCGGTGTTCAATCATCCCATAATTTATTTGTGATCATTCTAAGCAAGTATATAATTTCTGTGTGCAAGGATACATTTGCTGTGTGCTAATATGGATACACTAAATTGACAAAATTCAATTTGGGCCTGTTCTTTTTGGCCTGCAATGCCTATCATAATCAAAGTTTCGTTCTTTGTTTGGCTGAACTCGTTATTTTTCTCTTGTGAAACTTGAAAATTATGGTATACTAGTTATTTATGTGAACATTATGGTCATAGCCAACTAAGTAATATATGTTTATTTATTTTCATATGCAGCCAAGCAGTGGAAGAGAATGGTCACTAAAGCCACATTCGTTGGACCTGGATTTACAAGGAAACCTCCAAAGTATGAGAGGTTTATACGGCCAACTGGCCTGCGTTTCACCAAAGCTCATGTGACCCATCCTGAATTAAAATGTACCTTTAACCTTGACATAATCTCGGTAAAGAAAAACCCCAATGGTCAAATGTACACTTCGCTTGGTGTTATGACAAAGGGAACCATCATCGAGGTATGTTATGCGTTTTGCTTGTTTGAAGCAGGATGTCGATATCATTTACAAGAATACTGGTTTATTTATTCAGATCCAATCCACCCCTTTATGTCATTGATTGTGGTCTTCCCCTTTCAGGTTAATGTGAGTGAACTTGGTCTTGTGACTCCTGCTGGAAAAGTTGTCTGGGGTAATATATCTTCTGGATGGTCTGCTCTATTCTGCATTCACTTGTCAGTTTCCATAACCAGTGTTTGTCACGATGCAGGTAAATATGCTCAAGTTACAAACAATCCAGAGAATGATGGTTGTATCAATGCTGTCCTGCTAGTGTAAAGCCATTGTTTTGTGTTGCCCTATGCATCAGCAGCTATTATGGCTAAAAAATTTTGAAGTGTAGTCTCACAACAGCAAATATGTACTTTTCAACGTTGCTGTTGTAATCATAATCTATTGTTTCACGCCTGCACATCTTATTTACAGCACACTAGTGTTCTTGCCTTGGAAAGAAATTCGAAACTTTTCATGTCTCCCTTAAATTAACCTCGTGCTATCTGCTGTTCTGAAATTTGCTTGCGCTGTATCCATGTCTGACCCTTGTGGCTATGCTGGGTGTGCAATTGAGTGCTGTAGTTACTGAGTCAGTATTGCTGCTTGATCTGTCATTAGCTTTGTCATGGAAATTTTCATCGAGAACGAATAAATGGCCCTTGACAACAGGGTTAAGGTAAACCACCTGTTAGATATGTGTTCGTATTTCTTTGTAAATACTTGAAGGGACGTCTCTTGTGCATAGCTATACCGTTGTGCTTCTCTAAACTGCTGAAAATTGGCTGAGAGGAATTAAATATTTGGAGTTCTGGTAGGACACACGTTGGTGATTTGTGAAGATGGCTCAATAGTCTGCTGTTGATAATGCCACTATTAATTTGTTATTGCTTCCCTGGGAAGAAGGCTTTTTTGTCTCCCATGTTTTAGACATGCTAAACATCTCATGAAATGTCCACTTGTAAGAATTAATAAACAACTCGTCCTTAGTTGATGCCGGTTCCTGAATCGCTCTCAATACAATCCCTAGTGTTTCCAATTCCGGTTTACTTCATTTCACAAGCAATGGATTAAAAAAAAGGCGATAGCATTTTTCTCATTGCTCATTAAAGCATCTGAAGCCGCCTGCGTTATGATCCGCACGATGAGCTAAATGGAGCTTAGGTTATAGTATTTGTATTAGTAGTACTGAGCTAATGTACAGTGACATAAGCATCTAATTGAGGGTGTGTTTAGCAGAGTTCTCAGCCTCAACTTCTCCAACTTCTCCATAAGAAGTTGAGGAGTTCTATTAAACAAGAAAAAATTAACCAACTTCACATAGGAATCCGAGGAAGTAATTCATGTTTTTTGACTTGCAGTTTGGGAGTAAAAAAAAACCTGCTCCCCATCTGATTCACAATCTCTCAGTTATGAACCTCTCCACTAAGTTCATAACTATTTCTCATACAGGAATTATTTCTATCAGAGAATCGATTCCATAGAGAATCAGGAGCTGAAGAATTAGGAGCTGAAATTCTACCAAACAGACCCTGAATTTGCACTATTTGTTTATTTTAGCGAAAGCTCGACCAAGAGCAAAAGCTGTTTATCATCACAATGTTTGGATCGCAATGGAATTAGTTTACATAACCCAAATCATCTGGAGATACGGTAGACAAAACACGAGTTAGGCCTTAACAGTTATATCAGAGTTTTTTATAGCTATTATTAAAAAATACGGAAGAACAAGCAAAAATGAGGCCCATGAAGTGGCACTGAACAAAATAAAAATTCTCCAGTTCACCATACACATGCATCAGCACAACAAAAAGAAATTGAATTATTAGTTAGGTTCTTGTACCGCATGTGCATGATGACAACATGAATAAGCTTAGTACTCTTAGGTCGTACGGGTTGTTTATGTTTTCATTATCTTATGCAGTACTCTCTCGGTCTAAGTTTATAAGGCTTATTTTTTGAAGGTATTATCCATAAATAGGGATTGTGTTTCATACTTCAATGCAAAATTAGTGTGATGTTCCTCTATACCCCCTAATAAATATTTGTCTTTACTTTATATTCTCTATATGTATGCATTGTTTATAGTGCTTTTGTGATGATAATTATGAGTAATCTAGTCATTTTTAATGTCTTTTTGGTTTATGTACCAAAAGAAATATGACTTATAAGCTTGCACAGAGGTGTAGATCAAAAGTGCACTCCTCTAATAATATCCTTCACTTTGTGGATATTTAATGCCGCAAAAGTGCACAAAGTCCCCCAAAAGGGTCAGTAGGATGTTCTTTTCATGCTCTATCCGAACAAAGTAGGAGTTTATCAAGAAGTGACATAAGCACAACTATCTTAACATGTTATGTTTTTTCTATGTTTATATAGTCTTGACCCATTGGTATCATCGGTTTTTGTCATGTCCTGCTTGGATAAGAATAACTAAAGGAGGAACTGTAGTTTGTTCGGTATGTTAACATCTCACTCAGCCATGTTAAAATTGATCCATTTTTGCTGTGTAGTGGCTGACTGACGTGTACCCAACTTCCCCATAATCACTTCAGAATTATTATTCTACATGCAGGGAGCGAAGGGCTTCTAGCGATGTACAGAGCAAACATATAATATAAATTAACAGTCAAAGTTCAATCTTGCTAAGAAATATAATAGCAACCTACGCCTTGCATTATGAAACGAAACGGTCAGCATTTTTTCTTATTCACCACATAAATGAATTCTAGTATTCTACACGGAGAAATTTGTGTCAAACGGACAAGGCAGCGTTTCGCAGTCTGGTGCCGTGGTGCCGGGGCCCTCTTTGCTGACGCGTAATGCAACCAAAATCAGAATATTGTTGCTATGTCGGCCTGACGCCTCCCTGGGCAATTCTGCAGGAATATACTACAAGATTGCAAATTTGTAACTATGGCCCTATATGGTAAATCTTAGATCTTAACTTCACTCTAGATCTAGAGTTTGTAGGTTAAAATAAAGTAAATTAATTTTGTATTTTTAGTCTAAAATGTAAATAAAATGACCCATCCAAACACTCTTAATGTACCCATAACTCTAACTCAATAAATTTCTAGAATTAGAAATATCCTACTCCACCAATCCATAGATTTTGATGGAGCTAGAGTTATTCCAAACACCCCCTATATATCATGAGCATGCTCATACAGGAACAATTGTATTAGCTAGTACTTTGCAATAAAGGGCTTTTAGACCCTTTTGGCCGGACATATATAATGCAATTTCATGACATGTACAGAAAAAGACAGCACTCATTTCTCAATTACCTGAATATATGTATATGTGCATATATATATGTAGAATCATTTGTGCATGGTTTTACCTCTAGAATCTAGATGGATACCTTTTCTTCTTTTCGGCCTATGAGATTGCGCAGAACATGTAGCCTAAACCCCAAGACGTTGACTTCTGCCAACTTGATAAGCATGACTTAATCAAATGTGACAATTCTAATCTATACACTACTACACAAAAGCTCATCACAGGCGGTTCATAAACCTTATCATAGACGGTTTATGAACCGTCTGTAAACATATGTTAGTGATAAGAAGGCACATCACAGATAGTTTCCAAACCGTTAGTGAAAAATAACATCAGAGGTGGTTCTAGGTTAAAACTGTCTCTAATGATAGATCATCACATCATCACAGACGATTCTATTTACGAACCGTCTGTGATATTGCATCATCGCAGACAGTTTTCATCTCAGAAATGCTAGCCATGCCTCTTGAAACAAAACAGATTACAGAATTTACGTCATAAGATATTACGATGACATTCATTTTAGAAATCAACTCAGTTCACATATTACAACGTACAATGTATCCATTTCAGAAATTAACTCAGATATATTAACCAATTGAATTCAAAACTACAACTCACAAATTCACAATACAAGGTTTACAAATTAATCCAAGTAGTAACTAACAAATTCATAACTCATTAGGTGAGGCTGAGTGGCATTTGTCTTTTAGATTTATGACCTCAACATCAAGAAGGTATAGAGTTGTCCTTGAATTCATAGCAGGTCAGCCTATTTCAATGTGGATTCATCGCATTTCCAAGCCTGTCGATGGGAAGAGTAAAGTCTTGCATGTATATAAGTTGGTAAGTGAAAACAATTATTGCAAGACAACAAATCTCTATGATATTAGTCTTCTTTGCACTAATGAGGATTTGCATGTCGTGGCAAATGTAGAATTCACATTGGTTAGTAGCCTTTGGCTGCTGGTGGCACTGCCAAAATATAATTGATTATTTCTGGAGGTATTATTATAGAGTGTGAAGGATTATTGTGTACTAGCGGATACCGAAAACTTATGAACGTGCTTCAACTGCAATGTATCCTTGTGTTGCCCTCCACAAACTCTATAGACATTGAACGACGTCTTGAGTAATTTTGTGATAGACGCCAAGTTGTGGGTGTCGCCCTTTTTGGAATCAAGGTAAATTACCCGGTTCTGTCTTGAAATAATTACAAGTAGAATCCAATGAGACCTACACAGATATGTCGCCATAGTCATTCAACCTAACATTGAGTTGCATATAAAGTACAAATCAACAAGTATAACAATCGGATAAAGCATTTACTCCAGGTTGTGGGGTAGAAGTATGAGTTTTTTCTGTTGAGTCAGCAATGCCTTTTCCACGTGCTTCTAGACCACTTATAAATTTTTGCCCATAGTTTGCTTGGACACTATGTATAGGTCAAGGAAACTCATTGATTCTTTCTATTTTTTTTGCTTCAATGATAATGTATCTATATATACAAAAGCAAGGATCATACACACACACACACACACACACATATATATATATATATATGATATTTATCGGACGACACGAATATAGACCATGATTGCACACACTTACAATGTCCAACATCTGATAAGTGAGATGTCGAGGTTATAGAGATTGAACAAGTCATTGAAGCCGACCATGAAAAAGTTCTCCAAAAACTGGTGGAAGAAATGCTCCTCCTTGAAGATGATCGAGATACTCAATACCCGTTGTACCACCAGCTTGTTGGTTTGTTCTATGCACCAGTTTTGCGATCTAATGTAGGTTATTGTAAGCATCTACTAGTGTTCTACCGGTACGAACGGTTGTCCTAGCTTAAATTGCGGCGCCAACGGGGCCAATGAAAAGTCATGGGTCTACATAGTTTGCTTCGATTTAAACTTGTCGCTGCCTCGCTGTCTATCATAAGACATCTTCACGGGAGACGACTCGATCCGAAGTGAAGTACCGGCCTATACCTTATGGGACACAGTAGCCGATTTGGTGGCCCACTTCGATGCAACACGTGGCTCTGGTAGTGCTGGTAGCTCCAACGTAGTAGATGGCTCATGTTGTGCATGTAGCTTTGGTGCTGTAGGACAGTTGTCGAAGGAGATGTCCCTTTTGAACCACTGGATGAATGTGACAATGGTATTTTCTAGTGTTAGATCTCATTGTTTGGGGCATCTTCAGCGTGACTGCCTTGCAAATTTCATGTACACCATCGATATTGACCTTCGCGTAGCCTAGAGCTACCATGCGACCGTGCACAATCACCCCTAGACCGGATGGATACGACCTCCAAGTAGCCTCCAGGGAAACAGAGCCATTGGCAAGCCTCATTTGGAGATTACATGGCGTGGTCATCTACATAAGGGTATATAATTAGCTAACATGTCCAACAGGTCTATCTAAGGAGCATTGCAAACATATATATTACCTGAATGTCATTGACAAGAAATTTAGCATCATCCATGTCTATCTCAGGGGCGGACGTGCAGTTGCTCCAACAGTTAGATGGGCTTAATTACGTTTATGCGTCTGGGGTTTGCATGTTCCATACATGCCTCTCTATAGCCACCCTTTGTTCCATCATTTCTCAAAACTTCTTAACTGATTATCGAATTATGCTCTCACCTTTTGCTCAACCTTTTCCTCAATGAGTGCTACTAGCCTTTCCTCGTGCTCGAGTTTGGTTCTCTTCCTACTCCAGTACGTGTTAGAGTCTTGTGGGAATCCCATTTTTCAAGGAACAAAAATACCTTTGCCTCACGTACGACCTAGGTGCTCCTTGTTTTCCAAAGCTGTGGAGAGTATCTCTTTGTCTGTCTAGAAAGAGCCTTAGAAAGATTCTGTACTCAACGCTATCTACATCTAAGATCCCAATATGTTATTTCACTTATGAAGTCATATATGGATTAATTACAAACTATTAATTCAATATCTTACTAGGCGTTGGGACACTTCCTCGTCTATAGGGTTGGCAATGGACACGCCACACGAAAATATAGGATGTGACCTCACTCTTACCTAGTTTGGGGCGTGCGGTTCTAAAATCGAGGCAAATGGCGGCGAGGCCTTTTTCTGAATTATCTCGTCGTCCTCCCTCCTCTATTGCGGGATCTTACCAAGAATCCAGTAGTGCCGAGTTTGTATGGGCGGGTATTTTTTGCTTGGACGGTCTTGTGCACTGCACTTTGATGCACATATTCTTTCACCATCTTTATCTCTACAAATCATTCCTATACGTCTTTAGTGATAAACCCGTACTTTTAAAATGGAGTCATTTTCTTATTTAGGTAATTACTGGCAAGGGTTCTCTTGAAGTTTTTCCGATCCTTTCCCATCAGTAGCAACGCATATCATCGTAGTGTGTGCATGGTGTCTTTTGGGAACTCGATCGACGCGAAAATTTTTGTCGCCAGGTTGTCGCGCTCCTCATCTATTAACGACTTCCATGATGTATAAGTGATGGGGACTCTTTTTTGTCAAACTATCCTACATAATGTCTGAAATATTACCGCTGCCTTAGGAGGTGCAATAGGGCCCTCATCCTGCGGATCTACTGCCGTGATGGTATATCAGCTCTAGGGCCTTTTACTTAGCCCTATTGGACCGCACTTCGGTTTTTCTATGTTCGGCTCATCAAATCCATTCGGCAGCGAGGAATAAGGGGACGTCATCTTCTTTTTAACTATTCACAGATGGTTGTAGAAGAGAAAATAAAATAAATTTAAGAGTATTATTTAAAACAAGAAAATCAACAATCAAAAAGAGTTTTGTTTTTATTTACAACAAGGAAAGAGAAATATTAAGGAAAGGAAGAGGTCATTAGACAGAGTGCTCTCAGGTGTCGGGCTGCTAAAGGTCGTTAGACCTTCAACCTCCTCGCCATAAGGTGTAAGACTGCTAGAAATTAATCCCTTACCTCAATTACACCTATGGTCAAATAATCACAATTAAACTTAAACAATTAACTAAGCAAATAAGGTCTTGAATTCTTACCTTCCTAAATTATGCTACGAACATAGCAATTAATATACTTAGCAATAATCAAATTTGCATCACAAAGAGTACTGCATAAATTGATCAAGGCCATATTTACAACTTTAATTGTTTTAGTTCATCAAAGATCCATTACATTGTAGAACAATCAAAAGGGTAGTAAACATTGAAAAGATCCACAAGACAATTAAATTGTCTGGCCCTTCATGTGCAAGGTCCCCAAGATAATTAAATTGTCTGGTCCCTTTACGTGCAAGGTCCCCAAGACAATTAAATTAAGTGCCGTGATAATCTTATAGAAAGAAACATGAACAAACAGTCGAAATATAGAAAAAAGCTAGAGCTATGAATCAAGAATATGTGCCCTATATGATATTGGTGGTTGAATCCAAATTTTGGTCTTAACTCAATAATGCCCAATAGCCAAGGGCGGGATGAACACTATAAATTTTTGCATTTTTTATAAGCTAAGCAAGCCAAGTTGTAATAATCCTAACAAGAAGAATGATAGTATAAAGTAAAATCAGCAGTACTTAACAAGCCTTGAAACGCAAAATCAATACGAGTCTTCAACCAAGAACCCTCTCAACTGATATGGTGTCCGAAACTAAAGATACACCGCAAAATTTGATGATAAATGTGTGTGTAAGATACATTTAAAATTAGCATCTTTAATTTTCTCTCTACATAACTAGCTACATCTTGAGTGTAATGTATTAGAACCAATTACTACTTTAGATCATAAAGAACAAATGAATCTACACCAAAGCTAGATCAAAACCATATTTAATTCTCTCTTTACTAAGTTAGATCTTGAATATAATGCAAATTAGAACCAATTACTAATCTTAGATCATCTTATCATCTTCAATTCTCTTTTTATCTATCTAGCTACATTTTGAGTATAATGCAATTAGAACCAATTACTATTTTAGATCACAAAGAACAAATAGATCTACACTAAGCTAGATCTAGATCATCTTCAATTCCTTCTATACCAAGCTAGATCTTGAAAATAATAATGCAAAGTAGAACCAATTACTAATCTTAGATCACCTAGAACAAAAGGATCTACAATCACACTTCCAAATCCACGGTCTTGTTTCACTAGATCGCCTCTCAATCACAGCCACCTCAAAAATAGTTCAGAAAATCCTAAAAACACTAAGGAGGTCGGAATTCTCTGTACTTATTTCTAGAAAAAACTCATCACAGACAATTTTGGCATGCTCATCATAGACACCCACATCATTGATGATTTCAGCCAAAAATCATCAATGATTATAATAAAACTCATCACTGACTGCTTTTTGATGATCAATCATCATAGATGATTTTATAAACCGTCGGTGATAAGATATCTAATATGAGTTCTTTTGTAGGAGTGATATTTGGTGGCCGATGGGATGATCGACAGCGATCACCTCCCAAAAGGAATACATTTAATTCCTCAATCTACAATCTCCTGAGTTTCAAGTTCAGGTAGCAAGCTCTTGCTCTCCTGTCCGGTATACAAACAAGCACAAATCCTCTCACATGTACAATAAGAATGCAAGGTGCAGTACTAGCGTTAAACTTTGGAGGGCAATGGCGAGGGTCCACTCCTGTTCGCCGCCGTCGCGGTGGCTGGACGCGCCCGGTGCTCCTCCTCAGCCGGCGGCAGAGAGTGGAAGGCACAGGAGCGAGCAGCGGGAGGTGTTCACCATCTGGATGAAGTCGCTGGTACTCAACGGCAGCGGTTGCACCGTCTACGACTCCGGCGGCCGCATCGTCTACCGCGTCGACAACTACAGTTCCCGCTGCGCCGACGACGTCTGCCTCATGGACCTCGCCGGCAACGTCGTCCTCCAGATACTCAAGAAGACTAGGCTTGGGTTCGGGAGGTGGGACGGGTATAGGTGGAGCGAGCAGGAGCCCGCCGCGCGGGCGCGGCCGTGTTTCAAGGTGGTCAGCAATCCGTGGCATGGCGGCGGCGGCCCGTGCTGCGAGTTCAGGAGCGACGCCGACGGCCGCGCCGTGCGCTACAAGATGGACGCCTGGGGGCAGCAGCGGCAGGAGGCGCGCGCCGCCGCCAGGATCGTCGACGACGCCACCGGGTTCGCCGTCGCGGAGGTTAAGAGGAAGATGACAGCGACGGGGGTCGCCCTTGGCGACGACGTGCTCACCCTGGTAGTGGAGCCCAACGTCGATCACTCGCTCATCATGGGGCTCCTGCTCGTGCATGGCCTCATCAACCACACCATGTGAGACAGATCGATGCTCTCTTTGTTTACTTGTTAAGAGCATCTCTAATGCTCCACAATTAATAGTCACAAATGGTTACTCCGAAAAAGTTAGTGGCTACAGACCCTGTTTATCATGGCTGTAGTTTTTCTGAAAAGTACCTTTTGACTAAGTTGTATAGCTAAAGAGTTGAAAGGTTGGACTAAAGATGTTTAGTATTTGGCAGTTTGCTTTTTATATATGAGGAGTGCAGACCAGGAATGAAGGTGAGAGGGATGGGGTTTGAGATTTTATACTCGGTAGGAATAGGTAGTTTTCTTCAACTCTAATGACAAAGTTAGAACCACAATCCGCCGAGGCCGTAAAGCCGTAAGAAGCTACTCAAGACTAGCTTTCAGTTTTCAACTTCTTCTAGTATAAATGGGCTATTGGCTTTTGGTTTTTGACCGTAAAAAACGAGCTGTTCGAAACATCTTCCGACTTCTAGAGGGCAAATGCTGAAGCTAAAAACATTCCAAACAGGATCTCAATTAAATACGTGAGCCATACACTGATACACCCATCTGAGCTACATTAGTGAAACCGCGAAGGAAGTGGTGACAACTAAGTGATGAGTGGTAACGTAAGATCCTATGGGCCCTCCCAAAGAATTCAAAGCATTGAAGTGGAAATATCTTTGTAGATACTTTAGCTTATGTGGAGCATTCTCTTTCCTGGAGCTACTATGCGTGTTTTAATCGCAAATGTTCTACTCCAATAATGCCAACTATCCAGATCACGCTAAAGAAACTCTTTTCAAATAGCATTACCACGCTGGAACTCACCATCTCATGACTCATCACACCAGATAAAGCTAGACATCCAAATCTCCACAAGCACAACCACCAAGGAAAAACGATTGATAACCAAGCAAGCTTTGAAATTTCGTTTTTGCTTGACATTAGGGAGGTGGCCGGAGACCGAAATTTCGCTGAGATTTTAGAATTTCAGAAAAATTCCAGACGAAACACAAAAATGAATTTCAAATCTGGTTTTTTTATCAGAAAATCCGAGATTTCCGCCGGTTTTGCCGAGATCTCGGCCAAATTGCATCAAGCGAAATCCAGTACATATGAAGTAGAAAAATTTTGAAATTTTTTGTCCACGGTCCTAACACATCATTAATATTCTTATAAAAATTTCAGATAATTATAAAGCCTGAGAAAGTTTTAAAAATTCAAATATTTCTACTGTCCTGATAAAACGCTGACTAACAAATTTAAACTTAATGAAAAATGGTACAAACGGTGTTAGAAAATTTTGAAATTTTTTGTGCATGGTTCTAACATATCATTAATATTCCCATAAAATTTTTGGGTGATGGTGAAGCTCAAGTAATTTTAAAAATCCGAATAGTGGTGATGTCTAAATGAAAAATACTTGAAACCACGTTAGGAAATTTTGAAATTTTGTTTGGATGGTCCTGATACATCATTAATCTTGGCATAAAATTTTTAGATGATTATAAATCCATGAAGTTAGAAATTTTGGCAGCATTTCGACTAATATTAGAATATTAAGAGTTACAATTGAAAGCAGTCAATATATATTTGCATGACAATTAATAGGCATAAAATAAAATTGGTACATATGATAATTTATCATATATACACAACAAATATTATCATGTAAGAGCAATTGAGAATTACCTGTGAAAGTATGGATGACACCAGAATGCAACGCTCAGCCCAAAGTCCCAAACCACCTGTAAAAGCCATAATTAAAGAATGAGTACACAGTATGAACATTTATTGCAAGAAGATGCATAATTAAAGGAGTAGGATCATACAAAAATGGACAACAATGCGTTGCGTATCTACGAGTAGTAGTACGACTGTAGTGCAAACTCCATCTCCTAGTTATCGACAATGACCTCGTGATACATCCTCTCATACAGTTGCTTGTATTCTTCTCAGGTCATGTCCTACGATAGGTAGACAGACTTCCAATGTTCATAATGAGCCTTCTAGCTGGTATAATTCTCTAATTGGTGAAGGTACCTGACAGATGTATCTCGTGTGCACGAATCAACGTATAGATCAGTGTAGCCAAATGGCCAAGAGATGCTCAATCCGTTATAACCCTGTCTGGACCATGCCTTATTTATCTCTAGACCATGCCGAGAGCCAAAAAAATGTGCCCACACTCTGTGACGGTGGTGTTCTTCGCAAGTCAACGAGGAATAGGGGTATTCTGGCCCTTATGACAATGATAGTGAAGACTCTCAGTTTGTGGCAGCAAGGGATAGAGAAATTTGAAGGAAATTCAAGCAGAAATTGGTGGGAGTTCACGGGAGAGCAAAAGAAAGCAAGTTGCTTCAGAATCAAGTGAGGAGGAAGAAGAAGAAGAAAGTGGCCGTGATGAGATGGAGGTAGATACTAGGAATGGTAGTAAAGAGTCTGAAGAAAACTTTGATAATTTTAATCCCTCTGAAGATTTAAAGGAAATAAAAGGGAAGAAGTATTACTCACTAAAGGAGGCAAATCAGTACATGTTGCCTCGTAGTGCTACAGAAGATAATTTCTGAACCCTCTTCCAACAAAAGGTATAGTATGAAATTTACCTGCATAAAGATTTTGCTGATCATAAGTGGGCAAACTGGATAGCACATAAGGAAAATATCTCTATTTGTTGGAGTACCTGAGCTATTTGAGAGAGCAGGGTTAGCAGCTTTTGTGAGTAGGAAGTGTGATTATGATGACAATCTGGTGAGACAATTTTATGCTACTATGCATGTTGAGTCTTATGACCAAATCACCTGGATGACAAATGTTGTAGTATATGAAGCAAGTAAGGAGTAGATTGAGCAGGCTTGGAGGATATACCACAGTGGATTTCCTAGAGTACACGCAGTGACAGGGTTCTTCCTCTTGCCAAACAATTTGATTTTTATGATCCAACTGCTCACATCAGGGGGCTAGTAAAATAGCTAATCTCCTCCCACATCTAGCCTCGTTAACAAGATAGTCAGAGTTATCAATCATTCAAAGAGTGGTAATTTTGATGAAATTAGAGGCTATGCTTAGATTTAATGCACAAGATCATGAGTAAGTAGAAATTTTATGTGGTTGACTTCATGCTTTGGGAGATGGCTTTCTCTGCCCGTGATTGTGGTAAGAAGATCTATTTTGCACCCTTTATTATGATGATCATCAAGAAGGTGACAGGGTATTGAGGTGGGTGTGGCAGCCCTCACAAACCATACCGGCCTCGTGAGGTGGCACCTTAGGCTATTATTTAGAAAGGCTAGTCTTCATCTCAGCAGCTACAGTAGCAGGAGCCAGCAAAGGAGAGCTAGTACACTCAGCCAGCTCATCAGATTCACTCTGATTCATCTGAGCCTTGACAGTATGCATAATGCCATGATGAGCAGCTTTGCGAGCTTGAGGACCGACATAATGAGCAACTTTGCCTGTATCGATAAGTATCAATTCTAGATTCGCCAGATTGTTGAGGAGGTTTGAGGGCGAATGGACTCCATTGATTCTACCATTACTGAGTTTCGCACGTCTTTTCAGGAGAATCACTCTGAGCAGGCCCCAGTTGCCTTTCATCGCTACCGGCATCGTCGTACTCCTCCTTCACCCCCTCCTCCATCTTCTTGAGCACATCTCAGAGTAGCCTCGTTTTTGGTACTTAATGATTTGATGCCAAAGGGGGAGAAGTAAGAAGAAATGGAGTAATGATGCAGCTTGAAGGATGTGAGCTAGAGGATTAGCTTATAATTATATATATATATATATATATATATATATAGGAAAATGATTCCATACACTGGTGTATGTACTCCCCACCTCTAATATACCGCTTAAATAATATTATTATACCTCTTTATCCTTTTGAGTATACTCTAATCGATTATAAGATACTCCAAAGTGAGTTTCATGAAAAATTTCATTAAAATCCACCCTTTATAGCATAATTTATTTACATATTCTTTATACATATAGAAAAGAGTATGTAGTAAAAAATAAAGGGTCGATGAAATTTTTTAATCATGTTGTATTGGAGCATCTTAGAATTATTATTGAGTATACCGAAAGTGATAAAGGAGTATAAAACGCTTATTTAAGTAGTATATTAGAGGTTATGTAGAGTGAAAAATATATATATATATATATATATATATATATATATATATATATATATATATATATATATATATATATATATATATATATTTATGTAAGCTAATGAACCTTGTGATGTTTATATTGCTTTTGGATGTGTTTTGGATAATTATGTGTTTTGCACGTTTAAGTGGTTTGAATGTTTTATGCCTTATGGATATTACTAATCTCTTATCTATGGTTTATTGTCGCATATTGATTTTTAGGCTTTTACTATTGGATATATATTCATTGCCTATATTGTTATCCTCGGCTCAATATTTATGGGAAACTCCGTCAAAATTTCTAAAAATCTCAAAGTGTGCAAATGCCAACTTTATACCCATACTCACACTTTTTGAAGGAGTTTTAAATTAAATGTTGTGGTTTTAATAATGTTTTGCTTCAAATACACTATTCTTCACTTCAAGAAGCAAAAAATTATTAAAGCAAAATTCATGAGTATACAACATGATTTTCTTGTTGCATGCTCAAAACCCAAATTCAATTCATTATTTATGTTAAGGTTGTCATCAATTACAAAAGAGGGGAGATTGAATGTATCTAGACTCCCAATTTGTTTTGTTTTTTTGGTAATTAATGACAATCGTGATTAAAGAACTAATATTTTTTTTTTAGAATGATGAAAATAGATTGGTCTTAGTCATGGCATGCTATGAAGCATGAAAAATAGAGTGATAGAAGATCAATGCGTGGAACTAAATAGTCTAGGTATAAAATTAAGGATCTTTTTATAGTTTTGCCACTCTCAGTATTTTGAAAAAAAGATCAGATTGTTAGAATAAGTACCGTACTATCAAGATGGATCTTGACTAGTAGCGTGGTGTTGACAAAGGTTTAAAGGCTCATTTCATGAACATTTGAATACTTTCATGCCATCACATTTAAGCAAATATCACAATATTGGAAATAACCCTATTAGCCCGGTGCTACCGACCGGCGGTAGCACCAGCCCCTAAGTGATGCACAAATTCTAGAGGGCGCATTCGACAGCTAGGGTGGCCGGTGCTACTAGCCCAGGCCCAGTGCTACCGGTCGATAGGTAGCACCGGTTGACCCATGGTGCCATAATCACAAAAAAGGTGCTTTTCGACCGAGTTGAAAAAAATTGAGCTAGGGCCAGTAACACTGGCTTGTCTGACCAACGGTCACTAACAGGCCATTAAATGCACCCTTGCGGCCGTTGGAGCAAAAAAGGCCGGTGCTATTGATCATATGGGCGATAACACCAGGATTCTTGAATTTTTATATTCATTTTTGCTCCAATGGTTGAATTGGTTTGTGGCTAACATGCTGCATGTTTATTGTTAATGAAATGAATTTTGCACTGACCGCAATAATAAGTTAATTGACCTGATGCTCATATTGTACACTTGCACAGGCTTTTTACATCTTGCAAGCCAAAGCCAAACAATGAGTTGATTTCAAAAAATGATGAAAAGGATGGCGGACCAAACCGGTCCTCTATCTGATGTCATACCCATAGCTTGCTGCTTGAACCAAATAAGATGGGGCTAGAACAGTAATATATTTTTTCGGATGGTGATGTGCTGCAGTCACTACTGCAGCAGGGCAACTGCAGACCAGATCAGCTCTTAACCTATTGCAGAAATGGACAGCAAGCATCAAGGCAACAATCAAATATGTAATTTGACTTATTTCCCATCGTGCTTGATCTGAACTGTCAATTCTTGACCTGATGGCTAGCAGATGTGTACAGTTGCTTTCTGGCTGTAGAGAATCTGCACCCCTATGTCTCCAATCTCTGTAGCTCTGCGCTAAGGCTTCTGATATATTCACATAATCTAAACATCAGCTACATGAAGTAGCTTAGTGTCGTCTTTTTCCTCGATCCGCCTTCTCCATAGAGATCATTCCATTGAATAAGCTCGTTCATATTAGTGGAATCGGAACACACACTTGCACAAACCTACAAGAAATCGACATATAAAGTTGGCAACATTCTGAAGAACATAAAGAACAGTTCAGGCTGCAGACTTTCAAATCTCAGGACACCTCACATGTGTATAATGAGCCATAGGTACAGCTCCAAGAACAGATATAGAAATACAATGGACGACCACAAAGCTTTGACGTCTTTAACATGACTGTTTGAGAATTTATTTATTTCTTTTTTTTTTACAGAGTGACTCCTAGTCTGCATTCTCAAATCTTTTACATATTAGCACAACAGAAATGAAAATTTAATGAACTGCCAAGGGCTAAATCTATCATTTAAGAATAAGGAAAAAAAACTATACAGATAGTATTTAGCATAATACAGCATTACTACTGACAAAAAGCACATTACTCACGTATCACAATAAATGGACAAAGTTCTTACTCATGCAACGTACCTGTTCATGTGCATGCTTGAAATCACTTAATCGCAAGGCACGGACATCATTGCTAGAACATGATTGGGGGGGAAGTGGTCTATTTTCTGCTTCTGCTAAAGCTCTCTCCTGCAGGTGGACAACACACAAGAAGTTCAATTGCATTCCATATAAAATCTTGTTATCATCCATAACTGTATATTAAATATAAATACTTGTGTTCCATTGATTTGATTACTAATCCATAAATTAGAACCCAGGGACTAAAGACAAATAAAAATTATAGCAGTTCAGGATGTTAAAACTAACCTTCTTCTCCTTTTCAAGTATCTCTCTAATAGGATGATGAGCAGCAGTAACGCACAGATTCTGAAAAACAATTGCAGTCACGAGTCAACAAACAATCAACATTCAATTTTTAAAAGTGAGGATCATAACATTGGAACATTTTTTTTTCTTTTTGCAGAACCAGAACTCATTAGTAGTACCTTGAGATCACTGCCTGAATACCCTTCTGTCAAATTAGCTATGGCTTCAAGATCTACATCATCTGCCAAATCTTCTTTGGCTAATATCACGCTAAGGATTTTTCTTCTATTTGCTGCATCCAGCAAATTCACCATCAACCTAAACAAAATATTTCCACAAAAAAAATTAAGCAGTCAATAAACAATAATTTTTATATTTGTATTAAAGTACAAATCTTAAATGAGTGAAAAATATGATAGTCACCTCCTAGGAAGCCTCCTAATAACAGCCTCATCAAGGTCAAATGGCCTATTAGTTGCAGCGAGTACTAATACACGTTCTTTATCTTTTGTTCTTAGACCGTCCCAGTTCACCATAAACTCATTTTTCATCTTACGCATGGCTTCATGTTCTCCAGGGTTCTCACGTCTACCCAACATGCCATCAACCTGAAAAAAATAAGGTGGAAAATATGAGCAAGAAAGCAACACTTTAGGATTCAAAAGAGAACTTTTGTGATGGTGCCCCAATATAATACAAGCAAATCATCAGTGTTGATTAATTACAATACTATATTAACTTACCTCATCCACAAAAATGACACTTGGAGCGATTTTGCTTGCCAGTGAAAATACAGCTTTCACGTATTTCTCTCCTTCACCAAACCACTGTAACAATGGGTGATTTAGAGATAATGATGCAAAAACCCGAAATGCAGAAACAAAACTGTAAATTAACCAATCCTATCAATGGAGTACCTTCGAAGAGATGCTTGACATTGATATGTTTATGAAATTAGCACCAGCCTCTGTTGCCACAGCTTTAGCAAGCATCGTCTTTCCTGTACCAGGCGGACCAAAAAGTAATATTCCTTTACATGGCTGTCGTAACAAAAACAATAATAGAAGTCAGTTCACTATCAACTAAACTAGAAATGAAATATTCCACTATATGCAAAAACAGAACACAACCTGACATCCTTTAATAACCAACTTGCTAAAAAAACCTTCATCTTTTCCTCTCTAATCCAACTTGATACAATTTCTTATGTTAGGTTTATTTGGTGCTTATTAAAATGGATAACTTCCCAAAAGTAAAAGTTATAAAATATTAAAGGGCACAATCAACTGTCCTACTCCAAATGGATCAAGAGATGGGCGAATAGGTCAAATTTGCATCACTTCTTACTGAAGATTTGAGTTTTTTTTTTTTAAAAAAAACAAGGCCAACAAGCTAGACATGTAATATGTTCATACTAGAGCACAGGGGATAAAAAGGAATACACAGAAATTCTTAAAGAATCTGCAGTTACATTAAACTGCAATATGGAGAATAATATCTACCTTCAAAAGCTGTCCTCTGGAAAACAATTCAGGCCTTTGCAATGGCAGCATTACTAACTCCTTCAGAGTTTCCTTGACACTTTCCAATGCTCCGATGTCCTCAAAGGAAACTCCTATTTCATCTGGAGGGATAACATCAGCAAGAAGCCTCTTTTCAAATTCGTTCTCCGTAGGGATATCCTGACATTATTAGATAGGAATAGTAAGCACTACGCATTTTAACAGTCTGTAGAACTCTTCAAGACTGTAGCATTTTCAGTAGCAATAGTCATGTAGGAATATAAGTGACCTAGAAGAACAGTATGTTCAAGCAATAAAACAAAGCCGTATTAAAACAGATAAATTAAAAGAAAGTATACCACCTTGAGTGACTTCCTTTTGTTGCTGCTCTTAGGGCCAGATAGGATATTTTCCAACATATTGACTCCATGCTTAAGGCTGAAATGGTCAATATTGGTACAATTATCATTTAAGTGCAGAAGACAAAAATATACAGCCAAGTTGGTGGAGCACTATAGATTAGATGGGAAACCTTTCGCTAGATAGAGCAAACCGCACGTCACTTGAAGGGACTGAATTTGTACAGTGCTTAAGTTGATGACTCAAAGCAAAACCAACTATTTTATCAATACCTGAAAATAACAACAGTGAACCCATCATGCCATTGGACAAAATAGGAACATAGCAGGAAAATGAATAGAAATGCAACTCACACTCATTCGTAAGGACACGATCCTTTATGCATATCATCTCAAGATCAGCGCATTCCAATCCAATCCGTGTTAGAAACTGAAAGCAATTGCAGAAGAATATTGACAAAATAGATGAAATTCTAATCAATAACAAGAAAGTTCAAGTGAGCGACAAGTCCATGAAGTAACCATAGTTAAATTAGAGTGATATGTTAAAGAAAATCCACGATTATCCATTTAAAGCATACCAATTTGCTCAACTCTGGATATCAGTAAAGAAAAGTCAAATTCTCTAATTATTCATGGAACTTTCTGAAATTTGTACATGTTTGACAGAAACCTAGAGGTGATAATAAGAAAGCAAGGCAATTAGCTAACCAAACCACAATAAGCTTCTGGGCATGCAAAAGGAACGTTAGTCTGAAAGCTAAGGGATTCACTGTATGTTCATAGTTATTACAAAACATGAACAACACCAGTGTTCTGTTCAAACAAAAATAACTGATATTAAAGAAAAAAATAAGCACTATTCAAAACATTCATGTCAACCACAAAGTTACTCAAATATATAAATAAACAAATGAAAACATGGTTAAATAAGAAATGTGTTTAGCACTATAACTTACAGAGCGTATTTTTGAAATGTTATCATTTGCTTTCAGAACTTCAATATCTTGATCTAACATCTGGTTCCACCGTGAAAGCTCGACTTCATCCTGTATTATTTGTTTCCAGATTTTAAAATGACAAGAGGAACTACTTTAAATTAACTATACTTTTGGAAAACACGAATAACATACTTCTGGTGGCTGGATCGTCACTTTGTTTGGTAAAAGCTTAGTTAGATGCCTCATCGCCTTTGAAGTTTCTTTATTTTTATCATTTCCCCGATCGAAGTCCTGCATTGGCTTGCATTAGTTTGTAACAAGAAAATGCACCAATAAAGTGGAGAAAATGTGATTAGTCAAATGAAAAAGGCAAGGAGAAGAGTGAAGGGAAGACAGAGACTAGATAAATAAGAATATAAATACTTAACATGGGGTAATGAATGCCACAATGGTAGTTTGAGTATGATGTTACCCCCCAAAAAAAAAGTTGTGATGGTACAAGACCACTGGTCAAATTTGTCACACTAGCTTTTTTTGGAAAAAAATGTCAACAGTACCAGTCCATGTACAGCACCAACACATGGATTACCAATCCATGATGAAGTTGTGGGTTACTGACCTCAGGTTGACTCATTTCTTTTCTTTTTATTTTTGTATTTTTCCTAATGTTCTGTGTTCCCTCATCTAAGCATGTGCTTGTCCTCAAAATAGCATACAGCAAAACTTAATCCCAGTTGTTTTAATAAATATCGGTCCAAGCAGGTTCCCGTCGGGATTTCAGTCTGTGCCTGATGGCAAATAGTTGCCAACTGCTATGATTTGGGCATGTCACACATAAAGACCTTTACTTTGCTGCAAGAGGGGGAAAAATGAGTTTCATTTACTAACTTCTATAAATGTTTGAGCACTCCAGTGCCAAACTGCTCAAAGGTACTCGGTCTCAAGTCAAAAATCTCTGTGCCAAGATCATGAAACACACACTTTCCATCACTGCAAGCATAGGGCAAGTCTTCCAGCTGTGTACCAAGGTTCGGCGAAATCTCATTATTTCGGACAAAATCAGGATGAAATTCAAAAAGCAAAATTCAAATCTGGAATTTTTTAACCGAATTTCGGGTGAAATTGCCGAAATTTCAGCAAATTTCAACTGAACAAAAAATGGTTCAAACGACGTCGAAAAATTTTGAAATTTTATGGAGGTTCCTGACACATCAGTGATGTTCCCATAAAAATTTCAGATGATTATCACGTCTGAGGAATTTTAAAAAATTCAAACATTGCTACTGTCTTGATAAAATGCTGACCGGCAAGTTTGAACCGAATAAAAAATGGTTCAAACTACGTTAGAAACTTTTGAAATTTTTTGTGCATGGTTATGATGCATCGCTAATGTTCTCGTAAAATTTTTAGATGATGATCAAGCTTCATGAATTTTTAAAAATTCAAACAGTGCTACTGCCCTGTTAAAAGGCTTACCGCAAACTTGAACAAAATAAAAAATGGTCCAAAACACGTTAGAAAATTTTGATCATTTTTGTGGATGGTCCTGATGTAATATTAATATTTCTATAAAATTTTTAGATAATGATCATGCTTAACGAATTTTTAAAAATTCTGACAGTGCTACGTCAGTACGTCCTGATAAAAGCCTAATGACCAATACATAGATTTGCTTTAGCAATCAAAAAAGATTTAAAATTTTTGAAAATTTTACAAAAGGATGATGAGGAAATATTTAAGATCTCATAAAAAGTTTGAATCATGATCACACTCCAGTGAATTTATAAAATTCTTACAAGGAACAGTAGCATTTATGTTCTTTCTCTTTTTGATTTTTGAAATATAATATAACAAATGAAGTTCAATACTTGCATAGATTTGATTGACCAAACAAAAAAAGTTTAAATTTTTTGAAAATTTTATAGAATGGTAATGAGGCAATTCTTAATCTCTCATAAAAATTTTAGATCATGATCACACTTGAGAAAATTTTAAAAAAAATCTAACAAGGTTATTGTCCTAATTATGTTCATTCTGTTTTTTATTTTTTAAAGATAACAAATGAAGTTCAATTATTTTGAAAAAAAATTACGATCCTACACTACTAAAGATAGTACCGTAAAATTTCCATATCATTATCAAGCCTGTACAATTTTATAAAAATTTGACAGTGTTTCTACCGAAATTTTAAAATGTCCCAAAATTCAGTTTTTCAACAAATTTTCATGAAAGATGACTTTCTTAAGGGTTATTGGACTAAATCCGATCAAATCCGGTTTCAAATCCCGAAATTTCGGCCAGTTTGGGCGAAAGTTGAACGAAAAAAATAAAACTACTGTAGCAATTAAAAAAATTTCAATTTTTTTTCGCCCAGTAATTTGGATTTTATGGTGGCCCGAAATCCGAAATTTCGCCGGTTTTCAGCAAAATTTTGAACCCTACTGTGTACTATGATAACCATGGAGAAACAAAGTCTCACAGTTCAAACACCTTTCAGTAGGAAGCAGGCAACTGTATGAAGATCATGCATGCAGCATGACGCTCGATAAGGTGGGCCAGATGAACCATCTAGCAGTGGTAGGTTTTGTAAGTATTGAACTAAACAGGAAAAGTATTATACCAGTTTTTTCCTTATTTTTGAGAGAAAATCAGCAGTCAACATAGTGGCCAACTGGCCATTCATTGCAAATGAGCTTAATATATGGCTTATTACAGATTTGTATTAGTTTATCTAAAAGTCTCTTGTATGGCTACTACCAGCAGAATTGAAGTGCTTAATGATATGAAGCCCACATGTTTTCAACATTATTTCTAACACAGCAATAACTAATAGATGTCATAAATATAAACAATTGTTACAATTCTCAAATATAAGGGTAATATTCGGTATAATTAAAAGCTACCTGTAATGCAAGGTCAAGTATCGCTTGGCTGTATGGGAACTTTGAAAGGAGAAGTGAACTGGCATTTGCCTGTATGTAAAAATATCTCTGTTAGCTGTATCTGACAACTGAACCATGCAACAGACTTATAACAAACTTTACAAACAGTACCTTATCTTTGCGATTGTCAGGCTGGATATGGGAACCAATAATAAAAACACCTGCTGGGAAATATTCAAGCTTGCTCTTTAGACCATGATAGGAATCATTATTCCCACATATTTTTTCTGTTTCCTTCAGAAACAGGATTAGAGGACCATGCTGAATTTCTTCAGAGATATACTGTGGAACAAGCGCAGTTAGTAGAAGGAAAGGGAAATAGCATGACACAAATCATGGCCAAAATTAATACACAGATGTACAGACCTGAACAATCACATCAAATGGATGTTTGGATCTATCTTCCCATCCTGGACCATCGAGGCATAAAGAATCAACTGAAAGTGCAGTAGATAAGAATATGATAATTAGCAAGTGAACTGCAATGTTGCAATAACCATGACAAAATTTGAGCACAATAGCATCATGTAATTGATTGTCATTTCTTCAGGACATATGAACACATCAAGAACTCACCTGAACAAAATAAACCATGATCAACTTCACAATTGCCTCCAAGATCAATACCTCCTGGAATTTGTTTATCAAATCTCACTCCAACCTTCGATGATCTATTTTCTTCGAAAGGTAGAAATATTTCACCTTGTGAACCAAAATCTGGAGGGCTAGAGATTGAACAATTCAACATTGGTCAGCAGCAGGCATAATAATACATTAAGATAAATATAAATAAGAATCCTGAGAAGTTTCTTTGCTTTCAGCAGACAAAATGTCCCATCCCATATCTTTGCAAACCTCCAGAAGCATCATAAGTCAGTCCGACAAATCAGAAAAAAAAGGCAACCCCCTTTGTTCGTTGAACCAAAGAATCAGATAGTTCCATTTAAAATATACCATATGACTACAAATAGTTGTCGGAAGTAAAGGAACTAGGGAAGACTCTCACCTCTGTCCATCAAGGATAATGCCTGTCGACTGTAATGAACCAATGTACCTCACTCTATCACCTGAACAAACCATAAAAACATACAAAAACATTTGAACCATATCCAGATATCCCCATGTCTGCTCAGACAGATTGTGGACAATCAAACGTCCATTATATTCCCATTACTACTAATGCTCACCCATAAACTTGCAGTACAACAAGAAGATGGCCTATAGCAAGTCACAAATTATTAAAGTTCTTACCCTTTTTGTATGACTCTGATTCCTTGAAAGCTTGGCCCTAAAACAAGAAAAATATGGTTTCTCAATTGTTAAAATAAACTTGCATTGTACCAACAAATTCACACAGTACTCTTCTGGTGCAAAATCACACAAAGCAAGTACAAAACTATCATTTTTTTTTTGCACAACAGGATACAAGAAGATGAGTAAGACCACTGATATTGGTAGAATGATACACATATAAAAGGAGAAAACAAACAGTCAAGTCAACAAGACTATAGTAACTGTAGTTTGAAAACTTACTATAGCAGTTGTCCTCACAAGTTTAACAGAGAGGGAAGAAAAATGGGAATAATTGCTGACAAGCTTACACAAAACAGCATTGAAGAATCTATGATGAGCAACCTAGCACCAAAATGTTTTGCAAGTGCCTTCACTAGATACTGTTGGTAGATTTCAGATCCTGTAAAAGATATGTTACTGCACTTTACACAAAATAATACCAATCCTTGCAATTTTAGCAAAGCTACAATATAATACCAAGCGTACACCAAGTTTAGAGTACATACCTGTCGGACCGGATAACAGCGCTCGTTGACTAAGAGAAGATATATCTTTTGTAAACTTGATATATTCCTTGCAATGTAAATGTATATATGCTGATGACAGGAGAGCACATCTGGTATTCTCGCTACAAGGACAGAAACAGTTCACAGCACATTCACTAATCCAGCTTACAGATTAGGGGCAGGTAAACTACCATTAGTTTACTATAGTGACCAACTGATCATCAATATCAGTGTTGTTGCTTTATGATTATTCTTTCAAGCTTTACAACAACAGATTTCTGATGAGTAAAGGTATTAGAAGGAACTTACAGTTTACTGCAATAATTGTCCACAAAATATTTTCTAAAAGACACGCAATGTAAAATAAGGGAAATTAACCATGTCCAATATACTAAAATAATGAAGTGAGTTGAGTGTATTTTTTATTAACAAGCAGTTGTAGTGGATTATACTTCCTCCATTGAAAAATATAAGTTGTGGTTTGACTTGGCACAGTCTCTGAAGTTAACTTTGACCATTAATTTATTTTACAATATGTTAGCAATAACAACAAAATCATGATGACTATATGAAAGTACTTATAAATATGAATTTAATGGTATCACTTTTGTGCCACTAGACCTATATATTGTTGGACTACTTGGTAATCAAAATTTACAAAATTTGACTAATGAAATGTGTGGGCACCATATAAAAAAAATGGAGGGAGTAATTACTATAAAGAAATGGAACTAGCAAATAAACGAAAACTAAAATCAAGTAACTACATCTGTAGTCACACCTCACAAACAGAATATAAACATAAAGACTATTCACAAGTCCTATTATGCAAATTACACATAGAAACATATAACTTAGTAGAAGAAATAGCAGCACCGTATTCTAGATTAATAAATAAGTTATTGCACAATCAACTAATCAAGCATCTTATCAAGAGTTCAAAATTACAGTGCAAAAAGGACCAGTATCCCATCTCTTAATTAAATTCATTTACAAATTACAACACATCACAAAATTAATTTACAACATATCACAAACAGGGCATCATAAGAACGAAAGAGTAGAATTGTTAACCACTGCATATATAGTACCTTAGATAATACGGGCAGCTATCAAATGACTCGGAGATGTCATTAGCATCAATAGTAGCATTTTTCAGATCCTCTTTTAATAGTTGACATCGAGCAAACGGAATATTTTCTTCAGCGTTAGAGTGGTCCTCCATTGTTTTCCATAAACTACTAAATAGATCTGGATCCGCTGATGATCCTGCAACAATGTTTACTACCTTAGCATCATTTTTAATCACAGTAAAATGCAAATTAAAATAAAATACATTAGTCTCACTAATAGGCATCAACGGAGGTCGGCCTTTTCCAAAGTAAACGGATGATACTTTGGGTCCTTTAGATGATAAATGATCCGGAATATCTTTGACAAGTGAACGTTGCCCCTGCTGAACACTACTGCAAGTAGAGGAAAATGCCGAAGTGCTTGATTTCTCCTCTGACAGTTGCTCGAATATCTATCAGCACATTAAGGACTTTCAATGCCAAAATGTTAACATGTCTAACCATTGATTATCACTTCATATTAATTGTAAGTTTGAAATTAACTATAATACAAATCAAGCCCCTTCATCAGTGTTAGGCCCAAAAAGAAATGAGTGTATCCAATAGATAAAGAAGTAGGCAAATAGAAAAGGATACATAAGCGTGCCTCGAGGGTGAACTAAAGACAACTTCATCTCCTCCAGTCAAGGTAACCTTAGCAGCCTTGTCCAAAGCCTTGCCATTTACACGAACAACTTTGGACTCATAGATTTCAAGGAGAGCACCTCGCTAATACAAAAATTCAACATAGAAAGAGAAGTAAATAAGAGGTGACAAAAGCGCATAACAAGGGAACTGCTAAAAACTCCACAATACCTTAACATGCTTCAGTTTACAAACAGGTGAGCTAGTAGATGACTCGTCCAGTCTCAAATCATGACGTGCTCCATAACCAACAGTAAAATGGGAGGATTGAATAGGAAGTGAAGGATTCTGTGCAAAACCAAGAGAAATGCAGTAAATTAAATGAAGTGCTGCCAATATATGATGAAATTGTTAAAATCATTTTGTAGCTGCTCCTACTTAAAAGTAATGGAGTTAAAATATCTTGAGTCAATTAAACTTGAAGGATAAACTTACATCCTACTTATATACAATAGGATATACAAAAACAGTGCTACTTCCAAATCGTACATGTTAAAGATTGCAACTGTTATCTGATTCATTCGAGCAAGGAGTGGACATCAAGGCTCAAGTACTAGCAAGAATATATTTGCCAAACATTGAGATAACCGTAAATCCATATTAATGGCCCAACTGAAACAGTGGTGCAGATTTAAGAAAAAACCTCCAAAGAAATCAGCAGCAGGATTTAGACATGATGATTGAGAAGTTATCATTATCTAAGAGTGAAGATTCCTAATGCATATTATAAATGTCAAATAGACTCAAATGAGACCATGTTTAAAATTTATATTGAGTCAGAACTAAAACACTAAGGAGATTTATTTGAGATGCTGCTAAGCACATGACCCTATGCCCGCAGCATATGTCCTAAAAAATATTGAAAAAGATCATAGAATTCAGCACACCATCTTTAACTTGTTAGTGACACTCCTCATTTATAGCATATCTAGCACTTGGTGAATTTATTTAGGCACCCCTGGCGAACAATAGGGTGTTTTTGAATGGCATCAGATACAAAATAACTTTCCACAATCTTGGAAGAAAATTATTTCAATTATGTTAGAATGTAATGATTATATGTTTTAAAATGAACCTTATATATGAAATGAAGTTATTCGCCAATAAGCTCTACAGCGTAATTCCCATCCGAAGTGTACAGTGTAGTGCACATAAATTGGATGGTGTATTATTGTTTAAGATCGGAAGAATGGGGGGCAAATAGGTTAGTATACTCCAAAGAAATAAAGTATTATGCTCCACCAACCTATTTCTGAGAGGGAAGATCAATCTGACCACTATTCTCATTCAAAGCAATTCGATTTCATGAGTTTAGACTGATTAAGAAAAAGAAACAAGCCGCACCGTGGCATACTGGGAGATTAGTCTGCTCCAAGGCTCTTGGCGCCTGCTAGCCACTGCAACCTGCCGCTTATTCAAGATCCCAGCCGCCGCCACCTTGGCTGACAAATCCTTCGCCCTCTTCGCCGATAAATCCTTATCGTTAGTGCCACGCTTATGCCCTGCACCAACGAGAAAATTCATCAGATACCGAGGCCCCAACCGGAACCCGACGTCCTAGCCACCACCAGAAGAAGAGGCTCCTACCAGCCGAATTGGACACCGCCTCCCCGGACCTCAGGAAGGCCTCCAGCCTGTCCATGGCGCCGGTCAGCGCCTGGAGCCCAGCCGTGTCTGGCGTCGCGACCGTCGCAGCGCCGTCAGCGGCCACCTCAGACTCAGACGAAACCGCCGGCGCCGCCTCCTTCGTGCTACCCGCCGCAACCTACCACCACCACCAGAACGACAACAACAAAAACGACATCAGATCAAAACCAAATCGACCAGAAACCGAGAGAGCCGCATGCACGGGTAGATCCGGACCTTGGCGCGCTTGCCGGGGCCGCGCCCCGACTCTGACCCCGCCGCGGGCCCCGCCTCCTCCGCCGGGCCCTTCTCCCGCTCCGCCGGGCGCTTCGCCGCGGCGCTCCTCCTGGTGTCGACCATCTCGCCCGCACCCTCGGATCGGCGAAGCGAGACCACCACGCGCGAGACGAAGAAGACACAAGGCGAGAGAGAGAGAGCGAGCGAGAGAGGGGAGGAAGAGAAGGGGAAGAGCAAGACGAAACGAAGCAAAGCACCAAAACAGCAGCGTTGCGTCGCGGAAAGAGAAAACAAAAAGGAAGGGTCGGTTCGGTCAGTGCTTGCGGGCAAATACAATAGAGCGAGCCGAGCGTCCCACCAATCATACGGCAGCGGCGCGACAGGTTAGACTGCGCTTTCGAGGGCTGGCGCGCGACTCCGCGATGTTCCGAGGGGCCGCGTGCGTTTTTTGCACTTCTATCAGCGAAGGAAGGCGTGTGCTTGTGGGGTTGGTTGGTGGACGAGTCGGGACGGGAGGCGTTAACATGGGTAACATGGCGTGCGGAGTTATTGGCGGTTCGACCCTCCGGGTACCCGCTTTATTACTTTTAAAACGGGAAAGTGATTCCGTTTTAGGAGCTCTCGTTCGTATTTCGGCCGCTCCTGCCGACTTCTCCGTTTCGAGACGTGGTTTTCCGAGCGGCTGGTAGCCGACTTTGGGGAGGTTGACTCGGATGATCGACGTTGCCAGGATCTTGTTGCCACGCATTTGTGCGTATTAAGTTAGCAATCTATACTTCTGAGTTTTCGATGGTAGAAGAATTAAAAATTTGTTACGCATTTATGCGTATTAGGTTAGCAATCTATACTCGTGAGTTTTCAACTGTAACCGTAGAAGAATTGAAAATTTTGTAAGAGTTGGATTTTTTTTAAAAGATCCTAAATATTCAAATAAGGTAAGTAGAAACCTTTCTAGAGTTGTATTTTTTAAGAAAATCCTAGTAATCAAGATATTTCTTGTAGGGTACTAGCATCTTGTCATTTGACAAGAATACAATAGTTTTTGAGTTTGTAAATAGGAATGCAATAGTTTTTGAGTTTGTAAATAGGAATGCTAGTACTACTTAACAGATTGGGTAAGCCGAGTGTATGTTTTTGTCATGTCAATAATTGTACTATTGTTTCTTTCTTGCTCTGTGGTTGATTTTATGAGAAACATTGTAATGGTCGTAACTGAACGATTGCAATTGTAAGCATAGCAATTTTGCCTTGGACTAAACCACATGTCACATATGGTATTGATACTTAAAACGACAACAGTTAGCTCTATCAGCTGTCTCAATACTGCACAGTGTCAGGTTTAATTGAGGTGTTACTATAGTGGATGAGATATTACTATAAAATTATGATTTGTTATAACGTTAAAATCATAACATACTTGTAAGTTTACTAGTATCTTAACTACTTCGCAAGAATACAATAGTTTTTAGGTTTGTAAATAGGAATGCTACTCTCATGCAAGTACTACTTATTAACGAATTGAGTAGGCTAAGTGTAAGTTTTTGTTGTATCAATACTTACACTAGTATAATACCTTCTATTAAAGCTTGCAAGGTTCTGGCTCAATGAGGCTATCCACCTGTCACTTTGCCCATTTTGTGAAAACCCCCCTGTGTTTCTTGAAATTACGGATAGGTCCCTGCAAATTACAAATAGGTCCTTCGCGATTTTTTGTGAGAGAAAGATTTTCTTTTCTAAATCGCATTTGGGTCCTCGTGCCCATTTTGTGAAAACCCCTGTTTCTTGAAATTACGGATAGGAAAAAACCTCCGTTAAATTCAAATCGCGAACAAGCCCTTTTCTAATTTTTCGTGATAGCGAATAGGTCCAAAACGTAACATTCAGTCGATAGCTCCTTTATGTCTAGGTCTTTTCTCCGTTTAGGTTTTTCCGCGGGAAAAATGTTTAAATCACCGAGAAAAATGTGTTCATTTCTATCTCTAGACTTTTTCCTCCGTTCTTTCCGGAAAAAATATTTTCGGTTCGGTTCGTTTTTCGGAAAAAATGTTTTCGTGGTCTGTTTTTCCTCGCTTTCCCAAAAAAAATCGTGGTCCGTTTTTTCTCTAAGAAAAACACAAATTTGTTCGTTAGTAGCACATGACGTCTTGCCGCTTAGTCCTTTCTCCATTTTTTCGGAAAAAATGTTTTCGTGCTCCGTTTTTCCTCGCTTTTCCAAAAAAAAAATTTGGTGGTCCATTTTTTCTTTGAGAAAAACACAAATTTGTTTTTCGTTCACGCGCGCGGCAAAATTTGTTTTCGTGATCCGTTTTTCTCCGAAAAAAACATAAATTTGTTTTCCGTTCATGCGCACGACGTGCGCTGCGCTTATTGTTCTAGTTTCCTTCATGCCTCATGGTTTATTTCGTTAGAGGCGTTGTAGTGGTCGTAAAAGAATGATTGCTATTTTAATCATAATAACAATTTTGCCTTCAATAGCCCACATGTCGTATCTGGTATTGATGCTTCAAACGACAGTTAGTTCTACCACTAGTCTCAATGCTACACAAAAGTCCAGTATAAAATGGGTCTTAGTTGAAGTGTTCTATGGTGAATGAGATATTACTATAAAATTATGATTTTTTATAACATTAAGATCATAACATTGAAAGGACCGAGATGTCGCCTAGAGGGGGGTGAATAGGCGTTTTTCAAATTTAAATTCGCAGCGAAAATTAACTGTTCGGATAGTCCAAAATTTCCTTCGGATTGTCCGAGTGGTTCGGATAGTCCGAGTGACTTTTCGGATAGTCCGAACTGCCTGAGCGCAGAAAACCCTAGAAAGTAGATCTGAGCAATCTAGAGAGTGAAACTACCACTAAAATGAAATCCAGGGGGTTTGAAATACCTCTGGGGTTCAAGAACACACCAGCCCCCTTCACAATAGCAAGATACCTCTTGAAGCCCTAGATCTCAAGAAACCACTAAGAGGAAAAACAAAGTAATCCAAGAAGCAAACAATGAAGCTCACAAAGATTTTTCCCCGAAGTTCGGATCCTTGAGGGGATCCTACGTCTCCGTTGAGGCGGCACAAAACCGGGGTCTCTTTCAACCCTAATCCTCTAGGTGTTGCACAAAGCACTCATCTACTTTTTCTTGAATCCTTTCCTTGCGGCGGTGGATTCGACCTTCACAAACTTTCGGCGGCTTCCCACACAAGCATGGGAGCACACCGGCGACTCCTAGCCGTCTAGGAGTTATCAACCTCCAAGAGTAAAAGATCCGGCGAGAAATCCGCTTGAGGATGAATCAAGTGCTCAAGATGAATCACAACTTCTAGATCTACCAATCTCTCTACTTGACCTCCCTCTAAAGATTCAAGAATCAAAGATTTGAGGGAGATGAACACTAGGGCTTTGAGAGAGTGGGAGAGCTCTATTCACTGAATTCAATGCACTACCTTAGTGGTAGGTAGGAGATGGGGGGTATTTAAAGCCCCCCAAAACTAGCCGTTTTTCAGTTCAGCTCGACACTGTTCGTATAGTCCAAACTTATGTTCGGATAGTCCGAACAGGTTGCACTCAGGGCAATCGAGCACCCCAGCTCGGATAGTCCGAACATTTCTTCGGATACTCTGAAAAATCTTCGGATACTCCGAATACAATTGAACTCAACCTAACCGAGGGGGTCAGCTCGGATACTCCGAACCCATGTTCGGACATTCCGAACCAAAATGAACTCGACCAACCGAGAGGGTTAGCTCGGATACTCCGAACCCATGTTCGGACATTTCGAACCTAATTTTGCCTGAGCAACCGAGGGGGCCAGCCCGGACATTCCGAAGATATGTTCGGATACTCCAAACCTTTTTGAACACATTGCCCCCAAGACTTTACACATTGACTCATTTTTAGACTAGAATTCATCATTGAGCACATTTGGTCATTCTAAAGCTATTTCTTGCCATGTCCCTCTTTATAGTACGACAATCCTTAAACTCAAATAAAATTAAAAAAGCATATACAACCTTTGAGTTTAACTGACGCCTTTTCTTCTTTGATTTGAGGGACCTCTTTTCTTAAGCAACTTTCCCATGAGCGTATTCATCTGTTCACAATACTCATAAAGCTCATTAGTCACTTAATCTTGTTGTCATTAATCACCAAAATCATTAAGGGGCCTAAATGCACTTTCAAACATAATTATAATTTATGTATAAAACATAAACATAATGATATGTAGCTACTAAACCTAAGAAGTAAACCAATTTTTAAGACATGATGTTGATTAATTATGTAAAGCAATGGTTAGCAATTTTAAATAGTGACATTTGAGCCTAATGAATAACGGTTTTTTTATTTATATTACTATTCTTAGAACTATATGATGTATGAGTAGTCCCCTAAAGACTTAAGCATTATAGATAGCTATGTAGCAGTGGAGATTATGTGGATATAATACTTGTGTATGTTTATCTTGTCTCGACTTAAAGGGCCCTCATGCTCCAAAGGTCAGTACAAGGCAAGATAGCAATAAGTGATATGCAGAAAATTGACCGATAGAATCGATGACAGTCAGAGTGTCGGAGGTCGGCATTTAGAAGCAAGTCACATGAGGAGTTCAGCATAGCCACAAAGCTTAAGACATTGGTCCTATGTAGTAAGACCTTAATTGCGAATGTGACACCCTGTGGTGTGCACGTGATTTTTCTATACAATGTGTGTTCAAAAGAGATATATATAAACTGTGCCACCTACATGAACTCTTAATATTATTGCAATTGCTCTCATATTTAGCTCATAACAAGTTTTATCACGTATACCATCTACTGTTGCCGGTGAACTAAACCCCCTATGCCCTAACTTCATCCATAGCACAACTGTCTCATAGTCTTATCATTAGTCATAACTTCAATTATTAGTCTTTTATTTCTAGCTCGTTGTTGCTTTCTCTTACTGTTATTTAATTGTAGTTTACTGTTTGGGGGTAATTCCTTATTTATCATCGAAAGTTTTGCATCATCCCTTATATACCACTCATTGTTAGTGACATAATAGGAGATTTTGGACATATCTACTTTTGGGTTTGATATTGATCCTTGGAATACTTCAATGGAAAGTGTTGCACCAATCTTATGCACTTTTGGGTCATTCGTTAGGTCATACTAATGTTCAATGGTCTGGTTGTACGAGCATGTTGAACTTGTGATGCAAAAAATGTTCCAATGACATACAATAAAGAAAAAGGATAATAGTGAATTTACCAGAGAACAAAGGAGAGTAATGAGTTGATAGATCAGAGGCAAATCCAATGATATTCAATGAAGGATAGAACAAATTCCTCTATATAAACATAGTTTCTATTTTTGGTCAAGTCAATGAAGGTGTGTAGGTGCACTATTACGTGGTAGGGATTGTAATTTTTCTCACATTTTGTTTTTTTGAACCAGTTTTCTAAGCTATGTGAGACTATGATCCACAAATTGAAGTTTATTTAGACTTTAAGAATTTGACATCCTTTTTACTTTTTAGTCACATTTATAATATACATAATCATAATATAGTAACTAATTGATTTATCCACATAAAAGTTAGATAAGTTCAAGATCTCGATAGAAGTATTGATGTTTTTGTCACCTGATTTCTTTGACAACGAGGTTACAAAAAGAGTCATTATATTGGTATGAGTAAAATTTTACCTTTCATTCATATACCTTTAAATATTTAATTTTTTTATGAGCACTATACTCTCGTTCTCTACCCCCTTCTCTTGTTTCTTGCAACTTCTACCTAGGATTAATCCTACGGTTCCCCTCTATATGATTATAGCAGCCTCACCAGGAATGAGTGGGAGAGGACCCTCCTCCTATCCGTGCTCTCTATTCATACTCTCGAGTTCCCATGGCGACACATCCCCAAAATTGGGATTTTATTCCTCCATCGTACTCTTCACCATAAGACTTCACCATAAGAGTTGGTGACAGGCTCCACATATACCAACATGAAGTTTTAGTGACATAGAGATTCCTCCCCTCGGTATTCTAGGGTTCTATTTGGTACACAAGAATTTCATAGAGATTTTGCAAAATTTTCTAAAAACATTTTAATTTCCGTGTTCCAAACAAGGTCTAGATTTCCACCAAAAATCCTTATAGAACCGCCTTAACCAGATCAAAGATAGGTGACTCATAAAAACCACATCCAACTCCTCATGGGATTTATGCTTCACTGGCAAAAAACCTATTTACTGAGATCTAAAGTTCAATCAACCTCTAACTCCATGTCCAAGAGAAAAGGAGGACAACACCAACACATGATCTTTCCACAGTTTTTCAGCGTCGCCAGCACCCACTGCAGTAGATCTCATATGAGGTCTTTTATTACGAATGCATCGTGTTCTTCATCAACTTCTCTGATCGAGTCTATAAGGCTCTAGGCTCTTAATTGTAATTTATACTGGTATGGATTATGCACTACGCTGCGCTGGATGATATATGTAGGTAACACACGTCTGCCAAGTTGCAATGCACTTGTGCAATGATGGTGTTCGTGGGAAGTAGGAATCTCGGCTGAACTGTGTTGCATATAATATAATTGCATGCACAAAATTAATGTATGGTCAACAATAGTGCCCTCCTATATAAACCAAGAAGGCAACATATCTAGAAACCTAGCATCTAATAAGATACCATTACATAACATGTAACAAAAGATAATGGCCATGCCGCCATGTACACATATTTTTGACAATTGATAGAGCAGACACAACATGAATCTGAGAGTCTAGACGATGAGGTCACACAGATAGGTAAAGCACGTAATTTCATCCTAGCACAATCCTAGCTTACAACCGTACTTTAAATAAAATAATCTAGCCACCGATTGGCCTTGTCACTTGTGTATCATAACTATTACACAAAAACTTTAGCATAATGCTTGAGCCTACTTGCACGTCTTTAGCGCCTATGACAAACAAAAGATAGAAAAATAGAAACATCATTACATGCACTTTTACACTCTTAATATACCTACAGCTCTAGCTCCATAAATTTTTAAAATTAGGAATACCCTGCTTCACCAACTTCACGGATTTTGGTGGAGCCAAACACCCCCTTAATGATGAGTCCTTTCGAGTTTGCTACGTTGCATAATGTCGTTGCTAGTTTCTTTTTTGTGGCAAAAGTTAGTATGGCTTTGTTCTAACTGTTGACTCATTAGTGCACAATGTATTGGATTTGCATCTATTCCCAACAAAGTTAGTAATCTGCTACAAGTTGTTTGGTGCATTGTACTCCGACACTCCTTGCGCAATTACGTGCACAAGAATGCTAACATGGTAAAGTGATCTGCTAGCACGCGCACAATAATGCTGACATGCATAAATTGATCTGCTAGCGCATTATTTAGAACCAACTGGCAAGTGGCAACTAAGCAGCCTCATTACTCTTCTGCCATACCAATTTTGAATTTGGAAATTACAACATTTCATCTTCATACTGTCTGGTGACTAAATCTAGCTCTGTTCTTGGTCAGGTTGAGCGATGGAACACCACTCATTTCCAGTGGTTACGGTGAAAATTGCAATGAATCCAAGATGTTTGCACCACAATCACTTTCACCTGGAGATGGCAGCTCTTCCTCCGCAGGTAGCCCCGTGCTGTGTCTTTGGCTGGATTCAGGCGCTGCCCACCATGTGGTGGGTGATGCCAAAATCCTTACAAACCTACGTGATTCGTCCTCCAATATGGTTGTCGCGGTAGCAGATGGCTTTCAACTTCCCATCACTAAAGTTGGTGACATACAGGCATCAGATATCAACATTTCAGACGTTTACCTTGCCCCTGGGCTTGACATGAATCTCGTAAGTGTGCGTCAGCTTGCAAAGAGCAAAATTGTCACCATATTCTATGAGAACTACGCGGAGCTATGGCAAGAGGGGGAGTGGATTGGCGGTGCGATTGTCGACAATGATGTGTCATTATACAAACTGACGTTGTTCAAGCCGCATGAATGAACGAAGGTGAAGGTGAAGGCGAGCTTTTTTCCAATGGCGATTGGAAATGCCACTTTGACTATTAATATTACGCTGTATTCTATGAGAGAATTAATCTATTAATTATAATTAATAAAGAGAAAAGAAATTTCTCGCCATCCACTATCCAAAGCCATCAGCCGATCCTTGTATCGCTTCGAGTTCGCTTGTTTCTCATCAGACTCGCCATCCACTGTCCAAAGCCATCGGACTCGCAGGTTTTTGGGAAGTGTGTTCGGCCGTTGGATGGCTTTGGAGTGATCATCACTTTGATAGCCTGTGTGTAACATTTTTATAATTGTGTTTTAAGAAAACCAAATTTGTAAAATAAAAATTTTATTATAGGGTTAGAAAAGTGATGATTATGCAAGGCTATTACTAAGTCCATGGCACTCGGAACTCCTCCAGTTTCAGAAGACTGGATTAAGATTAAGTAAAACTCTCCCCGTGGCCATGGGATCAATAACCAGCTTACAAATTCATATTAACTTTGCATTTGATAAAGAGCAGTCCAAAATAATATGCTACACTATCCAATCAGCAAAATAATATGCAAGGACCAGACCGATTAAATTAATCAAGTTACATAATAGCATATAACCATGCGAATTCTAGATTGAACATATAAGCGAGCCACCGGCAGAGTAAACTCTGCTAGAAAAGATCTGTCCCGATTAGGATGGTAAACTATTGTTTCAAGAAGGTAGCATAGTAAATTAATTGGTGGAAACATTGTAAGCTACAAGCTGTTCAAATTCAAGCATTATAGTTCACTGAGAAAAAGGTTTAAAGAAAACAAGGCCCCATTCACAACCACACAACCAGATGTAGCTAACCTAACTCAATGAACGACGCCTTGTCAAATAAGCACAAACATTTACATTCAGCTACAAATGGAACAAAGTTGTAAATATGTTGAAAGTAAAACAAATTTATAGGATGTTGCATAAAAATAAACTCAAGATGAAAATAAACCCATGATCATGACCCATAGCACCAGATAGTCTTTAGTATGGCAGAGTAGTATCACAAGAAATTAACATTAAATTCAAAAGCAGAAGAGAATAATGTAGGTCGCCAAATGATAAATCGATGGAAGTCATGGAATTCATGATCAATTGAAACAGAAATTTTCATGACCACGTAAAATCGCTTCGAATGCTTGGGTACATCGATCAATCATCATGCTCAACACTATCCGTGCAGGATCAACAGAGAGATGTTGATGTTGGCAACTTGGAATGGCGAAACAGCCCAAAATGTAACAACAACAAAATCAATAATCAGCATGTATCAAATGGTAACAATAGCAATCGAAATGGTTCATGCTTTGTTTTCACTGAAATTGCATTGGTATTTTGAAGTTATAAACTAGTTACAAAGGTACCATCTAGATTCCAATGAAGGCCAAAGCAAAGGCGTAATTACAAACTATTGGGCATACAAATTGTGAAACCATAGTTATCGAAATGAACAAGCATGCAGCTCATCGAGTCGGTTTAGACATTTGTATATGCGAGAACACAACGAGAAATGTATAAAATGAAGGCTTGCTTGCTCAAACATATCTTTGGAAGTCTGGCCATTTGAATTTTCTTTTTTAAAAAATGGCCAGGAGCTCAGACATTCAATATAAAAGAAGAACAACAACAGCCGAGTTACAACGTACACACGCACTCAATGCCTACACATGCACACTACGCTTGCAGCCGGCCCTCTGTAAGTGCGTGCACCAAGTGACTCGAATGTGGGCAGGCGGACACGCAGCTCGTGTCCCTTGCCAATTGAGCTAGCTCAGTCCTCGGCCATTTGAAATTGCATCTGAGATTTCCAGAGCTTTGGAAAAAGGTTCATTCCCACATTTTTCGATTTCATAATATCAATAGCCATAGAAGTACCATACAAAGGATGAAATCAACAATACGCCAGAACAAAATCAAACTCGCAAGCATAATAACTAGCATATATCGATAACAAGGCAATTAACGAGGATACTCTCACATGTATTTGCAAAGAGACACCTAGCATCGACAATATATGACATCATGAATTATAGCATAGCCAAGCAACCCCTTTTCATTTTTTTTTATTTTTTGCTCCTCTTCACTTTTTCCCTCTCTTAATAGTCAAGGAACACATCCGAGTCTCTGTTCTTGGATATCGAGAATAGTATGTTGTCAAGGAGGACCAGTCTTCAGACGCTCACCGCTTGCCCGGGACGAGGTGATGTAGGAGCAAAGGCCTTAGCTTTGCGGGATCCCGAGGAAGTCAAGATAATAGAACCCATCTTGATCTCGTAGGGCGGCCCTCCCCGACGACGGCTCCGATGCTCGCTCCTTGATGTGACAAGAATCGCTACCAAACGTGTGGCGAGGCCCCGCCACATGAGTTGGCGACGGATACGAGTAGATCCAGTCCGAGGTCGGGACATGGTGGATGTCGGGATAGCGGCGCGGTGTGTTTATGGAGCCCACGGTGACGATCGGTAGGTCCTTCCCAACGCTGCGGAAACTAGTGCCGCCGCCGCCGTTTTCCGGCCCTTGCCGAGAGCAATTCCGCGCCTGCCGTGGGCGTGCTCGTGTCAAGACCGGGCAGAAGCGGGAACTCGTTGGGACTACAAGTGGAAGAAGGCGGGAACAAGAAGAGCGTCTTCGGATACTAAACAGGGTTTTGTCGGCAAATGCGTGAGAGGGAATAGTATACGTAGTTTTGAGGTGCGGAAAGCGTGAGTATATAAGCGATGTCTGTAACAGAATTGGGGTATCGAAATGTAAAGACAAACAATTCCCCTCTCCCGTTCTCTCATTCCCCAACCCTGTCTTCTTCTTCAAGACAACATGTTCTGGTGTTTGGATGAGTAATGAAGTTCATCCTGTGATATCTTCTCACATCGGTTAGTGTTTGGATTGTCCGGTTACGAGATTGTTACATTTGGCATCAGAGCCTGGTTGATCGCCGAAAATTTTTTTTCCTACTTCTTCAGATTGTGCCGTAAAATCCCAAGTCGATACTCGTGTGTGTTGCGGAATCCCTTCCTTGAGAGTATTTGGATTTGGTTGGTACATTTGAACTCTCATCACGGCGCCTCCGAAGCCATCGGTGCAGACCCGGTTTCTGCTGGACGCGATGAGCGAAGCCGCCGATCAAGCCGATGCTCGCTGGGACCGAATGGATGAGAGGTGGGAATCCTTGAAGGCGAGTTTGGAGTTTATTGTGGAGAAGATTAAGCCGATTGAGGTAATTCCTGCAATCCAAGCCCAAGTAGAGGAGCATAATGTTGTGATTACTGGTTTGATGGAACACTTTCATAAGTTGACGCAATCGGGCACCCATGACAATCTCGCTTCGCCTGATGAGACGGCGACCATCACGCCACCTCGTGTCCCTGTTGGTCGAACTCCACATGCAGGCGAGCTGACCAACCCAGCGGCGGGTTTGTTGGGGAAATGCACTTTGCCGCCTTTGGGCTCTACCCCGACTACCCAGCGTTCAGGTTCTCTGATTCCTCCTTCTCTGATGGGTGGAGGTAATATGGAGAAGCAGCCTCCGGTACCGAAGATGTCATTTCCTAAATTTGATGGTGAGGAGCCTCGTCTCTGGAAGGATCGTTGTATTCGGTATTTCCATTTATATCGAATCGATGAGTCCTTATGGGTGACTGCTGCTGCGATGCACATGGAGGGTAATGCAGCTCTATGGTTGCAAGTCTACCAGGAAGAACATCCCATGAGCAGTTGGGACCAATTTATGTCGGCAGTTGATGAAGAATTTGGTGCATATGATTCGCGCCGATTTATTCGTGAGCTTCTTCTGATCAAGCAGTCGGGTACTGTTCTAGAGTACAAGTCTCAATTTGAAACGGCCATGTACAAAGTGAAAGCTTATCATCGCTCGTGTACTGAGGAGTTTTTTGTCAATCATTTTATCTTGGGACTCAAGGATGAGTTAAGGTATGAAGTGGAACTTCAATTGCCAGACTCTATTCGCAAGGCTGTTCTGTTGGCGCAAATCCAGGAAGAGAAATGGGAGAAGTCGAGGTCGAAATTTCCCAAGGGTTCAGGGGCAGCTCGTTCAGCTCCTGTTCTTAGGGGAGAGATTCCAACCGCTAAACCTCTAACAGATGAGGTTGTTCGCGCACGGCAACTCCGAGAATATAGGCGTGCTCGGGGACTCTGTTTTAAATGTGGGGAAAAGTTTGATCGGGACCATCAATGTAAACCAGTTCCGGTGGTTCATGCACATGCTATGGAAGTTGCTACAGGCCCTGAGCGTTTAACTGATGAGTTGTTGCAGCAGCTGGATGATATAGACCGGGAGTTTGAAAATGAGCAAGGTCAGCTATCGTTGCGCGTTATGGAATCAAGATCGAAACTATCCTATGCGCAGCCAAAGTTGGACATCATGTTATGCTTGTCCTAGTTGATTCCGGAGTTCCCACAGTTTTATCGATCGCTTTTCGACCGTATCAAGTTTCCGACCAAGGCAATTTCTGCAGTGCGTGTTGTGGTTGCTAATGGAGTTTGAAGGGCTCCTAGGCGGCAAGGAGTCACCGGAGCCTCCAAGACTTCGTGTGGAGAGCCTCGGCTGTTTGTGAAGGCAAGCCTCGCCTCCAAAGGAAAGAGGCAAGAAGTGAAGAACCGCGAGTGCTTTGTGCAACACCGGAGGAAAGAGGTCAAGAGGGACCCGGGCTTTGTGCCTCCTCAACGGAGACGTAGGATTCCCCTCAAGAATCCGAACTTCGGTAAAAAATCATTGTCTTTGTGCCTCATTTGCTTGAGCTAGGGTTTGTTGTGGTTGTTGGATCTTTAGAAGCCCCGATCTACTTACTCTTTGTGTTTGGCTCTAGATCCATATTTTTATTAAGTGCCTGACATCATTTAGAGTATTTGTATTCTGCTAGATTATTGAAATCTTGCAAAGATTTAAAATCTCTCCCCGAGCTGTCCAGTCCGGAGTTTCCGAATATTTAACCCGGACTATCCGAACAATTTGTCCGGACTATCCGAACAAAATATTCGGACAGTCCGGACTCTGTGTCTCGAGAGATTTTATTTAATTGCGAAATTTTAATACGCCTATTCACCCCCCCTCTAGGCGGCATATCGGTCCTTTCAGATCCACAAATTGAAGTTTATTTAGACTTTAAGAATTTGACATCCTTTTTACTTTTTAGTCACATTTATAATATACATAATCATAATATAGTAACTAATTGATTTATCCACATAAAAGTTAGATAAGTTCAAGATCTCGATAGAAGTATTGATGTTTTTGTCACCTGATTTGTTTGACAACGAGGTTACAAAAAGAGTCATTATATTGGTATGAGTAAAATTTTACCTTTCATTCATATACCTTTAAATGTTTAATTTTTTTATGAGCACTATACTCTCGTTCTCTACCCCCTTCTCTTGTTTCTTGCAACTTCTACCTAGGATTAATCCTACGGTTCCCCCTCTATATGATTATAGCAACCTCACCAGGAATGAGTGGGGAGAGGGACCCTCCTCCTATCCGTGCTCTCTATTCATACTCTCGAGTTCCCATGGCGACACATCCCCAAAATTGGGATTTTATTCCTCCATCGTACTCTTCACCATAAGACTTCACCATAAGAGTTGGTGACAGGCTCCACATATACCAACATGAAGTATTAGTGACATAGAGATTCCCTCCCCCTCGGTATTCTAGGGTTCTATTTGGTACACAAGAATTTCATAGAGATTTTGCAAAATTTTCTCTAAAAACATTTTAATTTCCGTGTTCCAAACAAGGTCTAGATTTCCACCAAAAATCCTTATAGAACCGCCTTAACCAGATCAAAGATAGGTGACTCATGAAAACCACATCCAATTCCTCGTGGGATTTATGCTTCACTGGCAAAAATCCTATTTACTGAGATCTAAAGTTCCATCAACCTCTAACTCCATGTCCAAGAGAAAAGGAGGACAACACCAACACATGATCTTTCCACAGTTTTTCAGCGTCGCCAGCACCCACTGCAGTAGATCTCATATGAGGCTTTTATTACGAATGCATCGTGTTCTTCATCAACTTCTCGATCGAGTCTATAAGGCTCTAGGCTCTTAATTGTAATTTATCTTCGGTATGGATTGTGCACTACGCCGCTATTTGGATGATATATGTAGGTAACACACGCCCGCCAAGTTGCAATGCACTTGTGCAATGATGGTGTTCGTGGGAAGTAGGAATCTCTAATGAACTGTGTTGCATATAATATAATTGCATGCACAAAATTAATGTATGGTCAACAATAGTGCCCTCCTATATAAACCAAGAAGGCAACATATCTAGAAACCTAGCATCTAATAAGATACCATTATATAACATGTAACAAAAGATAATGGCCATGCCGCCATGTACACATATTTTTGACAATTGATAGAGCAGATACAACATGAATCTGAGAGTGTAGACGATGAGGTCACACAGATAGGTAAAGCACGGAATTTCATCCTAGCACAATCCTAGCTTACAACCGTACTTTAAATAAAATAACCTAGCCACCAATTGGTCTTGTCACTTGTGTATCATAACTATTACACAAAAACTTTAGCATAATGCTTGAGCCTACTTGCACGTCTTTAGCGCCTATGACAAACAAAAGATAGAAAAATAGAAACATCATTACATGCACTTTTACACTTTTAATATACCTCTGACTCTAGCTCCATAAATTTTAAAATTAGGAATACCGCTTCATCAACTTCACGGATTTTGGTGGAGCCAAACACCCCTTAATGATGAGTCCTTTCGAGTTTGCTCGTTGCATAATGTCGTTGCTAGCTTCTTTTTTGTGGCAAAAGTTAGTATGGCTTTGTTCTAACTGTTGACTCATTAGTGCACAATGTATTGGATTTGCATCTATTCCCAACAAAGTTAGTGTCTGCTACAAGTTGTTTGGTGCATTGTACTCAGACACTCCTTGCGCAATTACGTGCACAAGAATGCTAACATGGTAAAGTGATCGCTAGCACGCCGCACAATAATCTTGACATGCATAAATTGATCGCTAGCGCATTATTTAGAACCAAGCGGCAAGTGGCAACTAAGCGACCTCATTACTCTTCGCCATACCAATTTTGAATTTGGAAATTACAACATTTCATCTTCATCTTTGTCTCGGTGACTAAATCTAGCTCTGTTCTTGGTCGGGTTGAGCGATGGAACACCACTCATTTCAGGGGTTACGGTGAAAATTGCAATGAATCCAAGATGTTTGCACCACAATCACTTTCACCGGAGATGGCGGCTCTTCCTCCGCAGTAGCCCGTCTTTGTGTCTTTGGTTCGGATTCAGCGCCGCCCACCATGTGGTGGGTGATGCCAAAATCCTTACAAACCCTCGTGATTAGTCCTCCAATATGGTTGTCGCGATAGCGAATGGCTTTCAACTTCCCATCACTAAAGTTGGTGACATACAGGCATCAGACATCAACATTTCAGACGTTTACCTTGCCCCTGGGCTTGACATGAATCTCGTAAGTGTGCGTCAGCTTGCAAAGAGCAAAATAGTCACCATATTCTATGAGAACTACGCGGAGCTGTGGCAAGAGGGGGAGTGGATTGGCGGTGCGATTGTCAACAATGATGTGTCATTGTACAAACTGACGTTGTTCAAGCCGCATGAATGAACGAAGATGAAGGTGAAGGCGAGCTTTTTTCCAATGGCGATTGGAAATGCCACTTTGACTATTAATATTTATTGTATTCTATGAGAGAATTAATCTATTAATTATAATTAATAAAGAGAAAAGAAATTTCTCGCCATCCACTATCCAAAGCCATCAGCCGATCCTTCTATCGCTTCGAGTTCGCTTGTTTCTCATCAGACTCGCCATCCACTGTCCAAAGCCATCGGACTCGCAGGTTTTTGGGAAGTGTGTTCGGCCGTTGGATGGCTTTGGAGTGATCATCACTTTGATAGCTTTGTGTGTAACATTTTTATAATTATGTTTTAAGAAAACCAAATTTGTAAAATAAAAATTTTATTATAGGGTTAGAAAAGTGATGATTATCTAAAACTATTACTAAGTCCATGGCACTTTCGGAACTCCTCCGATTTGAAGACCGGATTAAGATTAAGTAAAACTCTCCCGTGGCCATGGGATCAATAACCGACTTACAAATTCATATTAACTTTGCATTTGATAAAGAGCGATCCAAAATAATATGCTACACTATCCAATCGACAAAATAATATGCAAGGACGCACCGATTAAATTAATCAAGTTACATAATAGCATATAACCATGCGAATTCTAGATTGAACACATAAGCGAGCCAGCGGCGAGTAAACACCGCTAGAAAAGACTGTCCCGATTAGGATGGTAAACTATTGTTTCAAGAAGGTAGCATAGTAAATTAATTGGTGGAAACATTGTAAGCTACAAGTGTTCAAATTCAAGCATTATAGTTATTTGAGAAAAAGGTTTAAAAAAACAAGGCCCCATTCACAACCACACAACCGGATGTAGCTAACCTAACTCAATGAGCGACGCCTTGTCAAATAAGCACAAACATTTACATTCACTACAAATGGAACAAAGTTGTAAATATGTTGAAAGTAAAACAAATTTATAGGATGTTGCATAAAAATAAACTCAAGATGAAAATAAACCCATGATCATGACCCATAGCACCGAGATAGTCTTTAGTATGGCGAGTAGTATCACAAGAAATTAACATTAAATTCAAAAGCAGAAGAGAATGTGTAGGTCGCCAAATGATAAATCGGATGGAAGTCATGGAATTCATGATCAATTGAAACAGAAATTTTCATGACCACGTAAAATCGATTCGAGAATCTTGGTACATCGATCAATCATCATGCTCAACACTATCAGTGCAGGATCAACGAGAGAGATCTGATGTTGGCAACTTGGAATGGCGTAATGACCCAAAATGTAACAACAACAAAATCAATAATCAGCATGTATCAAATGGTAACAATAGCAACTGAAATGGTTCATGCTTTGTTTTCACTGAAATTGCATTGGTATTTTGAAGTTATAAACTAGTTACAAAGGTACCATCTAGATTCCAACAGAAGGCCAAAGCAAAGGCGAATTACAAACTATTGGGCATACAAATTGTGAAACCATAGTTATCAGAAATGAACAAGCATGCAGCTCACTGAGTCAGTTTAGACATTTGTATATGCAGAACCTGTCGAGAAATGTATAAAATGAAGGCTTGCTTGCTCAAACATATCTTTGGAAGTCTGGCCATTTGAATTTTCTTTTTTAAAAAATGGTCAGGAGCTCAGACATTCAATATAAAAGAAGAACAACAACAGCCGAGTTACAACGTACACACGCACTCAATGCCTACACATGCACACTACGCTTGCAGCCGGCCCTCTGTAAGTGCGTGCACCAAGTGACTCAAATGTGGGCAGGCGGACGCGCAGCTCGTGTCCCTTGCCAATTGAGCTAGCTCGATCCTCGGCCATTTGAAATTGCATCCGAGATTTCGAGCTCGGAAAAGGTTCATTCCCACATTTTTCGATTTCATAATATCAATAGCCATAGAAGTACCATACAAAGGATGAAATCAACAATACGCCAGGGCAAAATCAAACTCGCAAGCATAATAACTAGCATATATCAGATAACAAGGCAATTAACGAGGATACTCTCACATGTATTTGCAAAGAGACACCTAGCATCGACAATATATGACATCATGAATTATAGCATAGCCAAGCAACCCCTTTTCATTTTTTTTATTTTTTGCTCCTCTTCACTTTTTTCCCCTCTCTTAATAGACTGAAGGAACACATCTGAGTCTCTGTTCTTGGATATCGAGAATAGTATGTTGCTGGCGGAGGACCAGTGCCGTACGTTCACCGTTTGCCCGGGGACAGAGGTGATGTAGGAGCAAAGGCCTTAGCTTTGCGGGATCCTGAGGAAGTCAAGATAATAGAACCCATCTTGATCTCGTAGGCGGCCCTCCCCGACGACGGCTCCGGTGCTCTGCTCCTTGATGTGACAAGAATCGCTACCAAACGTGACGGCGAGGCCCCGCCGCGCGAGTTGGCGGACGGATACGAGAGTAGATCCAGTTCCGAGGTCGGGGACATGGTGGATGTCGGGGATAGCGAAGCGCGGCGTGTTTATGGAGCCCACGGCGACGACTGGTAGGTCCTTCCCAACGCGTCTGCGGAAACTAGTGCCGCCGCCGCCGTTTTCCGGGGCCCTTGCTTCGGAGAGCAATTCCGCGCTGCCCGTGGCGTGCTCGGCGACCCCGGAATCGAGGATGAAGCTGAAAATACTGTCTTTGGAGTCCTCAGGCGCTGCTACTGATTTCAGATCGTTGCTTTTCGGAAGAGTGCCTCCGATTCCCCTTCGATGGAAATGGACAACAAGAATTCAGTAAATTCTTTGCGGGTGAACGAATTGGGGGAAAAATTCAGGGAGAGGATTCGGGCGCCGGCAGTACCCGTCGGGAGAGAAATCGGCGGGTCCGTCGCTATCCGGCGAGGGCGCCGTGGAGGGATACGGCATGAGTGAATCGAGTAGAGAAGAGACCTAGGGCGAAGACGAAGGCTGCGGCGTCCTCTTCTTCGAGAGGAAAGGTTCGTGTGTTATGGAACCGCAACTTAAGCGGCGTCAGACCGTCCGATTAAATCAACAACGGTTCATATTGTTCAATAGTGATGAACTACGTTGTTACCGCAGTCTCTGGAAAGATCTAAACCATTGCATTTTTATCCAATAGTAAGCTTTTCCATGTTATGAAATATTTATGGTACTATCATAAGAAGTTTATGATTATAAAAAAAATTTAAAAAATATTTTAACTTCATTTGTTATCTTTTAAAAATAAAAAATTGAATTAGCATAAATGACGTAGTAACCGTGTCGGAATTTTATAAATTTTGTCAAGTTTGATCATGGGCAACATATCCTGTGTACATAGGGTTTTCCGTGTACACACCGTGTATACCAACTAATAAAAGTCATGAAAATTTTTGAATAAAATTGTAGATGTACTTCATAGATTACTCTACCTATGTATAAAATTGTAAGTTCAAATTCATTATATATCGAAAGTTACAAAAGTTAAACTTGTCAGAATTTTCTCTTTTTTTTGTAACTCTCGATATATAATAAATTTGATCTTGAAACTTCATACATTAGAAGAGTAATCTACGAAGTACATCTACAATTTTTTTTCATAATTTTTCATGACTTTTATTAGTTAGTGTGCACGATGTGTACACGAAAAGCCCCGTATGCACATGATATGTTTGCTTGATCATGACCTAAAACTTTTACGGGAGTTTAATAATTCTCTCATAACCCTTATTTAAAAGTTTCAAAAAATATAAATATGTTTTGGTTGCTCAATCTTGATGCATCATAACCATGCAAAAAAAAATTCAAAATTTTCTAACGCGGTTTGTACCATTTTTTATTCGGTTCAAACTTGCCGATTAGTGTTTTATCAGAATAGTAGCAATATCTGAATTTTTAAAACTTTCTCAGACTTGATAATCTTCTAAAATTTTTATGAGAACATCATTGATGTGTCAGAATCTTCACAAAAAATTTCAAAAATTTTCGACATCATTTGAACCATTTTTGTGTAATTAAAATTTACCGAGATTTCGGCAATTTCAGACGAAATTTCGGTCCAAGAAATTTCGGATTTGAATTTTGCTTTTTGAATTTTTTCCAAATTTTATCCAAAATAACGAGATTTCGTAGAAATATTTTGGAGGATAATAAAATGTAAACTGAAAACGAAATTTGGAACACGGTAACTAGAAATCGATGGATCTCTTTCTAGTGCGAGAGGGCTGCCGTGCAGTGATGTGACTATTTGGAGCATTCTCAGTAACTTATTGGATAATTGCAGCTAGGCCCTTTACAGTTGTCCTATTTTCACACATTAGTTCTCTAAAAATACCATTCAAGTGCATTTTCATGTCACCCGAATCACACCACATTCACCCCTGCTCCCTCTTCTTCTTTCTTTCTTTCTTTCTTTCTTTTTCTATATTGCGATTCACTTTCATCCTGCTACTACTCAGCAAATTGCCCCTTTCTAAAGGTACGTACAACACCATGGCGTTTGTAATATCTCCAATACGTTGCTAAATGCTAGTACAAGAATATAGCCTGTTAAAAATATTTTTCAATTTTACATGAAAATATAGAGTCGGCTCTAAAAAAATCCAGTATTTTTTTCCCATGGTCAATAGTACATATTTTCAGTTTTATTATTAAGTCGGCTCTAAAAAAATCCAACTACATATCCTCTGAAGTAACATAATATTTTTAAGCATAAGTGGTAAATAGGACATGGACTCACCGCATCATGACCTATATGTACAATCTCTTTACCCGAACGAATTGTTACAGTATATCAAATAGAACAAATAGTACGTTTTAAGCACTCGAACAATAACAACGGACAGACTACTTTGCAGAAATAGAGATTATTAACCAACCGCAGAAAGAGAGAGCGCATTAAGTAAAAATGAATAGCAATTAGCAAGAGGGTTTTGTGTACAATTGAGTCTTTACGGTTACGCCACCCTAAAAACCGCAAATTGCAAACTAGCCCCCACCATCTGAGCTCTCCTGAATTGAGGTCCTGTTTTGCTCCAGATTCTCCCAGAACCATAAAAATGAGAAAAGCGTTTCGCTAGGTGGCTCCAAGAATTATAAAGATGAAGATTGGAGATAAATAGGTCTTATTACCCTTGGTTGTAACACTTAACAACCCTTTCATTTGGGATGTGAAAACAATACACTCGCAACCATTTCTTCATTGGAGATCGGTATGTTTACAGCACAACAGTGACACATTTACATCCGTGCATGATGGATGGATGGATGGATGGATTTCTAACATTCGTCATGTCGAATATTGATTCTTTGTCGCTTTCAATCGTCTACGGCAACACAAATCGCTAGCCACCATTTCTGTTTTCTTATCGAGGCTAGAAGCCAACTGTTTGTCGATCTCAGCAAACACATCTTCCACCGTGGAACCTCCTTTCACCAAAATTTTACGGAGGACATTGAAGGAGATATGGCCAAGGTTTATGCACTCTTAATGCAGGTATAATAACTACAAACAACAAAATGAAAGGACAGGGGATGTCGCCTAAAGGGGGTGAATAGGCGAATTAAAATTTAAAACTAAATTGCAGCGAAAATTAACAGTTCGGAGTATCCGAAATATACTTCGGACTGTCCGAGTGATTCGGATAGTCCGGGGTATTATTCGGATATTCCGGAGTTCTATTCGGATAGTCCGAGATGAGTTTGGATATTCCGAATCCTCCAGAGCACACAGCTTGCAAAAATATATCTATGCTATTTGGGGATATTAAATACACCAAATTAAACTAGTTAGCCTAGAATGCTTGAAGCAAATAGAGATCTACCCGAAAACTCACTAGAAAAGTAGATCAGGCAATTTCAAGGTTCAAAATCAAATACTAAAACAAGAGTAAGAAGCGAATTTAGAGACGATGATTTTTCACCCGAAGTTCGAATCCTTGAGGGGATCCTACGTCTCCGTTGAGGCGGCTCGGTCACACTCAAGCCGGGGTCTCTTTCAACCATCTTCCTCCCGGTATTGCACAAATGCACTCGCCGGTTGAGGCTTGGGCACACTTGAGCCGGGGTCTCTTTCAACCCTCTTCCTCCCGGTGTTGCACAAATGCACTCGCCGGTTTTCACTTCTTTGATTCCTTTCCTTGCGGAGGCGGAATCGGCCTTCACAAACTTTCCACGGCCAACCACACAAAGCTCTGGTGGCTCGTAGGCAACCTCCTAGCCGTCTAGGAGTCCTCAACCTCCAAAAGTAACAAATGTTCACGAAGAATAAACTTGGAGATGACCTCAAGTGCTCAACAACTCAATCCAACTCAAACTAACACCTCACTTCTCAAACTCTTCCCAACCCTTCACACAAAAGGGTGTAGGATTAAGGATACCGACTAGAGGGGGGTGAATAGGAGGTTTTAAATTTTCTACGCTAAATTCAAATTTAGATATTTCTAAGCACAAATGACAAATTTGGCAACTTTAATATCTAGCAATTTTAGTGAATACCAAATAATCTCCTCTACTTAATCGATTCAATGACTATACTAATGTAGCAACAAGATAATCAAATAGCTAAAATTAATGCAACAAAATGAACTAGGCAAACCACAATAGAAGAACACGCGAATTTACCTACTTTTTCAAGCCGGCTCCACTTGCTTGAGTCTTTCTCGATCACTAGAGGTAGCTCTTTCCCGCTCCGGGTAGGCGAGCTCTTTGCCTTCACAAACGTCCGGGCCTTCACACAAGCTTCTTGTGAAGATCACCGGAACCTCACGCCTCCAAGCCGTCTAGGAGGCGGCAACCTCCAAGAGTAATAAACTTGATGTAGGCTTGAGACTCAAGAGTGCAATCAATATGGCTCAACTAATGCAATGCACTCAATTTTCCTCTCCAAGAACTCAAGAATCAAGAATTGAATGCACTAGAGTGTGGAGAGAGTTGCTAGGGGGGCTTAAGGAGTATTCAATGGAGTTACCAACCAGCCCCTAGCACAGGTGAGGGGGTATTTATAACCCCAACTCACACAAACTAGCCGTTGCTAAAAATTAATCAGGAAAAATCATCATGTCCGGTACTACCGCCCTCTAAGGGCCGGTAGAACCGCCCTTTGCGCCAATGGCTAGTACGGGCATTAAATGCTACCGACACGTAGAATTCTGATTGCTTTCGCTCCAAGACCTAAGATTACCGCAGTGTGTAACATCCCAATTTTTAGCCTTTTTAATTAATTAATATAATTTTATTGCCATTTATGAATTTTATGATTTTTCTGGATTTTATTGGATTTTTGAGATTTATTTGAAATCTTTTGAATTAAAATACATTATCTTTTATCAAGAAATAATTATAAAAAGACAAATCCAAAATAAAGTTTTTGTGAAAATATTTTATTTAAGTCCAGAATAGCTCAAAATATTTTTGAGAATTTTATGGGAATTTTTAGAGTATTTTTAATGCTTTAAATAAATCAAAACATTTAATCGGATTAAATTAAATCGGAAAAGCCGGAAAAATCAACGTGAACAGTAACGGGCCGGCCCAGTTACTGTGCGGGCCTTTTGTATTTAGGAAATCCTAAAACGGTTCGGACCGTCGGATGCTGATCAGACGGTTGAGGGCCATCGTCTTCGATTTTGGAATTCCGCCATTGCCTCTCCTCCGGATCTGTTACCGCCGTCTTTCCTTGGATTCCGCGCCCCGCCGTGTATAAATAGGGACCCCGAGCACCTCCCAAAGACCCCCACATCTCTCCGAGCATTTTCTCCGTTGTAAACCGCGGAGGACACCGGCAGCCATGGCCTTCCGAAGTCCGGGAGGGTTGCCGAGGAGGTTGCGCCGCGATTTCGTCGTCGCCGGAGTCTCTTTCGTCCACTTGAAGGAGGATTCGGATTCGCCAAGTCGAGCTGCATCTGCGCCGCCGTTCGTTGGTCGCTGGAACCGTGAGCGCCCTGTGGGTCTCCGTCTTCGTCTCCGGTAAGATCAACGCCTTGACCTTCGCCGTCGGGAAGATTATCGGCATTGGATCGTCAGCAGACGATCACGATTGCGCCACGTCGACTCGGGTGAATAGGGAAGTTCACGGGTAAGCGTGAGCCATCGATCACGAGATCAACGGTTCAAAACCAGCCACGTCGCAGCCGTACAACTCGGGCGGGAAAAATCCTGATTTTCTATAAAAAAATAATTCGATAAAATTCGGAATTTATGAATTAGGGTTTATTTTCAGGAATTTCCAAACTTCAAAACCTTATAACTTTCGCATACGAACTTCGATTGAGGTGATTCAAATTCCTAAAAGTTTGTAAAAATGAAATCTTTCTAATGGTAGCTTTTATTTGAATTTTTGAATTTGTTTGCTATTTGGTTTTGGTTTTTATTTGCTTTTCTCTCTCGATTCGCGTAGACGTTGAATTGTGCGAGGCTTGGAAGGGATTTCTCACTCAGAATTATTTCGCACCAGGAGCGAGAGCTTAACGAAGGCAAGTTATGCTTTGATCATGTTGCACCCATAAATTAGATTGCATGCTATTTTGGTTTACTTTATCACTTGTTATTTCATGAGTACAAATGATTTTGACCTAGATTGGGATTTAGATATTATACCCTCTTGAATTACACCCTACCTTGTTAAATTGTATATCATGATCCACTTGTCACCCTAGGTTGGTTAATTATAGTTGGTTAATAGAAAATCAACATGGTTGGTTAGAACGGAATAGAATTGCTTAGCCATGCCACGTCATCACATGCTCATGGAATATTGCTTAATAATCTTGACTAATGGAATATGGAACAATGATGATAACTTGTGGGCCATGTGTGGTCGCACAAAGAGATTGAGTTGTTGTGACGGCGAGTCACATAGCGATGTTGATTTATGAAAAGCACGTGGTGCTTGGTAACCAACAGGGAGGGTAATCACTTTAGATTGAAGCAAGTGGAAGGGCAAGGTGTGCGGGGTGGGCTCGGTGGAGTGAGGGTATGTGTATGTCTTGCTTTAATCAATCCTAAGGACTTAACCTTGCGAGCCTTTGACTGAGTCAAACTTGCGACCACACGTCTGTTATGGGGCGCCTAGTGACTAATTTGCAAATGCTTAACTTAAGTGCTATCATGGTGGTGTGAGTCCGGTGCACGGGAAACTCACATGGCGCAAGAGGGGCCTGTTGCGGCGTAGCCCTTGAGTGTTGAAACCGTAGCGGGTAGCATCGGGTTAAGAGGATGCATTGTAAAGGCTTTGTTATAATCGTTACTTTGTGTGGTGCATAGTTATATCGTGTGGGTAAAGTGCATTACCTCTGCAGAGTGTACAATCTATTAGGATAGCCGTGCTCACGGTATTGAGCAAAGCTCGGGATTCTGATCAAGGGTAGTTAACTAAAACTTGTCAATCGGATGGGATGGCGGGATGCCATGTGGATAATGGAACTTGATTTAGGATGGAGAACTTGGGTCCGATTTGAGAAACAATGGAATCTATTTACTTGTTATTATTTGTTTCTTGTCTTTTCAATCTATATATTGTTTATGTTTGAAAATGTCGCTTTCGCTTATGAACCATAAGCCTTCCTTTGGAATAAGCCGCATATAGCTATGATAGAAGCGCATTACATGCACAACTTGTTGAGTACGTGTTGGTGTACTCACCCTTGCTTACAAACCAACAACAGTGGAGGAGTCATCGCTTTGTGCTTGAGGAGGACTTTCGGTGGACGCGAGTCACTAGGCCAAGCATTGTCGATCGCTTTGTGGTGTCTTGATGAGTCACTACGTTTTCTACAATTTTCATTGCATTTGTCTTACTTTATCTTAGTCTTGCCCTATGAGGCCGAATAAATGTAAGCGATCATAAGATCATACACTAGTTACATTTAAATAAATGAAGTCTTATTGTTATTATCGTTGTGTATGATGTGATGCTTACCGATGTTAAGCCGTGTGCACTAGCGTTGATCCCGGAATAGTGCGGCATACGGTGGATCCGAATTGGTGAATTCGGGCCACTCAGAGGTGGTATCGAGCATACTTGTTGTAGGTCTTGGCCCTAGTTGGTAGAGAGTCCAAAGCTATTTTCTAAAAGAAAAACCTAAATTGGATTAAGATAACACTCTTGACTCTTCTATTCTCTACTTCTTACCTTTGCTGAAATTACGATTTTTCGTTTTGGTGGACTTATCTTTTTCTCTTTTGAATAGATGAGGACGAGCCAGACATACGGAGAGCGTGAGGGTGCTCCAAGTATTGGGAGGTTTCACAAGGCCAATATATCGAGGCAGAAATTAGATCGTCAACAAAGCCACAAGAGGAGTAGTGTGCACACTTCTAATCTACGCCAGAGATAATGAAAAAGCAAGCCAACCTATCAACATCATCATGAGGAGGAGCACGCGTTTGAGATCGGTATTCGTGAAGCGCGCGACGTGCCTTACGGAGGATCTGCGCGACTACTGACCATAAATTTGGACAACACCGTGTTTCGACTCCACCCCACGCAGAACGAGCTACCGGTGCCGACGTGTTGCTCGAGAGGAGGATGCTACCACAATGCATCTTGCACATTTGGCAGCAAAGACAGAGGACCACGCCAAGGATACAGCTGAAGAACTCAAGATGGTATATGAAGCTCTTGAGTCACCGAGAAGGAATTGCACGATACCCAAGTTGCTTCTACCGCAAGGATTATGGAGCTTGAGGAGGCACTGCAGGAGCAGGAGGTACATCTAGCGGCAAGACAACAGGACCGGTTCACATTAGCTCCAACCCACCCACCAGCATACCCACCGGAGAGTTTCCGTGAAGGATGGACCGAGGAGTGAGAGTCTTAGGTTGAGACTCGAATGTGAGTCGCGTCCATAAGATAGCATTACCAATTGTAATAGACGTTAAGGTTGAGTGTTTAGTTTGGATTTTTATTGTTTGCTGAGTGTGTAGTATGCGTTGCAAAGCTTTTAGGCTTATGTAAGTAACCATACCAAGTATTTCAATAAAATGATAAAGTTTGGGTTAAACCTGTTTTCCCCCGCTTAGAGATTCTTATATCTTATCTGTGCTACTTCTACCCCCGCCTAACCTAAACAGATGGTGAACACTCGTGGCAACAATGGAGCGTCAGGAAGTGGTCTCCGTCGGAATGACCATGATGGAACACCGCCACGACCAAGACCGCCAATGGATATGCGAACTTGGGAGCTTTTTCGGCGAGACCGGCTTATGCGCAGCGACGATGCAAACAAATGCAGATCTGGTCGCTAAGCTGCGCAGAACGCAGCGAGAAGGCAACAATGGGCCACGTAACCACTCCAAGTTGGCTAATTTCATGAGAACTCGTCCTCCGACATTCTCAGGCAACGTCAATCCCTTGGAGACCGATGATTGGTTGAGAACCATGGAGAAGAAGCTGCACATCACGCAATGTGAGGGCAATGAGCGGGTGTTGTATGCTTCGCACAGTTGGAAGGAACCGCCGCAGAATGGTGGGAGAACTATCTTGCAGCCGCATGAAGCCCCGCAGAAATCACATGGGAGGAATTTTCAAGCGCTTTTCGCCAATATCATGTGCGGAAGGAATGATGGATCTTAAAAGGAGGAGTTTAGGGCTTTGAAGCAAGGAGGCGGTCGGTGGCGGAGTATCTAATAAGTTTACTCGGTTGCACGCTATGCACCGAGGATGTGGCTCTGGATAAGGCTAGGCAGTCCCGCTTTCTCAAGGGGCTAAACTCAGGACTGCAGGTGGGCTTGATCACCCACACTTTCCCTGACTTTCAGGAGTTGGTCAATAAGGCTTTGATTCTTGAGGATAAGCGCAAGGAGTTGGGTGAGGACCGCAAGCGCAGGATGGCTAGTCAGGCAGGGTGGCCAAATCATCTCAGGTTGAGGATGACACCTCAGCAGTTTGCCAGGATTTAGCCCCAGTTGCCGAACAGGGCACCAGTCCCAACACCGCGCCCCGCTAGTCAGAATTTTCAGACTCCAGCACCAATGGGCAATGCAGTTTCTGGAAGTCAACAACCTGATACTAGAAGATGCTTTTCATGCCATGAGCCTGGGCATTTTGCCAACAAGTGCCCGAAGAAGGGAGGAATTACACCAGTCCGCTTCAACTTGAGTAGCACCCCAGCTAAGACCCTAGTGGCAGGAGGAAATCGAGTGCCAGCGCAGTCGGGAGCGTCGCCTCAGATGACCGTGCGTGGAAGGATCAACCACATCACTGCTGATGGAGCTCAGGAGGCATCGGATGTCGTACTGGGTAAGTTCCTAGTTAACTTCGAAGACTGCTCTGATTTTATTTGATTCGAGCTTCGCATTCATTTGTTTCTGAGTTTTGCATTGAAGAATGGATTCGCCGTTAAGAATCTTAAATGTGTGCTTCTAGTCCAAACCCGTGATCGAACTTCAATCTAACCTTGGGTGTTTAGGAGTTAAGTTGCTTATGAATGGGATAGAATTCTAGCGAATCTCATCTTGTTAGATACCCAAACCTTAGATGTTATCTTAGGGATGGATTGGTGTCAAAACACAAAGTCAGTCTTGGATTGTGGCCAAAGGATGGTGACCTTAGAAACCCAAATGGTGAAAAGGTGGAAGTGCATGCTACATGATCCGTGATGGTCAGTTGATGATCAACGATGTGAAGGTGGTTAATTTGGAGGATGTACCGGTGGTTAGAGATTACCGGAGGTATTCACGAGGATTTACGGGCATGCCGCCGGATCGGGATATTGAGTTTGTTATTGAATTGGTACGGAACAAAGACCGATAGCAAAAAGACCATATAGGATGCCAACCGATGAGTTAGTTGAGATGAAGAAGCAAATTGAGGAATTCTTTGGAGAAGGGTTTCATTCGCCAAGTTCTTCCCGTGGGGAGCGCCAGATTTTATTCGTCAGGAAGAAGGATGGAAGTTTAAGGATGTGCATCGATTATCGTGCACTTAATGAAGTAACAATCAAGAATAAATACTCTTTACCGAGAATTGATGATTTGTTTGATCAGTTGAAGGGAGCAGCAGTTTTCTCCAAGATAGACCTTCGATCAGGTTATCATCAGTTGAGGATTAGAGCGGAGGACATTCCGAAGACAGCATTTTCAACCCGTTATGGACATTACGAGTTCACAGTTGTGTCGTTTGGATTAACCAATGCCCTAGCTTATTTTATGAACCTCATGAACAAGGTGTTCATGGAATATTTGGACAAGTTTGTGGTTGTCTTTATTGATGATATCCTAGTGTACTCCAAGACGGAAGAAGAACATGACAAGCATTTGAGATTGGTTTTAGAAAGGTTGCGTGATCAGCAATTATATGCCATGTTCAGCAAGTGTGATTTTTGGAAGGTGAAGGTGGAATTCCTTGGCCATGTAATGACTGCTAAAGGAATTGCCGTGGATCCAAGTAAAGTAGAAGCTGTAATGAATTGGGAGCAACCAAAGACCGTCACTCAGATCCGTAGTTTTCTGGGAATGGCGGGATATTATCGCCGATTCATTGAAGGATTTTCGACGATTGCGAGACCTCTCACGCAATTGTTGAAGGAGAAGAAGTTTGCATGGACGCCTGAGTGCGAGAATAGTTTTCAAGAATTAAAGAAGAGATTAACATCTGCCCCTGTGTTAGTATTGCCGGATGTGCAGAGCGGTTTGACATCTCATCGTGACGATCGCGACAGGTCTTGGATGTGTGTTAATGAGAATGGCAAGGTGGTGGCCTACGATCAAGGCGCTTGAGGCTTCATGAGGGAATTACCCAACGCATGACTTGGAGCTAGCAGCCGTAGTGCATGCTTTAAAGATATGGCGTCATTATCTCATTGGAAATATATGTGAGATATATACGGACCATAAGAGTTTGAAGTATATATTCACTCAGTCGGATCTTAACATGAGGCAGAGGAGATGGTTGGAATTGATAAAGGACTATAATGCTGGAATCCATTATCATCCTAGAAAAGCTATTGTGGTGGCTGACGCTTTGAGTCGAAAGAGTCATAATGTGAATTCATTAGTGGTAAGCAAGCGGTGGGAGTTGTGCGAAGAATTTCAGAAGTTGGGATTGGAAGTTGTGCGGCAAGGATTTATTGCTGCATTGGAAGTGAAGCCAAGTTTGGAGGATCACATCAGGGATAAGCAGAGTAAGGATGAGAAGATCAACAGGATCAAATCCAAGAAGGATGAAGGGTTAGCTGAGGATTTCTCGGTAGATGAGCAAGGGACCTTGTGGTTCAAGGAACGGATTTGTGTGCCGAATGAGAGAGAACTCAAGCAGTTGATTCTCGAGGAGGCTCACGATTCCAAGTATTCTATTCATCCGGAAAGTGCCAAGATGTATCAGGACCTTAAAGGGAGATTTTGGTGGCCTAACATGAAGCGTGAAGTAGCGGAGCATGTAGCGTTGTGTGATGTATGCCAGAGGGTAAAGGCGATGCACCAAAAGCCCATTTGGATTGTTGCACCATTGAAGATTCCTAATGGAAATGGGAGGAGATTGGAATGGATTTTATCACAGATTGCCCAAGACTCAAAGAGGGTATGACTCTATATGGGTGATCATTGACCGGTTAACTAAAGTCGCTCACTTCATCCCGGTGAAGACGACTTATTCAGGAGATAAATTGGCAGAGTTGTATATGTCAAGGATTGTGTGTTTACATGGTGTGCCCAAGAAAATAGTTTCGGATCGAGATACCCAGTTTATCTCAAGATTTTGGGACAAGCTGCATGAAGCATTGGGTACCCGCTTGAATTTTAGCACCGCATACCATCGAGCATGATGGTCGACCGAGAGGGTTAATCAGATTTCGGAGGATATGTTGAGAGCTTGTGCGATATCTTATAGCACATCTTGGGATAAATGTTTGCCGTATGCCGAGTTCAGTTATAACAATAGTTACCAGGCTAGTTTGCAAATGTCACCATATGAAGCTTTGTATGGACGAGCCTGTCGTACTCCGTTGAATTGGAATGAGACAGAGAGCGTTCGGTTTTGGACCGGAGATTCTTAGGGAGGCCAAGAGCAAGTTGCCATGATCGGGAGAGATTGAAGACAAGTGATCAAAGGCGAAAAAGTTATGCCGATAACCGCCGTCGTGACTTGAGTTTTGAGCCCAATGATTATGTGTACCTTAGGGTTACTCCCCTTAAAGGTGTTAAGAGGTTCAACGTTAAAGGAAAGCTTGCACCTAGATATGTTGGACCATTTAAGATATTGAGCCGTCGAGGAGAGGTTGCTTATCAGTTGGAATTGCCAGAGTCATTGGCAGGAGTGCATGACGTGTTCCATGTGTCACAACTCAAGAAATGTCTTCGAGTGCCAGCTGAGCAGACGCCGTTGGAGGCTATCGAGTTACAGGAAGATCTGACATACAAGGAACATCCGATCAAGATTTTGGATGTAATAGAGCGAAGGACCGTAAACAAGTCCACTCGCTTTGCGAGTTCAATGGAGTAATCATTCGTAAAATGAAGCAACTCAGGAGCGTGAGGAAGATCTCAAGGTAGAATTTTAACCTATTCTCTAGTCAAATTTTAAATCTCTGGGTCGAGATTCCGTTAAGGGAGGTTTGTAACATCCCAATTTTTAGCCTTCTTAATTAATTAATATTATTTTATTGCCATTTATGAATTTTATGATTTTTCTGGATTTTATTGGATTTTCGAGATTTATTTGAATTCTTTTGAATTAAAATACATTATCTTTATCAAGAAATAATTATAAAAAGACAAATCCAAAATAAAGTTTTTGTGAAAATATTTTATTTAAGTCCAAAATAGCTCAAAATATTTTTGAGAATTTTATGGGAATTTTAGAGTATTTTAATGCTTTAAATAAATCAAAACATTTAATCGGATTAAATTAAATCTAAAAGCGGAAAAATCAACGTGAACGATGAACGGGCGGCCCGATTCTTGTGCGCCTTTTGTATTTAGGAAATCCTAAAGCAGTTCGGACCGTCGGATCTTGTCGACGGTTGAGGGCCATCGTCTTCGATTTTGGAATTCATGCCATTGCCTCCAACCCGGATCATACCGCCGTCGTCTTTCCTTGATTCGCTATAGTGTATAAATAGGGACCCCGAGCACCTCCCAAAGACCCCACATCTCTCGCGCATTTTCTCCATTGCAACTTCACGGAGGACACACCGGCAATGGCCACTTCGCCAAGTCCGGAGGGTTCTTGAGGAGGTTGCGCCATGATTCGCTGTCGCCGAGTCTCTTTCGTCCACTTGAAGGAGGATTCGGATTCGCCAAGTCGAGCTGCATTTGCGCCGCCGTTCGTTGGTCGTCGGGAACCAGCGGAGCGCCGCGCGGGGGGTCTTCATCTTCGTCTCCGGTAGCACTGCGCCGCCGCCAGCCTTCGCCGTTCGGGAAGATTATCAGCCGCTGGATCGTCAACAAACGATCACGATTGCGCCACGTCGACTCGGGTGAATAGGGATGTTCACGGGTAAGCGTGAGCCGTCGATCACGAGATCAACGGTTCAAAACCAGCCACGTCGCAGCCGTACAACTCGGGCGGGAAAAATCCGGATTTTCTATACAAAAATAATTCGATAAAATTCGGAATTTATGAATTAGGGTTTATTTTCAGGAATTTCCAAACTTCAAAACCTTATAACTTTCGCATACGAACTCCGATTGAGGTGATTCAAATTCCTAAAAGTTTGTAAAAATGAGATCTTTCTAATGGTGGCTTTTATTTGAATTTTTGAATTTATTTTCTCTTTGGTTTTGGTTTTTATTTGCTTTTCTCTCACGATTCGCGTAGACGTTGAATTGTGCGAGGCTTCGGAAGGGGATTTCTCAGCTCAGGAATTATTTCCAGACCAGGAGTAGGAGCTTAATGAAGGCAAGTTGTGCTTTGATCATGTTGCACCCATAAATTAGATTGCATGCTATTTTGGTTTACTTTATCACTTGTTATTTCATGAGTACAAATGATTTTGACCTAGATTGGGATTTAGATATTATACCCTCTTGAATTACACCTACCTTGTTAAATTGTATATCATGATCCACTTGTCACCCTAGGTTGGTTAATTATAGTTGGTTAATAGAAAATCAACATGGTTGGTTAGAACGGAATAGAATTGCTTAGCCATGCCACGTCATCACATGCTCATGGAATATTGCTTAATAATCTTGACTAATGGAATATGGAACAATGATGATAACTTGTGGGCCATGTGTGGTCGCACAAAGAGATTGAGTTGTTGTGACGGCGAGTCGCATAGCGATGTTGATTTGTGAAAAGCACGTGGTGCTTGGTAACCAACCGGAGGGTAATCACTTTAGATTGAAGCAAGTGGAAGGCGCAGATGTGCGTGGTGGGCTCGGTGGAGCCGAGGGTATGTGTATGTCTTGCTTTAATCAATCCTAAGGACTTAACCTTGCGAGCCTTTGACTGAGTCAAACTTGCGACCACATCTGTTATGGGGCAGCCTAGTGACTAATTTGCAAATGCTTAACTTAAGTGCTATCATGGTGGTGTGAGTCGGGTGCACGGGAAACTCACATGGCGCAAGAGGGGGCCTGTTGTGGCGAGCCTCTTCGTTGTTGAAACCTTAGCGGGTAGCATCGGGTTAAGAGGATGCATTGTAAAGATTTGTTATAATCGTCACTTTGTGTGGTGCATGGTTATATCGTGTGGGTAAAGTGCATAACCTCTCATGGAGTGTACAATCTATTAGGATAGCCGTGCTCACGGTATTGAGCAAAGCTCGGGATTACTGATCAAGGGGTAGTTAACTAAAACTTGTCAATCGGATGGGATGGCGGGATGCCATGTGGATAATGGAACTTGATTTAGGATGGAGAACTTGGGTTTGATTTGAGAAACAATGGAATCTATTTACTTGTTATTATTTGTTTTACTGTCTTTTCAATCTATATATTGCTTATGTTTGAAAATCTCGCCATCGCTTATGAACCATAAGCCTTCCTTTGGAATAAGCCTGCATATAGCTATGATAGAAATGCATTCTGTGCACAACTTGTTGAGTACGTGTTGGTGTACTCACCCTTGCTTACAAACCAACAACAGTGGAGGAGTCATCGCCTGTGCTTGAGGAGGACTTTCAGGTGGACGCGAGTCACTAGGCCAAGCATTGTCGATGCGCTGTGGTGTCTCGATGAGTCACTACGTCTTCTACAATTTTCATTGCATTTGTCTTACTTTATCTTAGTCTTGCCCTATGAGGCCGAATAAATGTAAGCGATCATAAGATCATACACTAGTTACATTTAAATAAATGAAGTCTTATTGTTATTATCGTTGTGTATGATGTGATGCTTACCGATGTTAAGCCGTGTGCACTAGCGTTGATCCTGGGAATAGTGGGGCATACACGGTGGATCCGAATTGGTGAATTCGGGTCACTACAAGGTGTGAGTGCGGTAGTACCGCACCATGCCAGCCAAAAAGGATAGCCCATTGTTATAAAGCTATCATTGGCTTAAGTCTTAGTAATCAAGCATTTATGTACTACCGCCCAAACCCACACCTAGAGTCTTGGCTCGCTCACTTGGAAGTATTGTCGTTCTGTTAAAAAGCTACCGCCATTATACGTCCGGTAGTACCGCATTTGCGGTACTACCGCTCTACCGTCTGCATGGTAGTCTTGGCCAAGAGAAGAAGCGATTTAAATTGCTCTCGCCATATAGCTACCGTCAGAGGGTGCGGTAGTATCATAAATGCGTACTACTAATGCACTTTAGAGTGACTACTGAAACCTGAAATTTCCAGAAAAAAGTGTCTCTCGACTTTATGAATATGCAACTAGACTTTTGAGCCATAATTGATGCACTTTTAAAGTTCAAGACCGTTATCAAGTCCCTCTTAATAGTACGGCGACTATCCTATCAATCCGATCTTTTCTTCTAACTCCAAGATCGGTAAAGTAACTAAAAATTTCTCTAAAATTTTATACCTTCATTTCTTTTGCTTCTTTGATGCGTACTCCTTCCTTTTTGTACTTGTGACACTCCGACGTCCTTTGAAGAATAGGTTTTCCTGTTTTCAACTTACTCATGAAAACAACGTTAGTCTTTGAGCCTTAGTTGTTATTAATTACCAAAACCTTAAACCCATGGGGGCCTAGATGCTTTCAATTTCCCCCTTTTTGGTAATTGATGACAATCCTTATGAATGAATTGAAGTAAATTGAGATTTTGGGTGAGTGACCAAAGAAGATTGATTACTCACACCGCGGGATTCTTATTTAACAATATTTTATCTTTAGAGAACAAAAGATATTTGAATCAAAATATTGCTAAATGAGAATATAACTCCCCCTACAAATGTGCTTGGATGAGCAATAAGATTTTGCACATTTGTATGTATATGAGTTTCTTTAAGAGATAAACTTGAAAAGATATTATGAGATTGAATAAATATGGCATTTTAAAGCGAAACTCAAAAGAAAAGATAAGTTATATAACATTTAAGCGCAAAAGAACCACAACAGTTCATAACATCAAATTCAAGTCCACCAAAAACATACGACTTAAACCACACAAGTACAAGTTCATTACATCACTGCAATTTATAAATATAGGAGATGCTATATAGACTATGCTAAGCTCCAAAAATCTTCACTTCAATTCTTCATTTCCTTTCTTCTCCCCCTTTGTCATCAAGGACCAAAAGGGGTTCGCCAAGGATGCTCTATGCCGCGCCATCTTTAGGAGACCATGGAGCTGAGCTGGACGGCTGAGGAGGATGAGAAGGAGAAGGAGCATTGCTGTCAGCGGGGCGATGACGATGGTATGTCCGTGGAAGATCATTTCTAATCTGATCAACTGAAGTGCTTAGAGCATCCACGCACTCCGGACCTCTTCAACCATTTGGCGATTATGATACTGGAGCTCAAGAACAAGCGCAAACTGGCCCATCATATCAGACCGTTCTTGCGCAAACTGGCTCATCATATCAGATCGTTCTTGCACAAACTGGCTCATCATATCAGATCAAGGGTCTCAAGACAAGCAAGGTAGGCATCAGGCACAGAGGAAGCTAGTGCGGCTTGAGCTTGAGCTTGGGCTTGGGCTTGGGCTTGGGCAGCTTGCTCCGCTTGAGCTCTTGCTTGGGCGGCTTGCTCGGCAATATGATGCAACACTTGAGGTGGAGCAACGCCGGGCTTATATGGCTTGTGAGGAGTAGGAGTGGGACCATTATATTCTGCGACTCTTCGGATTAAAGCCATGATGTATGGGGCAAAGTAAATGGTCTTTCCCCTCTCTTTTGCAGACTGAGCCATTTCCCTCATGATGAAGTCCACCACATCAAATTTTTCCTTGCCATGATTTTTGCTATTACATTCCAAGCATAGGATCTCACAACATCGAAGTTGCCACTTTTCAGATGAATGGTGACCCTTATGATTTTATTGACCATGCTTGGTTGAAGTTGCAATCCACCTGTTTGTCCAATCTTAAAAGGATGAGCGTGATCATAGAACTCAGCAGCTTGATCCAAGGTCAATGTAGGTTCATCGTGAATTTTGGGATATCGACTGTGGAAGATTACCAAGGCATGCTCAAAATCATCCTTGGATGCAGTATATTTGCGAGAGTCGGTCATCCAAGTGATTGAGTCAAAAGAGTCCGAAACGTGAAGTGTGGCATAGAATTGCTTGATGATCTTCTCATGATAGTCAGTTCTGCCACCAAGAAAGTTATATAGACCTGCTCCTCCAAACAGCTCAGGGATTCCAACAAATTCATCTGTTCTCTGACATGTTTCCAACTAACCCATCGTTGATTTGCAAAATCCTTTTCCAAATAGATTTGATCATATACTTTCTGTTGGAAAAGGAATAAAATTTTGGGTTGGTGGCAGAGCGAGGCTGAAGATATTGATTTTCTCCTCGGATTGCATAATAGTCATCCCTTTAATTTGGGAAGGATCATTGCGATGTCTTCCGACCTGAGGTAACTCCTCTTCCTCCTCATCATAGCTTTCTTCATCCTCGCTTTCTGTCTCATCATCACTACCAGTGATTTGAGGTGCAGCCACGGGGACCTTTCTTTTCTTAGACTGGGATGCCTCGGCGGGTCCTTTTCCTTTAGCCTTTGAGGTCCTCATGGCAATGGTGTAGGAGTCATCGCTATCTCCGCTATCCGTGTCCGGAGTGGGAACACCGTGACCTTTAGTCGACTTCCTCACACCTTTTCCCCCTTGACCTCCAGATGGACCGACCCCAGCTTTCTTTGTGCGAGGCATGATCTAGAGGAATTTCAAGGATTTGAGGTCATGAGCATTTAAACAGGTAGGATTTGTCAAGAGTTAGATTTAAATGTGTAAATATTGTAATAGAATAATCCCTCAAATAGCTCAGCATACGCGTGTTGTGATTGCATTGCCGGCACTACCGCTCCTAGAGCCCTAGTACCAAAAAGCCTGTATTACCGCCTCCGGTGGCGATAGTGCACGCCCATGCGCGACCAAAGCACGGTTTGAGCAATGTGAGACAATGTAGCTGCACAAAATCTTTTAAACATGGATTAGGGATTAAGTATAGATAAAAGACATCTATTTTACACCTAATCCATAGAGATTTTGCCATATTACAAATTTACAAATTTCAATTCTTCATCCAAACCCTAGAATGCTCAAAAGGAGAGAATGAATAAGAGATGATGAAGGAGATTGTTACCTCTTGAAGGAGAGGGTCACAAGGATTAATTCCAATGGATGAAGTCCCAACAATCACCAAGATTTGAGTGAGATTGGAATTAGGGTTTGAGAGGAAGAGAGAGGGAGCCGCACGGGAGAGGTAGAGAGGAGGCGTTTCGGTGGGGGGAGAAATGAATGAGAGAGAGGAGAGAGAGAAACGGCAGGATTTTAGTGTCCCCACCTCTACACGACCCGAGCGGTACTACCGCTCTCAGGCCTCGGTAGTACCAAGAAAGTCAGTACTACTGTCACTGCATGGCCTAGAAGTCTGCAACGCGTAAAGAGCCAGGAACTGAAGAACTTAGGTTGCGAAATTGCTCTTATACAGTCATAGCACTTATGAGTATATTTTAGAGCATTTCCAACCGAGAAAATAAACACGAGTCAAAAGCTTTAAACAAGAGCAAATAAAGAATCATAATTGACTTGTTTGAGTTGAAAAACCTCATAGAAAACTAGAATTATGGGCAATCTAATTCTATGGGCAAGACTCAAAATGTGCCTTAAGTAGATCAATATAGATCAAGATTTTGGATTTAACAAACTTTTCAAGAGCAAAAGTTTTATTTTCATTATTAACATAAGGAGTATATAATATGATAAAAGTTTCAAAAGATGAGAGTTATATAATAACAGATTGTAAATGAAGGTTTTAAGAGACTTTGCATTTTAAAAAGTTAAAATAAATTATTTCCAAATAATTTGACCTATAAAGATCTAGTTTTCATCTTTTTAAGATAAATAGCACAACCTTTTATTTTTCACATTTAGGGGGTGTGATATATACATAAAAAGCCTATTACTCCCCCTTGATGTGAGACACATCTAAAAGAACAGAAATCAAGTAAAACCCAATAAACAACCAAAAAGAGAACAACATTTAGGCCACATTTGAGATATCTATGACATTCAATTCATTCCTCAATTTGCAAAATCTAGCCTCATCTAAAGGTTTAGTGAGTATATCCGCTAATTGATTTTCAGTTCTAATGTGACTAATTTCAATATCACCTTTACTCACATGATCTCGCAAGAAATGATGGCGGATGTCTATATGTTTTGTTCTTGAGTGTTGGACCGAATTATTGGCTATTTTAACCGCGCTTTCATTATCGCACAAGAGAGGCACCTTTTTGAAATTTATTCCATAATCCATTAAAGTTTGCCTCATCCATAATAATTGAGCGCAAGAACTACCGGCGGATATGTATTTGGCTTCGGCGGTGGATAGGGCTATGGAATTTTGCTTTTTAGAAAACCATGAAACCAAAGATCTACCTAGCAATTGACAACTTCCGGAGGTGCTTTTTCTATCCACTTTGCAACCCGCATAATCCGAATCTGAACATCCAATTAAGTCAAATTTAGCACCTTTAGGATACCGTAACCCTATATTTGAGGAATGTTTTAAATATCTTAGAATTCTCTTTACGACAACTAAATGACATTCTTTGCGAGAAGCTTGAAAACGAGCACACATGCAAACACTAAACATTATGTCGGGCCTAGATGCGGTGAGGTAAAGTAAACTACCAATCATTGATCGATAAAGCTTTAAGTCTACCGGTTTACCTCCCTCATTAAGGTCGAGATGCCCGTTCGATGCCATTGGAGTCTTGATCGGCTTTGCGTCCTCTATGCCAAACCTTTTAATAAGATCCTTAGTATACTTGGTTTGACTCACAAATGTCCCACTCTTGAGTTGCTTGATTTGAAATCCAAGAAAGAAGCTCAACTCTCCGATCATGGACATTTCAAACTTCATAGACATCATATCAACAAATTCTTTGCAAAAATCTTCATTAGTAGAACCGAAAATGATATCATCAACATAAATTTGACATACAAAGAAATCTTCATCAATTATTTTTGTAAAGAGTGTTGTATCAACCTTCCCAATTTTGAATCCCTTTGAGAGTAGAAAATCTCTAAGTCGCTCATACCATGCTCTTGGAGCTTGCTTGAGACCGTATAGCGCTTTAGAGAGTTTGTAAACATGATTTGGATATTTGGAATTTTCAAAACCGGGAGGTTGTTCTACAAATACCAATTCGGATATTTGTCCATTTAAGAACGCACTCTTTACATCCATTTGAAATAATTTAATATCAAAGCATGATGCAAATGCAAGCAAGATTCTAATGACCTCTAATCTAGCTACGGGTGCAAAGGTTTCACCAAAATCTAATCCTTCAACTTGAGTAAAACCTTGCGCCACTAATATAGTTTTATTTCTTACAACAATACAATTTTCATCTTGTTTATTTCGAAAGACCCATTTTGTGCCAATTACATTATGTTCTTTAGGTCTTTCTACTAACGTCCAAACATCATTACGGGCAAAATTATTTAATTCTTCATGCATTGCATTTACCCAATCCGGATCAACTAGTGCTTCATCTATGTGAGTGGGTTCAAATGATGATACAAAAGAGTAATGCTCACAAAAAGAAGCGACACGGGATTGAGTTTGAACACCTTTACTCACGTCACCCAATATTTGATCTATTGGATGATCTTTGGAGAGACCATGATGAATCCTTTGAGGTAGAGGTTGAACTTGTTGCTCATTATTCTTGTCATCTTCATCAATTGTTTGAATTTAACTTGGTGTTGCGGAAGTTGAAGGCTCGACTTGAGTAGATGAGGGTTGATCATGTTTATCTACTTCCGGTTTCACATCTCCAAGTGTCATATTCTTCATAGCTTCTCTTAGGCCTTCTTCACCTGCATCATCCAAGTTTTCTTGCTCTTCTTGAGAGCCGTTAGTCTTATTGAATTCAACATCACATGTTTTCTCAACAAAACCTTTATTTTTTATTAAAAACTCGATAAGCTTTACTATTCGAGGAATAACCAAGCAAGAAACCTTTATCGCAATTACTTTGAAATTTGGAAAGCTAAACACCCTTTTTCAAAATATAACATTTGCAACCAAAAACTCGAAAATAAGAAATGTTCGGCCTTCTTCCAACGAGAAGCTCATAGGAAGTCTTTTTCAAAAGTCGGTGCAAATAGAGTCTATTTGTCGCATGGTAAGCGGTATTGATGGCTTTCGCTCAAAAACTATCGGAAGTACCATATTCATCAAGCATTGTTCTTATCATTTCAATTAATGTTCCATTTTTCCGTTCCACAACTCCATTTTGTTCCGGAGTGTAGGTTGCGAAAAGTTAGTGCTTTATTCCAAGTTCATCACAAAGATGAGAACTAGCCACTTGCTTGCTGGCTTGACAAGCACTACAAAGTCTATTTTCTCAAACTTCACATCTTTCAAGCCCACAACTAAATCGTGGTGTTGGAAGAAGAGTTGTACTACCGGACAATGGAAGGATTGCTTTTAAGATGTTTGGGCGATGAAGAAGCGAAAGTGGCTATGGGAGAAATTCATGAAGGGATTTGCGGTTCACATCAGTCGGCTTATAAAATAAAGTGAATATTAAGACGAACGGGATATTTTTGGCCGACGATGTTAGAAGATTGTTTCAAATATTACAAAGGGTGTCAAAGTTGTCAAAAGTTTAGAAACGTGCAACTCGCACCAGCATCAGCCATCAGCTTTACATCCGATTATCAAGCCATGACCATTTAGAGGATGGGGGATAGATGTAATCGGCCAAATATTCCCAGCATCAAGTAAAGGCCATAAATTCATTCTTGCGGCCACAGATTATTTCTCAAAATGGATAGAAGCCGTTCCACTCAAAAAGGTTACCAGTGTGGAAGCTATCGGCTTTGTCAATGAGCACATCATCCATCGATTCGGTATTCCTCAGACTATCACGACCGATCAAGGAACTGTGTTCATGTCTAACGAGTTTAAAAGCTTCGCAGAAAGTCTGGGCATCAAGTTACTTAATTCCTCGCCATATTACGCTCAGGCTAACGGACAAGCCGAGTCATCCAACAAAACTTTAATAAAGCTAATCAAAAGGAAGATAGACGAAAAGCCTCGAAATTGGCATACTACATTGTCAGAATCCCTATGGGCTTATCGGCTAGCGTTTCACGGATCGACTAAACTATCACCATATCAGTTGGTATATGGTCAAGAAGCCGTGTTACCCGTAGAGATAAATATTGAGTCGATGTGAGTAGCAAGGCAAAACAATCTATCGTGATGAGTACAAAGAGTTGATGCTATGCAATTTTTAAAAGCTTTTTAGTTGAATCATCCCAACATGAGCTAGTCTTCTATGCCATAACCATCCTAAAGAGGTTTTTGCTATTAAGCATGTTTGAAGACATGAGTCATTTGAGGTGAAGTCAACTAAATATAAATTTTCAAATCTAAATCCTTTAAATACTAAGGAATTATCATTTTCTCTAGAAATAACAACTTCATTTTTAGAGAAGGTACAAACAAGATCAAGATCACAAATTTGAGCAACAGATAGCAAGTTAAAATTTAAAGTTTCAACTAAGGACACATTAGAAATGGAAAGGTCATTTGATATGGCAATTTTACCTAAGCCCAATACCTTTCCTTTGCTATTATCACCAAATGTGATCTTGTCATGTTGTCCACTTCCCGAACCAAATGTGGTGAACATTTTTCGGTCACCGGTCACATGTTGGGTACACCCACTATCTAGCACCCAATGATGTCCACCGGTCTTGTAGTTCACCTACAAAAGAAAATCAAACCCTTTTAGGTACCCAAATTTGTTTGGGTCCTTGGAGGTTAGTAATCAAGGTTTTGGGAACCCAAACGGCTTTCTTTCTTTGGCCAATTATTGGGGTTCCAACAAATCGAGCAAAAACTTTACCATTTTTATCCTTTTTAAGTACATAGCAAGAATCATGAATATTCTCTTTAGATGCTTTACTTAATGAGCAATCAATAGCTAAATGTCCTACATCATGACATTTATAACAAAATTTACCATTTGATTTTACAAAGCGGGGAGCCTTGTTACTTAATTTCTTATTCTTTTTAGGGACATATCCTAATCCTTCTTTATTGTAGGAACACCTTTGACTACTCAAGATTTTATTTAAAGTATCTTTACCCTTAAAGCATCTATCTAGACTTTGATTTAGTTTATTTACTTGTTTCTTAAGTTCATTGTTTTCAACAATTAAATTTTCATTGTATGAATTTGTACTAGAGCATGAAATAGATGACATGTTAACCAAATCATCGCAAGAGGTTGCTATGCTTGACTTTTCTACATGAAATGAACCATCTTCTAGTCTAGGCAAAACATCAATAAAATTACATTCAATACCAATATTTTTTGTGGATTTTGAATCATTCTTGGCAAGGAGAATTTCATGAGCTTCCTTTAGCTCCTCATAAGAGTTTTTGAGAGAAAGAAATTCTTTTCTCAAAACCTTAAACTTTGATTTTTCTTTGCCAAGATATTCATTTAAATCTTCAAGCATATCCATTAAATCATCATATGAAGGTTCATCATCGTCATTCAAATTTACCTTAACATCTCCTTTAGCCATAAGACATAAAGGAGTGACGAATGGTGATGACGCTTCTTTGATGGCGATATCGGCAAGCCCCTTCTTCTTTGAAGGTGTTTCATCTTCGGATGAATCGAAATCTGAGTACTCCTCCTCGGAATCCCACTCACCAATATGGGCTTTATCTTTGCCATCCTTTTGAAGCTTCTTGAAGAGCTTCTTCTTTCCTTGAAAAAACTTCTTCTTCTTGGGTGACTTGTTCTTGTCATCCTTCTTCTTGGGGCAATGCGAGGCGATGTGCCCCTTTTCATCACATTCATAGTACCGAATATTTGCATACCGATTGGTGCTAGAATGTTGCCCTTTTCTAAATCTTTGAGGACCATTTGAGTTTGAGCGCCTTCTCATGAACCTTTTCATTTTTCTCACAAGGAGTGCCATCTCCTCTTCGGTGTCTTCATCTTCGGAGTTCTCATCACTTGACTCCGCCTTAGTCTTGAAAGCAATGTTCTTCTTTTTCGATGAGCTTTGTTCCAACAACTCTTACTTGTCCTTTTTGTAAAGCTCATTTGTAATTAGATTTCCAAGGAGTCCGGTGGGTGTCATTCTCGGCAACTCCGGTGAGTTGAGAAATAATGTCACCAAAGTCTCGTACTTCTCCGGAAGGGCCCTAAGCATTTTCCTGACAACATCAACATTACTCAAAGTTGATCCAAGAGCCTTGAGTTCGTTAACAATATTGTTTAATCTACAATACATTTCATTTATATTCTCATGAGGCAACATAATGAAGCTTTCATATTTTACTCTAAGCATGTGTAATTTTGCCTCCTTAACAGTGGATGTTCCTTCATGAATTTCTGACAATGTATTCCAAATTTCATGTGCGGTATCTAAATTACTTATACGATTGAATTCATCCACATTTAAAGAACCAAAAATAACATTCATGGCTTGAGCATTAAGGTGAACATATCTTTCATTTTGTTCATCTGTTAAAGTGGGATCACTAGTCACAACATAACCTTCATTGACAATTCTCCATATGTTGGGACTCATAGTTTTGAGGTAAACCGTCATACGTATTTTTCAATATGCATAGTTAGTACCATCGAAAAATGGCACCTTGCCTATTGACACCCCATCACTAGCCATCCTTACTCTTAGGCGGTAAAGCCAGAATTAAGAGTCCTTACTCTAATACCACTTGTAGGATCAAGGATACCGACTAGAGGGGGTGAATAGGAGGTTTTAAATTTTCTATGCTAAATTCAAGTTTAGATATTTCTAAGCACAAGTGACAAATTTGGCAACTTTAATATCTAGCAATTTTAGTGAATACCAAATAATCTCCTCTACTTAATCGATTCAATGGCTATACTAATGTAGCAACAAGATAATCAAATAGCTAAAATTAATGCAACAAAATGAACTAGGCAAACCACAATAGAAGAACACGCGAATTTATCCCGTGGTCTCGGAGACTTGTCGGTCTCCCCTACTCCACGTTGAGGTGGCTTGAACTTCTTTAAGCCGGCTCCACTTGCTTGAGCCTTCCACGATCACTAGAGGTAGCTCTTCCCCGCTCCGGGTAGGCGAGCTCCTTGCCTTCACAAACGTCCGAGCCTTCACACAAGCTTCTTGTGAAGATCACCGGAACCTCACGCCTCTAAGCCGTCTAGGAGGTGGCAACCTCCGAGAGTAATAAACTTGATGTAGGCTTGAGACTCAAGAGTGCAATCAATATGGCTCAACTAATGCAATGCACTCAATTTTCCTCTCCAAGAACTCAAGAATCAAGAATTGAATGCACTAGAGTGTGGAGAGAATTGCTAGGGCTTAAGGAGTATTCAATGGAGTCACCAACCAGCCCCTAGCACAGGTGAGAGGGTATTTATAACCCCAACTCACACAAACTAGTCGTTGCTAAAAATTAATCAGGAAAAATCATCATGGCCGGTACTACCGCCCTCTAAGGGTCGGTAGTACCGCCTTTTGCGCCAACGGCTAGTACCGGCATTAAATGCGCTGACACGTAGCCGTTACAGTGCTTTCGCTCCAAGACCGGTACTACCACAGGTGTGAGTGCGGTAGTACCGCACCATGCCAGCCAAAAAGGATAGCCCACTGTTATAAAGCTACCGCTGGCTTAAGTGCGGTAGTACCGCATTTGCGGTAATACCGCCCAAACCACACCGGTAGTGCCGGCCTGGCCCACTCGGAAGAATTGTCGTTCTGTTAAAAAGCTACCGACATTATACGTCCGGTAGTATCGCATTTGCGGTACTACCGCTCTACCGTCTGCGGTAGTGCCGGCCGAAGAAGAAGCGACGAAATTGCTCTCTGCCATATAGCTACCGCCATAGGAGGTGCGGTAGTACCGCAAATGCGGTACTACCGCCCAATGCACTTCGGTAGTGCCGGTCGACACTGAAATTTCCAGAAAAAAGCGTCTCTCGACTTCATGAATATGCAACTAGACTTTTGAGCCATAATTGATGCGCTTTTAAAGTTCAAGACCGTTATCAAGTCCCTCTTAATAGTACGGCGACTATTCTATCAATCCGATCTTTTCTTCTAACTCCGAGATCGGTAAAGTAACTAAAAAATATCTCTAAAATTTTATACCTTCATTTCTTTTGCTTCTTTGATGACCAGGGCAAATACAAGAGGAAAACTCCCACTGACAAAAGGACTAAGGCAGTGACCAGTCGAGGAAAACCTTTAGACACCTCAGCGGCTGCGTTTGAGGAAGATGAACTGAAGTAGAAATAGCTCCAGCTCAAAATCCTGGAGCTAGAAGATCAAAGAAGCAGGTTGTTTCAAAAGGGCCTAAGCAAAAGGGGATTTCCATTTCTGAGCCCAGCCATCAAGGTGATGCTCCTCCTGCTCGTGCTCCTTCCTCTGGTGCCCCTCCTCCATCAAGAAAGGGCAAAGAGGCCGCTTCCAGTGCCCCGTCTCAGGCAGATAAGGGAAAGGGACCAGCTGCAGAAGACGACTTCCTACCCTTCCCTATGATGTTCAAGCCCTCTAGATGACCCGATCTTAAGCGGCAAGTCATGAACTATAAAGGTAAGTCAGGGTTAGTCACCAAGGCTAGATCAGTCGATCTATGGATTAAAGGAAAATTCTCTTCGGATAATCGCTTCTGGAACTTCTTTCAACAAGATTTCTATGAGACAGTCATACTTCCTTGCAAGAGCCCCACAGTCAATATGCAATAGGTAGACTGGGAGTACATGGAAGGACTCGACGATCCTATATTCAATGATGTCATCGAAGCCTGTGAGAGGCTTGGAATTAAACGGATAATGGGGTTGAAGCAAGATTGGAACACTGAGGTGATTGCTCAGTTCTATGCAACCCTCTTCGTCGAGAATGAATACATGACATGGATGAGTGAAGGTGTACGCTCTGAGAATGTCCGCTGCGATTTGGACAAATTCAGGATTCAAAGTCAAGAAAGTATTGACAGAGATGATCTTCACAACACTCGCTCGCTGACTGCTGATAATCTCAATTCCCTGTACGTTGAGGACACCGCCTTCGAGCCAGGACACACAAAGTTTCTGAAACCGATGCTTGCAGCAGCTAATAGACTCCTTAGGAAGACTATAGCTCCAAAGGAGGGTGATGCCTCTCATATCCTCTCGTACACTCGTGATATTTTGAACAGAATGCTACCTGGTGGAAGACCTTTCATGGTTGCTCTCTATCTCTAGAATGAGATTCATGCCAACTCACTGGACCCTAAGCGCAGTTGTGGTTTCGCACCCTATATCATGAGGGTCATTGAGGGTGTCACCAAGCTCAAGTTCGAGTGTGACATGAAGCATCTTGGACTACAGATCAGACCTGTTAAGCAAGTAATCCCCCGTGACCCACCTCGATCAGCTCCACCTGCTTCTGTTCCTCCTAGTTCAAGCAGCTCCAACCTGGTTCTTCGTAGTCATCCTCCACTACTGATCGAGTCCTGAAATTTCTTGTTGGGATGGCGAAGAAGAATGCTCAGAGGCTCAAGGCTATTCAGAAGCACCTGAACCTTCCTTGTTCTAGCGAAGATGAGATCGAGGATCCCTTCGTCACTCCGGCCGGTGCAGATCCATCCGCGTCTGAAGACTACGCCGAGAGCTCAGGAGATGAGTCTGGGAGCGCTGATGAAGACTAATTTTCTGATCCTTGTTCTTCTCTTCCTTTTTGGTGCCTTGATGCCAAAGGGGGAGAGAAAAGTTATTCCTGAGTCTTTGTGAGCTGTGAACACTTGTGTTAAAACCGTTTGGATATCTTTTGGAGTTTGGATATCTTTTGTGTTTGCTTCTCTTGAACTGTTGCTATATATGTTTAGTTGGTTACTTCAGCTCTGATATGTTGTGTCATATTTATACGATAGCTCTGATACTCCTCGTTGCATTCATAGTATCATATAAGGTCTTATCACTTGTTGCAACTAACCTGAATGCCAAGGTATAGGGGGAGCTCCTCTCGAATTTCACCACTAAATTGTGCACACATTTAGGGGGAGCTCAACATATCTTGTATATTCACAAAATCATTATTCATTTATTATTGATAAGCTTTAATCGTGTTGTCATCAATCACCAAAAAGGGGGAGATTGAAAGTACATCTAGGCCCCTAATTGTGTTTTGGATGATTAATGACAAACGTTTAAGGGACTAACAGCTTCAATGAGCTTATGAGCAGGAAATTGTCCCAAGTGAAACGCATCTACGAATGTTGATGACTCTCAAAAAGGAAAAAGGAGAACGGCATTGACTCGGTGTAGGTTTTGCATTTGTTTGAGTCAATAGGATCGCCGTACTATCAAGAGGGATGGGATGTAGGTGCTTTAGAAAAGGTCTCTATGCTCAGATGAACTGCTCTTACTAAATTAGAATTGAAAGACACCAAGCACAACACTCACATCGCAGTTTTTTTCAGCTCGCTGGTTTTATCGGATTGTCCGATGTTAAATATCGGATAGTCCGATGATATCGGATTTTCCATTGTGAGTATGTGCTTTTTGCAAAGGGTCCTCTCTGGAATTATCGGATAGTCCGATAGTTGACATCGGATAGTCCGATGTGGACTGAGAATTTTTCTAAGGATTTGAAAAGGGTACTCTCGGGAATTATCGGATTGTCCGATGTTTTATATCGGACATTCCGATATGGACTTAGAAAGTTTTTTTGAAACCTCTTCCAAAATGAAAACTCTCTGGAATTATCGGATTGTCCGATGTTATAAATCGGACAGTCCGATATACACTTAGGAAATTTTCAAAGTAACTGAGTGCCTTTTGAAAACTCTCTAGAATCATCGGAATGTCCGATGTGTATCATCGGATAGTCCGATCTGTGTTTTTCGTTCAAAAGTATTTGAATTTTAGGCGGAGTCGATCTGGAGATTTACACATATTGGATAGTCCGATGTTCCATATCGGATAGTCCGATGTGGGTCTGACACAGTGCATAACGACTAGTTTTTGTGTCTTGGCTATAAATACTCCACCCCTCCCTCATTTATGAGTAGAGACTGTGTGCTGAACATTTATTGCCTCTTAGCTATTCTCTTGCTCTCTCTTTGAGTCTTCTTTGAGATATTTGTTGAGAGTTGAAGCAAGTTGATTTCTAGTGCTTAGATTTCAAACCGTGAAAGTTCATTTGAGCACTAGAGCGATTTTCAAGAGCGGATCTACATTCCATTTGTTACTCTTGGAGATTGAGGTCTCCTAGGCGGCTAGGAGTCACCGGGAGCCACCAAGACGTTGTGTGGTGCGCCTCGGAAGTTTGTGAAGGCCGAATTCCGCCTCCGCAAGGGAAGGAATCAAAGGAGTGAAACCGGCGAGTGCATTTGTGCAACACCGGGAGGAAAAGGGTTGAGAGAGACTCGGCTCAAGTGTGACCGAGCTGCCTCAACGGAGACGTAGGATCCCCTCAAGGATCCGAACTTCGGGAAAAACCAACCGTGCATCAAATCTTTGGTTTGGTCTTTTCTTGTTGCTTTGATTAAACTTGTCTTGAAATAACTGATGTAGCTAGCCTTCTACTTATTTGTTGCCTACACTTGCTCAGCCTTAACCTGTGATAAATCTGTCTGCTCACACTCTGATCGGATAATCCGATTGTGCATATCGGATAGTCCGACATTATCGGATAGTCCGATATACAAGCCGGATAATCCGATCTTTGTCCGCTGTAATTTAAGATTTAATTTTATAAATGCCTATTCACCCCCTCTAGGCGACTACCTCGATCCTTCAGTGGACTCAGCTATTCGAACAATTTTAACACTCTGCGAGGTTGTACACTTTACCCACAAGATACTATCGCTCACCACACAGGTGATTGACCGTAACAAAGCCTTTCAGAGACTTCTACCCCAACCTAAGAATCTCTCCGTGTTGCCTCCACTATCACTTCCCTCACACAGAGCCAAAGTATAGGGCCGACGAACAACGTTGGATAGGGTACCAAGCAGTAGCACAGATATCGCTCCTCCCCCAGCTATTCCCCGTAATCGCCACCCCGAGGTATCAAAGGAGAGATATCAGAATCCTACTAAACTAGGTCTTCCCATTCAGCCATGTGGTTGTACGAGAGACTCAGTCAAAGGCTTGCAAGGTGAAGTCCTTAATCGACCAAGGCAAGACATCCTTCTCACAGCTTTTGGCACTGACCCTCACAACACTCAACCCATCCCACAGTTGCCACACAGGCCCACCTGGCACGAAGCCTCGGTCCACTTGCCCCAGTCTAAATCAATTCCATCCCGAGTTATTCAACGGTGCAACACATGCCCGTAATCAGCTTTCATGTAGAACCACACAGGTCTCTACAGTCCAACATCACTACCAACAACATTCCACTTTAACAAAAAGCATTCACTATTCTTTAGTCAAAGTTACATTTGTATTCAAAAAGATCATTCACGTAGTAAGCATAGCTAAGCAACTATTCACGGTCTAGCCTCCCGTGTTGGCACAATAATATCAACCAACTATTATCACCCATCCTAGGTTTCTCAAAGAATCATGGCATACAAACATAATCAACAAGGTGGCAATAACAATTAGGTTAATTAGCTATTTCACCCAGAATATTCAAATCAATTTTTAATTGAATTAGCATGCATAGTTTGAAACAAAAAATACTTTTCAAAAACGTAGGAACAACATGGTCAAAGCATAACTTGCCTTCAAAAGGCTGCTGGTCTTGATCTAAAGTCAAATCTTGTGCTGGAAATTCACCCTCGTAACTCTCCGGCTGATCAACGTCTAATTAAACAATTATACATATAGTAAATATATTTTACAGAGATCAAACTCAACTCTAAAAATTCCATAAAATTCACCAATAAATATATCTTAATTTTACAAATTTTTAGAAATTGGAATCACTCAAATCGGAGTTAAAACGCAAAAGTTATAAGCATTTGAAGTTTGAAAATAAATCAAAAAGAATAAACCAAATTTACTTATTTATTTTTATATGGGAAAATTCCGAATTATGACGTCAGCATAGCGAATAATGACGTCAGCACCGAAATCATATCCTACCAAATATTTTTATTTAAGAAAAATCAGAATTATGACGTCAGCATGACATCACTGCTGACGTCAACATCCAATGCTAAAGATCGACAAGTGGGCCCTAATCGATGACGTCGATTCTCGACATCACGAATGACACGTGGCATTCATCCGGGTGTGACAAGTGTCGCCACATTATCAACCGAGGGGTTGATCTAATCTCAACCGTCCGATTTAAAATGTACGGTGAGATCTAACGTCATTTTAATTTCTATCTGACACGTGGCTTAACCATGGCCATCGGATCATGATCTAACGGCGGAGATCAAATCCAAAAACGACACAACTGACTCGGTCAAATGCCAAGATTTGTGCGCTTGCCACGCGTCACAATCTAAACCATGCGTTGCAATCGACGGTCAAGATTGCATCGACACTTTAGATCGCCACTGCGATGCGGACACTTGGCACTATCTCGACCAACGGATCGAAATCTAACGGCGATAATTAATTGGGTGACGTCGATACCATCGACGGTCTTTGGCGCCTCATTTTCCCAAGACGCCACGTCGACGCAAGCTGAATCGGCGCGGCAAAATCCAGACCGTAGATTCAAAAATCAACGGCCATGATTAAATCTAATTCACACGCGTGGACAAATCCGAACCGCACACCTATAATCCGACGGTCTAGATCTAATCAATCTTATGCTATTAACTCAGATCTACGACCATGATTATCTAGGCTACGTGGCTACACAAGAGTCATGCGATCTAAATCTAACGGCTGATATTTGAAGATGAAGTTTACTATATCAAGACTACGTGGCTAGATCTAGGCCGCATATCTAAGATCCAACGGCTAACATTCTACTCGGTTATGAGCACACGTGGGCGATCCCGCTACGGGCACGTGGCACTATCCTAGCCATACATCTACAAATCTACGGCTACGGTTCAAGGATGAGGCTTACTGTTGTTCGGCGACATGGATGAATCGGGGTGCTTGAACGAAGATCGAATGGCTGTAGAAGCTCGCGAGTTCCGGCGTTGGCGCGACGAGAAGAAGTGGCCGGAGTTGAAGAAGACGACGACTCCGATGGCGCTCCGGGGCTTCTCCGGTGACACCGAATGGACGAGTCGACGCGGCTCGCCACGAGAAGTACTCCGGTGACCACAGACGTGGCGGAGAGTGACCGGAGAGCGGAACAACGGCGGAAGTGCTTCGGCACTACGGCGAGGTCATGAGAGAGCTACGGTGATCCTCGGAATGCGTGAAAGGTCTCGAAAGGTGAGGAACGATGTGCTTTATACCGTGCGCCGGCTAATGAAGCGGAAGAGTTACTCACGGCGTTAATGGCGGGCATTTTTCTTTGAAGAACGCTCGGCGGCGCTTCAAAGAATCAAGATGAAGCGACGTGGCCTCATCTCGCATGTACACGGCGAAAATCCAACGGCATGAGCGGCATTTAAACGACGCGGCCTTTGTCAACCGTGCGATGCGGATCGAAGCACCGAGATCCGTGGCTTTAGGGTTTCGAAGGTGCGACAAGAATGGGCCGCCCTTTATTGCTCATCCGAATTTTCAATTGTTTTTCAATAAAAGTAATGCTAGAAATTCATTTGAATTATTTGAGGCATTAAAAATATCAAGAAAATTCTAGAAAAATTCTAGAAAATATTTTAGGACATTTTGAACTTAAATAAAATATTTCCATTTATATTTTATTAAAACTCTTCATTATTAAATTAATTTCAAAGAAAGGTTAATTCCGAAATTATGAATAAATCCAAATAAATTCCTAAAATTCTAAAAAATCAAAATAATTTATAAAATTCAAAAATAGCCAAAATTTGGGATGTTACAAATACATGCATACTAAAAATAAAGCACATAATGAACTCAAATGAATATATATGCACAAATAAATATGACATGAACCAATGTGCGTATATATAATCAACATACTACTTGGAGTTCACTATGCATTTGCACAAAAGGAATGTAATAACAAATATAGAAGGGATACCGAGATTGCATACCTTATCTTTGCATAACCATCCCACTTGATTTTCCTCTAAATAGATGAGACTAATACTCAACTTGGCAATAACATGTTAGTCTTATAGCAATATGATCATATTAGAGGTTTGTCATTTGTTAAGCACTAAGTTAAGCATTTACACAATTACATAGATTGTCATTATATGCGTTTGTCATTAATCACCAAAATAACATTAGTGCCTAGATGCACTTTCACAAACACATCGCCTAGTCGAGCATCCCCCCAAACTTCATACCTAGTCGAGCATCCCCAAACTTCATCGCCGCTCGCCGTCATCGTGTCGCTGCCGATCGCCGACGGCGGCGGCGGGGTATCTTCCGCACCTTCGTACCCCCTCCCCTTTCCCAAGAGCCGAGGTCCAAGGAGTCGGTGGTGTCGGTGGTGACGAGCCCCGTCGCTGAGTTCGAGTTGGTGACGACCAGTGTCAATCGGCGCGGCTGGTGGGGTGAAGCTCCACGGGACTGACGTTGCGGTCGGCGTTGGGAACCAGACGTTGCTTCCTTCTGTGCTGCTTCTTGCAGCTGTCAGATCTGGCCGGATCTGCCCTCCTCTTTGCCAGATCCGATTGGCGTGGCGGCGCGTGAGATGCACGCGGGGGTGGTGCGGGCTCGGTGGTCCTTTAGGCACGGCGAGGTTGGTGTTCCCTCGAGCGGAGAGGTCGTGGTCATTGTTGCCCAAGAAGCGATGGCGAGGGCTCGGACAGGGCGAGGCGGCGGTGAGGTCTTCCTGCTGGGTGGGCTTCAACCAGAGCAGGTGCCTTGGTCACAAGCGTCTTCCAGGCGTCTTTGAGGTAGATGATGGGGAGTATTTTGTGGATGACGGCACGAGCCGATGCGGACGAGATGGCCCGAAGGTTGGAGAGGTGTGCGGCCATGGGCGAGCGATCTAGGTTCGTTTAGGCGGTCGGCATGGCGATCACAAGCGAGCCTGAGCTCAGCAATGATCTAGGTTCGTTGGGCGGAGGTGGCTCTCAGTCTGTGGCGTGTAGGAGGAGGTGATCCGAAGTCAGCCAAAAGAAGAAATCGCAGCTCGGCCGGAGATGGTGGCCGAGCAGGAAACGGTCCGAGTCAGCAGGAGTTCGGCGTCGCAAGACAAGGCGGTGCGGGCTAGCGCTCAAGGGGGCCATGAATGGCGGGGACTGCCTGAGGCACCAGGAGAGGCCCGGAGGAGGCTGTGCACCAGCATGGGTGCAAAGCTCAAGCTGGCTGAGATGCGACTGCCGAAAGTGTCAGGTGACGAGGCTAGGTTGGGATCAAGGGTCGTCTTGTTTGTCGTTGCCAGAACAGGTGTCGGTGTTTTAACTGGTCTATGTGGTGTCTTGGGGAGCTTTGTTAGGTCTCCCATGATGGTGTTTCTCATGCTATGGCTGGGTCCGGTGTCTATGTAATCGCCTTTTTAAAGGCTACTATTGTTTCTTCTCTTCTGAAATGAATGACAGAGCTCCTGTCCTTAGTTTCAAAAAAACAACAAACACATATATTTGGAGTCCAGCTTTCTAAAACTTGCCACATCCTTTGTATTCCTAACCAATGTTACAAGTTAAACAAACCATACATTCGGGAAATAAATTTCGAAACCTTACATTCTAGTCAATATGAGATTTCATTGAACAAAACAAACATTCAGCAAAAAAAGTTAGGAAAAACAATCAGGTAATTGTTCGGTATAAGATATTGTCACCCCAGTCTTAGGATACGCCACAATGCAGGCAGATCTATGCTAATTGACGTGACTCCATTTGAAAGGCATGGATCTTGCACTTTCTATTTTGTGGAGATTTCCCATTTTCGATTTCATGATTGCCCTTGATGGTTGAGCTAGACATTCAGAAGGGAATCGATAGGCAAAACAGGAGCCATGCTAGGATAGGAATATAATCTACTGAACATTCTGAGGACGTAAAAGGGGCTCCAAGTTGACCAGATGCAATGGAATTGATTGGCTTGCTCCATGTCACAGAATGCAAATTCGTGAGCAGTTTTTGTTACCTGACTGTGTATTCACACCTTTATCAAAAGAAATTAAGTTTCGCTCTGCTAAAAGGAAATATAATAATTTCTCATGGATGGATGCCAGAGAGATTAGAAACAATTTGTAGGGTGGCAATGGAGTTGCTTAAGTTTCACTACGCGTTTCTTCTTTTTCTTGTATAATCTTCTATATATGCTGGCTTTAGCTGTTCACTTGATTGCTTTCTTTTCCTTGTTCTCTACAGAAAATCTTGCCAAGTCTATTTTAACTATTGTAAATTTAAGTAACGTAGCATTAAGCATCACAACTTTGGCAGTAGCCTCCAAGCAGAAGCAGGTTATTTCATCTCACACCATGGAGTAGACTCACCTATAAACAACTTAATATTGTGCACTCCCTCTCTTTCCATTGTTGATAATATTCTGCAGCAACAAATCAAACAGAAATTATGACCCATATAATTTTAAAACATAATGAAAAATATCAGAGTGAGAAATTGAAGAAAAAAAATCAATATTTGATATTAGGCCACAAAGGCAACGAGGAACCATGACGCCAGGGCATAAGAAAAATATCAGAGTGCAGAATGTGAGGAAACTCTACACTGATGTGGCTTTGGAGATATGGTGTTTTTGTTTACTTTTAGCAAGTAGTTTTATAAAAAGAAAACCGAGGACAATTTATCAGGAAATTTTGGATCACAGATATGGTGCCCTCTATTTGGTAATAGGATTTTTTTGTGTTGATTCGGTGCCCAAACCATAGAGGTTGGCACTTGGCAATTACATAATATATCAAAAAATAAAGCAAAATAGAACACCTTTTGAAGGTCACCACAATGCCAAACATACTCTTATTCAGTCAATTTGCTTCTGCGGTTCATTTGATCCGTTCAAAATATTTGTGTTATTTATTAAGCCTTGTTTGGCTAGTGGGGAAATCTATCCGTCCATAGTCCATAGTGAAAACAATTGCTTTTTTTTATTTTGGGGGTCCCACCTTGGATTTAATCCCTTGATATGCTTGGGGGAATGGATGGATCGGTAGGGATTGCATATATTTAATCCCTCAAGACCAGGCAAGCCTTCACTAGAAGATGGAGCCGCCGACGCCCCCATCCATCAGGAGAAGACCACAAGTCTCTCCTTTTGCCTCTCTTGCCGAATGCCCTAATGGGCTGTCCTCACGGCCCAAGAAGAAGCATGCCAGCCCACCTCAAAAGCCAGAAACCTACACTTCTTCTCTTGCCTCTCCGCCCAATGGCTTAGCCTCCACTTATATAAACTAGGTAGGTTTCACGCTACGCCAAGGCAGATTGGTTTGGTTAGAAACATTTTGATGTATCAAAGCAAAAGTACTAAGGAAGCATTAAACATGAAACCAATCTAACTAATTTACAATATGATAAAAATGGTTCCTATCACTAATGGTAATATCAAAAGATCCTAGAAATCAAACAAATAGATTAATAGGATATCACTACATAAAACTTTAGTAATAGATGAATAGGAAACTAAATCTCTAGATTAGAAATGTGAACATGAGCTAGAGCGCATTCTTCATTGAATGCTTTTGTGAAACAAAACTACAATGGCACTTAGAAACACAATGAAATTTGGCGGCACTAAATAAAATTATTTTAAGCGAGATAAAGCAACGTTTTCTATCTTAAATTGGAATAAAAGCGTAACTATCCTAATAATGTAGTATTTTGTAGAATCTACCCAATCGAGAAAGAATAGTTTGACATTATCTCAAGAGGATACAACACTAAAGTAGCATTCTTTGTTCAAATCAATGCAAAATAAAACTACATTGCTATGAAGTAGGTCTAGAAAAGGAACATAATCACGTCATGGAATCTTAAAATTAAAATGTTTATGTTGACCAAACGCCTTACTTTTTCTCCTTCACACCCAGTTTTTCAAAGACAACTATGGATGCAACATTCTCGATATAGGCGAAATCATAGTAGTTGTTCCCATTAATGTACAACTAAACAAAATCTACGTGAAACATATCTTTTTAGGAACTATTCCGCATAATAAAACAAAAGAAAGTAGTTGAGCCACTTCAGCGTGAATTTCTCTCGAAAATAGAAGGAACACGGATAATACAAAGTGGTGTGCTGGACTGGTCGAGGATAGGAAGGGCTTTGATTGATCTCAAGCGATCGGCGGCGATTACGATGAAAAGGACAATGGTGCTAGGAGAGAGCGGACCAAGCATACACTTGTCATATCGCATAAAGAAGAACACGTGAAGTCGAATTTTCTAAACCTTAACCACATATAGATGTAGAACCGAACACATGAAGTCGAATTTTCTAAACCTTAACCACATATAGATGTAGAACCGTCTATATCAACTGTATGAAAGTTGTAGCATTAGATCTGCCATTAAAAATGATCTAGTCACACTATAATTAGATTAATTAGTGTATGTTAATGTAAAGCCATATGTTCGAGACCGTGAAAGGTAAAAATGTATAGTAAAGAAGAACAGAGGTAGTATCTAGGAAAATTCGAAACAGTACCTATTAATAAGTAACACCGCGAATATACACAGAATGGGAGAAGTAATCCAACAACATAGCTGCATGGCCATAAATCACCAACTGAAATAATCTACAATTACACTCAGAATGCTTTTACGCCAATGCAAGGCAATAGCTAGAAAATGCCGATGGCCAATTCTACTTGTTTTAGATGAAAAGACATCACGTTAAAAAACATTAGTTCAGAATCAAATACCCAATGAAAACATGTATTCCCATGCATTAGCTATGTTGTCACTATCTAACAGTTTTTGAAGAGTGGATATGGGATTTGTCACTAATGACCATGATCTTTCAAATAATTGATGAGATATGCAAATATCCTAAATTGTAAATACGTAAATGTCCTAAATCAGAAGCAAACATACACGTATAAAATCTCCTATATAGAACTATTCGCAACAAGATGAATTTGAAAGATCGAGCACAACCAAGCTCGTTAAGAAAACAAGAACACAATAGGTAGAGTAGAAACGGCATAATTCCGCAAATGGATAACAAAGACAAACGATAACAAAGATAGCTACCTTTCAAACCTAATAAAATGGAGATTAAATATAAATCATATCTATCTTTTGTATTTTACAACATTAGCATGTGCTTCATGCCCGAGTGGAGGTGAACAATTTTTCTAGGTAGGAACATCTTGGCAAGTGCATTACAGATAATTTGTCAAATCCAAAGCAAAAAAATCAAATAAATTGCAAGAAGCTAGAGTTGACCCAAAGAAATATCACTTTTATTCATGCAAAAATTAAATAAATTGCAAGAGGACTTGAGCTGATTCTAGACGATTCAATAGACTTAGATAAGCGTTTTGGCTTACATGGAATAAAATTGGGATGGAGTGAACTAGTTATGAACTGTGGCTTATATTGTAATGTTGTTTCAAGCATGAACATAAGCAACAAAATTAATACATCCAAATTGGTCAACTAATGAAGCATCGAAATATTCTCGATATAATCTTTCGTCAACACAAACTTTTAATAAAGGATGCAATATGCATGATGCATCTGCAATTTTCGACAAAAGGATTACCTTTCAAGAAAGCATCCATAAATCCTAATTGAATCCTCTAGCTTGTCGCTCCAATATGTTTGCTCACCAAGATATAGAATTGCCACATTAGGTGGTCCTCTAGCTTGGAGCAAAAGAATGTAATAGTAATTGAAAAGCAAGCAAAAGACTCAACATCGAAAATAAGTGTGATGGAAACCATTGCGATACCAAAGCACCATTCTTATATATCTCCTCCTTAATCTTGTGTTGCAGAGCTGTACATGTATAAGAAGGAACTCTTTAGAAATGAAAATTTAGTGGTCTCTATTTTTTATAAGCTTGTGAGCTACATGAATAAAAAAATCAGCAATTACAGTGAAAGGGAACCAAGAAGCATATATTAGAACAAAGCTCCCAAAGTGCAAGCAAAAAGATGAATCAATAGATAAGCATCGAACTTACTTCCTCATGGACCGGAGGAGATAACCATAGCAACTTTCCAAAATAATGATGAATCATCAACAGATTCAATCTCGATGCATCATTAACCATGGCTCGCCACTCAAAAGCATAAATATGAAGTTTAGAACAAGATCGAAGCAAAATCAACGGAAGTAATTTTGAATTACTCGAGTGAGAGGAAATTTCAGATCCTAACTTTCAACTACGCTAACCAAAGAGAAGAATTGCTTCTTTCTTCGCCGTTAGTAATTGGATTGAGTTCCTCGTAAAGTAGCCTCCAAATCATGTATAAGCCACAAACGAAATATGCATAAGTAGTCTTATAGGATATATTTCAAATCATAAAATAAAAACATGAACAACATTTATATTAATTACTCTTACATAATTACAATGCAAAATGGTACTTTTAGAATATAAGGATCATTCCACGACCCTTTGTTATTAGACATCTTGATGCATGTGCACGGACCATGAAGGAACTTCCTCTCTTAGAATGTCAAACCAATTCACGGCATTATAATATTTAATTGCAGAAGAATCAATACCACTCATTAGAGAATTAAGCAATTACAATAATGTACAAATGGCGTGATTGCATGGATCACCCTCATAAGATACAAACACATTTGGGAAAAATATTGCTATATCCACATATCGGCTTAGTTCACTCATGAGAGGTAGTCACATATCAATCTAATTCGAGGGAGGTAGTCGATATTAGTCTAGCTAAATGCTCACATGGAGTAAGAAAGCACATTCATATTGCAAATTTAAGAAAAGAACATCTAAAATCTCACATCACCTAAGCAATTTTAACTAAAATACTATGCAAATCTTTCAACATAAAGTAAATGAACCATAGTCGTTAATGTAAACAGAGATCATACCTTGCTAATGAACAACCTAATGCATTAATCTTTATTTGGTGACCAGCTGACCTTAATGCGATCAATGGAGCATAGCATAGCTACAAGAGCAGAATCTCAACAGAAAAAATTGAGACCGTAAAAGGACAATGGCTCAAGCGACCAACATCACTACTAATGATGAGCATAAGTAACCTCTAGTGCTACTGAACTAAACTCAAATCAATATATTCCAGATCAGTCCTAAAAAGCACTCATAGATACGGATGACATCAAATTGCCTAATGCAGCCTAACTTAGATCTAATTGTATAACCAAACCCTAACTTCAACTAAAAACATATAGATGCACACAGATAAGTCCACTGCCTGCAGTCAACCATCAATATCAAAGCTGCAAAAGAAAAAAAAGATCATTAATAGGAAGTGCTAGCGCTGTAGGAGCAAACACCGAACTGCTTCTTTTGTTGATCGCCAAAGTCTTCTTCGTTCCTCTGCTGAACCTGCGGACAAAAGAACTGAAGCCAACACAAGACTTCGAACCAGCAGCGCCAAGTTTGTCGGACGACAAACAGAGGAATATGCGCAGAGCAAACAAGAGAAGAAAACTGATTTCAATTTTCCTGGCTATTCCTCCACCAGCCTTTTCTCTTTGTATTTATAGTCAGATTAACAAGTTACATCAAGTCCAACTCGGACTCACATGACTCAAGCACTCTCTGTTCTAATCGGACTCTAAATACTATCCGACACTGTTAGCAATACATCAAAACGGAAACAACTAGCGACTCAGAAACGAAAACGACAAGATTATAACTAACAAATCACCCCTCTAATCTTGTTTCACGTCCACCATTCCCAGTTTCTTGCGTAGCTCCTGAAACCGGACTCTTCCCAGTGGTTTTGTCATTATGTCTGCTAGTTGTTCTTCAGTTTTTATGTGGTTCACTTCCACCTTGCCTTCTGCAATATTTTCCCGAATGAAGTGATACCTCATATCAATGTGTTTGCTTCGAGTATGAAATACTGGATTTTTACTCAAAGCAATTGCCGACTTGTTATCAACAAGCAACTCCACCTTCTTTGGCTCTTCATGCTTCAAGTCCCCCAGACGGCCGAGCCATCTTGCTCGGCATGTTGCCGCTTGCCGATATATACTCGCCTCACATGAGGATAACGCCACAATCTTCTGCATTTTTGTGATGACCAAGTTCTCGGATTTGAGCCAAGAGAAACACCGAGCCCATTGTACTCCTCCGGTCATCTACATCCCTCCAAGATCATCATCACAAGTACCCTTCAATTCGGCCTTCTTCTTCCCTTGTATTCATGTGACATCCAAAGTTGAGAGTTCCTTTGACATATCTTAGAATATGTTTTATCGCAACTAGGTCTTTGAGTCTTTGGTTTTTCCATGAACTCGCCGACAATTCCTACCGCAAAGGCTATGTCGGTCTTGTGTTGACTAAGTATCTCGAGGCGCCAACTAAACTCCGATACTTGGTTCCGTCAACATTTGGGTCATTTGCTTCTTTGCTTAGCTTAAGTCTGTGCTCCATTGGAGTGGCACACGGATTGCACTCCTCCATGCCAGAAGCCTTCAGTATCCTTTCAGCAAAGCTTGACTGACACAACGTGATCCTTTCCTTGGTTTGTTTTACCTCTATTCCGAGATAATAGCTCAACAAACCCAGATCACTCATGCTAAAACGTTGCTTCATCTGTCCTTTGAACTCATTTATCACCTTCACATCTGATCCAGTGATTATTAGATCATCGACATACACGCCCACCAACAATTGCAAATCTCCCTTTCGTCTTCTATATACAGCATGATCATATTGGCTTCTCTCAAAACCTAATGAGATCAAGGTTTTGTCCAGTTTGAAATTCCAAGCTCTTGGTGCTTGTCGAAGACCATATAGAGCCTTTTTCAGTTTCAACACGGTTCCTGTTGATGCCTCAACTTCAAAACCCGGTGGCTGTGTCACATATACTTCTTCTTCTAACTCTCCATTCAAAAATGCTGATTTTACATCCATGTGATGTATTTCCCAGCTTCCTTCTGCAGCTAACCCGATGAGAAGCCTGATTGTCTCCATCCTTGCTACTGGTGCATACACTTCTTCAAAGTCAATACCTTGTTGCTGTGAATAGCCCTTTGCAACTAATCTGGCTTTGTACTTGATTATCTCACCTCTTGCATTCTTCTTTACCTTGAACACCCATTTCAACCCTATGGGTTTGTGATTCTCAGGTACTCTTGCCTTCACCCATGTGTTATTGTCAAGGATTGACTTCATTTCTTCCTCCATTGCAAGTTTCCAGTGTTTTGTTCTCAGGGCTTCTTCAATGCTCGAAGGTTCCTCTGCTCCCAATAAGCATAGACCTGAATACTCCAGATTAATTTCTTGAGTTGATTCATATAAGTCCTGGAGTGTCCTGTACTTCCGTGGTGGCGTGTCTACTGAAGAAGTACTTGAAGGACTTGAGAAGAATCCTTGCGAGCTTCCTTCTGCACCGTCTCTTTCTGTCGAGGGAGCAGTATCAGGTGAATCCAACACCCCTCCACTCGCAGCAACTTCTGCTGAATTGGGTGTGGAAGATTCTTCAACATTTTCCTGTATTTGTTCTGGGTTTGCAGGATTTGAATTCCACTCCACCTGGAATACCTCTGTGATCATTGGTGACGCACTGTTCTGTTCTGTGTGTTCTACCCAATGCCATGCCTTATCTTCTTGAAACACCACATCACGAGACACATGTACTCTGTTACCAGCCGGATCATATACCCGGTAAGCTTTTGAGCCTGGCTCATACCCGAAAAATACCATTGGTTTGCTTCGGTCTTCGAGTTTCTTCAGATGAGGCCTTACATCTTTGACATGTACCAGACAGCCGAATGTTCTGAGGTGGGACACTTTCGGCTTTCTCTTGTACCAAGCTTCAAAAGGTGTTCTTCCTTCTACACTCTTGGTAGCAGCTCTATTTAGCAAGTAAATTGCTGTTGCTACTGCCTCTCCCCAAAACCTTGCTGGCACATTTCTGGCCTTCAACAGACTTCTTGCAGTGGACACAATAGTCCTGTTCCTCCTCTCGGCAACTCCATTTTGCTGAGGTGAGTACGGTGTCAGATGGTGTACAATACTGTTCGCTAGATAATCTTCAAATCAGAGAGACAAATTCTCCACCTCGACCGTCGCAATGCTTTCAACCACTGTTGAGATTCCACCTCGGCTCTTGCCTTGACAAGCTGAATGTCTTGAAGGCCCGATCTTTAGAGCTTAGCAAATCTGACCCACATGAAACGTGAATAATCATCCACCACTAACAAGAAATATTTCTTCCCTGCAGGGTTGGTGTGATAGGGCCACATAAATCTGCATGTAATAACTCCATTGGTGGATCGCTCGGAAGCTCGTACTTTTGGGAAAAGGAAGTCGGCTTTGTTTCCCGTACCAAGCAAGCTTCACAAACCCGATCAATGTGATCAATACTAGGTAGCCCTTCGACCATCCCTCGTCTTGGACATCTCTCGAAGGCTTCAAGTTCAAATGTCCGTAACGTGCATGCCACAACCATTCTCTATCACCTTTGATAGCTAGTAAGCAAAGCGGTTGTGTGCTGGTCGATTCATGACGAGAGCCGATTTTGTAGCCTCTCGAACTCTAGTTACAAGCTGTCCTTCCTCATCATAGATGCACATTAAGCCCTCATGTATGACAGCTTTTGTAGCCTTGTTCATCTAGTTGCCCTAGACCGACAATGTTATTGCAAAGTGATGGGATGTAGTAGACATTGGTTAACACATGATGTTCTTCATTTTTTCCTTTGAATAACGCCGTGCCTCTTCCACAGATATCCACGCTGGAGCCATCACGAATTTGTTCTGTTCCTTGCACAGATGTGTCTAGATCAAAAAATACTTTGACACCCAGTCATGTGATTACTAGCTCTGTATCAAGATACCGGACATCCGCAGAATTTTTCTTTCCTTCTAGCATTGGTTTCATGCCTTCTTCTTTCAAAGAACACATATTCGTGAGGTTTGTGTCGTGATTTTTATTCACCTTCTCGCATTGAGCCATGAAAAGCCTGAACTCGACTGGATTATCTTCCTTTTTCTTCTCTATGTATAATGTTTTCTCCTTCTTCGGTTTCACACTTTTCGAGGCAAAGTGCCCAAAGATATCACAATTGTAGCATTTGATCTTTGATTTATCAAATTTTCGGTAAGGTCTAGCTTTCAGATCTTCACCGCTTCTTCCTTGTCGGTATGGCTTGGCTTCAATCTTGAAAACCTGCAGCGCCCTTATCCTCGACCATAACCCCGATCACCTCGGCCTCGCCAACCTCCTCTTCAGAATTGCCGCTTGATGCTTCATCTGCTCCTTTGCCTTTTACTTCAGAGTTTGATGTCGGCATCAATTGGCTTCCCTCTTCCTTTTGTTGGCGCCTACCTTTCAATGTTTCTTCAAATGCACGCAGCCTACCAACCGCTAGCCCGAGACCGACATGGATGAAATATCACCCCACCGCTCAATTGTTCCAACAATCGGCATGAATTTGTCAGAACCGAGCTAAACAGCTTCTCCACAACTCGCCGCCGGTCATCTCGCGCTAAGAGAGCGGATCTCACTTACCAAAGGTAGTAAGTCGCAAATAAAATTTATTGATGCTCTCTTCTTCCTCCATGTTCAAGTGATTGAATTGCCTTTTCAAGACTGCATGCCGTGCTTGCTTCACTCGATCCTCACCGACACGCATTTCCTTGAGTGTTCCAAGCTTCTCTTGCGGTTGGCTTCGTACTATCACCATTAGCACCTCATCGAATCGATTGAGCAGTATGCCGAGCTCCTTGATCTGCTCTCTAGATCAACCACCGGAGTCCTTCAATTGCCGCCCATACGCCAAGAGAATTGAGGAGGATCTTCATCTTCATCGCCCATACGCCATAATTTGTGTCATTCAACATCGGGTACTGAATTGGCACGTTTGCCCTCGTCGGTGTTGCTCTGACTTGGATCTGCCCATTGTTCTGCGACATGATTGCTGATCCCAGTTGCTCTGATACCACTTGTAGGAGCAAACACCGAACTGCTTCTTTTGTTGATCGCCAAAGTCTTCTTCGTTCCTCTGCTGAACCTGCGGACAAAAGAACTGAAGCCAACACAAGACTTCGAACCAGCAGCGCCAAGTTTGTCGGACGACAAACAGAGGAATATGCGCTGAGCAAACAAGAGAAGAAAACTGATTTCAATTTTCCTGGCTATTCCTCCACCAGCCTTTTCTCTTTGTATTTATAGTCGATTAACAAGTTACATCAAGTCCAACTCGGACTCACATGACTCAAGCACTCTCTGTTCTAATCGGACTCTAAATACTATCCGACACTGTTAGCAATACATCAAAACGAAACAACTAGCGACTCGTAAAGAAAACGACAAGATTATAACTAACAAGCGCCAAAAAAACAAGATCGATAATCAGATAGCTAAATAACACGAAAATTTAACGGCCAGCAAGCCGTGGCGGTGAAGATTTAACGCTAAGACGGCGGAGTTCCGGAGGAGAGCGACGAGCGACCGAGGCAAGCACCGGGCGAATCTAGGAGCTCGATCGACTACATCTTCCAATCCATGCTGCATGCAAAAAAAGGTAAGTGGCTACTGAGTTTGCCATCACAATATGGTTCCGATGAAGACGCAGCTGAGATAAAGCAATACTCATCTTGGATCTCGTCGGAGGCGCGTCAACGACCACACGGGTGAGTCCTCAACGTTAGAGCCAATGGAAGTGGCAAGTATGGCCGTGCGAGCTCATCGTCTTCTCTACGTTGTCTTCTTCAGCTCGGACCTGGCAGCGAGAGAGGCAGCGCAAGGACATCGCCACATAGTGGAAGTAAGACTTTCACTTTTATCTCATGCTGCCATGCCATTAAAGTTTTGGGATGAAGCATTCCAGGCTGCCACCTACTTGATTAATCGTGTTCCTAGCAGAGTTATCCAAAACATTAGCCCATTAGAAAAATTGTTTCAGCAAAAACCGGATTATTCCTCCTTGAGAATTTTTGGATGTGCTTATTGGCCTCATCTATGTCCCTACAATAAGTATAAACTTCAATTCCGGTCTAAACGATGTGCTTTTCTTGGTTTCAGTAATATGCACAAAGGCTTCAAGTGCCTTGATATCTCCTCTGGTCGTGTCTATATTTCTAGAGATGTGGTTTTTGATGAAACTGTGTTTCAATTCCCTTTTCTGAGCTACATGCGAATGCTGGAGCTCGTCTTCGAGCTGAAATCCTCCTTTTACCACCAACTCTAGTAAATACTAGTGGGGATGAACAAGTATTAAACCATATGGCTAATCCATTGCCTGATAGTTTTTTGCCTAATGCTAATAATGGTTTCAATGAGGAAGTTTCAGCAGATCTGGAAGCCACAAACATTCCAGTCGGCACTGATTTTGGAGTTGATTCTCTACGTCTTGATGTGCGTGATCGAATGATGCGCTACCAAGAGCCGCTAGGGCGGTCAATGGCGCCACGCAGGAAGACCGAACACCTGTTCACATGCATGCGCTTGGTCCTTCCTTGCTGGATGCATCCGATAGCTTGGATCAGATTGTGTTGGATAGTTCTGTGTCGCGTCAGGAGTCAGGGGGAGCAAAAGTTCAACAGGACCAACATCAGCACTTGTTGTCTTCTCCTGAATTGATCACAGATGATGGTGCAGCAGATGAGGTGATGGCGGATGGTGTGATGAACAATGCTCCTGCACCAACCAGACCGCGTACCAGATTACAAAATGGCATCCGAAAAGAGAAGGTATATACTGATGGCACAATCAAATATTCGTGTTTTACTGCCTCTGGTGAACCTAGTAATGATGAAGAAGCTTTAAAGGATAAAAATTGGAAAATGGCAATGGATTCTGAGTATGATGCTTTAGTAAAAAATAAAACATGGCATCTAGTTCCTCCCCAGAGAGGGAAAAATGTTATTGGTTGTAAATGGGTTTATAAAGTTAAAAGAAAGGCTGATGGAACACTAGATAGATATAAAGCCCGTCTAGTGGCCAAAGGTTTTAAGCAACGCTATGGAATAGATTATGAAGATACCTTTAGTCCAAGAGTCAAAATTGCTACAATAAGAATAATTTCGCCCATAATTTGTTTCTAGAGGACGGAGTCTCAGGCAGTTAGATGTTCAGAATGCTTTCCTTCATGGGTACTTAGAAGAAGAAGTCTATATGCAGCAACCTCCAGGGTTTGAAGATCTCACTAAACCACATTATATATGCAAACTTGATAAAGCACTATATGGTTTAAAACAGGCCCCAAGAGCTTGGTTTGCCAGACTGAGTAAAAAGTTAATTGAGCTTGGGTTTAATGCTTCAAAGGCTGACACTTCATTGTTCTTCTTCAATAAAGAAGGTGTTGTTATATTTGTTCTGGTGTATGTTGATGACATAATTGTAGCCAGTTCTTCAGAGAGGGCAACAACAGCATTGCTACAGAATCTAAAGGAGGAATTTGCTCCCAAAGATCTGGGTGAGCTACACTATTTTCTTGGAATAGAGGTAAATAAGGTACAAAATGGTATTGTCCTAACACAAGATAAGTATGCTACTGATTTGCTGAAGAAAGTTGGCATGACAAATTGTAAGTCTGCTGCAACACCTATGTCAGTAAGTGAAAAGCTCTCCATACATGAAGGATCATTATTGGGTACTAATGATGCAACTCAATATAGAAGCATAGTTGGTGCTTTACAGTATTTAACCCTTACTAGACCAGATATAGCCTTCTCTGTTAATAAAGTCTGCCAGTTTTTACATGCTCCAACAACAGTTCATTGGATAGCTGTTAAGAGAATACTTAGATATTTGAAGCAGTGTACCAAATTGGGGCTTAACATACATAGATCAGGTTCTACTCTTGTCAGTGGGTTTTCGATCTGATCTGGTGGCGGTTTAGATGATAGAAGATCAAGCGTGGATTTGCTATATTTTTAGGGTCAAACCGGTATCATGGAGTGCCAAAAGCAAGCTACAAGATCAAGGTCCAAAGACAGAGTCGTAATATAAGGCTATAGCTAATGCCACAGCAGAGATCATGTGGGTTCAGACTTTACTTGCTGAGTTAGGGATCAAGAGTCCTCAAGCAGCTAAAATTTGGTGTGACAATCTTGGTGCCAAATATTTGTTAGCAAATCCTGTGTTTCATGCAAGAACAAAGCACATAGAAGTTGACTATCACTTTGTCAGAGAACGGGTAAGTCACAAACTGTTAGAAATTGATTTTGTCTCTTCTGGTGATCAAATTGCAGATGGGTTTACTAAACCATTATCAACTCGACTACTAGAGAACTTCAAAGCCAATCTTAACCTTACACGGTTATGATTGAGAGAGGGTATTAGATGAGGTTTAGAGATAGAGTTACCATATTGTATAAACCTCTCCAGAGATTGAGCCGGATACGGATTATCTCCTGGAATCCTTGTATGCCACGGCTTGGGGCTATTCCAGCCATATATAAACATGCAATCGACGCACGGCCGATGTGCGATCATTTCTCCCAAAGTTTCCATAGTCGCCGCCAGCACCTTCCACGCCATGAAGAGGGTGAGTGCACACATTGACTTGGGAATTAGGCTGGGCTTTAGTGGGCCAGCATGACCTGGTACGAAAAAAAATGAGCCAAAGCATGACCCGGCATGAAAAAAATGGGCCGGCCTGGCACGGCCCAAATGGCGTGCCGATCCGGGCCTAAAAACCTGCACGATGGGCCACCCGGCACGGCCTGACTGTATGGGCCGTGCTCGGGCCGACACGGTCCGAATCTGTAATTTGTATTTTTCAGAGTCTTTCTTTGCTCATATGAATTTATACTCTACATGAAAGTTGTAGAGAATTTCGAGGCACATCTTTTTCATGTATACTACTTTTCCATTTGAGCAATGTATGAATTTATAAAAAAATATTTAGTGCGTTGTGTAGTTTCGAACCGACGTCACATCTCTCGGTAATCTGCATTTTTCAGTGTCTTCCTTTGCTCATATGAATTTATATTCTACATGAAAGTTGTAGAGAATTTCAAGACACATCTTTTTTATGTAGAAAACTTTTCCATTTGAGTAACGTATGAATTTATAAAAAAATATTTAGTGCGCTGTATAATTTCAGACCGACGCCACATCTCTCGGTAATCTGCATTTTTCAGAGTCTTCTTTTGCTCATATGAATTTATATTCTACATGAAAGTTGTAGAGAATTTCGAGACACATCTTTTTCATGTAAACAACTTTTTCATTTGAATAACGTATGAATTTATAAAAAAATATTTAGTGTGCTGCGTTCTCTCCAGTGCAACCGTCCGTCGATTCCAGACATGTCGCTGGACGACCAGAGCACGTTGCAGTCACTGTGCAGCCAACGAAGAATCAAGCCCTTCAGTCTCTTAACCGCTCGTGACATGAGCGACGGTGATGCTGGTTCTGAATCTGCAACACATTTCAGGTCCGTACATATTTGCTCTAATTCAGCTCAAACGATGTCGAAAAATTTTGAAATTTTTTTGAGGTTCCAAAACATCAGTGATGTTCTCCTAAAAATTTCATATGATTATCAAGTCTAAAGAATTTAAAAAAAATCAAACATTGATACTGTTCTGATAAAACGCTGACTAGCAAATTTGAATTAATGAAAAATGGAACAAACGAGGTTAGAAAATTTTTAAGTTTTTTGTGCATAGTTCTGACACATCACTGATATTCTCATAAATTTTTTAGGTGATGACAAAACTTTATGAATTTTTCAAAATTTGAACAATGCTATTATCCTGTTAAAAGCATTACCGGCAAATTTGAACAAAATGAAAAATAGTTCAAATCACGTTAAAAAATTTTAAAATTTTTTGTGGATAGTTATAATGTATCATTAATATTTATTGTCGGAGATTGGATAATTTCTATAAGAACTATTGTACCTCGACAACTAGTTTCGGCTGACCATACATGCCCTTGAATGGTGTCCCCAAGAAGGATCCGCGGATAGTCTGGCTGGCGGGTCTGCCCGACCATGCCCAAGCTCGTCCCTGAGCATGCAACGTAATCCCCGAGCATGCATGCTCGGGAATGCGCAGGAATCGGTTAGAGCTGTGGGAATCCCCGAGCATGATCAAAAGATCATGTTCATCCCACAATGTTTACGTGACGAGATTAATGTTTACGGTCAAGGTTGTGGTTACAGTCACGATTAATGCAGTAAATTGCGCATTATTTGGCTACAGTTATAATATATTGTAAGCTATAAGTACCCCTAGTAGATCGGTAATGGGGACAAGACACAATACACAGACAGAGGAAACAAATACAGAGATATACTCGAGCCTTCCTATAAGAGTTCGTGAGCAAATAGTGAAAACCACTAGAGTAGGGTTATTATCTCCGCTGTGAGAGGCTCGAATCAGTATAAACCCTGCGTCTATTTTTCGAGTGTCCTATCATCCTAAGAGCATTCTTCAGACACAAACCCTTCACGAAAAAGTAGCCATGTTGATCCCCCATTTAACTAGTAAGCTTGACGGGGACTTATTTCTCAAACATCGACAGCTGGCACCATCCGTGGGGATCGTCTCTAGCAGATTCCTTTTGTGGAGAATCCCTGAAGATGCCTAATTCCCAGGATACTCAAGACCTCTACGCTTTTGATAGCGCTAAGGATGATGACATGTACTATACCGATGAAGGCGTAGCCGGTGTCGCTGACCTAGAGGGTTACACCGAACCCAGGAGTCTTTCGTCGGTGGCTGCAGCGTGAGAGTGATACCTTCACTCTCAGCGTAATACCTGTAACATTCTGAACTTTTCGATTTCCTGAGTTGAAAATTCAAAATCCGAACCCGTGAACATTTTCTCGAACTTAATCTAGCTTAAATTGAATTTTCAAAGTCAACAAGGATTTAATGTGGTTAAACCAAACTTCAAATTTCTTATTTTTATTAGGTTCCTTATACTTCATTTGATTTTTCTGTATTTTTGGTGACTTTTCCGATTTTGTTTGCTATTTATTTGGATTTATTGAATCTCATTCGATTTCTTGGTATTTTATCAAAATTCTAAATCATTAATCTTTGTTGGGCCGGAACGCTGCTCATTAGCGCCGCCCGTTCCTCGCTCACTCGCCGACGGCCCGCTCCGCATTCCTACCACACATCAAACCCTAAGGCATCTCGCTGCGTGACTGCTGATCGTCGATCAATGGCCCAGACGGCGCTCCACCCCACAAGAAACCCTAATCATATCGCCCCTATTCTCCACCGCCCGATCTTCATCGCCCGGTCACCAATGCGCCACGTCGCCCGAGTTGCGCCGCCGCCAGTGCCAGCCCTAGCTCGCGACCAACCTCGGCTTCCGCGTCATTTCCCGCATCCCTAGGCTATAAAAACCCACTCCGGTTCATGTGTCGTGTTCTCCACTTCACGCCGCCCCTTTCCCCTCAAATCTCTCCGGCCGAGACGCAGTCTGGTGGCCGTGCGACCTCGCCGGAGTCCACAACGAAGCCCGAGCTCTTCCGCCGTCACTTTCTATCTCACCGGTGAGTCTCCGCTCGGGTTCTTGGTACCATTAGATTCCTCACGTTGATCTTCATCTTTTCCACTCAAAAACCAATCGCTAATCATCGCTCCTTCGCCGTTTCCGTGTCGTCGTCTCCATCACCGGTGGGCTTGCACTGCAGCTTCGCCGTCGACTCCTTCGAGCTACCTCCACCGTCTGATCTACAGCGGGCCGCTCGGATCTTCGCCCGTACTGTGATCGGTAAACCTCAAGCCCTACTGTTTCGCTACTTCATCGATGTGTCACGCCGAGTCAGCCTGCGTGGCGCCACGTGCATGCTGTGTGTGCGCCACGTCGTCGCCATCCGCCTACGTAGCCACCACGTGCTGGCCATGTCGTGCCGAGTTGCCACATCGGCGCCACATCTGCCCTATTTTCGCACTGTCACCGCCACGTCTTCGCCACATATTCATTACGTTAGTACCAATCGCCGCATGGCAGGCCACCTCACCGCCGCGTCACGCCAGGTCATCTCAGGTTACTCTCGGTGCACCTGGTCCATGTGAGCCGAGTCACTAACTCATGGGGCCCGCATGTCAGCGACATGAATCATTCGTTTAATCGCTGATAAATCCAAAAATCCAAAAATTCCAGCCAATCGAGTAGCGACACGTGTCAACCCTTTCTGATTTATTCTGATTTTCTCTCCATTTAAACTTCGGAAGGCCCGTTCTCCTCCGTTCGAACTCCGATTTGAACGATTCAAATTTCTAAATTCATCTAAAATCAAGATCTATCTGTTGGTGTTATTTTTGTGAATTTTTGGATCTTATTTATTTCTGTTTATTTATTGTTTTGCCTCGATTTGCGTGTTTCGCGTGTAGACGATGCATCGGTTGAGCGAGAGGAGCGTCCAGCAGAGGTTGCAGCAGCAGTAGAGGGTGAAGGCAAGTCTCCTTGACCATGTTGAACCCAAATTTATGAAATGCTATTTTGTTTTTAAATTATTGCATGCTATTTAATTTACGTATCGTACTTTAATGTCACTTTAAATGCATAGATAAATGCCACATTGTTATAACCACATTGATATTCATTATGACAACCATTGACACCCTAGGAAAATTAAGTATTATTAATAATAATCATTTTTGGTATTATGGGAACGGTAGAAAATGCTTAGCCATGCTTAATCACGTCGGTACCTTACCATTATGGAAATGATTTCATTCTTGATTCAAAAATGAATTGTGAAATGTACGGCAATTGGTGTTGCCGGTATTAATTTGAAAATTAAAAGTGAAAAATGATTTAGACCGGGGCGGATTGGTTGAATGGCGGGTGCGGGATGCACAAAATTTTGGAATGTGATTGTCCGCCCTAGTCAATTAAGGACCGATCGTGTGTCACCATGGGCCATGCTATACAGTACAACCACATGTCTATATGGGTACGACCTGGCTAAGTAATTTGCATGTATCGTTATTTGACTTCGCCGATGGGCTTTGCGGGTTTATCAGATGACACTTGCAAGGCGCAAGAGGGGCTTCGGATGGCGGAGGTAGCCCTACCATGTGGAACCTTAGCGGGTGAAGTCGGTGAGCAGTATATGCATTGTAAAGGCCTTATCATGATCTCTCGCCGCACACCAAAGGAAGTGTGTCAATAGCTTGGCGCAAAGGGTTGATCATGTCGTGTGGGTAAAGTGTACCACTGCAGAGTCTTAAAACTACTTGAGTAGCCGTGCCCACGGACAAGGGCAAGCGTGGGCAGCTTTCACATAGTAGATTTTCCGGTTTTGGTTTTAAATGGAAAAATGATGATTTGGTTTAAAATGAAAATGTGGTTGGGAATTCATGCTAGAGCTCCCGGATTTAGTTTGGCGGCTAGAGCCAACCGAGTAGTTGGAACACGGAAAATTGTTATACTTCAAGTTTAATTATTTATGCTATTTACATTTTGTTAAATGTCGCTTTATGAAATTATTACTTGTATTTAAATTTCAATTTTCGCTTTATGCAAATGAACCCTATATGCTTCCTTTGTTTAAGCCTTGCATTTAGTTAATTGCATTATGTTTCCAAGACTTGCGAGTATGTTGCATACTCACCCTCGCTTTTCATTGCGGGGGCTGCTTATTCCATAAAGCAGATGAAGAGATCAGAGCAGGCGTTGCACCGTTCGACATTTGTGGTGAAGACTATGATGAGGAGGACGACTCGATCTTCTAGGGAGCGTACCCCAGTCGGTTGCCTGTGGGCATACTGATTGGCTCTTTTTGTTCTACATTTCCGCTGCTACATTTTCACTTAAGCCGTAAGGCTCCATACTTGTAATAAGGTGATGATGGATGTTTATGTTGTTACACTCTTTTGCTTATTACTGTTATTTACTTTTGATATGTCTGTGTTATCATCACTGTACGACTGTGTGCGCTAGCTGTTCCTGGACTAGCGCGGTTGAAACACAGAGGGGTCGGATTTGGTAATCCGGGTCCCCACAATACCCTCATAGATGATGAGGAGTGTGATGGACTCTACGACAGTCTGGACATTCCCGACTATTTCGAGGCCAATCACGAAACTACATCGCGAAGAGACACCATGATGTCACCTTAGCGAACCTCGCGTTCCCGCGATGTTAACATGGCGGGAGGAGAAGAAGATCCCGAGATTGAATCCTCGGGGGCTACCTGTCATCGCCGCTATAAAGCGGCCAAAAACCACTTGGAGGCGTCCCTAAATAGGACCTTGGCCAGCATTTGCCGCCAAGCTTGTGAAAAAACCGAGCGTCAGGGCTGAAACCTCAGCTCACGAGATTTCCCGCAGGTGTCGCACACTAGAGCATGTGCGCGATCATCAACCAAACTCGCCTCCTCTCGTTCCCTAGAGCAGGGAGCGATTGCAAGCTCTAGCGGCGGTCGTGCGCGATCTTCGGAATTTCCCCGAACAGGTGGACCTAGAGGCAATGGGCGCGGTCATAGCCGAAGACTTGGAGAAGCTCGCCAACGACACGAAACTTTTAGGGTCACCTCGTGACAAAGAAGCCTGGAGTATTTCTTGGGAAAATCGATGAGGCTCCCCTGTTCGCTCCTGCCACGATGATTCTTGAAACCTTGCTTGGGAAGGCCGTGGGAAGTATAATCTGTATCGCGAGGATTCTCGAAGCGATTCTCGAGCAACTTCGCGGGGCTAAAGGTATGCTCGTCGTGATCACGAGCGTACCGGCATTCTACCTCAGATCGATCCCCGTCGCACCGACATCGAGAAGTTTTCTCTCGCCTTGGTCCACACGTCGAAAGTCATTATAGCGATGATCGCCGTGATTGTTGCAGCCGAAAAGACCACCACGATGCCCCGGCATTCAGATGTCGAGCTTTTTCAGCGTCTCTCCGTATTGTTTCGTGGCGAGCAAGTTTAAGTCTGGCCACATTGAGAGGTTCAACAGGACTCAAATTCCAGATGAGTTCCTCTCCATCTACACCACTGCGATTTTAGCAGCTAGAGGTGACGAGGGAGTTATGGCTAACTTCCTACCACCGTGCTTGACGGAGCTGCTCGGACTTGGCTCTTCAATCAGAAAGAGGGGTCAATTCACTTCTGGAGGCAACTCAACAGTGCGTTCCGAGCAAATTTCCAGAGCTGTTATACCCGTTCGGGCAAAGAGCGTGACCTTGAGCGCTTGATCCAGACGAAAGGTGAGTCTTTGAGACAGTTCGTCCAAAGGTTCATTCAAGTAAGGAATTTGATTCCGAATGTTTCAGACGAGGCAGTCGTCCACGCCTTCAAGTTTGGGGTCCGAGACATCCGCTTCATGTAGGATCTAGAGACCCATCCTGATCTAACGGACAGCAAGCTGTTCCGCATGGCTGATCGGTACACAAACGCCGATGAGGCAGTCCAATGGAAGAAGATGCTGGACGAAGACAAGCTGCTGCCTCAACTCGGTTTAGATGGCTCCACGAGCAAGAAGAATGCAGGCTCTGTGGAGAAAAAGATCAAGAAGGAAAAGAGGTCATCTGCGCCGGGCGTGGTTGCGGCTATCGAGCAACATGAGCCACAAGCTTTGCAGCCTCAGCAGTGAACGAATTTCGGTGGAAGAGGCAGGGGTCGACCACCCCAGCACCGCAATGACCAAGGCCGCCACGCCAATGCCATAGCGACCAAGCTATCCCGCTGAACGACCCTTTCTGCCCGCTCCATCAGGCATACGGGCACGACCTCCGCAATTGCCAAACCTGGGCATTCCGCTTGAAACAGTTCTACAACAGCAAAGGTCCCATGCCTATGCTCCCAAAGCAAGGTGAGAGCAGTAAGGGCAAAAAGCCCGCTAACGATGAAGATGATATGGGCTACCAGGAGCCCCGCAATCATATCGCGGTAATATTCAGGGGCTCATCAGCCTACAAGTCCCATCGGGACTTAAAGGAGGCAGCACGGGAGGTGCACCACATTGCTCAAGTCAAGCCTCTCGTGCAGCTCAAGTGGTCCGAGCTGCCCATTACCTTCTCCAAGGATGATTATCCTCTTAGATTAGTCAAGCCCCAGAAGCTTCCGATGGTCATAAACCCAACCATCAGTAACACCACGGTGGGGAGAGTGCTCATCGACGATGGAAGTTTCTTGGATCTCATATCCGCCAAAGTATTGGACGAGATGCAAGTCTCTCAGTCCAAAATCAAGAGCATAGCGGTCCTCTTCTACAGGATCGTTCCAAGCACATAAGGGTGAGAAGGAAACGCTTAACATCTCATAAAAATTTTGAATGATGATCACGCTCCAGCGAATTCTACCATGCGGGGTCAACTATCACTACATCATATTTAAAATGGCCATTTCTGTAAATTTGAGAATACATAGAGCTATTTTTGTATAGCCCGTAGGGTCAATCGAACCTATAGATTTTCTAGCCCTTTTGCATATGTTTTTTTGCAAATTTAGCTTACGACCAAATGTTTTTATAAAAATAGCCTCCTTCCCGATCGCGGAAAGCGATATATATCACCTGCCGCGCTCTTACACCGTAGAAGGTGCCTAATGAGCAAAAAACCCAAACTGCCACGCACTCCCAACTCGGTAGGAGCTTCCATGGGTAGAGCGCTCAACAAGCCCTTATCAAGCCACACCACCGCAGCAATTTACTTAACTAAGTGACTAATTAGTTAGTGATTAATTAAGTGACTAAGTAGTGATAATTAGCGATTTAGTTAGTGATTAATTAGTGACTGATTTATGGCTAATAAATTAAATCGCTAATTATGCATCGACATCACCCACCTGCTGCAGTCGTGTGGATCAGCAGGAGCTTGCCGAGCTAGGGGTGCGGCGGCATAGCTTTTTTTATCGCCTAACACCTTTCATGGTGCACGGGTGTAGCAGACAACCCATGCCATCTGTCGCTTCTTCCATAGTCGGAAAGGGGGAGTTATTTTTATAAAAACATGTAGGTAGAAGCTAGATTTAAAAAAAACACATATAATGAAACTAAAAGCCAAAGTTTCGGGTCAATCTACTCGACAGCTGATGCATAGCTCCGACCGTGCATCTGCGTGAGTTCGAGTGTTTTGTGAAGGGAGAATGAACACATAAAGCATGGAGCATTCTGTTACTTGCTGAACTCTACAACTAAGCTACGAAGTGAACTCCGCACGCCGGTACGGGACGGGGACACCCACTCGTAGTCTCGTACCCTTCCCACCACGACGCTGGTGCGCGCCGTGGCCGCGGGCGACCACTTCATCACTTCGACAGCGCCGCGCCCACGGCCAGCTGTGCGGTCGCGCGCGCTCCACGGTTCGGCTCTGGCGTGGTCTGTATCTGCCTACGCACGTCCGAACAGGTGTGTGCCTCACCGACCTGCATCGTTGCTGGAGACATGCCCCGCCTCCGCTGCGTGTTCCGTGTCTCTTCCCGAGTAAAGCTTTACCCAACGCTTCCGATGTTCGACCGGAGCAAGCAGTGCATGGGTTAGGTGCTAGGTGTCATGCTCTACAGTCTGCCTCACCTCTTGGGCGGCCAAGCCGATAAGCTCGTCGCCGACGCGCTAGGACTCCCTACACGAGGAGCTTCTGATGCTGATTGGATTGACGCGGAGGCTAGGCTGTGCAGAGATTGGACGGGTGCTGTTAAGGCTCACCGCAAGCTCACAACTGCGTTATGATCGACGTTTACACAATGCGAGCTAAGATGCGTGGATTATGTGGTTGTAGGCGGCTCAATTCGTCTCGAAACATACTAGCAATTCGATCACTTTGTTTTCCTCCAACCTCTCATCAATCTATTTTTGTTCTATCTGTGGATCCCCTATACAGCGCTGCGCATTCACATATAGAGATTACAGTTAATGGTACACACATATATAAGCTTGCCTGGGAAGGGCTTGGCAAATTAACTTCGCATATATATAGCAACTAACTCCAAACGCATTAGCATGAGCATGATTCGAGTGTGTGTAAATAGAAACCCCGTGAGCGTACTGTTTCCCGGACCTTTCCTTCTTCATCGTGTGACCAAAAACTCTCAACTCCAAACGCTGGTCATATATCACACTTTGCGGCTGCTTGCTGATCATCCCATTTGTGTCATGTTGAGCGCGAGAGATCAGACAAAGAGCTACATAGACAATTCATTTCCAGATCAACAAAGATCTAAACTCACTCACAGTCACAGCACACTACTACACAACAGGCAATATTTACCACCATATCACTGCCGGTAGTAGTGGCACCTAAACTCCGATCTGCCGAGCCAGAACATCTTAAGCTCAGGTCCCTTCAAACGTGGGCTGCAAGACTGTGTCTCTCTCTCTTCTTGTAACTTGACTTGTAAATGTAACGAGCGAGGGACCTAAATGCGAGAAACGGGAAAAAATCTTCCCCTCACAAAAAATCGCGAAGGACCTGTTCGTAATTAATAAGGACCTATCCGTAATTTCAAGAAACGTGGGGTGTTTTTTGCAAAAAACACAAAAGTGCCAGGTGGATAGGCTCACAATCCAGGAAGTTTGCAAGTTTTAATAGGGGGTATTATGCGCGAAATTAACCTTGAATGATTTGGCATGCTACTGTTAATTGCTTCTTCTTCTTCTTCACTTATGTAGTACTGATACATTGGTTTGGTGCCATATTGATATCTGGTATGGATACGACATCGACACGTCACTTGATATGTATCGATCATGTTGCTTGACACATATTGGATAATTAGATAATAAAAATAAAAATTTTTAATGTTTGATATAGCTTCAACAATTAATCGACACATATGGTGACACAATCCGGCCCACCTCGGCCACCTAAAGGATAACCTTAGCCACCCGAGAAGAGCAAAACACTAACATTAAGGTTTTATTGTGGAACCATGTTGACGTTTTAGATAAGGATAGTTCATCTAGAAAAAAATATGGAAGGGAGATATAAGTATTATAAATATGTTGACACTAGTAACTACTCTAGAGTCAAAATGCACTTATTGAGAATTAACAATGGTGATTGAAAGATACGTCCTAAAGTGACAGTACCTATTTTTGCTTAGTTAAGAAGTGAAGTTACACAGGATGAGATACATATTTCTAATTTACATTTTACATTATTTCAGTTTGGCAAATATGTTGAAAAACAAAAATAATACACATGTATGTTATTATTATTATTATTATTATTATTATTATTATATATAGTCAGATCGCTATATTGGTATTTTTAGAAAAATAATGAATTTTGTGCCGTGTCGTGACGATATGTGTCAGTGCATCGTAGTTCTTCACCAGCAATCTCAAATCTCTATCATCATCATAGTTCTTCGCCTTTCTGAACATGACTGTTTCACTATTGTAGCCTGTTAAATTTTTTTTACAAAATTAGTCCTTGTATGATTTTTTTAACAGAAATAACACATTGACCTACAAATCCCGCTCTTAGGGAGCGCGGAAAATACTACGAGGCGACACATGGCGATTCTCGCGGACAAGGTTCGTTTCATTGCGCCACACCTGCTGAAGACGGAAAATCGGTGCACCACCGCATCGTGGAAAATCAGAATCCTTTGCCCCCACTTAGTGAAAAATGCAAATGCCGCGCTCGGGGTCCACGGTACGTCGACAGCCGCCGCTAAATACCGGGCGATAACTTTTCCACACACATGTATCACGGAAAATGAAAAACCCGCGCTTCTATACCGCTGAAATCGCGACATGTCGTCTCCTGGTATTTTTTGCGCTTCCCGTGCGTTGGATTTGCGGACCAGAGAACCATTTTTGCAAAAAGAATCATATGGAGACTAGTTTTGTAAAAAAAAAATATCTGAACATCACCATCGTATGTTTTAGTGTGGAGGAGTATAAGTAGAGCTTCTCCATGTTTTTTTTTTGAGGTGTGACTTTTTTTTTAATGTGATGGGATAATGCATGTTCCTCCAATACTTTAAATTTAAGGTAGAAGCGAGACTTGTACTTAGGTGGGTGGGTTCGCAACATCGTGTGCCCAGTGTTGCACCCAGAGACTTCTTAAAATAAGAAAATTCCTAGGAGAAACTAGATATTTCCGTGGGTTAAGATAATCGAATTACCAATCCATTTGAAAAAGAAGCGACAGTTAAGATTGACTGAAATGTACTCGGTGAATTTGAGGGGATCGTCGCATATATCCATGTGTGAAGGGAAAAGAATTTAAGGTGTCGCGCGTCGTCTGGTATGGATTTTTCACGTTAAATGATGTACGGGTACGTCTATGGGTGCATGTCAGTACGTCGTCATTATGCTGGCACATAATCATCCGTGTCAATTGGAATCTAGCTAATGTTTTTTTTGGAACTCGATCGGTTGAATATAGTAGCTAGTGATTTATTTTCCTTAAACACTAGAGGACATATTTTTTTTCTTGTGAGAGAATTAGAGGATATTTTTCTTTTATTGCGAGAGGAACAGTTTGCTACGTACACATCAATTGTAGCCAGTAGCAATCGAGAAGCATGCGTGCGCGTAGGTGTGTGCGTGTTCTCTATACTATGTAATCTAGAAAAAAACAGAGAACTTATAGATTCTAAAGTGATATGTAATTATTACATATAGTGTATATTAGGGGTGAAAACGGTACGAAAACGGTCGGTAAATAGTTGTTCCGTTTCCGTTTCCATATTTTATACCGGTAACGGTAACGAAATCGGAAACCCCGAAAACGGAAACGGAAACGGGTAGTGACGGAAACGGATGCGAAACGGAACGGAACGGATACGAAAACGAAAGCGGAAAATTCCACAAAGACGTGGTACATGATCTATCAAAAGTTCCAAACATACCAACTTTAAATGGTATTGTAGTTACTACAAGCAAGAGTCTCAGTCACTACAAGTGCTAAACTGCTAACAGAGAACATTACAATGAACATTTTCCAAGAAACACTGGGCATGGAAAACACATAACAAAGAAAGAGCTGCTAGGGCTAGTTGACATAATTAAATAGCCAAAGTGCAGTTTTTTCAACAATAAACAATTTGAACTTACATAAAAAATGGAATAACATCAGCCTTAAAACATTTAGAAAACTCAAAAGCCATCTTGGAGACTGAAATAAAATAAACTTAAAAAAAAGAAGGCAAGGTACTACCTTGCAGTCCATGAAGGTGAGATAGCCATACCGAGAAAGCAAAATGGCTGATGGATCTAGAATACCATTTTCAAGACCCAGATATTTATTCTCAATAGACCTGAGAAATAGGAATATGGAGTTAAGGGAACCACACTAGTGACTGTGAACGATTAAGTCTGAAGTAAGTAGCAACAGCACAATGCTTCCATTAAAAAATTGTTAAGGAATAGCAAATTGTCACAATGAGTTCAGCATAGATACTTGGTGTGTAAAACTGGTATCAGTCCCATGCATATATCAAAAAATTTGATCTTTCTTATATGATAATAATGATATAGATGGAAAGGAAACAACTTACTTGTCCAACTGAATGTTATCAACTGGTGATACAACCAGCTCATGTACATTTTCTAAAGCCAGCAAATAGGCAATGCCAACCTGTTGAGGAGCATACAGAAACAAGTATCTTATGATTACACCACTAACCAAAATATCATTTAAAGTTACTAGCCAGACACTGTCCTGAAAATCATCAAGGCCTGATCAACTTTGCAGGTATCACTAGGTCCATACATCTATAGAATGATCCAACTATTTCTGTTTATGTAGCAACAATATGACTTGCAAGCTGCAATAAATCATATACAATCTACGTTGTCTGGATACACACTTGAATTATAGCATCAAAACTATACTAGAATGACTTACACTAAGATATACTGCATATCAGCCTCCTTCACTTTTCAGAAGACAAGCCTCCCTTACATGACCCTTGATGATCATCATACCAAGTCCAATGGAGTAGTTACCAGCCAAGGAGACGCAGTGGAGGCCGGAGGCCGGAGGAGACGCTGATGGAGGCCGGAGGCGGAAGGATCACGGCGCGATCGGGGCGGCGAGGTCGGGCGGCCGTGGAGACGCAGTGAGGCCGAGGCCGGAGGGAGACGCAATGGAGGCCGGAGGCGGAAGGATCACGGCGCGATCGGGGCGGCGAGGTCGGGGCGGCCGTGGAGACGCAGTGGAGGCGGAGGCGGAGGGAGACGATGGAGGCCGGAGGGCGGAGGGATCACGGCGCGATCGGGGCGGCGAGGTCGGGGCGGCCGTGGAGACGCAGTGAGGCCGAGGCCGGAGGAGACGCAGTGAGGCCGGAGGGCGGAGGGATCACGGCGCGATCGGGCGGCGAGGTCGGGCGGCCGTGGAGACGCAGTGAGGCCGGAGGCCGGAGGCCGAGGGATCACGGCGAGGTCGGGCGGCCACGCCGGTTGGGGAGATGTGAGACGCCGCGCCTGGAGGTGGGAGAGATGTGAGTCGAGGAGACTGGAGCTAGGGTTAGGGCTGGGCGGTGGCTATTCAGACAGGGCGACTTGGCGTGGCTGGCGGATTGAATTGAATTTCGGGTGATGGATACGAATTTCCGCCTGCTTCGCGTTCCGTCGGAACTAGCTCTCCGCTTCGCTTCCGCTTCGAAAAAATTACGCTTCGTTCCGCATCAAACTTTCCGATTCCGCTTCGAAAAAGAGCTTCCGCTTCCGTTTTTCTTGAACGGTCGGAAACTTTCCGTACCGTTTTCACCCCTAGTGTATAGGCATTTGCTATGGCCATTATATATATGTACCTAAAAAATATAGCAAATTCAACCTCTATACGGCATTACACAGAAAACTAAACGATACCATTGACTAGGGACTCAAAATTTCTGTCTATTATAAAGAGCCATGTACCTTTGCTTTAATAATTGAATAATAGATACCCAATAGAGTCAGCCGGGGGTGGACCACCCCATACCTTTGGCTGAATGGTATGTACCTCCTACAACTCTTTGCTCTAGATGATTCGATTTATATTTTGTCGGGGATTGGATAATTACCGTAAAGACCATCATGCTCCGGCAGCTCTTCTTCGGCCGACCATGTTTCCCCTTGGATGTTGTCTCCTAAGGAAGATCTTCGGGCAGACCAGCCGCTGGCTCTGCACTGACCATGCTCGCATGCCCGTCCCCAAGCATGGTCGCTCGAGCACGCGCCTCGGCTCTCCGAGCAATGGTTGCTCGGGCGTGCGGCAAAGGTCGCCACGATCAAAGAAGAACCCCGGGCACACCCCCGAAGATCGTGCTCGGGCTGTAAAGACAATGTGGTGGCAGTTGCGCTAGCCGTTACGCCACGGTGCGGGCCCATTACATCCACGATGTCGCGTGTCAAGAGTAAAAGAGGCAGTTGCTGCCACGCGCGGCCATGTAGAGACGTGACATTCAGATGTGGTCATTTTAGTCGCCTATAAATATCTCATCAGCTCACAACTAACGGACAAGCGAGAAAAGGCTGAAGCAAAGGACAGAGGCAGAAAAACATAGCGATAACCAGAAATAACAAGAGAGCACACTTAGACGTCGTAATAGACAAACCGAGAAACACTTTTGTAATGCTCGGGAGCGTAATACGTTTTGCTAGAACCTTTTAAACACCAATATAGCAAGAAGAGCACTGGACGTAGGGCTGTTATCTCGATAGTGAGAGGCCCGAACCAGTATAAAACCCTCTTGTCAACTGTTCTTTTTGCAGCTTGACCGTCTCCTCCCGCGGCAATCTTCAGACGCTAACCCTTCACATGAAAAGGGCCTGGTTGATCCTCATTCAACAAGTAAACTCGATGAGGGGTCCGTTCCCCAAACGCCGACATATTTGGTTCGCTTGTTTTATATTAATATTGTTCTACTAGTACCTCCTAAATTTTAGTCATGGATCCGCCCGCTGCAAAGAGCAACTTATATTCTTTTATGACGACGTACCTTATTTTTAGATCGGAACAGGGGCGGAGCCAGGATTTCAGGTTGGGGGCCACATGGACCAACAAAAAATTATCATAGCACCCATAAAAAAATCATAGCAATATCGATGCATTTAAATTTAAATATAGCATAACCACATGTCCACATAAGTAAAATATGACATATTTTTAGAATAAGAAACTTACATCTGTATTAACTTAAATTTAGTTCTATGACTACCTAGAAGATCATACAAGTCAATAAGTTCATCTGAACTAATTTTCTGTATGTACATACCACCTAAATGATCTTATATACTGTATATCATGCGCATACATACCCTCCGTCAAGACGAGATACCCTATATATATACATATATATATACATATACATATATATATACATATACATATATATATACACATACATATATATATACACATACATATATATATATATATATATATATACGGAATATATCTAGTGCTAAAGGTGATTTAGGTGCTAACATGCTAAAATCTAATCTGGACTCTTGGATCAAGTTTTGAAGGTTGAGATTTAACTAACCAGCTATGTGTGAAAGCATTTCTTGTTTGCCACCTCAAATGTACCAATTGTCATAAATGCTTTCACACATAGCTGGTTAGTTAAATCTTAACCTTCAAAACTTAATCCAGGGTCAGATTAGATTTTAGCATGTTAGCATTAAAATCACCTTTAGCACTAGATATGTTCTCTATATATATATACATACATACATACATATATATATATATATATATATATATATATATATGAATCCTTTTTCGTACTCTCGAGTACACACTGTTGCTGCGTTGCTTTCTCTCACGACGTTTAGCTGGATTAACCCGTTTATCTCTAAGTGGCATGCCAATGACTCTCTCACCGCCGACGACGTCCCACCGGTGTCACTGGGCAACCGCGCCGAAGCGTCATACGCTTTGTTCACGTCCAATTGGCCGACGCTGGGGTCACGACACCCGGTGGGTGTCGCACTTTGGATATCCTTCTAGCCGCAATTACTACTAACCACGGCGCTCGGCCTCCTGCGTGCCTCGCGGTCATATACGTCGGTCCGTCACTTATTGATCAGTTCATCGAGTTCATTCGCCGTGGCGGCACGACATGGGAGATCTTAAATGAATTTCCTTGATTGATTCTATAAAAACTGTACATTATATATAGAGTACAAAAGGAATGATTGGCATGCTATTAATTACCAGCAATAATCAGGAATTTTGCTATAATAATCAGCTATATTTAGAGAGATATTGCTTGCTGTAAATCAGGAAAGAATAATAAGAATAATTAGCTATAATGATCGGTCATTATGGGAGATATGGCAGGGGGAAGGGGGGGAGGACTAAGAAGAACGAACTGCTGCCACCAACTGCAAATTTATATTAGTAGAGATACATACATACATACTTTCCAGTCTGCACGTTCTTCACGAACCTTCATTAAGAAAAATCAATCTACATCACTTCATTCGGAGTTTGTTTGGATAGACGTGGCTCCTATCCTATAATCAAGCAAGTAATTGAGCTAATAATCAGTAAATGGATGCAGTAATGTAGTCGTTGCGCATCATTTCGACCCAATAACCCGATCAGAGTGGAAGTAATATATATATCTTTTACTCTCGGATGTAGTTACTCCCACCTCTGAAATGCCACTTTAAATGAACTTGAAATACTCTTTTATCACTTGGGGTACACTCATACACTGATTATAAGATACTCCAATGTGAGCCATATGGAAAAATTGTAAGGGAATCCATGATTTTTAGCGTATTTTGCAAATACCTTCATACATACACATAAAAAGAAGTATGTCCAAAAAATGTGCATACCAACTCTGAAAAATGTACATACCACCTAGATGATCTTATATACTCGTATACTATGCGTACATACCCTCCGTTACACGAAATACTCTATACGTTGTGAGATACGGCATAGGGAGTAATTACTCCCGGGAGTAGAAAAAAGGCTTCACATATATACATATATATATGAAAAATATCTTTTACTCCTGGGAGTAGTTACTCCCACCTTTGAAATACCACCTAAACGAACTTGAAATACTCCTTTATCATTTTGGGTACACTCATACACTAATTATAAGATAATTCAATATGAGCCACATGAAAAAATTGCAAGGGAGTTCATGATTTTTAGCGTATTTTGCAAATACCTTCATATACGCACATAAAAAGGAGTATGTAAAAAAATATGCATACCACCTTTGGGAAAATGTACATACCACCTAAATGATCTTATATACTCGTATACTACGTGTACATACCATCCGTCGCACGAGATACCTTATATATATACATATATATGTACATATATATATATGAAACCTTTTTCGTACTCCTGAGAGTACATACTCCCACCTCTAATATACCACTTAAATGAACGCTTTATACTCCTTTATCACTTTCGGTATACTTCAATAATAATTTTAACATACTTCAATGCAACATGGTTGAAAAAATGCATCAGAACCCTTTATTTTTTTACTAGATACCATTTTCCACATATAAAAGGAATATATAAACAAATATTGCTATAAAAGGTGAACTTCAATGAAATTTTTCGTGGAACTCACTTTAGAGTATCTTATAATTAATATTAAAATATACTCAAAAAGATAAAGAGGTATAACAACATCATTTAAATGGTATACTGAATGTGGGAGTACGTACACCTAGGAGTATGTAATCATATATATATATATATATATATAGGAAGCCTTTTCCGTGCTCTCAGGAGTACATACTCCCACCTTCAATATACCACTTAAATGAAAGTATTATACTTCTTTATCATTTTCGATATACTCCAATAATGATTCTAAGATACTCCAATAATATATATAAACAAATTATGATATAAAGGGTGGACTTTGATGAAATTTTTTGTGGAACTCACTTTGGAGTATCTTATAATCATGTTAGAGTATACTCAAAAGGATAAAGAGATATAATAATATCATTTAAGTGGTATATTGAAGGTGGGAGTATGTACTCCCAGGAGTATAGAACCATTTTCCTATATATATATATATATATATAGGAAAAATATCTTTTACTCCCGGGTGTAGTTACTCCCATCTCTGAAATATTACCTAAACGAATTTGAAATACTCTTTTATCACTTTGGGTACACTCATACACTAATTATAAGATACTCCAATGTGAGTCACATAAAAAAATTGCAAAGGAGTCCATGATTTTTAGTGTATTTTGCAAATACCTTCATATACGCACATAAAAAGGAGTATGTCCAAAAAAATATACATAGCACCTCTGAAAAAATGTACATACCACCTAGATGATCCTATATACTCGTATACTACGCGTACATACTCTCCATCACACGAGATACCCTATATGTTGTGAGATACGGTATAGGGAGTAACTACTCCTGGGAGTAGAAAAGAGACTTCCTATATATATATAGGAAAAATAGAAAAATATCTTTTACTCCTGGGAGTAGTTATTCCCACCTTTGAAATACCACCTAAAAGAACTTAAAATACTCCTTTATCACTTTGGGTACACTCATACACTAATTATAAGATACTTCAATGTGAGCCACATGAAAAAATTGCAAGGGAGTTCATGATTTTTAACGTATTTTGCAAATACCTTCATATACGCACATAAAAAGGAGTATGTCAAAAAAATATGCATACCACCTTTGGAAAAATGTACATACTACCTAAATGATCTTATATACTCGTATACTATGCGTACATACCCTATATATATACATAGGAAGCCTTTTTCGTACTCCTGGGAGTACATACTCCCACCTCTAATATACCACTTAAATGAACGCTTTATACTCCTTTATCACTTTCAGTATACTTCAATAATAATTCTAAGATACTTCAATGCAACATGGTTGAAAAAATTCATTAGAACCTTTTATTTTTTTACTAGATACCATTTTCCACATATAAAAGGAATATATAAACAAATATTGCTATAAAAGGTGGACTTTAATGAAATTTTTTGTGGAACTCACTTTAGAGTATCTTATAATTAATATTAGAATATACTCAAAAAGATAAAGTGGTATAATAATATCATTTAAATGGTATACTGAAGGTGGGAGTACGTACACCTAGGAGTATGTAATCATTTTCTTATATATATATATCGGAAATGGAGTCTCTGTTCAAACGTAAACCGCTCTCTCAAACGCACACTACCACACTAGCGGGGGAAAATCTGCAAAGTTTCGAGGAGAAAAATTTCTTCACGCAAGGCGGAACGTGCATGCGCGGTTAATAGGCGGATAAACATACTGTTGGGCTTGGGCGTAGATTAGTTGGGGCGTGCAGGCTGCAACTCTCAGCGGAGAGACGGCCCTGGGCGAGAGGCAGTTTTGCGATTTTTACAGTTTACTAGTTGATTGCTAGTGCGGTGCTATGGTTGTGCTTCTTCTCTGTGATGGTAACACTATATCTGATGTCTCTCTCTGTCGGTAGTCAGATCTGATGCACCATAGCTATAGCGTTGTCAGATCTATCCTTCTGAACCATGCCTTCACCAGATCCGCTTATCCTCATCCGCCCTCTATTCTTCTTCCCCGTTGTCAGCATTGCCATATATAGCTCATGGAGCTGTATCCTGGTGATGTTAGAGGATCTAAGGAGAGATGAGTGGAAGTTGGAAAGATGAAGAAGGTATCATTCACCACTACAAGTTTCTTTTATAACTAGCAAGGTGGTTCGCGCATTTACATGGGGTTTATCTTTCCAAATTTATTCTGAATTTGTATTTTTTTGGACCATACTTTTTCAAGACTTTCTTTTTCAGTTCTAGTTTCGAACTCACACATAAATCTAGCTCCTAATCTATTTCATACATATGTTATTTTTTATTGTACCTCATATAGACTCTTTCTTTTAATCTAAAAGTTATTTTTATTTAATTTTGAATATATGTTTTTCTGTACTTGACATGTACTCTTTCTTTTAATCTAAATTTTATTTTTATCTAATTTAGAATATTTGTTATTTTTATTGTACTTGACATAGACTCCTTCTTTTAATCTATTTTTTTATTTTGAATTTTAGTTTTAGATTAGGATTAGTATACAAATCCAACTACTAATTTTCATCTAATTTTTATTCGATTTTCTACTATGTAGGGTTTTAATTCACAGTTTGTATGAAAGTCAAATTTCTATTTTCCTTTTATTTTTCATTCCAAATTTTTGTTACTTTTTATCATTCTTTATTTAATTTCAAATTTCAATTTTATTTTAGAATTCATATCTAATCCAATTGCTAATTTCATCTAATTTTGTTTTGGATTTTGGAATGAAAATCATATTGCTTCCTTTTTTATTCTAAATTTATATTAATTTTTATTGTTAATTTTATTGATTTTTCAATATTAGTTTAGGTTAGAATTCTCATAGAAATCCTACTACTAATTTTAATATAATTTTTATTTCAAATTTTAGCTATGTATGGGTTTTAATTTGGAGCTCGCATGAAAATTAAATAGCTAATTTTGTTTTATTTTTATTCCCAATTTTTGTTATTTTGTATTGAACTTAGCATGGACTCTTTCTTTTCTTTTATTTTTTATTCAGAACTTTTGTTGTTGCTTATTATACTTGGAGTGGAGCACTCCCTCTGGTCACAAAATAGTAGTCATTTTGGATATGGGTGGAGTCAAACTTTTGAAACTTTAACTCGCCTATATCTTTTCAAATATTTAAGTTGGATATATGAAAATAATATGTGTAGATTTATCTCAAAATTGCTTTCATAATATTATAATTTTATTAGTTTTTATAAATATATTATAATAAAAATTAGCGGTCAAATTTGTGTTTTTGAATTTTATTTTGATTTGAGACAAACTTAATTATAATAGGTCGAAAATATTAACTAAATTTGTGCATTCCTCAATTATCATAATTGCATCATTTAAGGCAACTAAACATTAATCAAAAGGGTGTATAAAATGATGCATTATTACTGGGCAATTGACATTAATTATTGCAATTCATAAAGAAGAACAATATTAATCATAAGAAAATGCACTGAAATTAATTAAAGCCCAAAATTTAACTTCTGCCTTGTTTAGCTCAGCCCAAAACTCATTTTGTGGCCCTAACATAATGGGCTAAGACAGCTACCCTCAAGAGCAACATCTAACCTAGCCCAACTAAAACTAGAAGCGGCCCAAAATTTGCTTAGGCGGCTCATCTGCGCCACAGGCCAGTGGTGGCGCTCAGGCAACATCGTCCGTCGGATCACAATTAATTAACTTGCACAGAAAAATAATCATAAAAAATTACTCTAAATGGTAATGCCCAGAAATAACAATTAACAATGCTAATTGCTGAAATTAATAGATTGAATGAAATAAATTGAAATAGGCTAAAATACTGTTAGCTCTAAATATAGAAACCCAAAATCGATTCATCGTGGCGCTGCCCAAAGAATGACGGCAATAATGACAACAACGACGCTGCCCAGACGCAGCATGGTATGGGCAAGCAGAGGCGAAGCCCCAACCGTTGATCGCGAAAGAACGGCTGGATCACGCCGGGCCAAAATTTAAATTAAACCAACGAGCCTAACCCTAATTCATTTACCCTGGATCGCGCCGGCGCAGAGGACGACGACAGCGGACGATGAGCGGTGACGAAGGCAGTCGCACTCCCACGGAGCGACCGCACGCCAGCAACATGCACGGACCGACGGGAGGAGGCGGCGACGGCGACAGCCAGACGAGGTAAGCCCCAAAGCCCCTTAGACATTAGGATTTACATGATTGATTTGGGATTTGGGTTTGGATTTTGGGATTAGGGTTTTGGATTTGCTATTATCCCCTCCTTAATGCTACCCGAGGCCAAAGGAACATAAACCAACGCATAATCCACCAAGAACAAGGCTAAGACAGAGACAAATTAAGGTCTAACCGGGCTAATTTGAATCAAGAATAGACTAGCACCGCTCTGATAGCTTAACTAAGCATGAATCATTAGCTAGTCTAAGCATGATCACAAAAGATGATGCGGAAAAGTGATTAGATGCTGACCCGGTGAAGATGCAGTAGCCATTAGGGCTCAGTCGGTTGTGTTCGGCGGTGGCCCTCCGCCTCGCCTTGGCACAAAAGCGTGCTCTCGGCGGAGGAGCAGGCGTGTGTAGGCGCCTAAGCGGAGCTCGGCTGGGAGTCAAGAAGGGATAATGGGGGGGAGAGAGAAGGGCGGTTACCGATTAGAGACCGAGCGTGCGATCCTGTCTTCCTCGGTCTTCCCTGCCGCCGCCGCTCGATCTTCCCCGCCGTTCCGATCTTCCCCACCGCCTCTGGATCTTCCAGATCTTCCGCGCCGCCAGCTGCTTTAGCTTCCTCCCAAGCTGCAACGCCGTCTTTAGCTCGGTCTTCCCCGTCACTGCGTTGTCTTCAACGAGGTCTTCCCCGCCGATGCTGGATCTTCCATGTTGCCTGCTGCTTTAGCTTCCTCCCGCATCACCCCGTCGTCTTTAGCGAGGTCTTCTGTGCCATCGACTGCTTGCTTGCTTCAGCTTCCTCCCGTGCCGCTGGCTGCTTCAGCCTCCCGCGCGGACTTCTTCAGACTTTAGGTCAGCCTCAGTTGAGCACAAAAGGGTTTGTATGAGCTGGTATCAGTACTTCAGTAGGTCTAAATAGTAAACTCTAAAGTGAACTACAGATTTGTGTGATTACTCTTTATGCATCAACTCCCCAAGCATTAGTTGGTAACTTGGTATATCATGTTATTTTGCTAAGCATCTGATTAGACTGATCTAAATATTTTGTTTGTGCATAACCGATGGGAATGGGGCCAATAAGTATTATCCTTTCTTGGGTATGAAACTTCAGTGTATATGTATAGCGTGTTTGATAGGATCCTTTTTACTGCAGCCTGCCAATTTGCGATTTCCGCCTAGGCACATCTAGGCGCAGCCTAGGCGGGCTAGGCGCTAGGCAGTGGGCCTCCGCCCGCCTACTGCCTAACGCTTTTTTGAACATTGAGGTAAAGTAATGTTTTTTTCATTTATAACTTTCACCGCTAATGTAGTAAAAGTAGCTAGATTAGTTATATGAGAATAGATCATGAAGAATATTTTCATAGTTAATAACGTTTTAGCAACACATAACGACAAAAAAGATACTATCTCTATCCTGAACAGATGTCATTCTAGGATATTACACTTCCACCAAGACATATGTACAAAAGATTGCAATACTCCTTTTCATTAGATCACTTTTTGTTCTTTGGATAGCGTGTCTCATTCTAGTCTATGATAGTAAATGGTATTGAGAATAGCTAAAGGGGACGGGTATATAAGGAAAAAATGGTAAAATGTCACGTTAAAATTGTAAAATGACTTGTATTTAATAACAAAATTTAAAAGCTAGAATGACATGTATCTAAGAACGAAGAGAGTATATTACTAAAAGTTATCGAAACCGCTAAATATCTGTTGCATGTTTACGCTTGTGATTTCAGATGTTTTTTGTCCGTCCGATCTGCTATGAGATGTGTGCTTGTTTCTTGCGAGTCCGCCTCTTCTTGGATTTGCTTTGAACCCGCTAGGAATTCCACACGTCAAGCGTGTCTGGATGCGCTTTGTTTTCGAATTTCCCTCGGGTGTCGCACTAACTTGCCTATGTTCGATGCGAAAGAATCGAGATGGGTTGGAGAGATTTGCGAGATCGAGGAGGTAGATAGAAGCTCCACGATTCCCTTCGTTCTTGTTTCTTCTCCTCGTCTTTGTCATCGTCGGTGACTTGCTCTGGTGATCTTAGTTCGATGTTTTACCTGTATTCTCCTTTTCCTAGTCCACTGTGGTCATTTTCTCTAGCTATTTCTTCGTGTCTGAAGGATAGATCTGGAGATCCACGGCGATTTGTATGTGCTTTGGAGCATAGGTTTTGGTGATTTCCAGAGCGGTATGTTAGGTCTGTAACCAGATACTCGTTGCATCAGTAAGCAAAAGATAAATCTCACCTTGCGTCTGTACAGAAGCATGCTATGAAAAAGAAAACAAGGAATAGAATCGATCAGCATAGAGCATGACATGCATGCAGAAAGGGGTGATCATTTTTTTTGTCCAGCCTACTCCTGCTTGGGAAATATGGTTCTTACTTCTGAAGTAAATATTAGGTTTGTTGATTTTAATCAATCAGCAAGAAAAGAGGGTTCTTATGTACTGATCATGTTAGATGCTTGCTAGCCTACAAAAAAAGGGAAAGAACAAATGAGAATAGCAGGCATGACCTCTAGGAGATCAAATAGGACAGCGATGGAGCACAAATCAGAGACTAGCATTCATTATCCATTTCTTATTATTCTTCTTTTAAGCGCTTAGACCATAACTATTTTGATTCCTACATACAGTAGTTTTATACAAACAATTAGTAATGCAGATCAGTCCTGTTTCCTCTTGGAGATGAAAATATATAGTTGGTATTATTCTTCTACAATATATATTTTTTTCTCATCTCTTAATATTCTTACCTCGAAATAAAATCGAAGGGAGTAACAATTTATAGTGAATGCTTGTTATTTGTGCAGTTCAAAATTTCTTGTAATTATCTCTATATCATGTAAATTTAGTATTTATTATTTTTGGTGCCATGTTCCATTTTAAGGTTAATTGAGGCTGCAGGTTGTATCTAGTTGAAGGCTTATCATTGCTGTATTTTTTTAACTGAAGCCTTATCATTGCTTTGTACATTCGGTTCAGTTGAGCATTAAATTGATTAGTTTATTACTACTTTCATTTTGGTATTATCATTTTTACTGTTTTATCTTTATTGTAATTATATGTTTTTATTATGTAACTTTTGGTTGCGCTATGTTTTCATCCATTCTGATCCAATTGTCTACTTATAGCCACTGTCCAGTTTTTCATCGTCCTATTTTTTCCGTTTAGTTATATATTATATTTTAAAATATTGTTCTTTTTTTATATGAACATATTATCTCTTTATATTAGTAGTTGTGTTTGACCCAAGCATTGTTACAGTTATGTCCTTTTGAAAGTATTCTCCCCCTAACATATTATTTTGAGTTATGTAGCGATGTTTTATATATGATCTATGGTTCTGCTTCGTGTTCTAAGTATTTTTTTATCCCTTCTATGTAATGTGCAGTGTGTTGAAGTCTTATTTGTCTTAATAGTGTTATTGTTTCTGCTGGAATAGTTGTCTAAAATTTTGCAATGCTTTTGATCAATTCTGCCAAGAAGAATGAGCAATCGTCTGGATTCTTCTAGGTTGTTTGTCATTTTCAGTTGGAAGCCAACAGTTAATTGTGTTGTGTGATAGTCTACATCAAATAGTTTGCGTATTGTTGTTTAAAGAATACTTTTTCCTCACTTTACTGTTATTTTCATTGCTCTGTTTTTTGTTAAAAGTATTGCCAAAGCTCTGTACTGTACTAGGTCGCATGTGCTTCAGTGCTGTTCCAATTGGCATCCTGTTTAAAAGAAAATGACATGTACTAGAGCAATTTATATTCCCATTAGCGTATTTTAGAAAGTTGGAGAGTGATTTGAAAGTGTGCTAATCCATGACTGGTTTTTCAGCAATTTTGATTGGACGATGTTTGTCCTTGTTAAATTGCAGTGTTTCTTAGTGCAGTGTTTGTTTAGAGCATCTTTTCTTAGAGGACGACATGGTTTTTCCTAAGAGCATCTTCATTTTGTACAAGCAGCGCATCCGTGCATCATGTTGAAATTAGTTTGTATATGCAGAAAAAGAAAATGGAGTAAACGATAGGTGAATTTTCACTAGGGAATAATTGTATTAGGACAAGATGAATTGCAGGCAAGCTTAGTTTCTTTTGATTTAATTAAACTATCAGGGTTTCATCAACATGAGAATTCTATGTGCTTACTTTAGTACTAGATTGAGTCGTGCGCGTTGCTGCGCCGCGATAAAAAAAGCATAAACGCGATTTCCAATTCAGCTATAAACTCTCGACGAATCTGTGTTCTCTAAGAAAGCCTTTTTTCCGTTTTTTTAGAAAATCGTGTAAAAAAACGACGAAAGGACCTAAACGCGATTTTCAATTTAGCTATAAACCGCGTGCAGGGACCTAAACGGAATTTCAAAATTTATCGGGTCTATCTTACTTAAAAAATGGAGAAAGGACCTAGACGTAAATAATAAGGGCCTGTTTGTAACTTTTTTTGGACTTCTCCGCTATCCTGAAAAATAAGAAAAGGGCTTGCCCGCGATTAAATGTAACGGGAGGCCTTTTCTGCAAAACAGCGCGAGAGGGACCCAAACGCAAAAAAACAAAAATCTTCCCCTCACAAAAAATCGCAAATGACCTATTCGTAATTTACAAAGACCTATCCATAATTTTAAGGAGCGGAGGGGCTTTTTCGCAAAAATGGCAAGCTGCCACCTGGGTGCCCTAGGAGGCCGGCAATCCCAGCACATGTTATATAGAGTATATTCTTGGTTCATTTTTTTACCGACAAGAGGAATCAATCTACAAGGAAGGAATTCAAGGTTGATGCATTGCTGAATTCAATCTCCAAGTTTGCGTTTTCTTTTGGATTCTGTCAACATTGTTATTGTGCCACGCATTGGATTCAGCTTATCTGAGTTCTTGCCCTTGTTTCCTTTCCTTTTTCATTTTGATCCTTTGATGCTCTATTTTCTTTAGTGCGTTTCTTCTTAATTTTTCCTTTATGATCAACTCGGTTTTGTTCAGGAGGATGCATGATTTGTCGTTGTTACCATTATGATCAACTCTGTTTTGTTCAAGAGGATGCATGATTTGTCGTTGTTACCTTTATGATCAACTCGGTTTTATCTCTTGGAGACCTTCTTTTTCAGTTCCAGTTTCGAATTCACACATAAATCTAGCTCTTAGTTTTTATTTCAAACATACATTATTTTTTATTGTACCTCACACATACTCTTTCTTGTAATCTAAAAGTTATTTTTATTTAATTTTAAATATATGTTTTCCTGTACATGACATGTACTCTTTCTTTTAATCTAAATTTTCTTTTTATATAATTTATAATATTTGTTATTTTTTATTGTACTTGATATGGACTCTTTCTTTTAATCTATTTTTTATTTTAATTTCAATTTTAGGTTAAGAATCATATATAAATCTAACTGCTAATTTTCATCTAATTTTTATTCTAAATTTCTGCTATGTAAGAGTTTTAATTCATAGTTGTATGAAAACCAAACTTCTATTTTTATTTTATTTTTCATTCCAAATTTCTGTTATTTTTGTTATTCTTTATTTAATTACAAATTTTAATTTTATTTTAGAATTCATATACAAATCCAATTACTAATTTCATCTCATTACTTACGGCAACTTATATACAGACAGTCCAATTTTTTTGATTGAAAATTGCCGTGCTGAACAAACAGTCGTTCTAGGTTGCTTCGCTTGGCATATTAATAGTGATACAGGGTGTCCTGAAGACGTAGGGTAAAGCTTAACTTTGGATTCGTGAACCATGCAATCACACGACGAAATCGCATGAACAATAGAGGTATTTTCAAGAAAATTGCTCAATTCCTCAAAGGCAACGCATAGCATAGACACAAATAAATAATATTAACTATCTTAAAAGTAATGTAGTCTGAGTTCACAATAGAGAACGGATAAATTGAATTAGTAATAACAAGGACAAGGTAACCGTTTACACTGATGGCTTGTTGCTCAAACACAGAATAAACAGATTTCCAGAGCTACGGGAAACTCGTACTGTGTCTCTTCATTGTAGAGATCATTAGTTGCACATTAGCTTTTTTTTTCTCAAAAGAAAAATGAATTATTGCACATGCCGAACGAGTTATTGTAGGATAACAACCACTGTAACAGCAGGACTGAATTTCATTAGAAGTGGCACAAAATCAATTTAAGGTTATGAAGAAGAAAAGAGTTAGCAAGGTCATTACCATGGTGTAGTAGTAGTACTAGTAGAACGAGGATACCACGGTGTAACCATTCAATTCACTCCGTCGTCTTCGACGGCGACGGGAGGAATCCTGAGGAATTCGAGACGGTAGAAGCCGTCTTCGTCGCAACTAAGGCCCCTGCCGACGAGGCTGCCATTGCTGCGGTTCTTGACGTAGCAGCCGCCGCCGCCGAACATGACAAGGTAATCGCACGCTGCGAGCTGCTGCACCGATACCAAGGTGAATCCAGATGCCAACCCGGGGACGTAATTGACACGGGGAAGATGGAACTTATCGCAGGCTATAGTGCCCTCTCCGGCGACGCGCAGGTCCCTCCCGTCGCGCGTCCGGAGAACGGCCGTGCTGCCTTCTGGAGCAAGGGTGAATTCAGAGAGCAAACGCAAGTCGCCCGTCGAGTGTATGCTGGATACCGAATCAAGGACGAGACGATGGTTGCTGCCCATGTCTTGCGCCGCATGGAGGCTTGCTCCGGTATTCATGTATTCCGAGATGCGCTTGGACTCAGAGCGAAGCCAGTCGCTGTCTTCGATGGTTTCGAGAATCCCTTCCATTTGCTTCTCTTCTCTATCAAAGCTGTTGATTTAGTACCGATCGAATCGACGAGAACAAAACAATTCGTGGTCTAGGCCCTAGGGGAGTGTTGATGTGCGAATTGGGGAAACTGAGAGAGGATGGATGTTACCTGCCCTCAAATGGAACGGAACCATCAGCCTGGGATCCGTCGCGCCCGGCTGGTGGTGCAGCGAGCGGCGTGACGAAGGACCACAACGGTGACAAGGATGAAGGAGTCGGCGGAGGGGATTCTTCTCGACTTGATCCCATCTCGACTTGAGTCTATGGATGGTATTCTTCTCGACTTGGCTTTTATTGAGGGGAGATTTGAGGATAACCCCTAAGTTGAGAAGTTCTTCAGAATACGCCCTATACGCTGTTTACGACATCCTGCTCCTGATCCATATGTCATAGATACAGAGCGGGGCATATTTACAAAGCCACCTCAACTTTAGGGCATACTTACAATTAGTTCTTTATTGAGAGATTTTGAAATTTGACACTCTTTAAAAACGAATTTTTCAATATTTGACACCCTGGTCTACTGTCATTAGCTTAGATGGATCCACATATCATACATAGAACCTGAAAGACATACGAAAAAGGAAAGCAAACACTGGCGGCGATGGGAGGAAACCTAGTGCGTAATGCTCTCCCCATGGCCCTAGTGAATTTTTTTTGTTTTCCCAGCCGGCCCATTAGTCCAGTGCAAAGCCATGCGGTCAAATGGAACTTTGGTTCCGTTTTTTTTTCTTTCCACCGAGCCATTTTAGAATTTTTTTATTTAATATTTATTTTAAAACATTTTTTCAAAACTAATCGCCCACACCAAAAAATTGCAAAAGTACCCTCCCGTCGCCCGAGTACGGGGCGATGAGAGGGCCGGCAAACGACAACATTTTAAATCTAACGGCAGGGGGAGACAAAATAAAAAAAATAAACCGATCGCCCCAGGCTTGGGCGATCGGCTACTGTAGATTTTTTTTTCCAATTTTTGTGGTAAATTGTTTGTACAATAATTGTTGTATTGAACCGGGAAGAAGTACCAATAAAAAAAACTTATTGTTGCATTGAACCGGAAAAATTGTTTTGGTTTGTTAGTGATACGCATCCCACTTAGGGGATTTTCGTAGTCTCGTAAAGTCCGCCGAATATAGCCGAAGAAATACGAGAAAAATCACAGGCAATGTATGCAACGTGGGCTACCAGTTACGTATGGGCGAGATAGCCAGACGTTGCCCCGGCAGGAAGTTGCGAAAATCGGAAAAGGCACTCGCGGCCACGAAACCACAGAAATCGTGGCCACTTAAGAGTTTTCAGAGGTCTCGGGACGTGCCGGATCCATCCAAAAATACGAGAAAAATCACGAGCGACCCACGCAATGCGGGCTACCACTTACGTATGGGCGAGATAGCTATACGCGTTCCTAGCAGAAGTTGCGAAAATCGAAAAAGGCACTCGCGCCACTTAAACCACGTAAATCGTGGCCACTTAAGGTTTTCAGAGGTTCGCGGACAGCCGAATCCAGTCCAAAAATACGAGAAAATCACGGGCGACCCACGCAACGCTGGCTACCACTTACGATGGGCGAGATAGCGCACGTTGCCCGGCAGAAGTTGCGAAATCGTAAAAGGTACTCACGGCCACGAAACCACAGAAAATGCAGTCCAAAATCTCTATAATATAATTAACGAGTAAAAAATAACCTGCTGTGAAAATGTCAGGAGGCACACTGCCCGATGGTAAATATCGCCCTGAAATGGGGTGATCGCCCTGATATAATGGGGGGTGCATGCATACAATGGGGCGATCGCCTTGAAACGAGTCAAAAGTCCGGGATTCCTACTTGATATTGCCTTGAGCAAGTGTGGAATATTCTCGTACGAAGCCTCGTATGTCCCGAACCAGACGGTAAAGCTGTTTTTTTGCTCTCCATGCCTTCCGTAGCTAATCTTGTATCAAACCTCTCCTCCACGGCTCGATAATGGATCGAGGCTGAAAAGCGGATTGTCCACGATCCGACCATAAAACACATTTGCCACCCAAGTGGGACGAAAGATTATGTGTTCTGCTTCGCTTCCTCCGGTGGCGCTATGCTCCATCACTATGGAACATTTCCAGAGTCCCTCCACTTCCCCTTGTATGCATGCACCGCCATGGGCACGAGTCAACTACGCACTTCACGTCAGTAGTCTTTTTGTCGACTTCACTACCTTGAATTGCCGCCAAGAGACATTGACCAAGATTTCACCGCATCCATCACAGCCTCCTTGTCTTTATATACGGCCCCACTGCGACCTCGTTCTCATGATACTCCCATGCATTTGCTCCTTCATTCGTTGTTAGGTCTTCAAATTATAATTAGTCCACGACCGGGACAGCACCTTGAGTATTGTCCTCCTCGTCCGAGCGTTCACTATCATGGACTTCCTCATCCGCACGGTCCTCCTCCATCAAGTCAACTATGTGCTCCACCTCCTCCCCTCGCCGCCACCCCGCGCCTCCACGTGCCGCCTCGCCTCGATCCTGCCGCCACCGCCAACCTCGTGTCCCTGTCTCCGGGTCCTCGCCACCTTCATCATCACATTGTTGCATATCTGTCCTCCCTCCTCCGTAATATCTACCCGACATCACGAACCTCCGACACCGATGGAGGTACCGTACCACTCTACAAAGAACATGAGCGCCGCCCGCTCTACAACAGACTCCAACATAGCTCCTCCATGCCGATGTCGCGTTAATAGGAACCAGCTCTCCATAAAAAGTCTTATGATGAATTACTACGCTCTAACCCGCAATTAACACTCTGGGTATCCAAACCGAACATCCAAACATCCACTCCAACAAACCCCTGTATGTCCTCTCTCTCGGTCTAGATATGCCCCGTATGACTATTGAAAATACCGACAAATCGACTACATCCGGCCCTTGTGCTATCTCCCTATCTCCATAGAATATTTGAACATACAATTTCTCCGACATGCTGCCTACAACGTCGAACCGAAAAAATCATCATTTCTCCACTGATCAGGCCATGCATTACTATATAAATGTTACATTATATTGTCAAATTTTTTACTCTATCGATTTCTAATGTGCTCGACATTTCCAAATTTTTTACTCTACTAATTTCTAGCGTAGCACGGTGCCTGACGATATGTTCCTAGCCTACCATGTTTTTAAATATACTCTAAAATACTATGTATAAAACAAATGGTGATCATACTAAGAAATGCGACTATAAATAAGTAATTCGACTACCCATTTTTTCATTACGGAATTGCTACTATATATTATTCATTTGGGCCATGATGGCGGGCCTGGTCCTGCCATTTTCCAAATTCTTCCTCACCGTCCTCCATTTCTACGGGATCCACCACCTTCACCTCACCCCCAATTCCATTGTCTTCCTTTCCATCTTCGCACACCTCTGTGAAATGTTCATGGGGGTGATGCCGAATCTTCCACTCTTTCGCCACTTCTTCCTCTGCCGCGCCTCCCACGACAACGAGATAGTGGGGAGCTGCTATTTCCGCCTTCGGGACGGGATGGCCTCCCGCTACATCGCCTTTCAGCCCAGGTCCAACTGGAAGTCATGGCTCAGCGAATGGCTATACATCAAAGATGACAGCGGAATCGACGCCTTGGAGGTGCCTGCCAGAGCAGCAGAGGCCTCCGAGGACTGGAACTCGCCGGTCGAGGAGACGGCGGAGTTCACGAATGGCGACCAGATCCACCGATCGCGGAAGCCGGATTGACTGGGGGGCTGGTAGCCCGGGACTTCGTGGCCCGGAGGATCAGCCCTCTTCGCCGACGCCTCCGTCCTGCATGGCAGTACACGGGCGACGACGACCTAACGCCAAGACGCGGGTCTTGACGTGAGTCTTTGTTCCTCTTTGGCTTTTTCTCGCGCACATGCTTCTTTTTGTGGCTTCCTACCAACCAGCAGCTATTTTTTGTCCATTGCCAGGCGCGGGAAACTTGGAGGAGCCGGTCCAGGGCAGATGGCTCGCCGTGCTGATGCAGCCGGTTCCGACCGGCACACCCTTTCCGGCGGCGGCTCAGCCGCTCGCCGATTTGGAGCACGCGGAGCGCCTACGGGTCGTGAGGCTGCTCCCGCCGATGGACTCCACGGGGCCTGCCGTGGTGCCGGCCCGTGGCCCGCTGGTGATCAGGGACACGGCCCCCGCCAGCGATCGGGCCACGGGCAAGCGACCAATCGCCCCGGACGCCACGGTCCGGATTCAAGAGGGTTCGCCGCTGGTTAAACCTTTGCCGCCACGAGCCTGCCTGGCGGCACTTTTCGCAGGGGGCAACAACACAGTTGCCCGATTTCGTCTCTGTGCGCGCTTCCGCGGCGCGCCGCCGACGTTTTTTCTCCGACGCCGCCGCCTTCCGCGGCGCCAGCTCCGACACCTTCGCCGACACTTTTCCTCCGACGCCGGCTTCTAATGGTCATGCGCGCTAACGCTTCGCCACAGAGCCTGTGCCACCGCCCAACAAGGTGGCCTCACACTCCCGATGGCCGGTCTCAGCTTGAGGGTACCGCCAAAGGTGGCCCCTCAGACGCGCCAAGGGCGCCAACGTCCCTAGCGCCCACCGGGACGGTGGGCACCTCCGCCAGTGCCTTTCTGCCGCCGCAGAGAGGGTCGAGGCGACGATTTCGTGCCAAGACTCGACGACGCTTCGCCCTCGCGCCGCCATTGCCCCCACCGAACGCCACGCCGAGCTCTTCACCGGCTCGGGATATGCATGCTCATCGGGCATCGCCGCCGCACCGCCAGCACGGGCCGAGACACCCAACAGCTTGGCGTCGGTGAGGGGCGAGCCGCCGCTGGAGCGGTGAGGGCGACGCGGCGGAGGCAAAGATTGACGCAGAGAGAGCGACGCGCCGCCATGCGGACGGCCGAGACGGCCAAGATCTCGAGCTCGAGGGCTTCACCGCCGCATATCGCCATTATGCTCAAGAAGGCCTTCCAACAGCACGAAGAGGTGCTCGAGCCCTTGGGTGGTAATCAACGCCGCCGAGGACTCGCCGCATTTGCTCCACGCGACCAACCAGCCGCGAAGCACTCCGGGATCGCTCAAGCCTCGCCGCCCGCTTCCGCCAGAGAAGGACGAGAGGTCGCGATCATGACCGCGACCTACACGCCGACTCGGCTGGCCACCATGACGCCGCCGCCGATCCCATGGCGGTGGTGACGGCCGGCATCGAGGGAGACACGGCAGAAAGTGAGGCGCTGGTGCGGCGCATTACCAACACGTGGGTCGATGCCGAAGTGGAGCAATGGTCATGGATGTCTCCACCCCCGCTGGCCGTGGAAGGCGATTTAGGGCGACGACATCGACGCCGGCGATTTAAGAGTGAAGGGCCGGCAATTTCTTTGTTCTTTTTGTTTTGCTTCCTTTTGTTGACCCGCTCGCATGTATGAACACTTAGGCAAAGATTTAGTAGAACAAATATTTCCGGTTAATGCCATCTCGATGCTTGTTCGCTTTGTATGATCGAAGTTCGCTAGATTAAACCGTTAGGCGGCCACTTTTTAATTTGGCCGAACGCCGAGGAGCGCTTAGGTTAGGGCAGCATTCCTGAGTTCCGCCAGCGATTATGCGCGGTTGTTGCAAACACAAGTATGGATCACACAAGTCATACGAGACTTAGGCAAAAAACGACCTTGAGTCCGACAGGAGACGCAAGATGTAGCTTGGTCTTAGCGTCTGGTTTTTGAGCGGGATTGTCAATTGGTTCAAACTCTCCTGGAACTTGGACCCTGATGATTGCTCAAAACGCACACAAGATAGCGTGGCGGGCAAAGAAGTTTCCTAAGTGTTTTTAGACCAGCGGTACTCGACGGTGACAACCAGCGGTGCTTCAGGGAGCCAACCCGAGGCGTACGAGCCGTGTTTGAGTACCGCGCCTAACTTGCACCCCGGTTGCTTGGCCACACCGAACGTTAACGCTTTAGCATACTTCCATTTATCATGAGGGGCCGTTGATTCTTAACACTCGTGACAATCACGCGTAACTTGACCCATCTTAGCGCATGCACATAAGGAAATGGTTAAAAATGCGGCACGGAGCACTTATCTTGCTTTATATACCATTGGGCGATCAGCCCCCAAGCATCTGGGCGACCACAAAGAGGCTTGGGACGGGCGACCAGCCCCCGAGCGCCTGGGCAACCACGAAGAGGCTTGGGGCGGCCAGCCCCCGAGCGCCTGGGTGACCACGGGAAGGCTTGGGGACTTCATGCAATGAATCGGCGCTTCTAAGTCTTGGCCTGTGCGCGTACATAGCTACTAACAGAATGAGTAGGCCTTGCGCAGTGCATATGTAAGATAAAACCAAACGATATAGGCCCCCGCATGGAGTAAGCCCCGGTCCACCTTTTTGATTCCTAAGTCCTTCTGATTTTTTCGGAGATCGAACCACGGTACTGTGTGTCAAGGTAGCGGGCTTCCAGGAGGGGTTCTAGACTAACGATGCTCGCGGTGACAACCAGCGGTGCTTCAAGGAGCCAACCCGAGGCGTGCGAGCCGCGTTTGAGCACCGCATCTAGCCCGCCTCGCCACCCGCCCTTGTTTGACACGGCACTAGGTGACTCTATAGATCACCAAGGAATTAGCAAACATACGGAACCAGCGACATTCATGCAAAAAACTTGCCGCCAAGGGCACAGAAAGGGACACCAATGGTAAAGTAAAAGCCTTCTAGGCAACAACTTTACTAACCGCCAGAAGCCGCCGACCAGCCAAGGGAGAGACTTACCTCATGGCTGACCAGGGCGAGCTACTAGGTACTTACAACTCCTTTAAGGATAGAACTTCCTCAATAACTCAATTTTATAGGAATTCATTAGTTCTTCGCCCCCTCGGGCTAACCGACCGCCAAAGCCGAGATACCAAACCACCTTAAAGGGCCCTCCCACCGGGAGACTGCTTTGTGCAACCCGACATGCGCCTCAATTTCAAGAAGACTGTGTCGCCCATCGCTAGTGTTCTCTCAGAGACCCGGTAGCATGGTATCGCTCGAGACTTTGTCAGTAGTGGGCGGCGAGAGAGCAAGCGATCCCGACTCTTCCAAAAGGTTGACGTCTTCCCATCGGAGATCTTCCTGGTCTTCCTCGTTGAACGCCGAGACGCACGGAGAACCGAGCGACAGCTCGGAGGGGAGAACAGCCTCCGCCCCGTATACCAGGAAGAAGGGTGTCTCACCCGTGGCCCGGCTAGGTGTGGTACGGAGCAACCACAACACCGCCGGGAGCTCCTCAGTCCACCGCGCGCCCCGCTTGTGAAGCCGATCAAACGCCCTTGTCTTGAGGCCCTTCAAAGACCAAATACATAGCACGTTTCTACTTGCCCATTGCTCATGGGATGGGCCACCAAAGCAAAACATATCTTGGTACCCATTTCATCGCAGAAGTCCAGGAAAGCCGCGCTGGTGAATTGAGTCCCGTTGTCGGTGATAATGCGGTTGGCGACTCCAAAGCGGGCGAAGATCCCACAAGATGAACTTGACGGCGCAAGCAATGGCCGTGATGGCGCGCACCGCCTTGGCTTCAACCCACTTTGTGAACTTGTCGATGGCGACGAAGAGGTGGGTGAAACCCCGGGCCCACAGAACGGGCCCAGATATCAATTTCTAGACCGCAAACGCCAGAGAGCGGATGGTTTGCGAGCTTGGGCTGGTCGGTGGATTTGCTCGGCGAAGAATCGACAAGCCAGATGTCCTCACCACCGCAAGCATCCCGGAGGGCGAGGCCAATAAAATCCTTGGCTAAACGCTTACCGACGAGCGCTCGCCGCACATATGGCTCCCTGACACGCCTGCGGATATCGAGAGCAGGTTGCTCCTCTTCCCGAGTGATGCACTTCAAGAGAACTCCGCTTCGCCTCGCGATATAGGTCCCCACCTACCGTAGTATAGCACTTGGCCTTGCGGCAATCTTCTCACCGAGGCATCATCGTCGGGATCACTTGGTCACGCAGAAGGCTAGGATAGGATCCATCCACCGATCTTCCCGCCAAGCGTGGCGACCACTCGGTGCTCGCTCGGTACTCCGCCGCCTGTTTTCCCGGTGTCGCCAGAGCACCGCTGTTTTCCTCCCGACCGGGCCGAGGCGGCACGCCGCCTCCCCGAATCGGGGCTATGGCAGCGCGCCACCTTCCCCACCGAGCCGGAGGTCGAACGCCTTGCCGTTGTCCCCGCCGAATCGGGGTCGCGACAATGACACCATCGCCCCACTGAATCGGGGCCGCAATGGACGGTCGCGATAGCCTTTCTTCGAAGACCCCGATTGGAACAGAAGCCCTTGAGGACGCAAGCTGCGAAAGCCCGTCCGCAAGGTGATCGTCGCGCCGAGGGACATGGGTATACCCCAAACCTTCAAAGTGACGCTCCATCTTTCGGACTTCCGCCAAGTACGCCGCCATGGTGGGGTTTGAGCACCGAACTCCTTCCGCTTGATTGATGACCAGCAGGAGTCTCCTTGACTTGAGACGCCGAATGCCCAACGCCAAGCAATGCTAATCCCGCCAAAGCAGTTCCTCAGACTACTATGTTGTTCGTGGCCTTGAAATCGAGGGCGACTACATATTGGAGGATGTCGCCGGCCGGAGAGACCAGACAACTCCAGCCTCGCGCCTCCAACCTCAAGGAGCCATCAAGAATAAGGTCCAGGAGAGGGCGGGAGCTTTTTCACCAGGAGTGGCGGAGTCCACTCGGCGATTTAACTCCGCTACCGACTTTTGATGGCAAAGGGTACGAATTTGAGGTTGAATTCCCTGCCCACCGACCATTTAGCAATTCGCCCTCTCGCTTTGCCAGGAGAATTTTTCGCAGAGGGTAGGCCGTGACCACGGAAATTTCCCGCCTTGAAATAATGCCGCAGCCTTCTGGACGCCACCAGATCTGCAGACAACATCTTTTGAGCTTAGGGTACTGGTCTCTCGCAGGCAAAGACCTTGTCGATGTAGTACACCGCCTCGACGCCTTCCTCTCCGCATTAGCATCAAGGCCACCACCTCGGGGTGGCAGCTATGTATAGGAGCAGGGCTCACCCGCCATGGAGAGACCAAGACCGGGAGAGGAGAGGTACCGCTCAAATCTTCAAACGCTTTCTGGCTTCTTCACCCACTCAAGTGGTTCATCTTCTTCAACAAATTTTGAACAGAGGCAAGCTTTTTTCTCCCAACCGCAATGAACCGCCCTAGAGAGGCCAAAGCGACCGCCAGCATTGACTTGCTTGAGCCACTACTGGCGGCTTCATGTGTTCGATGGCCGATATCTTGTCGATTGGCTTCAATGCCCTACCGACACCGTGAAGCCCAATAGCTTTGCCGGAGGGCACACCAACACGATTTTTTCGGGTTGAGCTTCGCATAGCTTCTTCCGAAGGTTGGCAAAGGTTTCTCCGTGTCTCGGATCGCTTCTTCGCTTTTTGATCTTCATGACTAAATCATCAACGAACCTCAAGATTTCGCCCTATCCGGGGCGGAAGGTAATGTGCATGGCACGCTGGTAAGTGGAACCAAAGATTCTTTAAACCAAAAGCCATTCTTACATAACAAGAAACACCCGTAGGGGTTACAAAAGCAATCTTCTCTTCATCTTCAAGTGCCATGCTAACTGGTGGTACCCGAGTACGATCCAAGGAGCACATCACCAAGACTCCTACCGTGGAGTCAACAATGAGGTCGACTCGCGGCAGGGGGTATGGATCCTTCGGGCAGGCCCTGTTGAGGTTGGTGAAGTCGACACACATACGCCATCTTCCGTTGGACTTCTTGACAAGCATAGGGTCGGCAAGCCACTCAGGATGAGAGACTTCCCTAACAATCCTCAAGGCCAGCAGCTTTCTACCTCCTCTCGAATGGCATCTTGGCGCCGGGCGCCGCCTCCCGACCTTCACGGACCGACGCTACTGGGAGCGCTGTTAATCGCTGCTCGATCACCTCCCTAGGGACCCCAAAACCATGCCTGACGGTTGCCAGCTAACACATCGGAGTTGGATCGAGGAAGGTGACGAAAGATCTTCCTATTTGGCGCCGAGATTGGCGCCAATGTTGACAGCTTCAGGGTTCGCCGCCAGTGTATGACCACCTTAACCTCACCGGCAGAGCTGTGAGGCGCTGGTCCGGCCCGAGGGGCTCCGAGAAGTGGCGCTGGGCGCCTGACGCAGTGGCACCGACATGTCCAACAAGATACTTGTGGCAGCGCAAGGCCTCGGCCTTATCCACCCGGATCGCAGGGGGCCATGCATGTCTGCAGATCTTCACCACCATGTAAGCATAGTGGGTGGTCGCCATGAACTTGGCCAACGCCGGCGGCCAAGAAAGGCATTGTAGGGGAGGTCAAGTCGGCGACCTCAAAATCCACCATCTCGGCAGGCGGTAGTTGTCTTCATCCCCGAAGGTGACGGGAGGCACACCGACCTATGGGCATTAAGCCACACCCTGCTACCCCAAAGATGGGCGAGCTGGGCGCAGATCTCGCCATGATCTCGAGCGCCAGAATGTCAAGAGGACAGAGGTTGATGGAGCTCCTCCGCCCACCAAGACGCGCTTCTAGCCAAGACGCTCAATGGTGGGCGACACCACGACCGGAGATGCCCCAGCCGGTGGCGCCTCGTGGTGGTCGGCCTGGCCGAAAGTGAGCGCTCGCTCCGACCACTTCAAAGATCTCGACCCGCCCGAGCTCGACGCTGGCGCACACTTCTCTTCAACCGCCAAGTGGCGTTGAGGAAAAGGTGGACGAACCACCATAAATGTAGGTTATAGTGTGATCCGTCGCCGAAGGCCAAGGCGGGTGATCTTCATCTTGATCGCCGCCGGGCGGCGCCCTTGAGCCGCTTCTCCACTATTTTGTCCACGCACCCGACAAATTGCCTAGGTCATGGGTATTGGTTCGATGTATTGGGCAAGAGGGCTTGCCTCCTTTTGGTCGCGGCGGTCGCTCCCACGATCACTGGGCGGTCATCACGCCGATCGCGGGCGATCGTTACGCCGGTCACGACGGCCTGCCACGCCGCCACGGCGGTCATCGTGGGCGGCCGCGACGGTTGCATTTCCGGGCGCTGGGTCCTTTCGTTGTCAGGCCGGGCGCCAAGACTTGCCTCGTCTTCTTCGCCAAGGCTTCGCTGCTTTCTTGTTCAGACGGCCGAACCCTTCGAGGTCCCGCCTTGCCTTGTTTTGCCACCCTTGGGGCCAAAGGCCGCCCTTCGCTCATGCCCGCGACACTTATGTGCGAGGGAGAAAAGCTCGAGGTGGAGCCGATGGTACGGTGGCCATCTTCTCCTTCATCTTGCGGTCGCGTATGCCTCTTCTGAAGGCGATGACGACCGATTGCTCGGAGATGTGGGGGATTGTATTGTGGCAGTGGCAAAACCGCCGAATGAAGTCGCTGGTTTATTCCCCTTCTCATGCTCCAGAGCGTGGAGGTCGCCCTCCACGCCGCCGCGCAAGAAGGAGCCCTCGAAGTTGGCGATTTAAGAGGTCGCACAACTTCCCCACGAGTGCATCGATCCCTGGGAGATTTAATACCAGAGAGGGCAGAGCCTGCCAAGGCTGTTGGGAGATAGTTGGCCATGACCTTTTCAGATCCGCCACCGCCCGCACCATTGTCGATAGATTTGGAGGAACTCCTCCGGGTTGGTGGTGCCGCCATATTTTTCTATGGTCACGGGCGGAACATGTCCGCCACGCCACGCGAGAAGGCTCGGAGAAGGCCCGCACGACCAGAGGGAGCTCACCTGCTCATCGGGGACCGATCTGGGACCGCCCGAACGCTGGGCTCGGCTCTTTATAGAGTCGGAGGAGGAACCTCCTCCTTGGTCCGAGAGTGAGAGCCACGGGGACTTCACCGCCGATGCTACCGCTATCATGACAGCCTCGTCCGGTGGCGCGGCAAAGCATCATGAGGTCATCACCGCACGGCCGCGATTTCTTCCAAATGAGAGCGGAGGTCCCCACGGTCCCTTGTGGAACCGGGACCAAGATCAGGCGCGCTTCTTCCTTTGACCCCGCCCTACCGCCGAGCCTTTTCATTAGGGCGGCCGGATGCCCGAAAGCGCTCAGATGCGCCAGCGCATAAGGTACCAACGGTACCGACCGCCGGGAGCCCTACCCGGTTGGGCGCGCCCACGAGACCGGGCGATGTTCAGAGCCACGGAGTGGCCGGGAGTTCCCGCGAACTCCACCGGAGGGTGGTCCGTATGGGCACGAGCCGCGCAAGTTCGGGCGGAGAGGCCGCCCATGGCCACCGCGACGCACGGGTTGCTCCGCCGCCTCCAAAGGAGCAATGGCTTCACCCGCAGGGCGGGTGAGATAGCCTCGACCGACGCGATCACGGAAGCGCCTTTACGCCGCCGCCTCGCCACATCCTGGTGCTGAGAATCCGCCATCTTCAGATGCACGGGCCTACTTCCAAATCACGAACGCCGAAGTCCGCCGGAGTTAGCCGGAAAAACCAACCACTAGCCCCCACTGGCGCGCTACTCGCCGGCAGATTCCGCTCGACAGGCCCGGAGTCTACAGACCGGGTTTGGTTCGGAAGGAGGGCGTCTTCGCGGCTGGCTAACCCTAGAGGGTGAAAACCCTAGAGACCCCCACGCGAAGGATTCCGGCGTCTATGAACTAGGTATGACACAAAGATTTTACTCAGGTTCAGGCCCCCTTTGCCTTGGGTAATAGCCTTACTTCCTGCTAGATTGTTTATAGAGTGTTTTTGAACTAGTGCAGTACAGAGTCTTTGGGTTACAAGTTCTTCCCTAGGCTCTACTGCGGAACTCTTGCTTGCTCGACTCGTCCTCCGACCCCCCTTCCCCATGCACCAAAGGGCCCTTATATAGGCCGGGCTATCAGGAGTAGGTAAGAGGGGGGTCATCATGCTGATCCTTATGCATTTATTACTCCTTCCTATGCTGTCCCGTTCCTCCAGCCTCATTAAATGCCGACGCATGGCTTCGCCCGGTCCGCCCAGGACGTGACCCCTTTTTGACGGGTTGGTGAGAGGCGTCAGAGGAATGGGCTTGTAGCGTAAATCTCGAGTTGATAGATCTCGACACCGCAGCCTACCGCCTGTAACAGGCACGATAGGGAAGGAGACTTCGAGGCAAAGCCACCTCGCACCACCTTTTTGTCTTGGCGGGCGGCGGGCGAGCAGGTGCCTCGCCGCCCACCGCCGCGGGGTCGGACGCCACGCGGCGAGGGATCGACCGACACTAGCCTAAATGGCATTTAAGAGGGAGGATCAGGCGTACTTGTCCCGCCAAACTATATAGGCCGAGACCCTCCGACCTCTGGCGATCGTGACCACGCCCTTTGGGCCGCCTCGCATGTAATTAACTTTCAACGGAGTGGATCTCGCCACAATGGGTTGGACATTGAGCGAAACATCCAAGTTTTCATGTTCTTTTACCTTTAAAAGGAACCTTTATTGTGTATGGGTAAGAGGTGGGTTAGACTAAGTAAATTTCACTCAGTCCAAGATTTTTAACCCTCCTAAATAAAGATTAAACTAACCATCATAATTAACCCAACCTTTTCTACTATTAATCCAGCTAACCCACCTGTTTGCACCAAGATTTGGAAGGGGTTGTCAAAATCGTCAGGCTAAGGTTTGAGATATTGTAGCCGATATTTGGTATAAAAAGATGTCATAGATTTTGGTTACGATCGATATTTTAAGAAAAATCGTCCGAGTTAAGGCCGACACGGATCATGATAAACAGTGTATTGGAGATGGATATGATCAGCTGATAGCTATAAAAGATGGCCATAGGCAAGCGAGAAAAACAACACAATCCGATCAATCAAATTTTTGACGCCAACACCACCTAATTAAGCTAAACATTGCTGCCCGTGTTTAGCTTGCGCGCCCACTTTTTTGCTGCCGCGTGCCATTATGGTCCTTGCCTTTTCCAGAAATGAGAGCATACTTTGCTCTTGCTGCTAGAAATAGGAACGTTTTTAAGCCTGTGAATAGGCCATCAAATTCTCAGCGTATCAGTTTGTAGCATTGTTATTCTCTGGTGGCCGTGTACTGGGTCTCCAATAGCTTGTATTAGCTTTGAGTAAACGAAGCTTGTTTGTCAGGTCCTTGCGCTAGCATACTATGCTTGCTATCTTGTATCCTGAAGAATGGGAGCTTATTGAACCAACAATCTGCGAATTAGACGCCAAAATAGAAGAAAATATGCACGTCTGCTTATTCGTTAATGCATCCTCTTCAGATGTTCATTGACATTTCCTACCATAGGATGGGTACTAATATGGTTTGCACATGCAGCTGAAAATGATTGATAGGATGGGAAGAGAAAGTGCGAAGCTCTCTCGCCAATTTTCCATATTTCTCGCCAAAGAAATCGCTACATATACGATCTTTATTATAGAAGGAAGGAAATATCAAAGGAGCTGTATGGATTTAGCCTAGACCAGGGTTATGCAGGCTGTAATCTGATTGCAAAGTGGAAAAAGGTTAGTATTCTTAGTTCCGTGTCATTTGCATGTGTGCATAAATCTTTGTATACTTCATACTACCTCACTGGAATGCTTTTCCCGCCTCACATGATCTTTAATTGATACATGTACAAAGTTAATTCAAATGAGTGAATAGACACACCATCAGGTTTTTTGCTTTCTCTGCATACTTAACAATTAACATAGCATGTTTGAATTATTTTTTAAAAAAAACTGTGCCGTGAAGAAATTATCTTATTGTTACATTTTTTCTTGTGATTACACACTAGCACTGTGATCATGGATAGATTTGCCACCCAATAATATTCTTTAGTCCAACGTTTGGGTTCTGAACATCTGGTATAATATAAATAAGTAGACCTCATTAATGGAGTATTTCATGTGTATTATATATTCAGCTTGTGCTTTACATAGGCAAAATATTTCTCTGCTAAAACAGTGACATGCATGATAGCTTCCTTCACAGCTGCTATGCATTTCAATAACCCTTACCGCGATGGACAGTGAACAGTGATTACAAGCATTACAGCCCAGCCAGATGATTTGTTGTCTTTGTAATTGACTTCGAGCATGTTATTTTTTTAATCTGGCCATGCTATAGTTCACTGAAAATGGAGTTTCTACAACATATTCATGCTATTTGTTTTCTCGATTCCCTATTGTGTTGGTACTTATATTAAAGCTATTGTGGTGGCTGTAAATGATTAGACCAAGACAGTTGTAGCGCAGAAAATGTAAATGGTGTGTCTATGTGAAACACCCCGAAAATTTCAACATTGAGTTTATCCTTTTTATTTGGATTTCTCCTGATTTTCTTGGGATTTTACCTCGGTTTATTTCAGTTTCTAATTGCCTCCTTCCGTTTTTGGCCATCCTCCAAAATCCCGCTTCCTCAATTCGGTTCCTCGCTTTCACCTACACGGCCCGATTCCATTGCTACCGACCCAAAATTCTCACACAGACTCGCGCTCGCCCAGATCTCCCGCCAGACAACGCCTGCGGAACCTTCCTCATACCGTCTCTGCTCCACGGCCTGCCTTCCGCCAACAGGTCATCTTCCCTGCGAAAAATCCGTGCATCGCCGCCGTTTTCTTCCTCGCTCACAAGACACTTCGCTCGCTGCCTAAATCTCACAAGACGCGCCACTCATTTCAACCAGCCACGCGCCACACCGTATTGTCTTCTTCCCCAAAACAGCCTCGCCGCCTCCAAGCACGGTCTCGCCGCCATTTCCCGTTGAACACCGACACTAAGTGCTCAGACCGCCATTCATTGCCGCCAGACAAGCAGCCATCGCCGCCGCCGTCCGCTTCCCGCCGCTAATCCCGCTTCGTCGCCGCAGAAGCTTGCTTGGTCATCCTCTCTCTCCTCCTCTCAGGCGCCTATAAGTGCCCATGCCGTGCTCCATTTTTCGTCCCAACCGAGCCGGTGAGCACCCCATCTTCATCCTCAGATCCTCCTCTTCACCTCTCGCTATTTCTTCTCGCCGCCCGAGCCACCGAAGTCATCATCCCCGGGTTGTCTTCATCTCCGGCTGGTCACCGCCGCCCGCCATTTCGCTCCCTTTCTTCCCCAATTAGCCTCGCCACCGCTTCCTCGAGCATCCTCTTTCTCCCACGCCATCTCTCCTTCGCCTTCGAGCCGCTGTTCATCAAGTCGCCGTTATCCTTCCGGCCCGACCAAACGCTGCCGCCACGCCCCTAATCCTTTCCGAGCCGCTTCGCCACCCAAGAGTCCGCCGCAACCTTCCTCTCCATTCTCTATTTCTTCCGAAGCCTCCAGACACAAATCCGCTTTCGCCTTCGTCTTCCCACGCGTAAAGATCCACCTCGCTGCCGCCTGCATCGCTTCGCTTCTCCTCTCCGCCCCTCCGACGCAAGGGCCCTCGCCGCCCGTCCGCTTTCATCAAGGCATGCGGCCTCGCCATTGCCGCTTTCACGCCGCGCCATGGGTCAAGGCCATAATGGCTCGCCTGGTGGGCCTCGTGATGATGTAATCAGCAGCCCGTTAGCACAAGACCATCTTTATTTTTCGGTGTTAATTTAGTTAAAACCGAAAATCGATATAAATTCCAAAAATGTCCAAAATCCCAAAAATCCAAAAAGCCAAAATACATTTTCTTGACCTGCTCGAGCCACCGAGTCCAAAAATGATCTCCGTTTCGCCATACCAAGTCCGTAAAATTCTGAAGTGCCCTCGAACTCCGCTCCCGCCCATTTTCTCTCCGCCTTTTTCCGCTTTTCCTTTTATTGTCTTATTCGCTTATTTATCGATTGCGCTTCCTCGCTAGATCCGACGTCGGGCAACAAGGCACGGATCCCGAGCAGAGCACACGGCAATTGCCGCAGAGCGGTCAGACGGGGCCGCACACGACACCGACCGTCTCTCGCTAGGCGAACCCCTAACCCCGCAAGGCAAGCCACACTCCTTGAACATGTTTGATCCCACTTTGCCGTATATTTATGGTATATATGTAGTTATTGCATTTGCTTGTAAATAGAGTAGAAATATAAAAATGAGCTAGTTTAGAAAGACATGACTAGTTAAAACCTACATCCTTGTTAAGACCATGTTGATTATGCCCTATTCGGTTGTAACCCTAAGTTATCATTAACAAACCATCGAGGTTAGTTATAATAAATAATCATTTCTTTTAATTATCGCTAAAACTTGTTTATAAAATCTGCTACGCTTGGGGGACACCTTTGGGTGGACCATGAAAGGTGGATGTCGCCCAAGCTCCAAACCGATGACAAGCCCAGTGTGGTGTGGAAAGGGTACAGGAGGTACCGGTGGTGCGGTGTGTGTCGGGCTTGTCTTCGGCAAATAAGGATCAACCCCTGGGCAAAGTAAATAATTCAGTCCCCTCTCAACCACAAGTTGGGTCGGTCATCATGGCTCGATCCACGAGTCTTAAGATATTGTCTTTTCCCTTGGAATGCCTACAGGTGGATTTTCATTCTCTGTGAAGGAATGGATAGCGATTGTGTGGGAGTGAAACGGATGGAGAAGCTTATTCGGCGGTTTTCACAACAAAGAGGTTTCCTCGCTTGGTCACCGCTTTGTTCGCTTGACCCGTGGGTACCGGAACGGGGATGTGCACCACCCATCGGGTAGGAGCTAAAGAGGGAAATTCAATGAAAGGTTATATTAATCTCGGTCCTACAAGATGCATAAAAGTCGATGTTTATCTCTGTGGCATCAACGATCGTAGATATCTTGTGGGTAAAGTTGAGTAGCTCGCAGAGTGATCTAAATGGTATTGAATCGCCGTGCTTCCGTTAAATGAAGTCAAGTTAATTTCGGTGATTCCATGAATCGAGCTTGAGTAGTTTTGATCATAAATTTGTCGAACTCGGATTTTGTAAAAATCATTGGTGGTGTTGTGATAATGATGATGATTGATTGATTTATGTTTCTTTTGTATTATACTTAATCCTAGCTCATGCATCCACCAAATAATTAAACTTATGCCAATTCCTTGAAATTCGTGCATGTAATATTCAGAATCTCCGTGGTGGTTTGTTGAGTACGGTTGTGTACTCACCCTTGCTCCTAAACTTATCTTTTAGAATTTCAAGAAGACGCATTTAATTCCCGGAGAGCGTAGTTGATTTATGTTATTTGGTTTTGAAGGCCTTGATCTATCTGCCGAGCCTTTCCGTGGTTATTTTGGTAATGTATCTGGTGCCAGCCGCACCTTTTGTAAAACTCTGGCCGTTAGGCCCTTAAATTATCTATAAAATATTTGCTTTTGCTTTATATCTGGCAATGTACACTTGGTTATCTTCAACTAAATTCCTGGGTAGCTGTGAAGATATTTATACGCACCCCCCTAAAAAGGGCGGTCCGTTACACTATGTTAGTTTGGGACTTGGGAGGGGAGGGATTCAATACAATACTATTCCTATATTGGAGAGCGAATAATGTGAAGCTTAATTTGCCCTAAAGATATTATGTGACATGTAAGTATTGTTAACTCAATGAATGGATTCACCTGAAGATAGAAAATTTCTCAGAATTTTTTAGTGCAAAATCTCTGTTTATACTTCTTTGTTATGTTTTAATGTTTGTCCTTTTTCCTTCACTATTTTTATTCCTGCCGATAGCTCTTAGCATATTCTATTTTATTACTAGAATTTGTTTGATATTCTTATATCAATCTACATTGCTTACTGCATTTTTCTTAGTGTGCATTTGCAGCAGGCTTATGAGTGCCTCTGCTGTCTTCGATGCATACAGACACAAGACCACAGCTTTGCAGCTACATATGTCTACCGGATCCCCTAGCACCTCGGGAAGGAGAAAGTCATAGAATGTGCCCATTGTTGCTGCAGGGGTTGTGCCAGCGACGACTAATTATGTTGTCATTATATTGTTGAATCCATGGTTTCAAACTAACCACTCAAAATGTTTATTGAGTGTGATCTGTGGTGAAAACAAGCGCCCTGTCGACGGGTGATAATAAATAACAACTGCTTTCCTTACGAAGAGGCCCCCAGAACTTCTGGATATTTCCCAAAAAAAGCCCTTGGAATTTGTTGCAATTACATATTATCATGTTTATTATGAAAAAAGAATCCCAAAACTTCTGTTCTTTAGCGAAAAGGGACCAAAATTTCCTATAATTATAGATTAGCCTGTTTTTTTAGTAGCACACAAAGCTACATTTCCTCAAAACTTTTTGAAATCACATATTTATCCATTTTTCCCTTATTAATCCCTCAAAACTCATGTGGTTTTTTTTCTTGCCTCGCAACGACTAGCGCGGCATGGCGCGGCGTGCGCCGCGCCAACGTATCTAGTACTATATATAGCGGAGAGAATTCCGGCGCTGAGAAGGGCACCAGGTCAGCAAATTAGCGGAAAAGTCCTTCGAAAAATTCAAAATCACGTTTAGATCCTCCGGTCGTTTTTTAACAGAAAGGACCCGAAAAAACCAAAATTACGTTTACGTACCTTTGCGGTTTACATTCAAGTCCTCCCTATGGAAAAAAACATAGATTCAACGAAGGTTTATAGCAGTCAACAGATTCGCCGATAAGTCCTACCGATCATTTTTTTTAAAAAAACACAAAAACCGAAATTACACAAAAAAACTAAATAACATTTAAATCCTTCCGCGATTTTCTCAAAAAAAAATTCCATAGATTTGCCGACGGCTCCTAACAATTCGCATATTCGCTGATGGCTTCAAGAAGTCTATTTTTTATAAAAATAGAAAAACGAAGTTACGTGTTTTTTTCAGGAATATTCGTGGGACCAAATTTCACCTATCAAGTTTCCCAAATTTGGCACGCCACAATGCCACGTGTCAAAATTTTGCATGATGCAGCGTAGCGCATGACTTGGCTAGTATATATATTAAGCGTGGAAGGATTCCAGCGCAAGGAGAGCAACCATGTCAGCATTTTTTAGGAAAACCCCCAGAAAAATCAAAAATCACGAATAGTTCCTTCCACGGTAAGGACCTGTTTGGTAGAGTTCCAAATCTCAGCTTCACCTAGATCTAAAAATTATAGGCGAAAATAAAGTGAATTAAGTTTATATTTTTATCTAAAATGTAAACAAGATGATCCATCTAAACACTCTTAATGTACTCACAGCCCCAGCTCCACGGATCTGGTGGAGCTAGAAATACCCAGCTCCACCAGATCCACGGATCTCGTAGAGCTAGAGTCCTACCAAACACACTGTAAATTAGAAATCGCGAACAGATCCTTCTACCGGTTATTTTGCAAAAAAAACCCCATAGTTTCGCAAATTCTGGTTCTTTCGGCCTGAAAGATTTAAAAAAATAAATCGTGAACAGGTCCTTCCACCGGTTATTTTGCAAAAAGAATCTTGTAGTTCTCGCAAATTCGACGTGGACGCCGGTTCTTTCAACTAAAAAGATTTAAAAATTTTAAAAATTATGAACAGGTCCTTTCACCGGTTATTTTGCAAAAAAAAACCCATGGTTCCGCAAATTCGGTTTACAAAAAACTCAGACTAAATTTTTTCTCGCCGTGTGACATTGCGCGCGTCTCTAGCTAGTAGTATTAAGCCACATGATCCGGATCCAGCCTGCTCCTTTTTCAAGTACCAGGAGGTTTGGTGCCCATACCATATTGGAAGAGGTAGTACTAAGGAAAATATTACCAGCACCGATATCATTATCAACTCTTGATTCGACATCGAGCCCAAAAATTGTCCCCCCCACGGAAGTGAAACTAGATGCACAATAGATCTATACGTTGCTGTGGCCGAAAAGAATTGTTAAGATAGATAAAGATTTTAGCAGAGAGATAAAATATTTTTCAAGAATACCTTAAAAAAGTGTGGAAAATTTAAAATCATTGTTTCTATTCACTGTAGTTCCTACAGTGAGCAAGGGACACGTGTTGAAAAGATCGGCCGCCTACCGTACCGCTCAACAATAATGAGTTACATAGAAAAGTTTAGAAGTACCATAATAATCACTGTTTCTATTCACTGTAGTTCTACAGTGAATAGAGGATAGGAAGGTTTGGCTACCGTACCTTCCCAATAATAATGAGTGAGATGGAAAAGATGAAAGAGAGAGTGTAGGCAGGAAGAAAAGGACGTGATGTTTTACTTGGCATCGAGTTTCGTTGAAGAGAAACAGAGGTGGTAAACACTTAAAAAAACAAACAAACTTAGCAGATACGTGACGTGACATTCCTTAGCGATAGAGCAAGTACCCATCCTAATGCCCCTAGGCTAACTAGATTTGTTGTCAAACACATAAATTAATTAGTTAGTTTAACCATGGGCCGAACTCAGCCTTACATTAAAGAAACAATCAATTGCTTGAGGCATCGAACGGCGAAACCCCTGATCCCCACTAGACCTGTAAATTGGGTCGTGCCGTGCCGGCACGGTCCAAGCCCATCGTGCTTCGGGCCGCTTCAGGATGGCCTAGCACGGCACGGTCGTATCATCGGGCTGTGCCAGCCCAAGCACGGCCCAGGCCTACTCTAGATCGATTGAAGCAGTTGCACTTGCCCCTCTCTCTTTCTGTCCCATCACTAACTGGTCATAAGCTAATTAGCCAACTACTTTTAGCCAGTAATTAATCACTATCTAGTGTGGCGCCAGCTGTGGCCAGTAATTAGTAGCGAGAGTGTATGATTGGGGATATCCAATTAGTTGGGCCGTGCCGGTCCAAGCACGACATGATCAATCGGGCCGTTGATAGCATCTAGGCCCCCTTAAAATTTATCATGTTTTATTAAATAAGTTTTGGTGATGATGACTGAATTAATAATTCTTCCATTCACAAAGAGCATGAACTAAAATCATGGAAGGAACAAGTGGACAAACAAGATTAATGTATTTTATTTCTAGTTTATGACTTGGGAGTTGATTCAAGTCAAATAGCTAGGATAGTTTCTTTCAGCTGTACTATAAAAAGGGATTTTGCTCAAGTGGGTAGCTTGGTTCACAAAGCTAAAGACGTGTCTAGAATGCTTGGAGTTAAAAATCTTAGTACTTCTACCACTTTGAAACAAAACCCATAGCTCACTTTGTGCTAAAATTTGCTGACGGACTGATATTCAGTTTCATTCTTCTAAGTCCGTCACACTCAAGCTAAAGTTTTGATCTCAACCAATAATTAAATATGTCCAACATCTGAGTTCTTCATATTCTATTCATCATCAAAATCCATTGTGTTCATAGGTTCAAAACTTATAATTCATATTTATCTTAGTCCATAGTGAAAACCACTTTAAAAATTTCAATGAACCTGGTTTGCAAGTCTATGACGGACAAAACTTTCTGTCCGCCATACACTTATGTTCATCTGATAAGACTTCCTCTGTTGCCCATCTATGACGGACAAAATTTTCTGTCCGTCATACAAGTGCATTCTCAAACCCGAAGTTTTGTCCAGCATACACTCATGTTTCTATGCAAATCTGCCAGACCAAACTTAGGTATATATTCTCTCTTAGAAATCATGATCAAATATATACTCCAATTTTGTGAGTTTTGCCTTTACAATAAATCGAATTTGTGTATTTCAAGGTTTAGTCATGATTAAAACTAAAATCTTTTTATCTAAATCCTTTTGTGTTTGAAAACTGATCATTAGACTTAAACTGATCAGTGACACATCTATGACGGACAAAACTTTTTGTCCGGCATACATGTGGTCCGCATTTTGCTCTGACGGACCAAAAATGGCTGCGCTTCCCATGTATGACGGACTGATCTTTTCTGTCCGCCATAAACATCTGATTTTTTGTCCGTCACACACATGATCAGTATTGCTCACTTAAGAATTCAGTCCGCCGTAAACGTGTGATTAAGCTCAAAATTGACATTTTGACACGTGCAACGGTCCTTTGGTAGGTACAACGGCTATTTTTCTTCAGAACTGCTATATAAGCATTGCTTGAGCTATCTATCAAAGATCTTTACGAACTCCTTGTCATTTTAGCATCCAAAGAGCTCTCATTCATAAAAGGAATCTGTGCTTCATCTTTAAACACAAAATTCTCATCATTTTTCAAGTGTTTAACTCCAAGCAAAGTGTCTAGCAGTGTGTTCTTAGCGAGTGAACCAAGGGACAGAACTTGTGCAAAGTTTATTACTCTTGGATCTCGGTGATCCTAGACAGCTTGGAGGTGGTAAAGTGTGACCTGTCCAAAGGAGATTGTGGAAGGCCACTTTGTGATTGTGAAGGGTTTGTAACTCACCTCACAGGGGTTGTGAAAGAGCTACCCGAGTGGATACCATAGCTACTGCGACTAGCTGTGGTGAAGCTATACTTCGTGAGAAGTGTTTCAACGTGGATTAGGAGTGGATCTCTGAACCACGGGATAAATATCTTGTCTCATTCTGTTTTACATTCTGTCGCATTGTTGCTACTTTTATTCTTACTCGCTGTAACAATTGCATTTGTCTGTTATTCCTTATCTAGTCGTCTATTTGATAAAAATAGTTAATTGTAAGTTCTGATTTAAAATTGAAGAGTTTCCTATTAACCCCCCCTCTAGGCCAACTCGGTCCTATAGCCGTGCCGGGTGGCCTATCGTGCTGCGATTCAAGGCCCAGCCCGGCACGGCATTTGGGCCGTGCTGGCCCGGCCCATAATGCATTGGGCCGTGTCGTGCTTTGGGCCGTCAATTTCGTGTCGTGCTCGGACTAGCCCATTTAAGCCCGACCCAATTTTCAGGTCTAATCCCCACCGGAAGCCGTATGCACGATGCCTTAACGAGAAGTGTATCGACATGGAGGAGCAATCCGTCAGCTGTGACAGACTGCCTAATAATGGATCAGCACTCGCAACTAGTTTTTCGCAAGCAAACGGTGCGTCACAGGTTGCATTAGAGTAAGTACAATAATAAAATATATTATTTACTCTATCTTTTATCTATATCATCTAGAATAAACACTAAAACCAACTTATACAGTAGCTCTTTCTAAAGGATAACTCCAGATTAGGGGTGGCAATGGGGACCCGTTCCCCGATCCCTGGCGGGGAATTCCTTTATTAGGGGACGGGTTTGGGAAGAAATCGTCTCCCGCGGGGATGGAAACGAGGAAAATTATTCCCCCGTCGGGGATGGCGGGGACGGGGATGGGGAATTTTTTCCCCACGGGGACCCGATTGGGGATCCAAATTTAGTTTAGTCCAATTTAGTTATTAGATTGCAAACATATTCTCTAGCCCATCATATTCACATTTTTATAAACGGGACAACATAATCTTCAATGAATGCTTGCATTCTTTTTTCCCTTGTCTGTTGATATGATTTTAGAGTTAAAATGGCTATAAGAACTCTTATCTTGTGTGAAATTTTCGCGAGAATGGGTCCCGACGGCCCTCGACATCTTAACGGGATGGGGACGGGATTTTCTCCCGAGACGGAACGGACGAGGGACGGGAAAATTTTGAGTCGCGGGGACGGGGACGGGGAGGCACTCCCCGGCGGGGAATGCCCCATTGCCACCCTACTCCAGATGCTGTATAGTAACTATCTTTTCTTTCTTGTACATAACTAATCTATCGATGTTCCGGTGCAATGCTCGCTACTAAATAAGAGTTAACTCTCTTTTCTCTCTTTTTTTTCTAACTCTTCTACGTAGGACAAAGCTGATATGTACATACTAAAAGTAGAGGAGTGTTTCAATGATTTCCCTCTTAATATAAGTTGTACAAATCTTAAAACAAACAAAGGATTAGGCAATCACCATCTACTCTTCATTCATACTTTAATATTCGTACAACCGTTAAAAATAAAATCTTTAAAGTACCTCTCTTAAAAATAAGCTAAGATGGTCTTATAGTACATACCTTTCGCACGTCCATATAAGAAGAGACACTGCCATCAATGCAGGCATTATTGGATGGACGCTAGGATCTCAGCAGTAG